>JAVJGI010000063.1:33535487-33593422 GCA_035590275.1 Ibycter americanus | reverse complement strand
TTCCTTCTTCCCCCTTCCCCCCCCTTCCTTTTTTTTCCTTTTCTTTTCTTTTCTTTTTTCTTTTCTTTTCTTTTTTTTTCTTTTCTTTTCTTTTCTTTTCTTTTCTTTTCTTTTCTTTTCTTTTTTCTTTTTTCTTTTTTCTTCTGTTTCGTTTAAGGCAGCAAGCACTCCATGCTGAATCCTTATAAAGGTCTTAAACCACCTGGGAATGGCTCTCACTCACAAAATCCTCCTCCTGTGATTTCCCCAAGTGGTCACCTGGCCAATAGCTGGGATTTCCCTTTTCTGTGCAGCACTGCAGACAAGCTTTCAGCCTGAACTTCTTCCTAAACTGATTCTTGTTTGGATGCTTCTTAGAAAACTCATCCAGTATCAACCTATTCATCTGCTCTAGACTTTGAGTTTCCAACTTTTTATTCTTTTGAGTAGATAGGGAAGGGAGTTGTCTGGCTGATGGAAAGGTTGTTGTGTTAATCCGAAATCCTTCAGTAGGGTTGTGAGCACCTTATGTATGGAGTTAGGTGGATAACGAGTTTTATTTTTGGTGATTGAAGCAGAAAACAGTCAGGATAAAAGTGTGCTATACAGAACTGAAAACAGTTATTTGTATTTTCAGATTTTACAAATAATTTAAAAACCCTTGGAAATGTGATTTTGAATCAACCACAGACATTTTGCATAGCTGACATAAAATATTTTATTTTTAGGCTGTTTAATTCCTTTGAAAACTCCTTTTAGTTTATTTTTGGTAGGAAAATGCTATTTTAAAACTTAAAAGAAAATATTTGGAAGAAGTAAAAAACCCCAAACACTGGCATTTTCAAAATAAAGTCATCCTTAAAAGAACATCCAAATGAATTAAAGCTTTTTTATTTTCCACACTTCACCCACACTAACAAATAGTTTTGAATGGCATGATACTCAAATTTTCGGTGAACTTACTATCTGTCAAGAAATAAAATAATAGTTTAGTTCTCACCACATGCTGTGACATCCCTTAATTCCTTAATTGCTTTAATATGAGCAGGTTTAGGTTGTGTTTATACTAATTTTTTTTAAAGTCCACTATTGTACAAGGCTGCTGTAATTGTTTCACTAGTGGGAAGTGTGTGAAGAAGAGAGGGAGCAGACGTGTGCGGAGCACCATATCCCCTGCTCAGAGCTTGTCTTCGATGCTGGCATCTGGCAGCGTCCATCCCAGCACTCTAGAAATCACCACCACCTGCAGTTGTGTTGCTGACAGTGCGAGAAAGGAGACGTTTACCTTCCCCAGTGTGTACCGGCAAAGCTTTTGCGAAAGGAAAAAGAATCAAAAAATCTTTTGATTAACCAGCTATTCATAAACACACAACTATGTTAAAATGTCAGGCAGGTTTTTGCTAGTACAGCATCCTGGAAGACAGCCTTAAATTCACAGGAACATCAGTTTTGGTCGTCCTTCTGCACAAGTGTGAGCTGTGGGGCACTTTGGGTGTGGGAACAGGGAAATGCACTGGTGTGACTGTAAGGCAACACGTGGAGGAGCAAATGGAGCCTTCTAGCAGTAGGGTTTGGTATGGAGATTTATGTACCCTCAAAGGTGTGTGTCTAAAGGAGACGTAATCGAGACAAGGACAGAGCAACTCAGACAGTCCGTCAGCAGCTTCCCCATGTGACAAACCCAGGGGCAACTCCAATGCGATCGGTGCGGCCGCCTGTTCTGCTTGCCAGAGAGCCAGATGCTGCTGCTTGGAAGAACATCATCCACAGCTTGCCGCCGGGCTCCTGTGATTGCTGTCCAAAGAGCAGCGGTGTGGCGTGCTGGGATGACTGGGAACCCAGCATCCCACTACAATTTCTCCTCCTCCTGATAATGTTATTTTAAATTAAAGATGTAAAAAAAATATTAAAAAATCAAATAAGAATTTTATACTTCCCCTTGAGGTAATTAAACAACTTAAAAGCACAATAAAAGCCATTCCAGTGTAACGAAAAAAATGGTACAGAATTGTGACAGTGGGAACCCCCTCCTTCCACAAACCCCAGATCTCTGGATTTATTCCTCTAATTGCTGAATATCAAGACGAAACAAATCTTTCCTTCTGATGACGGTAGTTAGGACATGACCAGCTATATTGTTTAATTAACCAGTTAACATACTAAACTCATCCTCAGATTGTAATGGCTATAACGAATGAGCGAAAGCCTCTGCTGACCACACACTACCCCCTTCAGCAGAACTACACTGATTTTTCCGGAGAATATATTCAGTGTTTTAACTTGCTGGAAAATGTTTTAAGAATAGTTTGACCTTGTGTGTCTGTAACTAGAAAGCTCTGATTTCAGCTAATGTGAAGTGACTTTTTGGCACCATAGGGATTATGGATGAGGTCTGGTAATGCAAAGTTGATTTGAAGAATAAATATAACAACTCTCTCAAAGCGAAAGTCTATCTCCATTTTGAAGGGATTGCATTAGGCATATCAGGTCCAATTTTGCAGCAGATGTAGAGCAGGGCTGCTCCTTTGAGTACACAGCCAAGACAGGTGGATCAGGCTTGAGGTGCCCACAGCTGCTCATCCATGGCTTCCCACGCTGTTTTTACAGACCTTGCAGAGCTCAGCTACTCCCGTGACTAACTTCCTTTGCTCAGTCCTGGTTTTATTTTTAAATTCAGCTGTATTTGTTGGGAGCTTGTATAAAGGAAAGGAAGGAAAAAACAGCAAAGTCTGCTTGTGAGGGAGACAAGCTTATTCCATCTAAAACTATTTGCAACACAGAATTGAAATGGAAGCACAACATAAGGCGAAATTACAGCACTGATTAGATTTTGCTGTTGTTGGGCTGCTACCTACACAGTCAGTCCAGCAGCTTTCTAAGCGAGCAAGTGGTGCCATGTTGCCTGATTTTAAATAAAACCCCAGATCCTCCTCCTCCGTTATTTCTGCTGGATTGTTCAGCTCTAATAGTGCCTCTTGAAGTGCTGAACTCATTGTGAAAATGGCCATTGTTGAGCTCTACCTGTTGCTTATCTCCATGTTGTAGCCTAAGAGAAAAAAGGGAGGGCGAATACAGCTCCAGCTGGGATGGGAGGATTTGGCCCAAAGAGTCTTTGAAGGAGAGAAAGTGGTGAAACTTCTAATGTTTTCAGCTGGAACAAATGTTGAGGTAGCTGTGAGAAAAAGCAGTGCTCATTTTTCAAATCTCTCTGCTCTGTAGGCAATGTGTGCTACTTGTCAGGCTGATTTCTTTGGTGCTTCAAGGTCTTCTCTCTGGGATGCAATTTTTTTGGGGGTCTCCTAAGCCAGGCTGGACTGAGCCAAGGGAGTAACTGCCTGAGGTTCCCTGGGATATTAGATCCTAAGGGGTATTGCACTTAACTATTGGGTGTTGCGCAGTGTCTCCTCATCCTAGCTGTGCTGGTGACCCCACAGTTGGTCCAGGCACACATGAAATGAAGGCAGGACAAGGATGGGAGTGTGGCACAATATTCACAGTCATGCAGTCAGTGAATTTCATGGATGACCTGTACTAGCTGAGCTGGAGGACTCTGGGCGAGAAAAAGATATTTCTGTCTACAAGATGCCCAAGAGAGTCTGTTAACACCATCCCTGCTACTACTGCTAGAAACCCAGTGGTAGGAGAGGACCTCCCTTGAGAAGCAGTGGCCTTGCTTCTGTTTATAGATCTAGATTAAGTAGGGATTGTTTATCCCAAGAATTTAGGATTTTCTGTGTTGGCAAGTCTTTGTGCTTGTGGGGTAGCAGCTGCTGCAATTGTCATATCTGAGAAGTCAAGCCAACTGCAAGGAGCGGAAGCCATAGGGATACACCGATGGCATTTTATACTGTGTTCTCTGAGCCTGTTAGATGGGATCCTGGCGGTATTTCTTCTGGCCAAAGTGTTTTATAAGGAGTTAATTCAACCTGGTAACAGTCTGTGTTTCTAGTGTAGCATCTACCACCTGTACGCATTTCCTGGTTTCATGGTGCTGTATTACATCAACACCTCTTTAAATTCTATTTTTGTGGTAATATTTCAATAGCTTATACTCCTGATGAGTCAGCACAAAAACATGAAGAATGGGAGCTGTGACCTGAAGGGGGAAGAAGAGACGCAAACACCAGTGTGGCACGTGGCACAAGACACAAGACACAGATTATTAATTTATATTTATTTATGATTCAGATGTGGGGTAAGAGTACTACATTTAAAAGGAAATGGCTTGTGCTTTTAATAAGGCTCTTCACTTACAGCTGTTACAACTTTTGCATTACCCACTGCATTTTCCTTACAGTATTCTGGCTTTGTGGTCTGCTGACTCACAGACATGCATCTTCATTATTACTTAAAAAAAGGAAGTGATTGCTTTTTAGCAATCTTTCTATGTATACAAAATCAATGCTATTTCCGTATGCTTTGATATATTTATATATAATACAAAAACATCACTGTTATTAATTTAATATGGAGAGCCTTGTAAAATGGTCCAAGCATCATCTGCTTTATTAGTGCCTGCTTGATAAAGCTTCCACATTCTACAGTTAGTTTGCTTCTGAGAATGTGAAGACTTTACAATATGCACTGAGATTTTGATAAAATCTCATCAAAGCCTGCTAAAAGATCTCCTTTATCTAGTTTGATTGGCTTGATTACATTGATTAATGAAACACTGGAGGATTTTATGTGATGGGATTAAATAATGCAATTAGTTTTAATAATTTTTCTAAAAAATAGAATTAGGTAGGAACAAAAGGGAAAAAAGAGAGCAATGTTCTGCATACACTGTTCATGATAAGTTGTAATTCTTTGCTTTACCCTTTGGAATGGTGGCATTTCACAGACTTCAGATGCAGGAATGCTCAGGAGGAAATATAAGTGAGGAAGTTAATATTGGGGTGAATCTTAACTCTACAGTATTTTACAGACTGTCGCTCATGCCAGTGCTAGGAAGGAGTCTTGTTGGCACCTTGAAGGCAGGTCGTTGTTTTGCTGTACTGGCCACGTCTCTGGCTGTCCACAGGAGAAGGGGATTTCTGGATGAGAAGAAAACATATATGGTTTTAGTGGGTTAAGCACATCTAGGAACTTGCAGCAAAAGCCTGCAGTTCTATGAGAGTGTGTGGTAGCTCTCTGGCCGTGCCAAATTTTGCATAGACACACTTTGGAGTCTGTATGCAAACTCCTCAATTGAAAGGAATGGAGTTGCAATAGCTTCACTACCAAATACAACCAATGTGGCTTGGGTCCAAGAAGAGACATTTATGGAAATCAGAAAACTAAAATGAGTATAGTCATTGTCCTGAATACTCAAAGCTAATGGCAAGCAGGTTCACAACCAATGTAAGAGGAGCCAAAAGAGAAAGAGAAAATTATGTTTCTTCTATGGACTGTTCTTCAGTTTCTGCTCAGTTTATAAATTTGCAAACTGCCACCTCTCCTAGGACACTGTGCAGGGACCTCCATGTTTCCTGTGAGGATTTCAATCCCACATGGGCTTTGAGGGAGGTACTGGAGTGTCCAGTTTGAACATTTACCTTGTACTTCAGAGTCAAGACTGCTGGATTCTGTTCCTGGGTCCGCCCTGGACTCTCTGGTCAGTCCTGAGCAAATGCTTTAGATCTGGACTCAGGTACCCCCATGGGTACCCATACCAAAGATGAACATAGCTGCATGTTATCAAGACAATGAAGAACAGTTCAGCCCCATGTTATTCCATGACTGCCAGTCCTTAGTTCCCAGTGCAATGAATGGGGAGGGGAAGTGACAATTTTAAAAACATCCTCGTAGTGACCTGTCTGAGTACAGTCCCCAACTCCTCTGCAGTCACTGTGTTGGAAGTCTTGGAAGTCAAGAGCTGGTCTGAATTGTTTATCATTGTCTTGAACTTAAATGCTGTTGCAGGTGCTTGGGTCAACCCTGAGCATTAGCATAGGAGGTCTAAATAAGGCTCCTCTTTTCTTTGTTTTTAATTCGCTTCAACTATACAGTAGCTAGGCTAATGTTCACGTGCCATTTGGGGGTTCAGTGATGTCTAATTGCCATTTGTAATTCATTCTGGAGATCTTGCAGGGAAGTGGCAATACAAATGCAGAGTGTCATTGCTGGAGATTGAGGTTTTACTGGCATTTCCTACACCTAGAATATCAATTCTAATTGCCATTTATTTTTCTTCTCATCTAGGTATATCTCTATATCTTGTTTACTGTCACTCTGCACTAAGCTGTTACTTCAAAGCGTTTGCCTTGAATAATCACAATCAGTAAACTGCATAACAGCTTTGTTAAATACACTGCCTCTTCCCTTATAGTATCATTCCTGGGAAGAAAAGACAAGTGGAAGCTGTGCATTTTGAATCCAGATCTGATTTCAGAGATAGCAGGCAGCTGAAGCATGTATACCCAGGGTTTAGAGACGTTTGGGACTACATTTTTTATTTGGCATCACTTTTGTTAGGAAGCAAGCCCTTAATGAATCAGTGCCTTTGGCAGAGCTTACAGCCTCTTGGGTAAACTTGCCTTTGCAATATTGGGCGCTAGGTGATGTGCAGAGCAGAGATGTGTACCTGCGATAAATGCTTGGGAAAGACCTTGATCTTTGCCCTGGTTGCCTGGAACAAACCAGAAGCTCCCAGTTTAATCACTTACTCTGCTTGTTTCTGTCTTCATTCATCTTTGCAGCTCATCTTGATACCTCTCCATGCAGTGGGTCACAGAGAAGTTGCATTTTCCATGTGCTCCATGGTTGGGTCCATGGCTCAGATAGTGCAAAAATGAACATGCTGGTTTAACCTAAATAGGATCCCATAGCTCTGAAAACTTATCATTTATGAGAGTTTTCGAATGTCTCATCTTGAAGCCTGATACGGGTATGTTTCAGGTTTCTGCTCTGTTTGGAAAAACAGGCATGGTAATAAATTGGCAAATAATCAAAAGTAGAGAGGGGACTTAACCTGGCTGGGAGTTCTCCTGGTGATTCCTGTCTAGAAGAGCAGTTTCCCTCTTTCCATGTATCAGTGCTTCACATTTTCCTCACCACACAGAATTTCTCTTATCCAGGCAGATTAACATGGACTTTCAGATTGATAATTGGCACATATAGATATGAACTCCCTCCGTCTTCCCCCCGCCCCCCTCCTCCCCCAACTCAATCCCCATGTCTTCTCTTGCCAAACCCTGCATTGTTTCAACCTATGCTCAGACAGACTGTAAACCCTCCACCAAAGTTTTCATGAACAACATTGCAATCTTTGGAACAAATCCAGAGCCAGTTTGAAGATAATAGGAACACTGAGTACTAAATAACACACTGACAGAAGACATGACACCATGCTGGCAGAAGACATGTGTGCATGACTTTTATAGTAACCAGGACACTCATTGCTTGGTAGTCAGAGGACAGCAAAGTAAACTATTGAAAAAAAGGCAATTTTTAGTATCTTATTACTTTAACTGGAGAAGATAATATGTATTACAGGAGAGAGAGAGTTGGTGTTCTTTGCAAATGGCCCTCTGTATAGGGAAGCTAGTGCTGGGTCTCCTGAGTATTTGACACTGAGGAGTCACATGGAGATTCTCGGTATACATATTGGATAGGAATTTCTACTAAAAAGATCAGTTCAGAAAGGTAAACATTGGTAGCAATTGATAGGTTTCAGAGTCATCACATCATAGAAAGAAAACAAGACCACCTCAATTTCTTATTATTTAAAATATCCTTCCCCCGGCCAATTACTAGTCTTAAATCTGTAATCTGTGTGCTTCTGCATGTCCCACTTCAGAGCCACAGAAGAATATCTAAGCTATCTTTCAATGTATCAACCCAACTGAAATTTCAAGTTAAATTAATTGCCCTGGAGGGGGAAAAAAATTATCCATAGTGTTCTCTGCAATCTGTGCCTCAACTCAGAACCCCTCAAGAGGAGCACAAGAGCAAGCCCTTCCCAAAGCTGATGTATTTGAGGTACCTTTATCCTGCATGCAGACTGAGGAATTCAGCTGGAGGCAGTGGCAGGTCAGAGCTTGAGGTCACATTCTTGAATTATGGCCTGGTCACCCAATTACTTAATGATGTGCTTTCATAGGTAGAAGTTACACCAGGGAAAAAAAATTAAAAAAAGATGAAAGTGGTGAGCTGTCTGCTCTTCTCTTATAGGAAAAGTCCTTGCACTGTGGCCAGGCTTGAAGCTGGACATTGCACAAGTACTTGGCTGGGTTTGAGAAAGAGCACTTGTCATCTTGCTAGACCTGGCCTAAACCAAGTGAAAGGACTTGTTTTTAGACATCCTCAACTCCAAAACTCTGTATCCTTGTTTAGCAGAGGTGCTTTGTGGTGTCAATGAGCTCATGACGCCAATTTGATTGAGATGGAGTGGACCACACAAAAGGATCATGCACCACTGGGCATCCCTTTGCTGAAGTTGTGGAGAAGAGGAGGCTGAGTAGTGAGCACACTTCACCATCTTGTGGAATAGCTTTATCTTTTATTGCTTGAACAGGATCAAGCACTTTCACTTCACAGGAGATTACTTCTGTTTGAAGCCTTAACCATACACTGTAACGCTTAGATATAAAAAGGGCACAGAAGGCAAAGCATAGAGGAATTAAATTATATATGCATGCAACAGAATGAACCTAGCACAAGCCCCATGTTAGCTGTGAATATCTGTTCCACTTCATGAGAGCGCTTTCCTTTATTTATCACTGTTTTCTAGTGATATCAGTGGGTTTTGTGCATACTGTCTGGAAGAGGACAGAATTCTACTGCCTTTTCTTAGGCAAAACCCCCAGTCAGGAACAAAGGCTCTGATGACAGTCAAGAAATGTGTCTATTCACAAGCACTCTTCACAGGTGATTGCTTATGTATTAGAGATGTAAATGATGGTTTTGTTTCAAATGAGGTAAATCTAAGATTAAACTCCCATCGAAGAGTAAATGTTCCTTTTACCTTTCATGTGTAGTAGCTTGAAAGAGCCTACACAACAATAAATTGCATTACAGAAGCTCCCACTGACACAACCATATGTTAGCAGTCTCTGTTTTGAAGGGTTACAGCTCGGCTGTAAGAATTTGCTGTGGGCTGAAATTTGGCAGTCTCTGCTCAGTAGTTAGATTTCAAAACGGAGCTACAAATGCATACCAATTCCTCGCAAGTCGTCTCGAAAAGCGCAGAAGGGGGAAAAGCCAAAGCTTGTTGAATTTAAGTCTGGCGCTTGCATGACTAAGAGCTGCCGCCAACACGGCGAGATGAAAATGTGTGTGGTGGTTAACACCCAGTCAGAGCGCCACTTCCCTTTAGGAAAATGTTAAAAAATAAGCTGCAAACCACAACGAGGGAAAGAGCTGCCTTCTGGCACTGCGGCCTCAGCAGGTTGCAGCTCCTGAGGCTGTGGGAAGACAATGACCTGTGGTATTCGGGAACATGATCAGCTTGCAATGAGAGCCCTGCGAGAAGCGGGGGGGTGAAGAGTGAAACGCTGAAAGTTGAGGAGCAGACGGTGGGGTGAGTTTTTTTGTAAGTCCTGAGTCATGCTGCCTTCACATTCCCACTTCTTGGCTGCGAGGAAAATGGAAAGACTTCCTCCAGGGAGCGGGTCCCTCCGCTGCCCAACTGCGCTGGGTGGCCACAGGGGAAGGAGGGATGGGGCAGAAGTTTGTAACGAGTTAAATGATATAAAGCTGCTTAAAAAGAGGAGAGCATCAACATTTGTCTTTACTGCAGTTATATTCGTTACGGTTTTTAGTGCCTGTTTAGGTGACCAGGCTGTTGCTGATTTGAGATGAGGCGAGTTCAGCCCCTTCCCCAGAAGGAACTGGGCTCCACTGGAGGTGGTGAATGTTCGTGTCTGCCCACTGGGGACCTGCGCTTTCCTTTAGTCTAGCTGGGTGCTCTTATGAAATTGTGGAAGATGGAGCCTGAAGGGAGGTGAGGGTGTGCCTGGTCCACCCTGCTACTGGATCACTTTTGGACCTGATCAGCACTGTGGCAGGTATGGGTGAATGTCTAGCAGGAAGGCTTTTTTCTTGACAGCCTTCTGAAGGCGTCTGTTATTGGCATTGAAACATTCTTTGTGGACACTGACAGACCAGCAATAACTTACTTCTAAGTTGCATATGAGGCCATTTTGTATACAAGACACAATTTTGGCAGCATTAGAAAAGAGGTGCTATGTACTCATGCCGAATTTGGCTTTTAGTGGACATGAGTGTCCCTTTTCTCCCCTCTCCCCTGACCAGATGTCCTGGCAGTACAGTACAAAGGACCTTTAATTCCTTCATGGGCTAGTAGCTACAGAGGTTCATTTGGAAAGGACTAAGCTTCAAATGAACAATTAAGTACTGCTTTTAGTGTATAAACAATTTCTTCCTGGTGGCCACAGGGGATGGCATGGGGTGGATGTGCAAGGGGGGACTGTAAGCATGGTGTGGGTAGAAGTGTGCACTCTGGGTGGGAGCTGGGAGTACTCTGAAGGGGAGTCACCATGCCACCATGTGATCCCTTCCTCTCACTGTCACCAGGGCTGCCACCATAGCTGCTGTGGCCGTTTGTGCATAGATGTGTCCACGTAGCTGTGACAGTCAGCTCTTTAGACCATCTCCTAGGATGAGCAACCTACTGACAATGCCCTTGAAAAGGAATTCCTTTAGCTGAAGGAGCAAAACTGATTTGGGATGCAGCAAGCTATAGTGTGGTCCTTCTGAAGGCAGGGAGGTGGTTCTGAAGGGTGGGAGGTGGTTCACCTAGCCTTTGTGGCTGCTGATGTTGTGTGGATTTGCTACAACACTCCATCACTGCCACTCTAACGGTGCTTGACAAAATTCAATGACCATATGTGAAGAAATATAAATCACGCTGTTTCCTGGTGGGTAGGCAAATGTAGGAATGGGCTATTTGAAGAGGCTCAGCCAGTTTGACAGATTTGTTCTGTAGTTTGTGTGAGTGACTTTTACAGGTGGGTAAACCTCAGCAGGTTCCAAACACAGCCTGGAATCAGAGGGAGTATTGCAATTAGGGTTGTTAGCCCAGGCTTGTCCTGCCTGCCTGGATCGACTGGGATCACAGGTCTGTGTGAACCACCTCTCATATGAGAACATGGAACTCTCTTTCTTGGTCTCATTCCTGCTTTTGGTCCTCAAAATCTGACTGCTTTGTGTCATTTGGATCTTCCTAACTGGAAGAAGAAGATAAAAAAACCTCACGAATCTTCAGGCATGTAACCAAGGCAGCAAAGTTCTGCAGGTAGGGTCCCAATAGTCCATTTCAAATCAGGAACTGGAGAAGGACGTGTCTCCAAAATGTGTTTCAGGCCCTGGATAGCCTGAATTATCCTGTGGACATGCTCCTTCCTTTCTGCTGACTTCCCAGAGGATGCAGAGAGACACTTGTGTGTCCTCTTGGACAACTATAACTGGGTTGGATGGGTCAAAGCATGAGCAAATTGTCTGAATCCAGCTGGGAAGGCTGTTCACAGACATGAGCTGAACCTTTTGTGGTTGTCTTTACCACAAAACCAGCCTTTCTCTGCTGAGCAGTCTCCCGAGTTGCTTTACAGGGAGGATCTAATGTGTTGTATGAAAAGTAAAGAAATTAAATAGCAAGCGTTCCACTTGACCAAAAGGTCAAAGTCTCTGCGATTAAAACGCTTTGTTATTTTAAGATCAGGGAATGTCACATAACCATTATATATAAATGGCAAAGTTTCTGTGTGTGCTGACTACTGAAGAGCATTGCTAACTCTGTCCTTGGGGGTGCCAGACAAATCCGCCTTCCTGAAGCATTTCCCACATCCTACAAACACTGTTGCATGGCCAGCAGGCAAGGAAACCCTATCAGCTGGAGAGATTAGAAACACTTCTCCTTTCCAGTTCTGTGCATACGATGTTGTACTTCTTGCACCACTGTTCTTTGAGCATACTTGTGCTGTTTTCTCTCCTTACTCTCTTTAAATTAAAAAGACAACCCCAAACCTGATGTAAAATACATTACCTTCATAATGCAAGCTTTTGTTCTGGAAACACCCCACTGCTTGGCAAGTGGGTGACTAGTGGACAGGGGCAATCCAGCAAACCCCAAAAGACTGACTTTGCCAGCAGTTTGAGGATCTGCTGAGCAGAGACCGAAATGGCTCTGACTTACACGGTACTGGAATATGACTGTAAGACATAAATAGATGTCCACAGAAAGCTGGGATGATATACTTGGATTTTAATTCTGTCTTTCCAGATCAGGGAAATAACAGGATGGGGTGACAGTGGATTAATTAAATATTTAATTTATTTGACAGTTTGCAAATAATGTTGTTACAAGTGGGACCTTGCTGCTTTGGATTTTAAGTAATGTTAGATTTGGCTTTAAATGATGAAGTCCAGCACATTGATGGAGTGAGAATGGGAGGAGGTCAGGAAGATCATTTACAGTTAGGATAAATACCTTGAAGTTCAGATAATTCATAATCCCAGTCCCGAAATCCTGCTTGTTATAGAAATGCATTGTAATAGTAATACTGACCTGAAATAAACTCTTTGAATTAACTGCTTTTCTTCAAGTGTGCCAGACAGAGCTGGAAATTCAGGGAGGATGAGGTCTGAGGTCCCAACAAAAAACCTCGCTCTGCTGGTACCCCCTAACACACCCTGGGATGTCTTCTTTTAATGATAAAGTGCTTCTTTTTCAATTCTACATGCATTTCTTCTCCAATGGATTCTTGAAATTGAACTTAATCTTCTGCTGTGAAGAAGATATCAGAAGGGTCAAAGGAAAGACGAGAAAAATTGTATTTTCACATGCATTTTTTTGGATATGAATAAACATGTACAAAGCTTTACAGCCTGGACAGAATAGAGCTGTGGGGAGATGCTGAACTTTCCTCTGTTCTCTCTGCATTCCCATCCCATGTCTTATTTTTCCTTCTGCTTAGTGGGAAGAGATGCAAAAAGAGCAATTTGTCCTTTGCATGCTGTTTTGAGAGTTGAGGGAGTGTCTTGACTCACTCACGAAATGATGAATTATAGATTCATTGAGCAATAGGGCTGGAAGATACCTCAGAGACCTCCAGTGCTGGAAATTGCACCGTCTCACCAGATAATCTGTTCCAGCATGCCACCATCCATCTGTTAAGCAGAGGATCACAGCATCAGCTTTTGCCTTGGGCCTTCAGTCCTAGGCGGGCTAGGACTGCTTTTCTCTGAATGGGAGACTGGTGAACCTGCTTTGGTCCTTGCACACAGATTATTTGTATTTTGGCACTTGCGCAGTGCAGAGACTCCTGGCCAGACTCCTGGTATGCACAACCTACGTAAACAGCATATAGAAAATGTGTTGGAGGGCCCTCCTCCTGTTGATGGTGCTCAAGAGATGTGGATGGGCTGCTTCAGTTGTCTTTGTCCTTGATGTCTGAGGTGCTGCTGCATTTGGAGATGGGACAGGGAATGCTAGGAGGCATGTCCCATGTGCTGTACCACCTGGTGGGGCAGAAGCTCAGTTGGGTTGGGTTGAGCTGGGTCACATGAAAGGCTGTTGCTGTGGTCTGTGCCTCTTATTTCCTGGCTACATGTCTTCATCAGGTCCAAAGGGTGCACATGTGGGTCATGGATATCCATCTCCTTTTTGTAGTGAGAAAATGTATTTGACCATCATGGCAGTTCCACAATGTGAACTGTTTAGATCTCTCCAGAAAAGAGAGTTTATTTTCCCTTATCCCCTCCTATTCTAACACACAACATTATTTCAACACTCAATCCACAGAACATGTGAGACATATCACAGATGCCTACTCACCGCCCAGATTGTACACTATTTATACATTATACACACACGCTATTTAATGTACTTTTTATTTTTTTAAGAGCAGCCAAAGAATCTTTTACTAACACAGATCTTATTTTCACATGTGGCTTTGTATAATGAATTTTTCAAAGATTTCCATACCTACTCTAAGTGAAATTATATCTTGAGGAAAGTATAGCTTGATTGTTAATTCTGAACCATGTTGAAGCTCCTGCCTTTTCTGTTTTAGTCTAAATTGCTCTTTTGAATGTATTTTATATTAGAATTTGGAAACAGATACAGTTCTTTTATTTGTTTTTAAATTTGTTTTTTTTACACACAGGATTGAATGCACATATATTATTATGGCTCTCCTTTTGCCATTTATAAAGGAAATGTACACTCTGACAATATCGTGTGCACCAAATCAATGAAATATCCTGTGTTTTCTATTCATTAAGCCCCTAAAGCACTATGCACAAATTCCCTCACTTTAATTACACACCTCAGGGATGTGCAGGCCAAAAAGGAGGCAGTCAGACAAAAAAGCCTGGTCTCTGCCAAAAGGAAAAAAAAAATAATACTGGTAAACATTTATTTTCAGCGGGGAAATCTGCTATTAATTCATATAGTGACTTTCCCCAGCTGAAATAATGAGGAAAGCCAAGTGAACCAAATGTTCACAGTGAGCAAACATGAACAGTAGGAAGTCAGCCCATCTTGTATTTACATGTTTATTTCATCAGCCTTTGAAGAACGTTTGCACAATTCTTTTTTTTTCTGTGTGTGTTGAGTGTCAGCGTTTGCTCACACTCCTCCCGGGGGGTGACTCGTTAGCAACGAAAGGCTTTGCCTCTTGTACAGACACCCGGATTCAGTGTGTCCCATCTGGAAGCGGGGGGTTTAAAATGCTGAAATATGTAGGGTGACTCCAAGTAGCTGCGAAGTCTGAGTGTCCCCATCTCAGCTGCAGGAATACGTGGTAATGCACCGGGCTGGTGGCTTCTGGAGGTGCTGGGGGTGCAGGACGTTTGTCCTTATTGAACATGCTTGTGCTTTCAAACATGTTCTCTATTGCTGCTGTGAGGACAGCCCAGCAATGCATATTAGGCATCTTGGGAAAAGACTAAGGCCAGACTGCACTAACACAACAAAATGGGCCATATTTGCCAATGTATGAACTATGGATACAGAATGCTGCACCCCATGGGCGCATCAGTTCATCAATATTGACTGGTGAGTCCCCTGTAGTTTTACAATAGATGTGTGTGATGGTCACAGCCTACTATAAAAAAGGAAAGAAAATTCATTATTACTTGGACTGTTGCCTTCTTAAGGCATGGAAAGGCTTTTCTTTATTTGGGTATGCTAATAAAATAGCTTCCTGACTTTGGTCCCTCTTGGAAACTCCCAAATACACCAGGCTATTTTCAGTAGTATTTTGTAAGATTGCATTCAGGCTATGTGGAAATCCCTCCAATCGGAAAGGAAGCCAGCTGTGGCTTCATTTTAAATTGCTCTGATGCTGGCATTTTTTGGTGTCACAGTGGCCTGTGCTCTGGATGGAGCTCCGGGTGCTCTGCACCATGGGCAGAAGCACTGGAGGGTTTGCAGGTTGATGTGGCCATTTATCCAGAGCAGGAAGGACAGTATTGGCACCTGTGGGTTTTGTATAGAAAGGGAGAGTCTTCAGAAATTTTCAGGACCTGTAATTGATCATTAGAAAGATAGTGAAGCAACTTAGGCAAATTTATTCCCCTTTTTTTTTTTCTTTTAACTGGGTGGATAAGCTTGTTCAATGGAGCTGGTGCTCGGAGAAGGTCCCTGCAAATTCTTCTGCAAAAAACAAGAACATCAGAGTATATTCTGGGAGATGTAGCTCAGGTGTCAGGTATCCATCAGTAAAGCAACAGAGACAAAAATCTCTTGGAAACACTAAAGCAGAGTAAATTTAACTATGGCTGATGGTAAACAAATCTGTTTATGGATTAGTGTCTGTGAAGACCCTGAGTATCAATGTCATTCTACTGAAGCAGCACATTTTAAAATGAAATTGTTGGATTTAAATGAAAATAATCAGAAAAGGAAAATATGCATCTGGGTAGAGATGGTAACAGTATCTCTGGGCTGAAACTTCCTCGTACCGAGATTTGACATGATAGCAGGCTTTTTCTGATATTACTGGGAGGTTTTATCCATTAACCCTGGTAAGTATAAGCTAGCATCGCTCCTCGAGTATTGTTTTTTCAGAATTCACATCAGCATCTAACAAAGCCCTCCCTAAATAAATTTTTAGCAGATACATCATTTTTGTTAGAGATGAATAAATGAATAAAATGTATGCGCAATCTCACTCTTCTTCCTATTCTATAAGAAGAAGCAATGCCCTATTAATTTTGACAGACAACTTGGCATTAGCCACTTTAAAATCCAACATGGGATAAAGTTATGCATTACTAGTCTTTCTACATTTTTGTCAAGAGATGAGCATTTTGCCAGATTTTTTAATAATACGCCAAGAGCTTTGTCAGTCAGTTTGTTTAGCTCTGCGTGGTTATGCCAGTATTTTTCAGCTATCCTGCTGTGTGTGCCACTGCCCTTCACTGCTTTTCTAGCTCCTCCCCTGCAATTAGACAAAGTCAACATAGCGGTCAGGCTGAGCAGCCCCGAGGTACCTGCAGCTATCAACAGTCCAGATTCACAGTCCCGATGAACAAGCTTTGCTTATTCACCGCATCACTACCTCAATTAGGACTTTTTATTATATCTCGGCTATTTATCGCAAACACAACAGATGGAACGGATAACGCTAAACACGTTTTAAGTCCTCACCTAAGAAGAAGGAGGGGGAAAATTATCCAGAAAGAAACAGGAGCAAATGCATAAGGCAGCTTGCAACCAGGAACCAGTTACCATGCCTACTGAAGCCTATTCTAAAGAATGTGTTGGCTGACACACAGAACTCAATGAAAAGATGAAAAAAATGTGCAGGCAATACTAGTTTGGCAGGGATGGTGGGGAATCTGAGACAGAGCTGCTGGTATGGAAGGATCTCACTGCATGCAATTTGCAAACATGCCAATTCAATGGCATGTGATAGACACTAGATGGAATTTAAAGGTCTTAGGGTCTTAGAGAGCTGGAATCACACAAGAAAACTGTGGCTATTAAAAATAGAAATCCTTTTCACCAAACCTTGTGTCTCAGATTTGAATTCAACACTGTTGAGTGAAATCCCTGCCATCTCTTCCAGGCACATTTGAAAAATTGCCTGGATGTACCTTAATTCTGCTGTATATTTACATCCCAGTAAACATGCTGCACCAGCGCCACTGAATTTCCAGAGAAATTCCCATGGCTTCCTTTGTGTGTGTGTGTGTGTGTGTGTGTTGAAAGGGAACTGGCTGCCTAACAGGACTTACACTGCAACTTTGAGCAGTTAACTTTTATGGGATTTCCGAATTTTTCTTGGTGGGTGGGTGGAATGGGGAGGCAGACTGGGGAAGGGAGGAGAGGAATTATATAAAAGCTGAGTTTTTGAGAGAGGTAGTGCAGATGGCTGGGTCCAAGTGCTTTGCTATAAGTCCACACTTTACCCCAAATAAAAATCTGTACAAATTCCTGTGTACCATCTGTAGAAGTCCTTTATGTTTTTATAACACTGTTCTTCCATTCCATTCCTTTTTTTTGTTTTTTCTTTGTTTTATTTTTAATCTATTATTATTTTATACCAGGTGATCAAGGTTTGAAAAGTTGGGGCACTTGACTGAGACCTTGGAAAATATTTCTGTAGAAAGGGAGCAGACTACTCATTTCTCAGTGTCTACTTGGTGGCTTTTTTCAGTCCAGCCAAGATGTTGGCTTGGTCTAGGGCCAAGTCCCAATTTCACAGTTTGGATTTAGCAGCAGTCTTTCTGAGAGTTGTGGTGGTTGCAGGGGTTTGGGTCAGTCTGTTGCTGAGTAAGAGCCACACCACTATTTTGGTTTGTGCTGCATCTGAACTGGAAAAGTCATGGTTACTTGGCTCTGGCTTGGTCTATGCTCATCTGTATTAAAGTATAAGGGCAGATCTTTGTCCGGTGTGGACTGATGTTCCTGCTTGCAACAAAGCACTTCACACCATTTCACATCAGCTCTCCTATCAGCCCTACTTGCACCACATGGTGGGGCAAATTTATGTGTCTCCTAGCAGGAAGCCACTGTCTCTTCACTCAGACCCCTGCCGTCATCATCAGCGTCCACCAACCATCAGGCATTGCTACATTCAAAACTGGCAGCGTCCAAAATAATAAGTGGCATGGCATTTTATGGGTGACGAGAAGATACACAGGTGTCAGAGCACTCAAAAGGTGATGTACTGGATTTTTAGAGCATTCTTCTCAACTGTCTCTGCTCAGCTGTGATCAGAGACAGTGGCTTTCCCTCTTACTGGAAGGTTTCTGCTGTCTCCTCTGCACAGTGACCCAATTTCCATAGGACGATGATGAGTGTTCCCAGCACAGCCTGGCTGTGGTCTGTGACTAGGGCTCTGTGAGGATGTAAAAGATGTTCAGACTAAGAAGGAGAGCACAGCAGGTCCTCATGCTTCATAAACAACAAGATGTCCAGTTTATTTAAGCATCACGCTGCCATCTTTTGAACCCAAATTTATGAACCTTTATCCACCTTACCTTGGCTGGAAAAAGGGTGTGTGGTTCTCTGAGTCCAAGTGGGAGATATGGTGTCTCCTGGAGCCCAGAGGAGGGTCTTGAGCCTCTCCTAACTGGCAGATATCCCCTCCCAGCCAGTGCTGACAACTCTCCATGCAGCAGCATGGCTATTTTGGATCCCATTTCACTCTTCTTTTGCTATAGGCAGCCAAAATGCCTAACCTGGTCTGAGGATGCCATTCGGATGGCTGTTTTCAAATAGTAGGCACGGATGCATGCATTTTTGGAAGGACTGCATCTTTTTATGGTTCTAGGCCTAATGGGATCAAGTTGTCACGCACCTCTCCTGGATGGAGAGAAGCAAGGTTGTCTATGTGCCATTAATTACTGCAAACCTGCTATGTTGAGAGGACTTGTGGAAGAGAATTGGAATGCCTGTATCAGGCTGGTCATGCTCATTGGGAGAGTGAGGCTCTGTGGTGTTCAGGTAGATGGGGAGTCACAGATTTAAAAGCCAGAGGGACAACTCTGCTGGTCTAATCTGCCTTGCTGTTTAATGCAATCCAGAGGATGTTAGTGGATTTATGCACATTTGGCTTGGAGAATCTCACTTGGAAAATTATCCAGTCTTGAAGTGGACATCTCCAGCAGTGGAGACTCCACTGCAGCACTTGGCAATTTGTTTTGGCCATTAATTACTTCCCAATTGCCACTTTATCTCAATGGACCATTCCCATCCGGGACACTAAACCTGGTGGTGCCTGTTGGGCTGGTGCCTCTGCGGGCCTTGAGCTATTCAAGAGGAAATTTGGACAGGCTAAATAAGGCTCAGTGAGTCTAACTTCAGTTTTCAGGTACTGGATCCCATTATTCATCTTCCAGTCATGGGGCCTGATGGTCCCACATCTTGTCATCTCCAGTAACATCTAGCCAAGGAGTTTCTAATGATGAGTGATATAAAAGCCATTTATGCCAGATTTATGCAGGTGTATTAGATGGTCTGTGGAAGTAGTTCAGCTGTGTTGATAAGCTGTGTTTCGTAGTCTTCTCCTTCTGCTGCTGGGTTTAAGGCATGAAGCTGGCATGGGTGGCTCTGCGCTCACAGTGTAGACATGTCATGACTTCAACATCGGTCTTTCAGTTGATAAGAGCTATGGGATGTGACAAACCTTGACACCCCAAGATGAGGGGTAGCTGGGTGGTCAAGGGTCTGGTCAAACATGCTATCCTAGTGTGCTGAGGGGTCTGTGGGATTGCTACCTCCAGCTGGAGAGCAGTGACCCGGCACAGCCCTTTACAGTGTTTGACTGTTTATTGGAGTGCATCTTCTTTAGCTTATTAATTCTTCCCTCATAGCCCACTGTTAGGTAGAAATTGCTTTCTTTTTTACAGATGGGGAATTCCCATTAGGGATGTTGCAGGCTGTATGCACGCTATCTAATTTAGGCAGCTAACTTAAGCCCCCAGTATAGTTACTGGGTAGAAGCAGAGACTTTAGAGAACCTGAGGGAGGGAGTCCTTTCACCAGTTGCCAAGCAGCATCATACGCTCCTGTCTTAGGGATCCAACGTAAAGGATGAATCTTCCCCAGAAGTAGCTGGTATTTCCTAGATCACACAGGACAGTACTAGCACTGCCTAGACTGAAATGCGTGCCATTTATTTTGTAGCCTAACACCTATGGATCAGTCATCCTTTGGATTTATTTTATAGTAGTTCTGGGAGTTTCTTCTGTGACTGGGATCAGGCATGTTTTTAATGGGGATGTCTTCTCTGAAATGCCTAAGTCATGGGATGGAACTGCTGATAATACAGAATATAAATAAAATGCAATACAGCTCTTGCAGTCAATGACAGTCAATGTGGATTTGACAAGAACAGACAATTTCAAAACAATGGAATAATCTTCAAAGGAAAATATTGTATGATTTGGCCAGATAACTTCACCAGAAACAAGTTATCTATAACCACTGTCAGAAAGGAAGATTGTCTTGCATTGAGGCCTTCAGGGTTTTGACCTTGTTCTGCTTAGTGGAAGAGAGAGTGGATACAAGTGACACCAGCCTGGGGAGTCACCATGGCTACACCGAAGCAGAGGATCAGAGCTGAAAAAGTCTTGGTGAGTTTAACTTGGAGCAGGGAGTCACAAAGGGCGAGATGACAGCAGCTGTAAAACATGTATAAGGCAAATGAGGGGAGTGACTCTGTTCTCCATGTCCAAGGGGTTAGGGCAAGAAGGAAAGGGCATCAGGTGCAGCCCTGAGATTCAGCTTAGACCTTAAGACACTTCCCATGAGCAGAGGCAGTGCAGTGCTGGGACAGACTGCCTGGAGGAGTTGTGAAAGCTTTTTAACTGCGTGTTAGACAAACATCAGTCTGAAAAATACAGGTGACCATTCCCTGGGGCAGAGGGATGGACTAGGTGGCTTCTTGATGTCCTTTTGAGACTTGTTTTTCTGTAGTTTCATTGGGTATTGCAAAGTTATCTGTTTTTTGGATGCATCTGCACAGAAACCAACTTTTCCATCCCTTACAGTGTGTTTACCAGTATTACTAAGGGAAAGTAAACATATCTCTTCAAATTCAGCGTATTGTGCTTAAATGCTGCAAAATTTCATGCCATGTGAAGGAATTGCCTGTCAGTATTTGGGTGCAAGGGATGGAGAGTGTTGCATGGCATACATCTGTGCCTGGGCACAGTAGTCAGAGTTTGCAGGGCTTTATTTCCTTTCTAGTCCACTTCTTGGCTAGCCATAAAACTTCAGACTCAGTAAGGTGAAGTCTGGCTCTCTTTTAGTCTAGAAATTGTGGCACAAAAAGGAAGATTTTTCAGGTGTGTTCAATTAGAAGTGTTAATAAAAAGGGATAATTTGATACAAATCCAGTTCTCTAGCAGCCTTTCACAGCAAAACATGAATGCTAAAGGCAAAATGGTAGCAATTCCCCTTCACTTTCATGCAAGCCCTGATCCTACATGATGTGGAGAACCAATCCAAGGTGAAAGGTGTGCAGACACATGGCAGCAAACATGCGACTAATGCTGGCATCAGATTAGCTCTGGCCAGAAACATGCCACCATGGGGTAGATATCTCTGAGATGTTTTTGTCAGTGTGAAAGATAGCCCTACAGATTTTTTGGTGCCAGGAAAGTATATGAAACCTCCCTTCTCCCCCAGCTTTGAGATGCAGCACAGCAATGTGGTCTATTCTTGCCCAGAGGCCTCCCTGGCCAGATGCAGCAACATCAGGTACAAGGGGCCATCAGCAGAAGGATGGCTGCATTGCTGTGCTGAGTAACTGCATGAAGCATGGTCATCATGGCACATGACTGGGAAGGAGAATCAATCTGTGAGAGTTTTGGGGTATGGTTGGAAGAGATTGGGTCCTTGGTGGCCATCTCCTCCTTGGGCCCAACCATTCACTGTGGCCCACACAGGACAGTGCCTGTGCTGGCACAACTGTTTGCAAGGCAAGGATGTGAACTGCGTTAGGGAGCTGATCTGGGAATAAACCTTGCAGGAATGTTCAGGATTTGGAATACAGATCCTTAAAAAACCCCAAATGCATTGGTACAAGTGAATGGGTTGGCACAGGAGGAAAGTCACAGGGCTTCTTAAATTATTATCTTAATTTATTTTTTGGCAAAATTTAAATTATCACCAAACAACCACAAATGTGTCCCTGTTCTCAAGGTTTGTGGCTTGACTGGCTTGAATGATCAGTGTAAGGGCCTGCCTGCGCAGTAGTATCTGCCATGACATAGCACTGTCGGTGTGTCATGGCAGAAAATGCCCCGTCAAGTGGAAATCTCCTTCCCTGCAAATGGAAATCTCCTTCCCTCTGACCACCTGGAGGATGTGCAGCCACAAACACCAGCTGACGTAGGGAGCATCTTCAAAGTGCCTTGCTCACTGAAGTGAATGTGGATGATGCCATTGACTTCAATAAGAGCAGGATCAGACCCAAAGCAACTGGCATTCAAGCAGTGGGGAAAAAACCCCAAACATATATGCTTTGGGGAGGGCGTGGTGTCAAGAGGGTATCCTGAGTTAATTTCAGATGTGTCTTTAAGACTACAGCTGGGTAGAAACAATCCTTTGTCAGGAAACCGTACTTAAATTAACCTGCAATCATACCAGCAGATGTAAAATGGAAGCAAATGTATTATACATCACTGTCTTGGACATTAGTTCTGAAACCACCAGTGATCACACTCCACTTCAAAGACACCCTCTACCAGGGGCTTGGCTGGGAAGATAAAGCCCTGGCTATTTACCTTCTGACCTTGGTTCAAGACTAAATTGAGAATCTAAATGAAAGTAGTTTGGTGGTCTCAGCTCAATCCCTAGTAGACAGTTGTCCGTATCACAAAAGCACCATCCCTAGTTTAACACAATTTGGCACGACCAGTCTTCTCTGTTCAGGAGAGACCCAGGGCTAAATTAACACAGAGACTAAATTACATCTCATATGCCATCGTAGAGATGGCAGTCTTCAAAATGGTGCCTTAGAATAGCAGCCTGTGTGGATGCTCTCCAAACTGGCTTCTGGATAAAGAAATCTGTTTTCAGAGCTGCCACTTTCAAGCCTATTGCTTAAGCCAAAAATGAAAATAAAAGCAAATCACAACACAGGCTTTTTAGGAACTCATACTTAGAACAAGGATGATGATCTTGGAGAGATTAAAATACACATTCTAGGCATTTACTGAAATAGCTGAAATTCTACAGATTATTTTCTCTTATTAAAACACCTCATGAGCCATGACCATGAATTGTTGCAATTACATATATTTTAAAATTATTATTATTATTATTATTACTTATTAGAAAATCCAAAAGAAGAGATATTACCACACAAATGTTCAAGAAAGCATTTGATAAACAAACATATTAATAATTTACTCCTATCTATCTAATCGATCAAATAGATTTAGTGCCTGATAATGTAAACACCTATAGTCATATTTAAATAAGAGTTATCAAAATGTTTGCATTCAAACTTACCTGTAAATATTGGCAGGACATGATTATTCAGTGTATGAAATATATGATGGATATTGTAGTATAGCTAGCATAATGTAAATATAAAATTTATAGCCTGTATGTGAGCTATGTGTTATGAAAGATGCAGGAGCTCTAAGTGGAAGCCCCGCACATCAATAACGAGGTCATTACAACAAGCAAGAATGAAGCCTGAATACAACGCGGGAAAACAATGTCATATACTCAGTTATACTCTAATTGTGAAATGTCTTTCGAGCAAGCCGAGAGGACAGATGGTGTAGCAGTTTCCATGCTAGCCTCTGACTCCTGCTCACTTTCTGGCTCTTCCTTACTCTTTATGTCTGACTTTGGTCATGTTGTGTAGGCTGAATCTTCGTGTTTTCCAGTGCTTTGGGGCAGTCAAAATTAGTAATTGTAAGTGTTGCTATTAGTAAGTCCGGATGAATATTGGAAACAGTTAACAAACATCATTACAAAGGCCCTTTATGCCTGTTAGCTTCAAAAAGCTTTATAAATGTTTCACTTGCTTCTTAAGGTACTGCTGGAAAGCCAGAGGTATCTCCATGCACACGATATGCCTGGGGAAACTGAGGCATGAGGCTCTATTAGTAATTTTCAGAAAGTCACGCATGAAGGCTGTGGCTCAGCCTTCTGTGCCAGCAGTCAGTAAATCCTTCTTTTCCTCTTCCCAGAAATACCCTGGAAATAGGAGGAAAAAAATCTTCCATGGTACAAGGACTGAGGCAGCTGATGTACTTATCTGACAAGGTCAGGATCGGGGTGTAATAGGGGATGTTGGTGAACTGCTGCAAATGAAAAGATGATACAAATTCATCAGGCAGAAATAGAAAAATGTGTTTTCTTAAATCAGGCCCTATACACAACATAAACACCGTCTGCTCAGGTGCTGCAAACCCTTATACCTGTGAGCAGCTTTTTTGCACCAGGACTATTCAAAAGCTTTTTGCCTCTCAAAACCATAAATGTTTGCAAGACTGGAATCCCAGCTTGCAACAGAAGTATTTCTCATGCCACTGGAAGAAAGGCCTTGCTCCAAATCCCACTGCAACAGGAGGCTCCCATGCCAGAGCTGTGGAGCAGATCCTGCCTGGTAAAGAAGCATGAGATATTATACACCGTATTTTCGAAACTGGGTGCCTCAAATATGTCTCTGGGCTAGTCTGCGTGATGGCAGAGGTATTTCACACTGCGTGCCCAAGAAGAATCGAAATGATCACAAAATGTAATTTCTGTACACGGAGTTAACTTTGCGTAGAAGGGTGGTAATGTGCATGTTCAGAGGCAGGTTTTGTGTGTTTTATTTTGGTAGAAAATGGTTCCGGTGCACCCCACACTGGTCCCCATATGCCATTCTAGACTAGTCTGTCATAAAAATCCCCCCTTGTGCTCACAGAAACAGTGACCCCACATAAACATATGCTCCCCAGACAATCCCAGACTTTACAGCATAATAAATGCGTTTGGGGAGATGCTGTGCCCTGTCGCTTCTAAATGCCTCGGCTGGCTGGGAGGAGGCTCAGCGCCGGGCAGGATTGGGCCTTTTTGTACACATGGCGCTTTCACTGACATCAGTGAGGGTTCGGAGCTTGAATCCAAAGACATACATGGGGCTGGCAGGAGGCCGGGGCAGGGGTCTAATCTCCCCTGACTGTGCATGTGAAACCGCTATTAATCTTAATGGGAGTGCCACACACTCATCAAGGGAAGAATAGATGAAAGGGAGAATCACAATAGATCATTAGATTAAGCAAATAAATATAAATGAATATTCCTTTGGCCTTTAAAAATATTTTTATTGATGATAATGCAAATATTAGGAACGTTCTTTCAAATATAAAGCCCCCTCAGTTCGCCACCTTCCTTCAGTAAGTGAAGAGTAATAGAGAAATAGCACCCGTACACGCACCTCTCTTGGGGTGTTCAAGAAGACCCTGCTCGTGCTAAGTGCTTCTAACACACCATGGAAATAGATTTTTATTTCTTCCTGGATTCTGTATTTAAAAAATATGATATTCCTCTTTATGTCCTGCATATTTTTCCCTACCCCATGGAAAATGGATGAGAGGACCCTTCCCCCGATTTGTGTTATGGGAACAGGCTGAGCCCCGCAGAAGGAGCAGTGCTGGAGAAGGAAGAGGAGGAGGAGAAGGAGGTGTGGGGAGGTCTGGATGCGTGGCGGCCGAGCAGCGCTCCTCCAAGGGGTTTTCATCCCCACTCCTCACTGCAAAACCAGCCGAAAAAGCAGAGGGGGCTCCTCCGAGTGACCCCCATCATGGGGCAAACTGGGAATTTCCTTCCAGTTACCACCGGTCCTCTGGAATATAAAATGGGAGGGGGGACCTTTGCCTTTGCTTCAGCTTCTCTGAAACGATGTTAAGCACATAAATCAATACAAGAGGGTTCGCAGCACCAAAGCGTGGCCTGATCCTGTGCCTGGCTCCCCAGGATGAAGGCAGAAAGGAGATTTCTGCAGGCCTGGAGGGAATTGGGAATATTGTCCTGCGGGGACGTTGAATCTATTTGCTTCTAAATCCACCAAAGAAGAGCAGGTCTCATTTCAAACGTTGATATCCAGAAAGCAGTGCACAGGTTTTATTAAATTTCCGTGTCCTTAAAACTCAGTGGAAGGGCAGGAGCAGAAGTCCATTTCTAACCCTGCAGAAATGCACTGATATCAGGAAGTTAGCCACCATGGGCTGTATCATACTACCATTTTTTTAAGCAAAAATCAATGAAGAACCCTGCCTAAAATCAATGGGATAATGTGCCACATTAGTATTGCTTTCAAGCTAACGCACAGCAGTCTAACAGTGCTTATTTTTGTTAAAGACAACAACATTTCTGCCCAAGTGATGCTTATAAGTCTTCTCCTTTCGTCTTATGTTATGGCACAGGACAAATATGATCTTTACTGGCAGGAAGAAAGAAAAGTCATGCAAAAATTTTAATGAATGAAAATGCTTTCCTGTGAGAGATGCTTTCCCATTAGGATCCTGTACGATGAAGTGCAACGACTCTCTGCTGTGAATAATTTTCCCCTGGTCTGTCGTCTCTTCCAAATTATTTACTATGTGCAAAGTCAGCCAGAATTCAGAAGAAATTGGGCTCGTCGTGACGTAACAGGAGATGTGTGGGAACAAAAGGGCATTCCTTTATCCTTGCCTGCAACCCGAGCTCAGCGGCTTTGAAAGCTTCTCAAGTCTTCCACTAAACTCCTACCCCCTTTTTTTTTTCCTTTTTTTTTCTTTTTTTTTTTTTCCCTTGTTCTGAAAAGTAATTAATATAATCTCATCAGCAGCCCTTACGCAACTGCTCACCTCAGCTTCTCTCTTAGGGTAGAAATGGTTGTCCTGGGAAGTCGGCAGAGCCGCCCCGAAACACCACCGCTCCCCCTGCCCCGGGTACGGCTTTGGAGGATGTTTTCAAAGGCGGATCAAGTTGTAAATGGCAGGGATTTCTTCCAACGGCCCTTGTCGGGCTGGCAGACCCTGGATTTACGCCCGTCCTCACCATCCTGCGTGGGGCTGGATCTTGGCGGCTGCCCTGAATAGGGCTTTTGCAGGAGATGGGATTACTCACACGAGTAACAGCTTGCTGGGCCTTGGCCTCTCATTCCTGCTCAAAATGCATGATTTTTTTAAGCATAGTTAAAGCAGCGCTATAAGCAATGGTTATCCGGATGGAGCCTCTGGCATTTTTCACATTGCGCGGGTAAAATAATAAGTCCTGGTTAATTTGAGGGGAGGGTTTGTGGCTGCTTCTGAGTGTCCCTAATGAGGGCTAAGTGCAAGGGAAAAAAAGGAGAGGTTGTGCAAGAAGAAATCCAGGTTTCCTGTAGGCTCCTTCAGCCAGGGAGGATGATGTGGGGAATTCCCTCACCTTTTGGTACAGCATTAACGGACATGATAGGGAGCTGGTGTAATCCTTGTCAACAAATGCAATAGTCAGCGAGCAAAATTACCACAGTGCACACAGAAATTCAGCCTTCACTCACCATATGGAACAGCTGGGAAGAGTTTCAAAACTTTTCCTCCTCCCCTCCCTTCTCTTTATTATGATTTTTTTTTTCATGCGCACAGAAAACAAAAGAAATAAAACAACCTGACAACTTCGTGCGTTGTCTTGTGACTAAAAAAAAAAAGAAAAAAAAAAAAAAAGCCTGTGAAGTATCACTGCTATGTTTTAGTCTAATGCTACTTCTATCTTTTATCCTTTTTAATTAGAAGGCAAATTCTCAGACCGCCAGGCCTAATCCCTACACAGTGGAACAAAGCCCAGCAAAGTCTTTGAACACTGCCCAGCCAGGCAGCACAAACCCTAGTAACTGTTGGCAGTAGGGCTAGGACTCTGACCCTCATCTTAGCCATTCTCTTCCAGCCCCTGATGCTCCCTGCCCTTCGAAACCTTGTCTGTTGTTCTTCTGTTTGGACTGAAAAGACAAAAGGGGAAACAATGTGGGAAACCTAGAGGATTGGCTAGGTGGGATGCGGGGGAGCTGGTGACGGATAGGAGAAAGTAAATGGAGTTTCACGGGAATGGACACAGTGGGGAGAATTGGATCACCAGATTATGTCTTTAGGTTCAAGAAATTTCTTCATCCCTCACTAAATCTTTTCATGAACAATGCCACTTTTAAACAATTGTTGCATTTCCAATTACTACAGGAGTGTTCAAACAAATGGCAAAACCCTTAATGAAAAGTTTGCTCATATTTTAAACTTTGGAGATCAAAATCCATAAAACAAATAGCTTTTACATGAGTTTCGCTCAGACACTTATGTCTCCAAATTATTTACACTTGTGATATTTCCAGTTGAGAGCATAATTTGTGCCTAGTCAAGCAAAACACGCAAATACATATAGAGACACGAATTTCCAGAGCTAGTGGGAGCACTGCAGAATAAACATTTTGAGCAAGATAGGCTCACATCAAGCAAGCCAATATTAAAAAGCTCTGCCTGCTTTCTATTATTTTGGCTAACTACAAATCATTAAGAGAGAAAACAACAGATGTGGCTGAGCACTCAAATATCTTCCAAACTGTGTCTGTGCACATCAACATAAAAGCCTGAATTACTGTAGTGTGCAGAGATGCTGTGAACAGCGATGTGATTATTTCAATATATGTGTGTCATATGTAACTACTATACCTAAGGAGGTAAAGAAAACAAAACCCTAGCAGAAAAAAATAGCGCAAGCCTCCTGAAACCTGGGGTTTCAGACAATTTTGCCTTCCCTTTAAAAATTTAGGGCAGGCCTTGGCTTTCTCCAGCTCATTTAAAATGGGGTGTCTCCCTAATTTACTCCATGGAGGATCTGACCCTTTTCTTTTTTTTTGGGGAGGGGGGGGGGGTTGGCACTTTGGAATAGCATTTACAAAAGACAGTTTCTGATTTTGAAAAGACTAAGTCTGTTTAGGGAAAAGGGACATAAGCTTCTCAGATATTTAGGCACTTTTAAAGACATTTACCCTAAATCCTTACACTCATAGGCACTCACTTTTGAAGGCTAAAGTGGCGGTGTGTTTTTAAAGCAATTTAGTTAAACCAGTGCAAAACTCTTTGTGGACATCATAAATCAATTTAAACCTGGCTTATGCCGATTTAGCTTAGTTTAGCTACTAAGTGTCTTAAGCTAAATTGATAAGCCATTTTTAAACCCATTTAAGAATGTCTACACAGGGCTTTGTGCCAGTGAACTTAAATCAATTGAAAACCAATTTTAGCTGGTACCATTTTGAGTGTAGACAAGATTAGGCATCTTGAATGGGAATGTGTGCTGATCCCATGTTTTCCTTATAACACCTCTGATTCCCAGCACATGGGGCTGGGACCCTAGGTGGCGTGACCAATTTTGTGTTATGACTGTTGAGTGTGTTGTAGCCTTTTTTTGACCGTGCCGTAATCGTGGCGTTGAGCTGCTTTAACTGATACTTACCTGGTGGCAACAATTAAAGGCTTTGGCTGCTTTGGGCTCTGTTGTGCTTGGCAAGATGTTCATTGCATCCTTTTAGTCATAGGATTTTGGTTCTGCAGGAGGATGCAGAAGACACAGATGGGTCAATACTGTGTTGTAAGGTCACCCCAAAGGCCTCCTCTGGAATGGGTTTACTGTTTGCATGGACCAGGAGCTGCAGGCATGGGTTCTGTGGTGCTCCACATGGGCAGAAGTGCCTATACAAGCAGTTCAGTTTGATGGGCGGACGAGGGTAGGTATTTCCTCTGGAGTGACAAAAGTTAGGACCTTGCCTTGCAAACACCACCTTGGTCTGGAGGACCAGGGTAGGAGACCCCCCTGGGTGCAGGCCAGTGCAGAGACAGAAACAAGAGAGTGCTGTGATCACCCTGGCCTGGCTGCTGCAGGTCTCCTGTGGTTTGGGGCATCCAAAATGGGCATGGAGATGAAGAAAGACCTTTTCGTTCTCCTGTGGGCAGAGCTGGCTGGGGGTGCTTTCCCTAAGATGGTACCAAAAGGCCATCGTTGTGGGTGGTGAACACAACGGCTGTCTCTCAGCTTGGTCCTGTTCACATCTCACATACGTGAGGGACCCAAATGACTGCAGGCACGCATGGGAAAGATGTGTCAGAAGACTGACACCGTCTTCTCCACCAGTGTCTCCTGTATGAATCAGGCATGGTGCACCATATGCAGGGCTGAACCCAAATTCAGGCAGGTATGAAAGGATGGGCAGATTTTAAGCTTGTGTGTGATCTGAAGCGCAATGCCATGACTCCAGTATTTAAATTTAAGCATGCCCTTAAAAACCTTCCTGAAATTAATCCAGCTGGGCTTCTAATCTTAAAAATGAACATTGCGTGCTCAGGCAAGGGAGACCTCAATACAAAACACAGTTGCTATCAAGTGCGTGCTCAAAACCCTCTGGTTCAGCTCCTCTGGGGATGGGAATCTGGTACGACTGCCCAAGGGTGCACGGAGGAAGGTGGTTTGGGGTAGTGTGGCTGTGAGGACGCTGGGTGAGAGGGTTGTGCCCCACCAGTGCAGCACGAGCAGCCGTGCCCGTGCTGTACATCACCGATTCCCTGTTACTGTCAGGTGGCAAGAGGGATTTTTTATTAAAACCTAATCAAAGTCTGGGGTGGTTTTGTGCCTGTCACCAAATGGAGGGTTTTTTTGATTTAATGAACCAACCAATTTAAGAAAAATCCTGCAAATTCTGACCAAATTCCAATCAGATTTAAACTCATGAAAAGAATTACCGTTTGTCCGACACTGGCATGTTTTGTTCACCGCAGGTGGTGCTTTCATGTTGTAAACAGGGTCTGTCACGTTGTCATCATGTGTTTGGTTTCTGCATAGGTATAAATGAGCTGTTTACCCCAACGAAGGAGGAGCAGATGAATAGAGACATTTTCGGTTTCTTTCATAAAAAAAAAAATCCTACATAAAATTGATGTGATATCCCATAACGTATAACTTTTTACTTTCCATCACTGTATCAGGGGCAATTATATTCCTTCCTCCCTCATTTCCTCGGCATGAAACTATGGCTGTGCCACCGTCCATGTATGTGTGGTGGAGAGGAGCTGCAGGTCTTCCTTGTAATCTAACTGCACACAAATTTCCAAGTGTTTTTTCCGTGCCATTAATCTTAATATTGAGTGCTCTAATCTGTTTATAGCGCACAATACACGGTACTCCCTGATAAAAATCTTTTATACGTGTCTGGGCAAACAGCATGAATAAATAATGGCCGATTTCCATATTGCAAAACAAACAGCTACTGTAAATTTATTTTTATTTCCAGCCTCCCTGCATCCCTCATCGGGTGGAGCCTCCTTGCCCCGGCGAGAAAGGGATCAAAGATAACATTCTTCTCTGTCTGGGTGTACTTTGCGGACCTGCCTCCCAACTGTGGGATGAAAGGAACTTGCTAAACTGTTGCCATTTTGCAACATCTGCTATAATTCCCCTAAATCCAGATTTGTCTGACACAGAGAGCTCCTGTTCTTACATCATTGCCATGTGACAGTATAACACCAGTCACATCAAGCTTGAGGATTCCAGCTCCGGGCGATGATAATATGAAGAAAACCTTTTTTGCCTAGGGCAAAACACTTGTAGCAAAGTATTATTCATCTGGCCAATTTAAATCTTCTCTCAAAAAGGTACCCAGAAACATATGCAGCGTGCCTTTGTAAAAGGCTTGAGCTGCTCATAGGCAAATGACCTGAACCAAGAGTACAAAACCCAATGTCCTAATTAATTACTGCTAAGCAGCTCTGATACACAGAAAAGAAATGCTGGTACTAATCCTTAACCCTGTCCTACATTCTTAAAATAGCCAAAATATTGCTGACAGCTAGGAAAACAAAATTGCCTCTGATTTAAAGGTTTTGGACCCCGGCTTAAAAATAAGGTCAGAATAAAATATTTGAAAAGAGTGGTTTTGGAAAAGTCGCGTTGGAGCACATACTCTGGCTCCACTGTGGCGTGGTCCCCTATTTTGGGATGGAAATAGTGCCAGGAAAGCAAAGCCCAGCTAAAGCATTTCTGGGTCTGCGTGTCCCCCTTTATTCTTCAGCCCTGCAAGGTTCAATTCCGCAATGCTGGGTCATTTCTCCTGATGAGCACGCGCTGTCTGAACACCACCCTTAATTCATAACAGGGCAAAATTACACCAAAATATGTAAAGGCAATGCCATTAGTGCCCCGCTTACTGAAGCAGGCACTTGGAGCTTTTATCGGGACATAATCCTTCAGTTTGCAGGCAATGATGTTGAAAAATAGATTGAGTGTTGACTAATGACAGCCACGTTTTTGTACCAGTTTTCTGTGTATAGCAGTTTGGTCTGGCAGAGGGGAAATTGACATTTTACTAGGTTTGCTAATTATGTGTCTCATGATGGAACTGATCAGTGTTGGGTGGAAAACTGGTCCTTTCGTGGCTTGGGAGGGCAGGGAGGAATCCATTTTAGAAAAGAAACAGAACATCAGCTAGGGGGAGAGGATTGCCTGCATCTTCCTTTAGAAACGTCACAGTCTTCAGACATGGAGATAACCACGTCCAACACAAACATCCTTTTGGTAATTTCAGGTTAAATCTCTCAGATACCCATTCAGTTCCCATTTCTGTGACCACTTCACTGTTTCCACATTTATCTTCACATCTCAGCAAGGCAGGAAAACCCTATTATCTTTATTTTCAAGTGAGGAAGGAATGCTGAGGGCTTCACCTGAGGTCATGCAGGAGGCCTGCACCACCACGAGGAGCAGGACCCATGTCCCTCATGTCCTTAGGCACGTCCCTTAACCACAGCCATAGCTCACACCCAGTAATACCCATATCACGTAACCATGGCTTTGTTTAGCAGAGGACTTTCCATGAGGCTCAATTCCCTCGTAAAAGTAACGAGAAACGAGTGTAGACTTCATATTGAGTTCAAAGGAGACTTTCTGCTTGGCAATATGATTCTCTATTTCACCACCTCAGTAATGACTTGGGGTGAGGGTTTTTTTTGGTCAAGAAGCACTGGTGTCAAACAGTGCTCCTTGGTGCTGTCCTGAACTGGCTCACAGCAAACCGTTGAATATGATCATTGTGTTGTTGGTAACCAAGGATGAAAACCATGAATAAAGGCTACATCTTCTATTGCATCAAGATACAAATTTTCCATGAGAGGAAAGGAAAACCTTTTCCTTAGGTGCAGCCCCACTCCTTGCATGTGGTCTAATCCTGCAAACTGGGCTGTGATCCCATGAGCCAACACTTGTGAAGTGACTCGGTAACTGCATATGAAGGACGTGGTTAGCAGGAACTGGGCTTTGAAATTTTTCTCTGAAAACCAGACCAGGCTAGGAGTCTCCAGTGGGTTTATTGACTGGGGGGAACCCCAAATCATTTGCCCTTGAGCATTTTCCTTCTGCCCATGCCACCTTCCTGCTCTCATGAAAGCCCCAGCTAAAGCTTTGTGTTCTTTGCCAGTAAGGATGCATCAGCAGTCCTTTGCCACTTCACTATTATGAACTTAATGGCTAAGTGATGCCCTCAGCAATGACACAGCTTAGTGTTGACACTGAGTGCATAAGCGCTGACTCAGAGAGATGTAACATCTCCACTTTGGGGGTAATTCCTCTGCCTGGTTTTGTTTTTCATACCATGCAGGGCACTGCCTTCCATTTCTGCAGGTACATTTTAGGGGTCAAGGGCCTGCAGATGCTATGAAATCCAGTGTGTCCTGGCTTCTCCTTGGCCAATGAGATCCTTAAATGAGGGATGCAACTGGAGCTGGCAGTTTCTTGGAGAAAGCCACTGCCACGCTCCAGGACACCCACCCCAGGAGGGAAGGTCCTTTCCATTAAGGGTTGGCAAAGCCTGCAAATTTAAGAGAAGGCACAAGCGCAGCTTGGCTGGCTGGGCACTGGGGTGCAGCATCCCTCTGCAAGCCAAGACAATACCAGTCCTGGGCACCTTTGCTCCCTCCTGGGGGTCCCAGACTGCAGCATTGTCCATCCAACTCCACAAGTAATAAATTACAGAGTATCGTGAAGTATCACGTGTCCTCTATGGACATACTGGGCCCAGGGAACCCAGAGCTGTTGGGGCATCCTCACCCCTTGTCCTTTCCTAGGGATCACCCTTACTCTGATCATCCGCCTCACTGAAAATACCAGTGCCTGATCCTCAGAGGTTAACCCCCTCCGCACAGGAATTAAAGACGTAGCTGGCTTTGATAACCTGGGTGTGTAGGATTGATATGGCTCTGCGGATCCCTTCCCATGGCTCTGCAGGCCACTGGGACTTCCACCTTCCCTGTCCTGGATGACTGGCTGTGGCTAGAGCCCCCATTCAATAGCTCATTAAAGAGGATATTTTTATTTTCAAAAGAGTTACATATTATGAAGGAAAATGCTTGTTTCTATACCCAGATAATTACATAAAATCAGGATTTCTCTACTCATTATTAGCATTATTTTTAAATTATTTGCAGGGACATAAAAGTGGTGTCTGCAGTCCTGCTAATTTCCTAGACAAACATTCTTGTTAAATCCACATCCCCCGTTTTAACTTCTTTTTTTTTTTCTTTTCGTAAAGCACTCTTGCGATCTTCCTAAATTTGGCTGTGCCACCATTTCATTTTGCTAATACCCCTTGAAACTGTTAACACTTTTTCCTGAATACTTTCCTAGTGGATATGAAGCAAAAAGGAAGAAAGGCTACTGTCAAATTGATTAAGTGAAAGCTCATTAGAGAAAGTAACAAGAGGTAAAATCTGCATATGCATTGCAGAAATGTGTCTGATCTTGCTAAGTTGTGAAAAGACAAAATAAGCTCAAACCTCCTTGTGCTGTAAGTAGTTCGGGGGAAATGGGGGCTGGGGATGGGAAGGGCTCCCAGACTGTATTACATTAACTATTCCTCCTTAGAAATACGCTGCAGAGCAGCCCCTGCTAACACCACTTCAGTAAAGGGTTTGCCAGTGTTTTAATGATGAACCCTGATTTATAGGGGTTTGTGCCTGTGCAGTAAAAATTCGCTCTTCCTTGAACCCTGACAGACAAGACCACAACACAAAACCTCTGAACAAAAATCTGACACAACCATTTAAATGGTGGTTCCTTAAAAAAAACCACACCAACCAACATAAAGTCAGTGGTAATTACTGTGTGCGTTCTCAGAGCTGAAAAACACCTACTTCCCTTTTTTCTCCCCCCCAGGTGGAGTCAGGTTATTTGTTGGCCTGAGTTAGGGAAGATCTTACTTTGATTTTAACAAGCTGACAGGTTGGGTTATGGATATCTGAAAATAAGCTCGGTTAACTTGTCCTGGGCAGACATAGAAGTACAGGCATGAGCTGGACACGTCCTGCACTGGAAACACCTTGTGTCAGATCCAAGCTTGTGAGCCTGTTTCTGGGTTTTTCACCATGATGGTTCAATGTACCCACTCCAAGGCCAGGGTGCTGCGAGGTCTGCAGGTCAATTTCATCTTTTCCCCATAGTTTGTTCCCCCATGACTGGGGATGTGTGGCTGCCCATGGGGATGCTTCACTCCAGTGCATCATTTTGGGGCACTACTCCAACCCAGCTGAGCCCCCAGCCCTTATCAGAGGCTCAAACTGAGCAGCCTGCAATGACTGCAGCTGAAATTGACTTTAATTTCTGGAAATATAGATAGAATTTTGAATGTAACTTTGAATACGGGCTGTACATCTCCTTCCAGATGCTTCTTTGTGAGAGGTGGAAGGGGTTCACACCTAACCCTTGCTGCCTGTGGTAAAGGTGTTACTAATACCTTAAATATCTTTGCCTTTAAACAAACTCCTCCAGCAGATTTTGTTTCTTCTACCTTTTTAAAAATATATAGATTTCCAAATTAAAAGAGGAGAAAGAAGAGAAATACCAAAATACCAAGCTAAAGTAACGTGATAACTTTGACCTTAATCCATAAAAGCCAGATATTTTGCGGTTCAGGCTAAAACTCAAGGCTGACATCTAACCTGACACAAATATGCTGTTGTGTGTAAGAGTCCTTGTTGAAAAAAAATGCTGGGAATCTGCAGGGATAAGCCTGACAGCACTAATTTAAATAGGAAAATGTATCTGTTTGGGAGGTAGACCACACGTCTGAAAGTTATGAAAGGAAACACCAATAATAACCGTCTATGGCAGAGCACGTTCCTTGGAATGTGGAAATTACTGTATTACAACAAAGCTGTTGTTTCCACCAGGGTGTTTTGTAGCCTGGCTCATAATATTATGTATTTCGGCAGATCCTTGTAATTACAAATTTAAGTCTTAAATCCTTGGCTTTTCTTTATGTTCTTAAAGTACCCCTATAGGTATCCTCACTCCAAGCTTAAATCAGACCCAAAATACAAGGTGAAATAGGGCTGGTTGAATTCCTGCACTTTATAATGATATTTATTAAGCTAGTTTTGAAGAGAAATGTTGAGCTGAACATTTCATTTAAATCCAGTGGTACCTCCAAAGCGCTCTGGAATTGTTTAATTAAAACCAAGGTGCACATTAATAAGAAAGGATATCATTTTGTCATTTATACATAATTTCTTTATTTTGTTAGGGGAATAAAAAATGAAGAAAGCCCCCAAAAATATAAAGAGAAGGAAGGACCAGTAAGCCTGATAATAGCTCTCCATGGAGAAGAAATAAGTATACAACAGAAGAAAAGCACAGTGAGGAACATAATGTTAGTAAAACACTCTTAATGCTACACAAGCTGTAGAAAATGCTATTTTGCATTTGGGCTGCAGCATCGTTAACTGTGAGCAATTGAGTAAAGAGTGCACCTTTTAAACTAATTCCTTGTGCTGGAGACATAGCCACATCCAGAAGCCTACCTCATTAATATGCTATAGTGGTCAAATAGGAGATTAATAGCAAAGTCACCTGCTAAACCTACAAGGAACCTGTTGATTAACAATAAGCTCCAAAAATAAGATACCAGCCTGCAAAGCAAAATTGAGTCCAAGGGCAACAAGTGCTTCTGTAATTTATTCCTTCTTTACACAAGGGCATAAAGCTCCCTTTATAACCGTGTTTTCAAGGCCCTGCTGTGAGCTGTAGGTGTGAGCTTTTCAGCTGATTTATTAATTTTAGTTTCAATCAAAGTGTCACCTGCAGACACAAAAATGTAGGCCTTGCCACAGAAAATACAGTAAAGAAAAAAAAAAAAAAAGGCAAGAGAGAGGGGGGAAAGAGAGAGCGAGGAGAAAAAGAGAGAGCAAGACCAAAGGTTTTATTTTGAGAAACTCTGCCAGCAATTATTTTTAATTTTTTTTTTTTTCACACGAACACTGGACAGCCTATTCTCCGTGAAGCCCAAATAATTCCCAGCCACATAATTAAAAAAAAAAAATATCTCAAATTAAACATTTTTGTCATACTTCAAAAGTCAGCCTCAGACCCGGGAAATGGCGCTAACCCGGCGGCTGCCAAAACAATCAGCCCCTGTTGTCAGTAGGGGGACATTCTCCCCAACCAACCGCCTGAACAACAAGTCCACTGAGCAAAATGTGCAAAAAATTCTCAATTAGTTGTCTTTATTTAGTGAACACTATGGGGTCCTCAACGGCGCTATAGAATTATGGCAGGAAAGCTGAGCTCTTCAGTGGCTTATTAGCATTCTCCGAGGGTTGGAGTGCTGCTGGTAGCAGACTGGTGCCTCCAAGAGCTGGTGGTGGGACCCCGGCACTCCTTCGGTTTTGTCCTTTTGTCCTTCCCAGCCAGCAGGAAGTACGGCCCCATGGCCGGGGTATTCTGGGATACCTTCGTCTCATTCACTGCTCACAGCACCGGCAGTGCCCATGCCTTTGTCAGTGGCCGTGAGCATCCTTCTCGCCAGGGAAGCAAAAGCTCTGGGTTTGCCAGTTAAGAAAACAAAAAAATCAAACCATATTTAGATAGTGGTTTTTCTCCCTCCTCTGACCTCTCTCCACAGCTTTTCCAAATGAACATTGCCGTCAATGGGCCAGGGTAGAAGAAGCTAAATGTTATGCTGCCGTCCTATTAAATTACATCAGATGTTATCGACACCTCACTTTGACGCTGGCGCAAAAGAAGGCAAATAGGGGTAAACAGAAGTATCTGCTCATCCAATTCTTATCTTAATTTAAATGTAAAGTGATTTTTTTTTTAATAAAAGAGGAGGGGGGGAAAGTCGGGTAGCAAGTGCCAGAAATGTCTTTTCTGAGAAAGAGGGTATTTGCTGCTTTAGGGAAAACACTATCATTGACTAAATTAACAAGTTGTCTTATCAACTGCCATAAGCCTTGAAGTCTAATTAATTTAGTACTGATCAATAGCCTTGAATGAAACATTGATTTCTGCAGCAGAAACACATTTCCAGGGCTGCAGCAGAAACACATTCTCTGCTCCATGCACACTTCTCTCCTATGAACCATGTGTTTGTGTTATTAACATTTATTTCCCCCTCTGCAATGTCCAGCAAGCATTTTAGGAATTAATTTCCATGGGAGAGTTGATTTTTAGAATTATTTTGGAGAAAGAAAGTGGCATGATAGGGGGTCTTGGGAAACGTAATTCTGTCGTCTTTGAGTTATATTCTGCTATAAAAATCTCTATGTAGGAGGAAAAGGATTCCATAGTAGATCATGAAATGGTGTAAAACTTGGCAGGACTGTAGAGAAATCAGTGGGGCTTTCCTCATTCATGCCTGCCCAAGGGTTGACTTACTGAACACATAGCACGGGTTGAGCAGTAGGATCCGTGTTCTGCTTTCAAGATAGAGACCAGTGGCGTGCTGAACAGCATGTTAAAAAAGTTACAGCATCAACCCAAACCAAGGAGCCCTCCACAGTTGTTAGAATAAGAGCAAAGTCTTCAAAAACCAATGGATGAGCCTGAAATTAAAATTGCTTAGATAGTGTGGGCATATTCAAGCTGCCATCAACAGACATGCTGTGGCAGCCCACGGAAAAAAAAATATCGTCCTCAACACTTCCATGGGGACAGGTGAGACTTAAGAGGACAGTAGCTTAAATTTGTTGAGAAGGTAAAGGAGACACTGAAGGAGGATACAGTGTTGATGAAGAGCCTTTCAGGAGCCTCATCATGCTGGTGATGGCTTCAGATCCAAAGTGGTGTGTCTACACTGCACTAAAATGTTCAGACCCACTGACTCAAGTCCGCCTGGGGAGGCATCATCAGCTGTGGCTCTTCTGTGCCATCCTTGCCCCGGGAGATTGTTGATCTCTCCCAGGGAAATGGGCTCATTATTTGTGTCTGCAAGCCTGGGGGAGAGCATCCCATCTGGCAGGATGAAGCCTTGGGGTTAGATTCTGCCCTGGGCTATGTCCCCACAACACCCGCTGCTGACAGTGCTCCGCCTTTGGCACTGCAGCCAGGAGCCAGAGCGTGGGGCTTCCTCGGTTTGTCAAAATCACTCACGCCCAAATCCACCAGGACAAAATGAAGGGAAAAGCCAAATTTGGAAGGCGGAGCTGCCTATCTTGCATCTGCTGGGAAGTGCTTTGACAGCCCCAGCAGAGCTGCTGAGGTGTAAGAGAGATCAGAATCAGACTCTAAATGCTTACAAATTAGCTTAAATTCCAAACCTGTGCTAGCAGGAGAAGTCAAGCGTTGTGACAGGTCTCCTCGGAACACTTCACCTCCACCACCCTGCCTGGCTGAGGCACATCGTTCACTTTATTTCTTTATTCCACGCATTCTCCTAGGGAAAAAGCCACACAAAACCGATTCCTATGAAAAAAACGGGGGGAAAAAAGTCACAATAGTAAAAATTCAAAACCACAGAAGAATTACATTTTATCTTTACAAAATTTGGCCCTTTTAACTCAAAGTTGAAACAAAAACACCCACCCAACCAATAAAAACCCCACCACAAAAGTCCCTCTCCTAGTCTGTTTGGGGGCCTCCATGAGTTTCCATAGCACTTTACAAAAGATCTTTATTGAAGAAAAGATTGGACAAACTTTCCTTATATGTGTGGCCCTAGTCATTAATTGCCCCTGTCTTCTTTACCAAGGCCTTATTCCTATGTAAATACCCTTGCATAATGTTACAGGCTATTGTCAGGCCAGCGCCAGTCAGTCGCCACTTATATGCATTTTTATTTCAATCTGCTGTGCGGAGAATGAAAAGATGTCTGGACTTAAGCTGTTTACCAACTGGGCCAAAGCTGCAGTGTGGAAGAACTGAAGAAAGCACCAGGCAACTGCAGGAACAGACTTTGACAATGCAAGCAGCCATTTTCAGTTGAGTTATTAACCTACCCTGAAACTCTTCTAATCTATGCCTTTTTTAAAGAACAAATGTACTGGACCAAACATGAATGAGCCAGGACTATTAAGAGAGAAATCCTCTAAAGGACTATTGAGCGCAACATAGGTTTGTAATCATTTTGTCTCAGTTGCCTGCTACCAACATTATCAATGATGAAAATGCTTGCTCAGTTGTGGGGGATTGTCTCGTAATTAAATGACAGCGCCGTACTGTAAAAGAACATGCAGAAACACAGGAGATACCGAGGGCTTTCAAAAGAGCCGCTCAGAGAAAGGAGTAGGAATGGGGGTGGATTACAAACCAACTTGAAAAACTGAATTAAGGACATCGGGATCTTCCTTTTAAAACACAAGCACATTTTTGGGCTCTTTGGGGAAGGGAAAATTGTTAAAATGGGCACTCTTGCCCAGAATCCTTCAGATAAAAAGGAGCAAGGGTATGTATAGGGAATTTTTCCTCCTTTAGGTTGAATAAAAAGCACAAAAATGGAAAATCAAATCCTCACATACACTCGCAGAAAAAGAAAAAAAAACTTATAAGTTTTGCTGCAGGCTACATCTTTGTAGTGACTTAATGACACTACAATCTACATAGTGTAGTATTAGCCTTAAGAAACTCTTGACTATTTGCATGCATATTAGAATCCAATGAGAGCTTAATAAGTGCATATATATGACAGAGGAAACATCTCATTGCATAGTTAGCTACAAAAAACATTGAGGGAGGCAAAGTCTCAAGTTAATTACCATTACAATGCAATCAAGTACAGCAGTCATAGCTGAAATCCTTTTCTGTTAAGACTGCTAGGCTCAACCTTGTCTCTGCAGGTCAGCTCCGGCACAGATAACCTTTCCAGCAGACAAATACATGTAAAATTGGCTCATCTAATTAAAAGCTCAGGGAGGTGTAGAAAAATACCAGCACACTGAGACTGAGCAAATCACAGAGTACCCCCTCCAGCTGGATGAAGCTACAATATGTGGCTGCTGTTTGTTCTGGAAGGAAACTGAGTCACTTACCATTTCAATAGGTTAATCAATTGACAATTAAATGGAGAAATTGGTTAACTCTGCAACAATTAACATGACACTCTATTAAGTACACTTTCTAATTGCCACAGCTGCAAGTGAAAATTAACGTCTGTGTCAAAGCAGCTGCACAAGGTTGTGCTGTTTCTGGTGGTGGTAAGGTAATAAAACTAACTTTAAAAGCCTGGTGTTTATTTTAGACCCTTAAGCATAGTGGGGAAGGGATACAGTGCTGAGCTCTATGGTCAGCTGCATAGCTGATGTTTATTGTGTATGTATACCCATAGGTGTACAAGTACACGTGTGTGTACTTTGGTGTGTACATACACACATATCCCTAGTGTGATGCGTGTCCCTTTAAAACAACATTTAAAATCAATTATAAGCTTCTTTGAGTATTAAAGGTCCATAATACACATATATAGTGTGCAAATACTGTGTGATTAAAGATATGCATGGGGAGACACATAATTACTCCTCCACTCAAAGGAGAAGGAAACAAAAGAAACCAAATTGTTGGATGTCTCTAGAATCCACAGAATTGTAGAATGGTTTGAGTTGGAAGGAACCTTAAAGACCATCTAGTTCCCACTCACTGCCATGGGCAGGGACACCTTCCACTAGCCCAGGTTGCTCCAAGTCCCATACATCCTGGCCCTGAGCACTGCCAGGGATGGGGCACCCACAGCTGCTCTGGGCAACCTGTGCCAGTGCCTCGCCATGCTCACAGTAAAGGATTTCTTCCTTATATCTAATCTGAATCTACCGTCCTTCAGTTTAAAACCATTCCCCCTTGTCCTACTGCTATAGGCCCTAATAAAAGGTCTATCCCCACCTCTCTTGTAAGCCTCCTTTAGCTACTGGAAGGCTGCTATAGGCTTTCCCCAGAGCCTTCTCCAGGCTGAACAGCCCCAACTCTCTCAGCCTGTCTTCATAGCAGAGGTGCTCCAGCCCTCCGAGCATCTTCGTGGCCTCCTCTGGACTTGCTCCAACAGGTCCATGTCCCCCTGATATTGGGGACCCCAGAGCTGGACACAGCGCTGCAGGTGGGGTCTCATCAGAGCGGAGCAGAGGGGCAGAATCCCCCCCCCGACCTGCTGGCCACGCTGCTGGTGATGCAGCCCGGGGTACGGTTGGCTTTCCGGGCTGCGAGCGCACATCGCTGGGCCGTGCTGAGCTCCTCGTCCACCAACACCCCCAAGTCTTCCTCCTCAGGGCTGCTCTCGATCCATTCTCTGCCCGGCCTGTACCTGTGCTTGGGATTGCCCTGACCCATGTGCAGGACCTTGCACTTGGTACTGCAGAATTAGCAAAGCAGAACTGGTGCTTTGAGGGCAATTTGGAAAGGTTCTGGTTTAGAAGAAATATTTAGTTGTGGTGAATGCCTGGCCAGGAATCAGAGCAGCCACCAGCTGAGCCCGGGCCTTCCTGAAGCTGGTGGAAATGATGGCTTTGCTTTTCTCAGGACAGAAATGTTTGGTTTATAGCAAAAGGTGCTCTGATGTTGTCCTGCAGGCTCAGTTCCCAACTTATCTGTGCAGCTCCTGGATGCTTTGCTCAAAGTACAAATAGGGTATAAAATACATGTACCTTCCAGGAACAGTGCTCCTTGCTGCAGAAATGCTGGTGGATACCTGCTTCTCCCACACAGTCCTATGGACCACGTGTTCAGAGTGGCTGTTCAGCAGGGCAGGGCTGTCTTTTGCTGTACTGCAGTGGGCATTGTGCATGGTTCTCAGGCTGGTTTGCAACACAAATAATCACTGGATTCTTCATTTGGTTGCCTTTAATCTCTGTTCATTCACACTGGAAAATCAGTAGTCCCAAGGTCCACCAGAGCTCTTCTTCTGGTTAAAACACAGAGATCCAGGATGTGGAGGAGATGCTGTTCTGGAGGAGCAGGCAAATCTGGCAACAAGCCCTATCCTCATCCAAGTGACTTTTCTGGTGCTCAGCAATCTGCAGGAATGAGGTTGCCTCTTTTTGGGTGTTTAGGGAAATCTGCTTTCTTGTGGTTACAGCACCATGATGTACCACCTGTACCACACATAGGTGGTGGAGGATAGGCGTGTGGCACATCCTTGCATTTTACTGCTGCTTTCTATCTGCTTTCTGCAGGTGTAAATACTGGATCCGTTCCAGTGACCATGATTACTTTTAGTTGATGCTGTTGGGTTGGCATTTATCTAGAGTCTAACATGGAACAAGATTTTAAAAAAAGTATCTTTTTTTTTTTAAGGTGTGGTGTAATGGGAGGTGTCACTCAAACATAGGCCTCCACAGCCATCCGGCTTATGCTGGCAATAACCTGTTTCCTACAAAGGGCTATATGGGGTGCCTATATGGGACCCCAATACGAGAAGCTCTAAAGAGACTTGCAAGGACATGGTCAGGTTTTCCAAGAGTAAATTCTATTACTTCTGAGCTCTGCTGTGAAAGAAGCAAAGCTGTAAATCCTCAAAGCTAACAGTGCTATAATAGTAATTGTTTTTGTTTTGGTTTGGGTTTTTTTGACCAAAAAAATCCAGGGAAAGACAAAAGGTTACATCAGTAGCTGTTGTTCAGAAACCAAACCATGAGAATTACAGATTTCTGCAATAAGATGAATTAAGCTAAAAGCCATATTAAGCAGTATTGCACATCTGCTGCATTTTTTAATTCTGTATGTGTCCTTGTTGTATGAAAGTGTTTATTGTTAAACTTGTTGTTCAGCTAATTGATTAAATCAAACCCTAATATTTTAACAGCCTGAATTCTCGACAGGCTGCAGAACTCCTTCCAGTTTCGCTTTCCAGAAACCCATATCTGATGACAGGACTGAATTTTGCTAGGACAGCCTATTAGCTGCCTCATTTCCTGGTGATGAAGAATTTAGATTTGTTCAGACAGAAAAGCCAAAGGGATGACGCCTGGTTTTTTTCTCTCCGCGAACAAAGTCTGTTGCGGCAGCAGGGAGGAGAACAAGGTCTGCCAGGCTTCGCTGTCCAACCTTGGAGTACCTGCAGCCGCAGGGGAGGACTCCATGGGAAATAGCGTGGATGTCTGATGTGCACCGAGATGTGCCATTTGAAGGGCCTGCTCAGGGCTGGCAGCTAACCAGAGAGCCCAGCAGCGCTGGTGGCAGTGGTTCAGGCTAAATAAATAGTGAGGAGTGAGAGATCAGGGTAAAAACCCTGCTCGGAGGAATCTGCTGTTGGCTTTGCTGGGCCAGCACTCCTCTGCTGAAAAACCTTCCTCCTCAGAGAAATGCGCTGGGCAGACGGTGCAAATCTTTGCTGCAGCACCTGGAAAAGCCGGAAAACCAAGAGCTTTCCCCTTTTTGCAGTGGCAGACTTCCTGCTGCCACCCCTGCCCGAGTTGAGGGGAGGTTTGTCCCCGAGTGCCGTGGGTGTCGTTGAACATATACTTCTAATTGCAGCTGCTTTCGCTCTAATTATAGCTCCGTTTGGTTAGGATTTTCCTCCAATCCCTCATTTCCCCTAAAGCAAACACCAGAGCACCAGAGTTGTAACCCCAGTGGGGACATTTATTAATAACCCCCTTGGCAAATAGGGAAAAAAATCATTACACTGTATTAGGCGCTAAAATATTTTCCCACTGCAAAGGCTAATTGATAAAACCAAGCAGACATTATGGGGCAATTAATGTTAAGATGAAAATAAACACGAGAGCAAAACAAAAACAGGCTGACGGAGAGTATTTTTTTCTGGCTTTGAGGAGTTTCTTGTGAGTTGGAAATTAGATGCTGGTAAATAATCTGAGATTACCTGCCTTCACTAGAAAAGGAGAGAAATAGATGGGGAATTGAAAGAAAGGACTCTTGCACACCTCTTCCAGTAAGAGTGGTTACAACTCTTCAGGGGTTTTGCATGTCCTTAAAAAAAGCCTTCTATTTTGAAATTTTCTATCAACCTTTCCTCTCCTGTGGCTGGAATTGGCTTTTCCCCCCCTCCCCAGAACAGCTCCAAATTCTGCACTTCGCTGTAAAAGTTGACCAACATAATCTAAATGATTTGCAGCTCAGAGAAAAATCCATACATAATGTTGTCAATTTAAATAATTACAAAAGGAAAAAAAAGAAAAATGATGATTTATCATCTGAACCATTCCCTGCTTCAGATTTAACATTTGTATGAAGGCTCCAGCAAGGAAAAATGTCCAGGGAAACCCAAAATCTGGCAAAACTCTGAACTTATTCTGGAGGGATTATCTTTTTATTTGTTATTTGTACAGCGTTGAACACCTTCGATCTTAACCTATGTCCAGGGCTCCCAGCTGGCAGCTGCTAGTACAAACCAAACAGTGAATGACCAGTAAAGAACACGCTGGTCCAGACACACAGTCCATGCACTAACTCAGCAGGATGGGGAAGGAGATAATGAAGACACAGACAAACAAGACACTTCCTACCTGATATTTTATTCATTCATCAAACAATATTACTTATTCCCGTCCATGAAGGCAGGGGGAATTTTGCAGAGCTGATTCAAAGCAAGCAGAAGTAAAAAAATTGAAATAAATTCTTTGCTAATCAGCAGTTTTAAGTTTAATCAGATGTGTAAATTTTTACTTATTTTAAGTTAGTAAGGCTCTCTAGCAGCTCAGAGTTCAGAGTGAGTCCTCTCTAAAGAGGTGGTGGATGGCAAGAAATCCTTCACTTTACTCTTACCTGTCTGGGATTCAAAAAGTCACAATACCATGGTTTTAAAATAATAATAAAAAAGGTTGGATGTGCCCTATCCCTGTTTGAGGACTGCACATAGGCTGACAGAGAGAATTTGTCTCCTGTATACCACGGCAGGGTTTTTGGGCATTTCTTGGGAAAATTCCTCCCATGTCTGCTAGGGCAAGACATGTCACCTAATGTTAGGAAGGCTCCAGCGTGTATTGTGGGTCAGCTCTGTATGTTGTGCACTGCCAAGCAAGTCCCAAGGGACTTGTCCATGCTGCATCAAAGGTGGGGCAGGACCTTTTAACCAGGCCCTTCTTGACCCTTAATGAGCAGCTGGCTATTCATGGCGTTAGCAGCCTGCAGGTAAACAGCTATTTAAAAGAAGGTCCCTCTTTAACACTCTGTGTTCAGAAGGGGATGGTGTGTCCTCAGGCTGTCTGAGGGCAAACACATCTGCCCATTTACCTATAACCCAGCCGAGATTATGCTTTGCTTCCTACCACATATCAGGGGACAACAGTTCATGGTGGGTTGCAGTCTGAATTGAGACAGGTAATTGCTCACCGTCCTTTTGTTCACCTTTCACATAGGGGCTGTGGGAGTCTTGTCCCTCCTTGAACAGCTGGACTGCACAGCTGTATTCCCTGGAAAGAGAAGCCCACATGGAGAACAATGGGCAAAGCTGGAGGTGAGATTCAAATCTTCTTCACTCCATATGTGCTGGTCCAGCATCAAAGGGATGTCATGGCGGCAGCTTGTCCCAACTCTGCTCACTTTGGAAAGGAGTTTGGGGGTCTCCCAGCTCCTTGTTAAGTTTGTGGATCCAAATCATCACTTACACAGAAGTCAAATGCAGGTGAGTGTTAAAAGACACTACTGGTTGTATTGGTGGCATTGGCTGGACTCTGTTGTTGTGTGTTGTTGTGTGGCCTCAGATACTCTGAGTTTTCAGGCGATGGGGTTTCAGAAGTGTCAGGACAAAGATGGGAGAGAAGGAATAAGCTGAGCATGGATATTCCTCTTACCAAACGGGTTGCAAATTGGCCATCCCAGTGTGTCGTCCCAGATATAGACTGTGAAGAACTAAGGATGAGGGTTTAGAGATTTTTCTTGGTTTAGAGATCTACAACTTGGATGAGGTCTTAGCCCATCTGGATGAGAAAGAAAATATTTAAATGATAATGTCACAACTTCAGAAAAAAAATATCAAAAGCTCTTTGCCAGTTTAAAAAAAAAGAAAGAAGCCAAAGGGGAATCTTTTGTGTCAGGGAAGGGAGAAACTAAGAGCTGAGCAGGGACCCTCTGGGTGTTTTCAGGTGTTGAGGAGCAGCAGTGCTGATGCCCCTGGGTGACCCCTCAGTCTCAGGTGGGCAGGGAGGTCTGTTCCTGGCTGGTTGTGCCAGTCTCATCACGCTGCTCCCGAGCTCCCAGCCTCCCAAAATGGAGAGAAAGAGCAAGATGCTATGAAAGTTGCCTAATACTAGCTGAGCTTGGAGTCACACCAATGTAGCTTTGCTCCTCCTGGATCCCAGATTAGTGCCAGCACACATCTCTGTGCACCTTACCATCACCTTGGAGCCATGATCTGGCCCCTGGGACCAGATACCTCCTTTATTACTCCCAAGAGTTTGTATAAATGCTTATTGCACACCTATTTTCCTGCCTTTCCTTCTCCCTGTACATCTGCAGTGCTGTGGCTTTCATTCTGCCCTTTCCTGTTGCTCAGCCCTCTTCATTCAAATCTGGACACTTTCTCCCCCTCTTTTGCCTGGGGTCTTCAACAAGACCTAGAAGGAGTAATTGCACAGAAAACTCCAGTGATCTGCTGCTGCTTTTGCTGGACAAGGGTGCAGCTGTGAATGTGAGGAACTTCTCAACTCTGCCTATAAGGAAAGCACATTTCCCAAGTTAGAAATTACCACAGCTTTTGTTTAGACCTCCATCACTTGAGCTCCGGACAGTAACCCACGTGGTTAAGGGGAGGCCAGACATTTCTCAGTATGTCCTGTAGCTCTGCTGCAAATGCTTGGTTGGGACTTACACATTCTCTTGACATTTGTTACTCTCTTCTGAGAACTTGCTGCAATTTTTTCCCCTTTCCCAGTTTGTGGTCCATCCATCCATCCTTTCTTTTCCCAGACAGTTAGGGCCATCGTCCCGACTCACCTTCAGGAGACAAGTATTTCCATCCCAGTGCTTTCCCACTACTCCTGAGCAGCTTCAGCCTTTGCTCCCACTATAAAAATGAACTTGCCTTGCATTCACTTGTGGGGGACATTCCTTGGTGCCCACAGTGAGCTTTTGGGTAAGGAATAAGAGAAGCCCAAGACTGGGACCTCATCCCATGCATGAGAACAGGAAACTGAATCTGAACATTAGAAAACCTGTTTTTGCCATGAGGATGTTTGACCGCTGGATCAGGCTGCCCAGAGAGGCTATGGAGTCTGCATCTGTGGAGGTATTCAAACCTCAGCTGGACATGGTCTGGGGCAGCCTGCTGTAGCTGGCCCTGCCTGAGCTGCTCTTGGACGACCCTGCCAATCTCAACACTTCTGTGGTCCTGTGCGCCTCACTCCTTGGATTTTTTTGCAGACTCTAAAGTCTCTCTCCTTACTCCTTCTCATCACTTTCCCCCACTCCTGGCTTTTCTGTTCCATCTGGCTTCTGCTGGAAGCTCTGCCTTCTTCTCCTCCCCTCCTTACCTCCTGCCACTTTCTGGCCTCTTGGACATCAATTTGCCCTTGTGTTACCTATTTTTTCCTGTGATCTTCCCAGCTCCGGTGTACTTAGAGCAAAGTACAGAGGATCTAAGCAACCCCAGGAAAGCGTATGCATTATCACAAATATAATTTATTCCATAGAAATGGTGTTCAATAGTTAATACACAGCAGTACCACTTGGACTCTCAAAAGGCGCTCACTTTCAAAATCAGTGGCCAGTATATACTCTACTATGATATATATGTGCCATTATATCTATATGTGAGAGTCGGCTTCAGAAAATAGCTGAAGGTCTGGAGTCGAGTTTCGGGGCAGTGACTGGTGCTCCCTTGCCTGGTCCTGGACATTGAGGGAGCACCGTGGTGGTGCAGAGTCACCCTGGCCATGGTGGAGGGTACCCTGCTGAGGGCTGGGGATAGGACGAGGGCACCAGCATTTCATCGAACCATCTCTCTACATACGGAGCGGGGATATTTGTGCTACTTGGTTTGTGTCTGGGACCTGAACTAAGCACCACTTAAGGATGCTACTAGAAGTGGATGAGTTTATTTAGCCAAGCTATTAGTATTTTTGGGTATTTCCATGCTGCCTTATCACTTCAAAAAGAGGCAGATTGCTTAAAATGCTCAATATTTAGAAAAAGCTTGTTTCGTGTCTCCTGCTTTATGTTATTGGTGTGGAATATTCTCTTCTTAAGCACACTGCAATAATATTAGATAATTACTTAGCTCATTTTTCTATATGGGTTTTGGTAATTCATAATTGTCTCAGAGCTGAGAAAATGTTTCCTTTAAGAAGGTTAAACAAAGAGTTTATTGACATTAGTGAAGATTGGTTAAAGGAAACATTATTAAATAAAAGGAGCTTTATTTAAACACTAAATTAATCATTTAAAGGCAAATTAGAGGTCGTAACTCCTCCTAAATAAATAATGTTAAACAATAATTAGATATCCATTTTAGATTACAGGCAAGCACTTGGGTTCAGTGGGCTGAAAAACAAGTTTCTTCTCATCTCTTCAAATTTGTTCAATATACATAATTAAAGTGAATCACTGCCCTGCTTAAATTTTCCATTCTGAGATTAAAAAAAGATTCCGTTTGTAACTGTGTGTCATATTCACCATTAGATGATAAAACATCTTTAAAGCTTCACTTTCATGTAAACAGAAGAAAAGATGAGAGCATCCAGAGAGATCCCCGGCAGTGGAAATCGATTCTCCTAAGCTACTGGTTACAGTTATCAATCTTATCAAACAGGCCGATGCATGAGTGCCCTCAGCCACTTTGATTTGTATGATCTCTCTTTGCCAGAGTTAACCTTTCTGACGTTACGGCGTGTGCAATATGCACTATCTGGGCTATAATTACGCTCCCTTTCATTAGCGCTCTTAGTCATCTCTTAAGTGCGAGATAAAATTAAAGAAACCGTCCTCCTTTCTCATTTCATTGTGGGGTTTTGTTCTTTTTTCTTCTTCTTCTTTTTTTTTTTTTTAGACTCTGTAGTTTCATTTGCAGTTTCCTACAAGTATGAACTGATCTTCCCCCTTATCATCCCCTTTCAAAGAGGAATTCAGGACAGGGAGTCACAAACCCAGCATCTCGCATCTTGCTGCCACTGGCTTTGCATTAGGCCTCCTCAAAATGATGACGGCTGTTGAGCGTTGACAGGAACCATACCACCACCCTCCAGAACCTTCCATGGGCTTTGCTAGCCCCAGTGCCAGCTGCCTTAATAAAAAGCACTGGGAATTGTTGTCTGCTGTGATACAGGTGTTAAGGAGTTAGATTAATGAAATCTGACCTTAGCACTGATAAATAATGACACCACCGAAAACAACCTCGGCGGTGGATGGCAACATCAAAAAAGCACAGCAGATTTCACTCTCTGTTGAGGGATTGTCCTGTAAGGAAGCAGAGACGGTGGCGAGGGGAAAGCTGGATGGTCTGGCAGTATTTTAGACAAATCTCCCATCAGAGAGTGAGATTTTTTTGCACTGAGTTTCTGCTCGTTTGCCACATTTGATTTTAGGCTGATACCAGCAACAGAGAGCACTGTCGAAATGACGCCGTGTTGTAGACCGCATGCTCGGAGTGAACAAATATTGCACGGCTAATTGTCATCCCTAATTGCACACTCCACGTTAGCTTTGGCTACAGTTTTTTTCCCCATATCTTTGCCCAGCACACAAGCTCCTGCTCACCCCTTTTTTCATTGCCAGGACTAAGGTGACTATAACTTTGCGTTATGCTAGAATATATACTTCACCTATTTTCTTGCTGCTTCAGTTTTATTTTAAGATGAAAATAGCTGATGTTGAAGATATTTTCAACCCCTGCATACATTATCTCACACCTCACACAGATCTTCAGGGTCCACAACAGTGGTAGGGATTGCAGATTTCATTTAAATCCATGTTCTAGGAAGAATAACCTCGCAGGGAAAAGTTGTTTTGTACAACCCCGATATCTCTCATTAGCTAGCAAACACAAAGGAACGGAACAGGACTTTTCTGATTATTTTAGTGTTTTTTTTCCCCCTTAACTACTGAATTTACACACAAAAAGAAAGGCACTTTGTATTTAAGGTTAATCGAGTTTCAGTACAATTTTTTACAAACTGGAATCACACTAATCTTTTTTTTCTTGCTCTAATGTGTGGCTGTTGAAATCCTTAGCTGTGATAAATTAAGCTACTTATTAATCTAATTATCGTACATTCATCCTAGAAACTTTCATGTGACTTGAAAAGGCTATTCAACCTTTTCCCTCCCCTCCTAGAAAGGGCTCAACCTTGCACCAATTAAGATCATTCTGAAGTAATGCTTTAAAAAAGCTTTCTTTAATCACCCAGTGGAACATGGGCTGGTGGTAAGCAAACTAAAAGCTGTGAGAAAAGTTTACCTTACCTTTAAGTCTGGACACTTTCAGTTGGAAGAGGAAGGTATAATTGTGATGTTCCTCTCTTTCTCCTCTTCTCTGCCCTCCTAAGTAGATCTATGAAAATATTTAGCAAGAAAAGTGTTAACGAAATCACTGGCTTTTCTCTGAGCATTGCAAAGGACAAGATGGGAAGATGTACGCGAACAAAACCTGTGAAGTCTGATTTAGTATTGGGATAATGGGAACTTTTTGACTCCCAGAGTCAAAAATTAACCATTCAGATATTATAGGTATTGTTTTGTTTTAAAGCCTAATCTATTGGTAGGAGAAGATCCTGATATCAAAGTATCCAAAGGATTAAAAAAGAAGAAAAAAACCCCCAAGAACGGAAAAGAAATAGGTTGCAAGTGTATCCTATCTTAAACATCCATTCATTGCCAAATGGTTTTGTTACTTTTTCTTAATAACCACATAAATGGAACTATTTTATATTCAAATTAAACTAGGTATTAATTTGAATGCAAAGCAGCTCAGTTTGTGCTGTTTCAATGACAGGTTTACCCCCAGACAGAATTTATGAACAGCCCGATGTGGGGGAAGTCCGCTTCTGCTCCTCACCCCCTCTCCGTGCCTAGCAAACTTGCTAACTGTGAATAGTTTTTGAAGTGAAGATTAAAAGAGTGGAATTATAAAGTATAATTACATTTTATTGAAACTCTAGAAATCAGAAAAAAATTCAGCAGGAAACTTTTAGTGAAACATGATGTGTTGTCATTATCATTAAAAGATAAAAGTTCCATACTGTTTTTATCTGTTTATTTGGAAGAAATCCAGCCTTTGCAGTTACGCAGGAAACAAAAAACTGGAATGCAGGAGTAATTATTAAAACTGTGTGATTTGTTATCTCAGCTACTGTCTTTCCAAATGGTAATGCGATATCAGCAGCTGCAGACGGTCGCTGATTTCCTCTATTAGTAAACAAGTGCTTTGGAGACCTGTGTGAGGCACTTTAAGCCCACTACTCCCCGAAGTGCTGTCAGGCTTAACTACTAATCCATGGTATTTCAGAGCACTGGAAATTCATCTTTATAAAACCTGAACAAAAAAGGGAAAAAGCCTGGAGGGCAGGAGCTCCCTCTGGTGAGACAAATGACATGTTCATTTATTAATGAAACAATAACCCTGGAAAGAGGATCAAAGCACATTCCATCCTCACTTTACAATCCCCAATTTTCTCAGGCCATACCATTTAATTGAGCCATGACAATGGAATACTTAATTGTTGCGTTAAAGTTTGAAGAAGCGACTTCTTCAGAATCAATGTTCATTTCTGGATTATGACAGTATAATGTCACCAGCTTGTAGCTGCTGGAATTTTATTTACTCTCTTTCTTTTACACAGAGAGAGAGAAAGAGCTCATTTTGCTTTTACCAAAGGCCTCTTATCCCTACCTGTAATTAGGGATATATGTACCTATAGTGTAGGTAGTGCCCAGCGGTTGGCCCATCACTGTGCTGAGGTTGTGCCCAGGGCGATGTGGCTGGGGGGTGACTTCTCCAGCAGAAGGGAAAATGCAGGGGGTGCAGCACCTTGGAAAGGTAAAAGAAACCAGCTTTTGATCTAAGATTAAAGAAAAAGCTGAAATACAGAGCCGGCTTCTGTAAGCACGTGCCTCTGTAAGCACCAGCGAGGTCTCGGAGCTCTCCATGGGATCCTCCACCACTCGAAAATCTGCTTGTACATCACCGCCTTCCTGAATCCGGGCCACAGGCAAATCTTAGTCCATCCTACTTCTTGAAGCCAGTATTACTTCAGTGTCATCCCTCATTTTACAGATCTAGGAGCAGCTACGGTTACATGGCGAGCCTGCTCACCCTGCTTTGCCTGTACTTTACTTCCTTCCAGTACTTACGACACAGGAATGCCTCTGTGTTTGGGAATGCTTAAAGGGCTTTTGGTTCTCACCTTGATGTCAGATAAGGTCATAGAGGACCTCCTGGTTCTTTCCTGGGGGCTCACGTTGTCTGCCATCAGAATTTTGAGGCAAAAGAGCCATCCTTCTGGTTTTGTCCCCAGCTGCTGCTGGGGTCCCCAATATTTTGAAAAGCCATGGAGAAAATAGAGGTGCCCAAAATAAAAACCCGGTTTCCAAAAAGAGCAGCGTGACTTCTGGAATGAATGCATGTGCCACATCTGTCTCTCCAAGTGTCCTTTCCCTAATGCCTGATTTTATCAAAGTTCTTATCAGTGACTCATTTTATATAATTGATATTTACTGACTCAGTATCCAGTAGTGATTGACTGAATTCTTTTTATTTAACCCGATTTTAACTTAAATGTAATTTTCTGCGTGCCTTTAAAGGAGCAGCTGGAAAGGCTATCATGCACGAGTGTCTGCTACCTTAAAATTAATACATTATGGTTTATTAATTCTTCTTATGACATGTATTATAATACACTTGCATGTACATAACGCCTATCGTATAAGAACCCTGAGGCACTTACAAACATTAACTAAGCCTTACAATCTTCTTACTTTGGGTAAACAGGGACAGAGGGAGGTTAAGTCTATCATCCTGACAGCTCTGTGCAGAGCTGGGCACAGACCCACTGTATCTTGACACCTTGTAGGCTCTAGGGACCTCACGATTCCTGTAGGAGGGCTAATACTCCCCATAGGATGGCTAATGCTCCCTGTTCCTCCATATGTGGTGGAGATGGTTTGCAGGACTGGGAAAATGGGTCAGGGTCAGGATCTCAAAGGGATCACAGCTGAATTGCCTATACTTACACAAACTTCCCCTCCATCCTCATCTGACTCAAGCAATGGGCTAGGTACTTGTTATGCAAGAAGCAAGTAAACCCTGGTTGCTCAGCAGAAGTACAAATCATTCTTGAGATCGGTTCGAAGGGGGTAAAAGAGAAAGACAGAGCTGTTGAGAAATCCATCGAAGCAACAGGTCAGCCTTATGGAGTGTAAGTGTGGCCTAAAGACACTGAAATCTCTGCAGCAGCAAAGACGTGCTCTGTAGGATTTAATAGAAAATATGACCTGTCCCCTTTTTCTGTTCTAAACACTAAGAGCTGAATTAGAAATGGGGTGGAATGGGGACCCTTTGGGACTTGAGTTTCATAGGATGCATAATTCTCTTAAAAAACTTTTTTACACTGCAGGGGGGCAGCCAGGGGGGTCCCTCCATGTAGGTCAGGTGAAGTCCCGCTGCATTCCTGACATGGAAAAAAGCAGATGAGAAAGTCTGAATAAATGAATTGTGTAACAAAGCCCGAAGGGACTCTATGGGAGTTTTTCCCCTTGGAGCATTAAGGAATCTGTGCAAAACTCCCTTGCCTTCCAGAGGCCACTGTGTGAAAAGCACAGTGCTATTTCCAGTGTGTCTGGGAGCTGTGGTCCTTCTAATCTTTCCTTCTGTGCATATTGCAGCAGGGACTAGCTGACCCGTCCCTTCAGTGCGAATATCAGGGTATCCCAAATATTCCTAGCAATGGGAGTGAGGTGATGGGGACTGAAGGCAGTAAAAGCCATCCTGGATCCCTCTGCCCAGGGCTATGCCAGGCTGCTCCTGAGTCCTCCTCTGCCCGTGGGGACCTCTCTGGTCCTACCATGTGCCCTTTGATGTCTGGGGATTCTCCCTCCACCAGCAAAACATGCCTAGTTTTGCCCAAATAATAAGAGGAAAATCCATCTGGCAGAGAAACATTAAAAGGAATGACTATCCTTTCCCTTTGAGGCAAGGTGAGTGGCTGGAACAGGAGCAAGAACTGATGTCAAGGGCTTGGAGAGGAGGATGAAGTCTGTCCTGCAGCATGAACTAAGTCCATCCGTCCCAGCTTGTGTAGGTGAACCTGGCTCCCTCTGCCCTGCTCCTTACCTATTGAGTCCCTGGAAATCCGATTACTGATCCAGGCCAGCCGTACGTGCAGCCAAGCAATTACATTGTTTTTCCTCCACTGCAGCTCTGTGGGCTCTGCAGTTGAGGTTTATAGGAAAACAGAATTCTAAGACAAAAAAAAGTGCTTGATGATATTAATATTATAAAGACGGCTTACAGTACTGGGTATTACTATTCTGTTCAGTAGTGATTAAGGGTTCCAGTTGAGACTGGAAAATTTATTATGTTTTATTGAGATATAATAAGAGCTGGAAAATGAAGGAAATAGGGAAAGATAGAAAGTGGAGGTATGGTGGTGCCTGTGTTACAGCTGGGGAGCTGAGGTGTGGGGCGAGTAAGTCCCTGGTACTACAAGGATACCGTTCTGCCCATGCATTCATGTCAGGGGATATTCTCAATGCACAAAATGAAGCATGTGGCCGTCTCCGGCAATGACACTGAAAAAGTTCAACCAAGGTCATAGCATGGAGGAGAAGGGACCTCCAGGCTCTAACCAGAGCATCCCCATCCTCCTTAGGCTGGACCCTTGAGCTTTCTCATCCTGGAATGGGCTTTAATGCTGTGCCCATTTTGGCAGCACCCAGAGAGGTTTTGGACAGCTGGCTTGGGAGTGGGGCATGGCAAAGGCATAAACTTTCCCAGCAGTGAATAGATGAGCTTTGGGAACTGCAGAGGAAATATTTTCTTGAACAAGTTTAAGATAATAAACTCAACTGAGTGAGCAGACACCAGGAAGAAATATTTAATTATCCTTCTCACCATTATGAGGAACTTCTGCCACTCTTCAGGTTATTATACAGTAAATAACCAGTTTTCTAAAGGACAGAGCTGTTTTAATTATATGACAATGAATGCATAATTATTATGTTTGTTAGGAATGAATCACAAGACAACAGACTTGATATTGCTGCTCTAGTTAGTGCATCTTAATTACTTTTTCATTTATTTTGCATATAAAAGCTATTTGCTAATTGTCTTTGCTGTAAATATGCAAAATATAATTAGTCATTCATAATTCTTTATGTGTTATCTAACTGTACATTTGTTACTGAGGAATGTATATTAAAGTTTGAATATTTAATGGGCTTTTGTGGCATAGAATATTTTTGTACAAAGTTTTCAGGAAATATTAGAGACATAATTTAAACCTTCTTTTAACCCCTTTTCCTATGCAAACTAATGTTTCCCATAAAGACTAGATATTGATAAATTAAACCCCCTGGAAATCCATTTCTATTTTCTAAGCATACAATATAAATCCACTGCTGATGATACGAAATGCCTCTTGGTCTCAAACTGAAACCAGAGAGATTAGAGCCTGTTAAAAGTATTGCAAGTTGCTCTCTAAAGTGAATTTAAACCATAAGTACAGAGTCGTAAATGCATTCAAATCATGTAGCAAGATCAAATGCATTTATCTTTGGTGTAGGTTTGTTACTGTGATAGTAGTGCCATGTTGCAGAAGAATCTGAAGGCAATATGTGTTTTCTGATAGATATTGTTGATAAGAGCAAGAGGTCACCATTCCTGCTTATTGTAAGGCTATTACGTTTTTGTCAAATAATAAAATATACAAGACCTTAAATCTTGATTTGGTTTTTTCATTTTGGCACTTGTTGGATCTCTCTTTAGTTGTGTTGCTTGCCCTGAACTGCAGTCGCAGGTCCAGCTTAAACACTGTGCCTTTCCTTCTTTATGCCTTCTTTTTTTATTTGAAGGCTGAGGCTAGTTTCATCTGTAATTAGCACTCTGTAAGGCCCGCAGTTCCTGGGAATGTTTTACATTGTGATTAGATTCATTACAGAGATTGACTGGTTAAAATGGGCCGTGTGTTTCTGGAAGTTGAATTAAAGTCCAGGTCTCAAGAACCTCTGCAGATAATTATACATTATCTGTTCACTCGTCTCGGTGAAACGCTGCCAGTTCATTCTCCTGATGCATGTCACATTCTACATTTTTTCATCTCAAACATTTGATTTACTATCCAGTTGTACTGTTAATCCTATGTCATGACACTCCTATTCACTTCTGCTTTTCAACTGAAAGCAGCTTCCTATGAAGATAAAGCTAGGTAAAATCTATTGTAAAGGAAAGAATAACTTGAATGCAGCTATCATATCGAAAAGAAAACACACTCCTCCACTCTTCACCCTTTAGATGCTCTGAATACTTTTCTTAATGATGAAGTCAAATAGAATAGCCACTGAGAATACAAGCCATGGTTATTTTTTTTCCCTTCAGAAGTAATCCCGCTCTGTAATTCTGTAATTGTTCTTATTTATGTTGGGCAAATCTTTTTAAACTAACATATATAAAAACAGAGTGACAGTAGGGTATAAATTAGAAAAAAAAACCCAGCCCAGCTAACATGCTTCAGTAAATTGTGATATGAATAAATCATACATATCCCTACTTATCAAACAAGTATTTAGAGGCAAATTTAAATAATGCTATTTAATGCTGGCACTTGCATAAAACCCACAACTGTCAGTGACATTTTTTTCAAGCAGTTGACTACTTGAGCTATAGATTAAAACCCATACATTTTATGCATCTAGC
>JAVJGI010000063.1:33412987-33530487 GCA_035590275.1 Ibycter americanus | reverse complement strand
ACTGAAAATAAGAATAGCTTTTGTTTGCTCAAAACTGATCTGGCCCCTAACATGACACGAGCCCAACAGATCTCCCTTTTTCAATAAAATTGTGGCAGGAGCACGCTCACCCATGGAAATGCAATATTAAGTGTGCTCGTATGCAGAGGATCTACTCAATGCCAGGTCCGATGCTGTACAATGTTTTGCATAATATAGCATTATACTCACATGGTAAGGTGGTAAGAACCCCACCTCCACCCCCGAGCCCTATAGGTGGATAAACCTCAATTTACCCCAGACTTCTGCAGAAATTGTATGGCATATGCACCAGCGTGATTAATAACAGAGGATGAAGTGGGCAGGTGAAATGCGCTGTCTCCCTCTTTCATCCACGCCGGTCACAGTCCTAATGTTATTTGCCTATGTTTGCATGGAGAAAGGGATGCTACAAAACAGTGGCTTGCATTTTTCTTTCCCCAAAACGTTAATCTCCAATGAAGAAAAAGAAGAAATGTTTCTACAGGGAGGGGGATTAGGGTTGGTAGGACACCGTGCTAACAGCCCTAGATGGACTTTTTAAAAGCTGGGCTGTGTTACTGGCCTAATTGATTGATGTGGTTTAGTCTTCAAATAGGTATTTAGAGAACGGTTTAAATGCGAATAACTGAGCAATACCTTATTAAAACTAACTGGCTGAAAAAATTATAAATTCACAGCTCGTTCAAATAAGAAAGGAAAGCCCATGACATTTCCTTAAGGAGTAATGATAGTCTGCAGTGTCAATATGGCTTTAGTATATACACATTAAAATGCTTGTATGTGTGTCTCTATTTATGGGGTAATGGCATGCAAAATTTCATCTGGATATTTAAATGGAGCATATTTCCTCTCTTGTAATTACAGAATGGGAGAGAACTAATTTAATTATTTTTTGCCTCTAATTTAATATTCAGCAAACTATTTTATTTTCTCAAATATTGTAAAAAAGGATTTTCTCCTTGACTTAGACTTTGTTTGCTAAGTTTCATGGCTGCAGTATGTAAATTTTACATCTGAATTAAAAAAAACCCCACACTTAAAAATAGAAGTTGTAATATAAACACGCTCAACTTAAACTACAGTGGTGTTATAGCCGTGTGGATGTGGCACCATAATTATAGTTTAAAAAGCAATTAAGATAAAAGCCAGTACAAAGAGATCAGCCAAATATCAAGAGACTAAATTCTAAGCAAAACAAATCCCTAACTTCAAGCTAAACAAACTTTTGGTGGTCCATGTACTCAACGTTTTAATATTCATATATAGACATGCAAACATACAGAGGGTTTGGGCTTCAGAAATGTTCCTTTAGCAGCAAACTGAGTTCAAAACCTCTTGAAGCTTTTCTGGAAAAAAATTCGTAATGGACATCTCCAAACGTTTTAGGGCAGTTAAGCTGCGGGTTTCAGTGCTCATGGTTGACTCCTGTGCTGGGGTCAAATTCCCTGTCCTCTGTCCTGTGGGACCAGGATCTGCAATTTGGCTCCTCCCTGGAGGTGCGCTGGGCAGTGCTGCTCTGCTGTTGCTGGAAAGCTTGGCAAAGATTTGGGCTCTTTTCTGGAGAAGTACTGAGTCACTGAGAGGTGTCTGAATTAACATCCTGTGCAGTCCGTATTGCACTAGCAGGTTTTAGGTTGTATGTAAACATAAATATAGGAATACACATGTACACACATAGTGTACATGTTTTTGTTAGACCTGTGTCACACAGAGACATGTTTGAATGGATACATTTGCACATAAGTTCTATATATTCATGTAGATATGCGGTCCGGGACATATATAGATAAGAACTATATGCATTTTGCTCTGACATGCCTTTTTATTCCTTTTCTGTATCAATTTCTATTACAAACACATTCACATATTATAAACCCAACTAAAACCGACTGTAGAAGACAATTATAGCCCTACTCTATGTTTTTTGCATCTATAACAATCCTACAAGATTTAATACTTTGCTGGAATGCTATTAAATGACAGAATTTCCAATAGGAGAGTGTAGTTTTCCGTGCAATTCTGTAGGCAGACTGACTACAGAATCAAAAACAAAATTACAAAGCAAAACCTGACTTCTGATGTATTCAGTTTTATGGGATTTTTCCATAAGGGAATACATCATGTCTTAACTAGTGTTTTGCCTTAAAACATAAGTTTTGTTGAACCAATTAAATCAACCAACTAATCTTGCACATGAAACATTAAACAAGAATGAAGTGTCTGCAATTAGCAAATAGCTTTGATGTGACTAAATATCTATCTCCATGCATCACCAACGTTCTGGGTTTAAGTCCCAGATGATGTTAGACATGCTGAATGTAAATGTTTGCTGTCTATATGTTTCCAACCAGCTGAGTCTTGGAGCAGCAACACTGCTGGGTTCAGAGAGATGGAAAACCAGATGCCAAGTCCTATTACTAGGAAAGGGCGTGTTTGCATGAAAACATGGGTAAAAAGAAATAAAAGCAAGCAAGCAAGCCCTGACACAGCATTGCACTGAAAGGGCAGGCAAAAAGCACCATAGTTAACACCCCTAAAACCAAAGATATTCCTTAAACCAGAAATATTCTTTAAAAGCTAGGCTAGAAGGTGACAAAAGAAGTATGGACAACATGATAGTCCAAAAGTAGCATTTAGCGTAGAGCAGCCCAGCTCTGCTGACTTGGGAGAAACTCCCCCCAGCCTGGGCAACACTTCCCTCCTGGGCAGCAGTGATTTCAGGAACCTGATACTCAGAGTTTTAGAAACTTTAGAGGCATGAGAAGTTGCGTGCGGAGGTGTGGCTTAGTAATTGCTCACCTTTTTTGTGCAAACACCAAAATACCGCCCTGGCCAGGTTGCTTGGGAAGTACCGATGTGTGTGGGAGCAGGTGTGGATGTTGGTGGGGCCCCGGTGGGATTGCAGCGTGGGAAAGGAGGGACCCACAGCCCAGCCCCAGCCCACTCGGATCAGCCTGGCCATCAAAGCAGCACTTTCTGTTTAGAGAAATTCTTTAGACCTCAAACTCTTTGACACTGGGACTGTCTTCTCACACCGTGTTTGTACAATATTCAGCACAGTGAGGTCAGGCTCCAGACCTTTCTTTCATATTTTAAATTTTTTTTTTTAATAATGTTTTGGTGTACATAATGGTTTTGCTGTTTTGCTCCAGAGGGAAACTGAGACCTTCAGAAGTTAGTCATGAGACAGGCATCCCTCACAGTTACAGCTAAGGAAGGGTCAAGCTTAAATACCCAGCTGGATTCAGGCAGCAGAAAGACACAAGTTTGTGTCTCTCCAAGCAGCTCAGTGTGCTGTTACTGAACTACTACCTTGCAGGCAGAGCTCTCCCAACCCAGCTGAGAAGTGCCATTTATTTTGTATGAATAATTCAATACTCACTAGATGTGAGAGATGCTTTAGGCTGTAGAGATCAAGGAGAACCTGGCAGGACCCACCTCTGAAGACCACCAATGAATTATTTTGGTACCACCATGTGAGGCATTACAGTTCAATCCTTTGGGTGAAGTGAGGAGCAAATTTGAACTGTGAACCAGGGCTGGTATTACCTTGATGCAAGAAATAGTAACTGAACTAGGTATGCAGGGGTGGAAAAAGAAAAGTGATGTTGGAAGGACACAATCCATTTTAAGAATCTATCATCACAAAATAAACTCACAGTTAATGGCAAACCTTGCAATTTAATGAAAAATAAAATAAATTATAAGGATAAGAAATAGTAATGAGAAATAATTGTTTCCTCAAAATGTCAAAAATTACTGGAGCGAGGTATCTGTAGTGAGAAAACTTGTGCTTTCTGCAGAACATATGGGTGATTTTCATTGAACATGGAAATCCAACTAAGCAAACAGGTGCAGAGATTTGTGCTTTTCCCCTTGCATCTGAACATCTTGTTATCACATCAGCAATTAATATTTTGTATAACTCCTGAAGATAACTTACAAAGATGAATTAATCAGGCATCGCAGCACCTCGGGGGGTGTGTGTGTGTCAATATTAGCAGGCACACTTTGCAAGAAGGGGAAAAGGATTCCCAGAGATCATGTATGACATCCTGTCAGCGTGATGGGCAGCACCCTCCCAACTGCTTCATCATGTGTGCTACATATTTAACCATAATTTTACAGGAGGGATGTTACAAAACACTGGTGCAATCGCTGCATTCCTCCTCCTTCTCCTTCCCCTCCAAAGTCTGCCTTCAGAAGCAGGTTTTGGCCATTGTACACGTTTATCAGATAGTGTTGAGTAGCCCAACGTTGCCCCTACATGGGGAAGAGCTGATGGTGGGGAATAGCTCTTACATGCGTGTGAACACTGTTACATGTGTGTGAACAATTTTCTTGATTTCAGATGTTTTGCTAGTTATGATAAAAAAGAGAACAAATACAAGTGGTAAAAATTAATGTATCTGAGACAGTATTTTGAAGACTGGCGTATCTCAAAAAAATCAACAAAAGTGAGTGGTATAAATAAGACAACTGTTCCTGCAGCGTTGCTATAGGTGTTCGGAGAACATGCCTCAAAGGGCAGGAGGCAGCTTGAATAATTCACACCAAAGAGACTGAGGGTTGCTGCTTTCTTCCAGTTTAAGTTAAAAATAATATTTCCCTTCTCATTGCTGACTTGCCTGAATGTGGTAGGGTCCAGAAGTGCTATGCTCCAGCTATGGAGTGATGATGAAAGAGACGACAGCTTGGACATGCTTGCTGCAGCCTGGAGCAGGAAATCAGTCCTCTTCCTCACTGAGGTGAAGTCAAGTGAAGAAGAAACTGGGGACCAACAGACACAGGACCAGGGCTTTCACCTTGGGTGAAACATCAGGCTCCAGTCCCTGCCAAGAGCTCAACATTTTGTACCAGGTGAAAGAGCCACAAAACCAGAGGTGCCCTCAGACCAGAAAACCCTGTTGTGGGGTAGGACTGGGTCATCTCTCAGATGAGACTCCTATGTCCAGAGCCTGGTTTGCTGACCAGACGTGGCTGACCGTGCATGCCAGGCACCGACACAAGGTGCTTGGGCTTGTACCCCAGCTCAGCGACAGGCACCCTGCAAGTAGTTATGTATCTCCCACCGGCCCAACGCCCTCGTGCTCCACGACACCCTGGCCCCAGTCTGCTCACCAACAAGGTCAAAATTTTCTAGGGCAATCTGCCAGACGGGCGATGCAACCGCAAAGCCTGTGCTTCCTTCAGAAAGCAGGCTGAAATCGCAGGAATAGGTACGGAATATGATGCCTCATTAGTTAACATCAAAAATTCCTCTGAAATAATAATTTTTAACTCATTGCCAATTAAATTAAATTCATACATGCCAGTAGTAACATTTGGGTCTCCAGGAAGAATCGGTGTTCAATTAAAAGAGAAGCCAAACACCATTAAAATAGAAAAGTACAGTAAGTGCGGTTGAATTCCACCTGTTCATTCCAGATGTTTGCAGTGATTCACACATCTAAAGACTCAGTAAATAGAGCTAATGATGGTTCAGAATATCTTAATACCAGTAGCTGCATCACTTAAAACCAGAGCTGCTTAAACAGGGTTAGAAGGCATGCTTCTAAAAACTCTGTAGGCATAACACTGCCCTTGTGGCATACTACAGCTTGAATTTGCTTGAGGTTCCAAGACTCAAGCAATTCTCTGGGGATCTGCCTCAGATTCCTGGTTTAGCAAAGGCAGGAATCTGTGGATTAATAAGAAGAACAGAAAAGAGAGGACAAAAAGAAAGATGGCTCCTATGAATGCAAAGCGCAGCCCTCCTAAATATATGCTGGGAAGCCACATATCACCTGGCACTATCTGCATTTGCTGCTTTTTATGCCGTGGACAAGTATTGTTCCCCATATGTATGTCCGTGTAAGGGCAGCTGCTCTCACAGTTTACATTTATGCACGGGGAAGCTAAATTTCTCATGTTTTGTAGCCACTCTGGATTTAAATTCTCTGGGTAATTTATTTATTACTGACATTGCTCATTGCTGTACTGAACACATTTCCTTAACAGAGCAGCAGTGCAGAGTTGGGATCTAAAGAGCACAATTTTCCTTGCATGGGAATGGTTCCCGATGGTTAAAGATCATGCTCTGAGCTGCCAAACAGATTAGGACTTGTGGAAATCATCTGCAATTAAAGGAAAACTATTCAAAGAAACTCTTTTCCCAGTCTGGGAACTAATGAAATTGGGATTCCTACAGATTGGTGCCCCAAGTCCCCAGCCCCTTCCTCATGTACATTTTGTGCTGAACCTTCCTTTTGTGTTCCCCATGAGTTCAGCACAGACATTTCCATTTGGAAAATTCCACAACATTTATAGGAATTGAGTATCTCTGAGATCTTTTGCCCCTCCATCAGTTTGGTTGAAAGTGGGCTGCAGATTTTAAAATTGCAAGTCATGGAGAGAGAAGGCATGGGTCAGCATTGTTTTTGGAAACAAGACTTGTACCTGGGGTCAGAAGTGAGTTTTGAAGACCCACCAGGAGATACCATTTCCAGAGCAGAGGACTCTACACTTAGAAAGCCTTGCCCACTCTTCAGGTTTTGGGGAGCAGTTGTAGAGTGAGTCCTAGCCACCCTGATATGTTTCTGCCGGACCTGTTGCCCCCAGGAGTCTAACTGGGTATTGCAAAGCCAGAACTGTTCCTACTCCAGGCACACCCAATGCCCTCTGGTAATCAAAGAGTATATCAAGCATACAAGCATTTTGTGATCCGCAGTTCCTGACAATGCATATGGATCATCCCTTGAAATATGTCCAGGGAAGACATAAGTCCTAGCAGCAATCTTAAGGGTCACTGAAATAATAACCACAGGCTCTTCTTTATAGTAACTTCCTCTGTTTGTCATGAAAGGATCTCAATGCTCAAAGCCAGAGGACACTGGGATGTAGAGCCAGGAGGGTTTCATGAAGCCACCTCATCCATCCTCTGCCTTAAGGCAGGATTAGAGCTAGCTAACTACCCCTGACAGATTTTTGTCTAACCTGCTCTTAAAAGCCACCCACGAGGTCCTTGGACACTCTGCTCAGCAGTCCTGTCAATTCAACTCAAAATGAGAATATGAAAGTGGGAGAGTACGGACTGTAGCTGCCTCTCTCTCTAAGGACACTCAAAATATGTTCATTACTGCTTTGGGAAAAGAAAGCATGATTTTCTCATCACAGTTTCTTGTGTGTTCCTGGCAACGTTCCTGCACGGACAACCTGGGGTTGGCCATGAAGCTCTGGGCTGGGTGGCACTTGGTGGGAGCTGCTGGGGATACACCAGGCAGAGCAGAGCCAGCAGCTCGGGAAGCAGGAATGCTGCTCCAGCCAAGGAGGAGGGTTGTGTTCCTTTCCCTTCTGCTGTTCGCTCCCTCGCATGCATAGCATTTCCGCAGTCTGTGCACAGGGACCAGGATTTGGGCATTAATTAATAGGATTATTTCTTATGAATTCCTTCTTCCCTTTTCCATAGGCTGTTTTATGAGAAGTGGTAGGTTTGACTTGCCTTCAGTAAAATGCCAGGGCTGGTTTTGCAGGGCTAGGGATGGAACGATAGCTATCGCTGCCCCATTAATATCATCTGATATGGGGCACGTTCTCAAATTAGGAGAAACACAGGACAGCATATTACCATTCCCTTCAGCTCGTAAATGGAGATACTGCCATTAATATACCACATCTCTCACACATTGAGAATCCCCCCCCCCCCCCATTGGCTATTCCCCAGGGGAAGCAAGATGGGATCCCAGCATCGTGCCTGGAGGATGGTTTGTGTGCACTAACTTTCCCCTTCAAGCAGGATTTTGCCAAAACCCAAGGTTTGAAAACATCAGTTGTGTGGAGAAGGAGCAGCTCAAACCAAGGAGGCACTGAATACCTTTGCTGCTGCTCTCGTCTCAGAATCTCTTTTCTTCATTATTGTAATACAGCCTTTCATGTGATTTCTCTATGTAACCGATAATGTTCTTGAGCTTGCATTTCACAGGAAAGGTTATTTTTGAAAAGAATAAAGAAAATCCTTATCAACCTACATGCTTGTTGTAGGAATGCCAACTCTCTTATAAGTGCAGGCCCATCCATTCCTTTATTTTGATGTGAAAAAATCTCCTGGCCTGCAACTACAACATGTAAAAGGTATTGCAAGCAGAACTTGATCTCATCTCACTCTGAAGACAGCAGGGCCTTTCTCCCCCAGAATAAATCCCAAACAAACCCCCCTCCTGCGCCTAGCTTTACTGGCAGCTTCAGCAACAAAAGATAAACTTCAACCTATGTTTCCTTTCCAAGCTTAGTTGTTCAACACTTTTTCTCCCTCCTGTACCTGCTTCGATCCCCTGCAAGAAGCAATTATCCAAATGATATTGTGGCTGGGGATAACTTAATATCCCTCCTGATACAATGCAGTGATATCATGGCAACTTCTGCAGGTCTCAATGGATTTAACACAGCATGCCTCAAAAAAAGGGCCCTCCTCCAAAGGGGTCTTTGAATCTGTCCTCCATTATAAGCACATCTTGCAGAAATGAAAGAGGGAACGGCAAAAACTCATGCCTAGGAAACTCGGTTCCTTGCCCAGGAGCATTCGGACCAATTGCTAAGCTCTAAGGGAGGTAAACCGATCAGTTATTCTGACTGTTCAGAAATGTCTAGGAGTCCCTGTCCTACTTCATGGTCATTGGAAGATGGAGAAGGGGATCACGGCTCTCAGATATTCATTCAGAACAGATGCCTCCCACCCACAAAATCACATTTCTGGGGCAAATGAACTTCCACACAGGAAGTGTTACAAATATGTGAAGAAAGCTTGCCTCTATTTACTTACATTCTCAGAAAATACAGCATCAAGTTAATCTCAAGGTCAGTGGGGGGATCCAGGTGTGGTATGGTAAAGATGATTCACTAGAAACTTTACATGGCAAAGCCCACCCTGGAGGAAGCCGGAACAGATGCAAAAGGGGGCTGGGGGTGGCCATGGCTTTTGCTATGGAGCCCTGCTGTCAACCCATAGCAAAGGTAGCATAGCAAGTGGGAAAAATGCAAAACCTGCTGAAGGGACAAGACATAGATTTTCTGTAATTAGCAGCTGATGCCCATTGATTTTTGAAATAGCAACTCTTTAAAATAAAACAAGTTGCACAATGGTCATGCTGGCCCAGAGAAATGCGCCTGAGCTCTCGGGTCTGCTTCAGTGACAGATAACAGTGACACCACCACGGCATTTAGCAGCATTGACATGTGCATGCAATGGAACAGGGACTGCATCTAAAAACCCTTTCTACTTCAGACCAATTTGTGTAAACAAACGCAAGCGTTTCTCAGGCTTGATTGACTGAAGTCAGTGAGAAGGTCTCTGTTGACTCCACTGGGCTCCAGATAAGGTTCTTCAGTTCAGTAGCGTCCAAAATGCATCTGCTTTTCTGATTTAGTGCTATTGTTTGATGCAGGTCAAACCCAAATGAACCTTAATTAGCTTCAAACTGAGTTCCCATGTTTACAACATACTGGTTTAAATTTCTGTACTTAATTCAGGTATATATATTGTCAATCATCCGTGAACTCTGGCTTCTCTTAAAATGCCTGTTTGCCTCGCAGCCTCTCACTAACTACAATGTCATATTTCTAAATTCTCATATAATCAAAGGTACACTAAAAATAGAGGAAATTCTTGCATATCAGGACAAAAAAAAAATGCACACAACTTCTTTGCTCACTGATGCAACCAAAACATCCAGGAGTTATTATACTGTGCATTCCCTTGACAGAGACTTTTATTTCATGGAAATTACTATGATTAAGATTCGAATGCTTTTTTTCCATTTTCGCACATTACTTAATCAATGTGAAGTACTGTGTAAAAATTGCATCTCTTCATAACAGTGATTTTGACCAAGTCAAGTGTTGCTGCTAGAATCCTAATCCAGACTTGTGATTCAATTATCATTTAGAGACTTTCTAAATTCAAATTAAGTTTACCAAAAAAAAAAAAAAAAAAGTTAATATCAGTATGGATCATTTGTAGGTTTTATCAAAATAGCTTCCAGTTGCAAGAAAATGTAAAACATGTTGGATTCTTTCTGTTTCATTTACTTCTTTAACTTAATGTGAAAAACAGAGAGCTGCATGGAATCTGAGCATTAAAATGTATACCTTGGGACACTTCTTGTTCATAATGTGTTGTTTATATTTTTTAGGCAGCCACCCTGAGAGATTATGAGAATATTTAACCTCTGAGTGTGAGCATCTGATGGAAGTGATAACATTACCAGAACTTTATGAGTTCATTAGCTGAGTCCCAGAAACTCACTGCTACCTCATAATCCAAAGTAGGTGTCTGCTTCAGTCCTCAGAGCTACAACTACCTCAAATAACAACCTGTGCCTGTTAATAAACTCCCTCCTTTTGATGATCTACTCTAAAATTTGAATGGGATATGCATGTATGTGGTGCAAGTTGCCTATGAACTGCTACAACCTCATGGCTTCCACTCATATGTCTGTGTAGTCAGGCTGGCTATTTCAATCATAGATTTTTATGGGGGATAAACTCACTGTGGGCTGCCCATGGGTGTTAAGTCAGCAATAACTAAGACATTGGTCGGGCCTCTTACATACTTATGCAGTTTGACTTTGAAATTCCTTCCTCAAAGCCAGTGATGTTGGTAACGAATGTTTTTGGGGAAAAAACTCCAGCTACTCAACATAAAGGATCTAATCCGTGAAGAAGTTGCTACATCCCTTGGCCCCGGAGATAACGTAATCTATTCTGGAGAGCATTAGCCTGGAATTCATAATGCAAAGCCTCTAGATTTCAGAGGCAAGCTAGAAAATTACATTTTCATTAATGTTTTGACTAATTATTCTCCTACAGCCATGTAGAAAGGTTACCTGGTCTCTTAAATCTGGTATGTATCTAGTATGCTAACAATTTTCCTTCCTTTTCATTCCTCACAGGACAGAAATTAGACATTGTCATTCCATATTATTTGCGACATGTTGACATTATAATTCAAAAGGATGCAGCAGTTCTGAACAGCTGGAGAGTAATCCTGAACAATCCTTGACAGTTTCCTTTGGAGGATGAATGCCCCTCCCTGGAGAACTGCACAGTCTCTTATTTTAAACTAACAGCTAATTTTAGACAGTTTGCCCTCTTAGAAATGCATGCCACAGAGACTTCTCTACATGGTGAACAGCAGTGACCAGAGATAAGCACCCACACAGAAAAAAAGAGCGCTCTAAAATAGATTTTTCCTCTTCTAAGAGACATGACTTGTTTGCCGTATTGCCTGATGGAGCCAAAGAGAGACTCTCATTGCTGGCTCTCGCTGAGACAGCCCTCCCTCGTGCTATGCTGAGCCGAAAGCTTCTTGAATGCCGCACACACTTTGAGACTGCTGTGGTTTACTTCTCCTCAGAGGCTTGGGAGGAATCGGTTTAAGCAGAGGGGATTTCCCCCCCACCCCACCCAACATGTTCAGCATGCTGTGCTTGAAACCTCTTGCTCCTGCAAGAGAGCAGGAAGCAATCTGCAGCAGGGTCATGCATCACCTCCGTCTCTCAAACGTCTTGGGTGCGATAACATTGAGCAATGGGGACATGAGCCAGAAAACACCTTGTGGAAGATGGAAACCAGCTTCATATGGCTTTGCCTTGTGGGTTTTTGAGGGAAGGGAGAAGGGTGGCCTGGGGGGCATCTCTTCCAGCTGTCTTGCCAGGAGGAGGGGAGGTTGCTGTGCCTGTTGGACAGAGCCCCACCTCTCCTGCCATTCTGCAGCTATGGTCTAGCCTTGAGGACAGGTTCAAACACTCCCTACCAATGAGAAAAAGTCCTGACTTCACATCATCATGCTCCTGGGACATCCCAGGCAAAGGTGCATATGCTGCTTGTAGATAGGACAGGTCTGTGGGGTGATTTGGGTTCAGGTTAAGCATAGACGAAGGCTGCTGAAATGACTATTGCTTTGTCATGTGTCATGCGGTCTGAACAGAAGCTAATCTGGTTTGCAGGAGTCATTGAAAGGACAAGAGAACTGGTTCTGTGTTGGTACAGGAGCTGGAGGCACTGCCAACACAGAAGGGGTGCTTTCCTGAAAAGTTGGTTCGTGCTCTGCCACTCCTCTCTCTCCTGGGTACAAGAGCAAGAGCAAAGAAGGGCTGAAGGGAAAAACCCTTTTGTGCCATGAATCGAGCAAAAGCCCACTGTGTTCAAATAGGTGCAAGGCTGGGTCAGACCTGAATTGTGCTCAATCACATTTTTCCTAGATTTGCAGCAGACACTAGTGTGGTCCATCTGGTCACTGATGATTGACTCCCACTTCACTGGGACCCATGAGAGGTTTTGAACTGGCTCTGATGGTGCTTTGGTCCAGCCTTTAATCTGTACAAGGTTTTTTCTGTGCTGCACATCTCCTCTGGGGAACAGTCTGCCTTTTCTGAACAGGAACCACAGCTGGCTGCAGAATAAAAATGTCTGGAGTTGTGCTATGCTGGGTGCTCTGCCCTGTGTTTTCCCTGTGAAGGGAAAGTCATCACTGGTTTCAAGGACAACAGCTTGAGGTCTCTTCTTCAGCTGTCATTCAGGGCTTTGCCTCACGGTTCCTACCAGTGAAATATTTCTACCAAACAAGGATAGTGCTCCAAAAAGGAAAGTCAGACAGAAAAAAACCCAGAGTTCCTGGTTCTTATTTCTCTAATTAAAAATTAGTCCCTTCAACACTCAAAGCTCTAATCTGGGTGTAAAACCTTTCAAGAAGAGAATGCTTCCCTTGCAGAGTTTCAGAGCAGCAAGCTTAAAAATCCAGGTTTTGGACTGAGGTGATTTTGAAAACAATTTCACTGTATTTATTTTGTAGTTGGAGGAGCCGATAAGACATGCAAAAGAAAACCCTGTGAATGTAAAGAGACTGAGCGGACTGATATAAATCTGCTTCTGCAAGATCTGTGCTGAGAGGACTCGGTCACAGGAGTAGTGCTGTTCCTGCGAAGAAGCATTTGCAGGGTCCAGTTCCCAGTATAGCATATGGAGGAGCTGAACAGGTATTACCCTGTGTTGTGCCTTGGGGCCCATGGGGATGGGAGATGAAGCTGTTCGAACACTTGTCTGTGTGCAGGCACTCAAGTGAACATATAAAGCGTGTGTGCCAGAGCTGAAGGGCTTACAGAACTCAGGTGTTTGCACCTGATAAAAAGCCAGGATAAGTGTTGTGGGAGTGAGGGAGTCTGAAGAGGACAAGTCAAGACTCAGTCTCTTTCCCTGAATGATTCATTGCCCTAAAAAACAGAATCTGAACTGTATTTTTCATTAAGGACCAGGTCCCCTCAGCTAAGAGAGAACCCCAAGAGCAATTCCCCTGTATGTGGAAACGAAGGGGACTGAAGCAAAGTCATTTTCCTAGGCTCTTCCAAACTTGTTCTCAAGCAGTTGCTTGACATGTGAGCTCAGCCAGTTACCTATGCCTCCATAAAGAATAAGGTAAAATACAATAAAATCGCTTAGCCGAGTTTTCAAACCCTGATATCACTATTGATTTGCCATGGAAAGCAGACAGTGGTGGATCGTAACAGTGCAATGCCCTCAGGTCAGTCTTGTGCTGAGATATAGAAAGTGTCTGAACAAGTCCAGTCTTAGAAATTGTCCTCTGGAGCACATCACCCCTGTTCATCTTGGTCCCTCAGATTAGCTCACTGCCTCATTACCCTCTCCATCACACCTCTAAGTATGGAGTTGATGCAAGTCTATTTAACAACCTGTGATGTGATCCAGGACACATGGTGGAAAACCATGACCAAGCCAAGGGTTGGGTGAGTCTTGACAACTCTGCTCTTTGAATGAGGTTGAGATCCTCTCCTAATGTCACACAAGTCTTTGCAAAACATTCCTGGGACAGCCTGATGGGGAGATGTCAAGGGCATTGGGTGGAAGAAGGACTGGTGGGAAATACAAGAAAACTCCTGCCTGATTGCTCCTGAGCCACGACATTCCCTGAGCTCGCCCAGCAGATCTCCCAGGACCTCATTCCACCCTCTCATCCAGTGGCTGGAGGCCTCCTGGAGCCAGTGGACCCTGATGGCGATCAGCAGAGCAGAACACTGATGTGGGAGGCTTGTTCCTGTAGTGTCTTAATGTCCATATGTGCAATTAGAGGCATGGACAATTCTGGCCCCAAATAGCGCTCTCCAAACCAAGGCTGGTACTACTTGGGAAGGAGAAATCTGTATCTCCCATGGCCTCAGGCCTTCCTCAGGGATGGAGCTGTCTTTATCTTTGGAACTGCATCCTAAAATGCTTTTGAAAGCCGGAGTCCTCTCCTGACTTGCTTCATCCACTGGCAATAGAAGCCATCCTTTCCAGGATAGAAAGAAAAACAGAACCCCCTCCTTATTTTCTTTCCTCTTTGCACATTTTCAATTAAAATGGTTTTATGCAAGCTATACTGAATGCACTGCACATCTCTTTGCATGGTTAAAGTCGATTAATTGGGATTGGAAGTGAAAATTAAAAAATGGCAGCAGCTAACAAAATACGAATAGCCTCTCTTGGGCCTTGCAGATGATGGAGCACAAACTGAGATGCCTGAGCTGATTCTGCCTTGAGGAGGACCACCTCCTTCACCTTGGGTTAAACACTCAAGAGCAGAGCTGGCTTTTGGAGGGAGGAGGTTGTCCTGAAAATAATGTGTATATAATCCTCAAGATAATCAATTTCTTACAGATGCTTTGTGAACTTTCGTGTTCAAGAGCGCAAGCCATAGTACTTTTTAAATCCCTAGGGGTTGTACTTGATATCCGTTTGTTATTTCTTAATGCTAGTCAATCTTTTTTCCCCCTGTTTTTTTGAAGCTTGCAGCAATAAGCCTGAGACTTGCGTCGGCAGTCGCCACCACTTCTGCCATTCTGCAGTGAACTTTGTGCGCATTTTCATATTCCTTTTCTTACACTCCTGATAAAAGCATTATCAGGGAAATTCAAAAGCAAGCAGAAAACTGGCATAGCTAATTTAGGCTAATTAGTATGGCAGAAGCTGAGTCTTGTACTTCAGAGGTTCCCATGCCCTCCCATGTCTCCACCTGATCGCCTTGTCCAGCAGCAAACCCAGGAGGCAGCTCCAATTATATCATAACCTCTTCAAACACCAAGCCACTCAAGCTAATTTTATCCTATTAAACAGACTGAAGGATTCAGAAGAAAGGTTCTACCCCAAAAGCTTCAATTACCAGTGTCCCTGATTACCATCTTTACAATCCTATATGCTACAGTTAAATACTTTTTTGCTTAGTGTTGCTTTCTTGATTTAGATGAAAAGCGAGTATTAAGAGCATGTCTTTTCAACTCAAGCAAGTGACATTCATAAAAAAAAAAGGAACCTCTCTTGTTATTAGCGTGTATAATCAAAGTCAAGTTTAGAACCGTTCAAAGACAATGTAATTGGGGAAATGTAAACATCCCCTCTCACCCGGTGGCATTTAAAGCAGCCACAGGTAACTGCCAATAACAGCAGTGATGGCCAAAAGTATTAGGTGTAGAGGAAAAAAATATATAAAGAAAACAGCAGAATCTCCTGAAACAAGAAAATGTCGAATGGTGCTTGAATTAAATCTCATGTCACTAATCAGCAATAAAGACAGAAAATAACCTCTAAGGTATTGAGCTGGTTCATCCTTCCTTGCACCAATAAGTGGTAGATGTTGGCCATGAGCACACAGTCACGCCTGGCCAAACACACTCTCCTGGGTCACAGATGTATCTGGGCTTAGAGCAGTGCACAAACGTTCCTCCCTCTGTCCCAGTCCTGATGGTGGCCTTGAGCCACTCTCCATCCCCATGACACTCCTTCTCTGCTGGCCATGCCCACGGGAGGTGGGAGCTCACTGGAGAAACACCTTGCCATTTTCCTGGCCAGTGCCTCCTGCAAGGGGGTTGCAATCTTGGCTGGTGACTCCAGGTGCTGCTATTATTCAAATAATACTTGTGATCCAGGCTATTATTTTTAACAATGGAGACGGAAATGGAAACAATATATGTCATAAGAGCATCAAATTAACCCTTGTCTGAACACTGAACTTGGAAGGAGTTCAGCTGACAGCAGTATCTGTTAGGACAGCATTTATACGGCAATAATATGAGAATATCAATCACCTGGGAAATTCAGTAGCACAAGTCATAGTAAAAACACATCTCGCTTTTTTAAAGAGAACTTGTTCTTTGCCTTCACTAAATAGACCAATTTTACTTATTCTTCTTCTTCCACAGACAGTAATTGTTTTAAACACGCTTACGACTTAATATTCTCGTTTTCTTTCAGCATCATCCCAACTTGTTAGCTCCCAGTCCATCATGAGCTGGAGGTGTTTGGGGGTTGGATTTCACTTCTGATCTACTCATCCTCACAGCTTAAAATGAGCATTTTTCTTTCTGTCTAGAAACAAACAAACAAACAATTTCTGTCATTTAACATAAATTGAATGAGTTTCACCCAATTGCCCGCTCTTTGGGCGATATGGAAGTGCTATTGTCTCCAGACAATGATTCTCATGCAAATGAAACAACAGCTAAACAAGAGTCCTCCCTATCTCTGTTTGGGCCAATTTTCTTAACGTTTCAGCAAAGCTTAATCTGTTGGCAGAAGTGTTTAGGCCCATTAACAGCTAAAGTCACAGAGTCCACAACTCACCCTGCTGACAGTAAACATGGAATTTGAGGAATGGCCTTTAAACAATGGCTAAGCCACAAAACATTTTGTCATCAAATGCTGTGAAAGGCATATAGGCTGATGATTTTCTTCCTTGGGTTACAGCGATTTGAAAGACTGGCTTCCCTCCCCTGAGTCCCCAGCACCCTCCAGGCTTGGGTTACAGCTGTTTTATTTGCCTTTCCAGCCCTACAGCTGTGGGATGAGTTATGCAGGTGTGCTCCCAACAAATGAGTCATTCCAAGGCTTCGTATTATTTATTTGTATTGACTGTCTCAGAGGCCAGGGCCCAGCACAGCGCCATGCTCCGTGTCCCGCAGGGCAGATTCCAGGATTTATTTCAGTTTGGGGAATACCGCACCCAGGTCCTTCCCTAACAGTGTTGCAGACAAAAAGACAAAATTTACCCTGGGGGAGAGAAATAAATGGTAATTGCTAAATAAAATAAATTGTTAAATAAAACCCATAAAACTTGCATGTCTTTGGCAGGGATGGGATGGAGAGGGGGTGTGTGGATGCTGGGGCTGCTTGCCCCACCGCGTTTCTCAGTTAGAGGCTCTACTGGGCAGCGCCAAAGGAAATCCCTTTGCACACCACTGCCTGAATGACACTCAAATGTATCCCCTTCCCCTGGGGAAGGATGCACAGTCAAAATGGTGGTACATGGCTTCAACCCAAAAGAGGACATGGACAACTTTTTAGCTGTAGTTGCTTGGAAAATACAGCTCTGAGAACTCATGATGCCAATGCCAATGCCATGCCAACACTGATGCCATGCCAATACCACTTGCCTCCCATGTGCTTTTCCCAAGCTGAGCTAGAGTGTGCACCTAGGAAAGAACTGAAAGCAATGTGTTACAGACTCTGCTGTTGTCCTTCCCATGGTGGAGGTCAGGAGAAGTTGCAGCACCACCATCTCCCATCCAAATTGTCCTCACCTGCTCTCTTGCCAGAAAACAGTGGAAAAACCAGAAGAGAAGGTAAGGGCTGAGGGTCAAAATAATCTCCCTTCACACCTGGCCCAAAGATCACCAAAGGCAACAGACTGAGCAAATCAGTGTTAGTACTGAAGGTCCATTCCCAGATAAACCATGAGTGCGAAACCAGGCAGGCTTCTGGTGCAGTGTGAGATATCTTCTTCTCTACTGGTTCTCCTCAGGAGAAACCAAAGAACAGGGAGGGGAAGAGAGCAGTGAGGAGCAGAGCAGGTAACAAAATGCTCTTTGTTTGCATATGCAGATATCCCGTACTTGGACTTGTTCAGGCTCCAACCAAACTACGTTGCCTCCACCAGAGCCAGGAGGGATCTCCGTCAGCATTATCAGGGAATGCGAGAGAAGGAAGGAGAAGAGCGATGGAGTGGGAGAGAGCTGCCTGTGCCAGCAACACAACATTAGGCACCAGCCTGCAGCCAGCTTCATGGCAGGACTCTTCATCATGCCACAGCTCTGGACTGTCCACATTTCACTCCTCCACCTCTGACATTCATTGCCATTAAGGGCAGATGAAAACATGGGGTTATTTTAGTATGGTGGCATCTGGGCAACAGTTTGGCAGTTCTTCTCCCCAACTTTGGTACAGATTGGTTGAAAATTTTCAACAAAACCATGTTTTTCCCAGTAAATTAGTTCTGTAGCAGACAAGACTTTGGGTTTTGTTGGAATAGAAATTAAATTAAATTAAACAAAAAATAATAAAATAAAATAGAATTTTTTAATAAACGTGAAATAAGAAGGCTTGTGGCCAAATTCTTTTGCCCTTTGAGGTACCATTTCTTAAAATAAATGCTACAGTGGTTCATGGCAATTTTAAAAAATGAAAACTGGTATCAGTCACCCTATTAAATGGTGTTATTCCTCCATGCCAACCTTGTTGCATTTATATCTTTAGACCATCATGGTTACAGTGACACTGATGTTAACTGCTAATTAAATGTGGGAGGAAAGAAGGCTGTGAGGCATTTTTACGGATGGAAATTGGGAACAGCTCTGGTGATGTCAGTATCAGGCAGTAGGGGTGAGATCAGAAATTAATTTTTCCATAGATCCTTTTGTATAATTCTCAGTAATGTGGTGCCATATGCCCACACCTGTGTGAGGAGATGGCTGTTGGATGTGGTGTTGCCTGGTGGCACACAAGAACATATGTCCCACCTCCTGGTCTGGTGCCACTATCCCTCCTTGCAGCCCTTCACACGAGCATTTAACTACAATTCCAGCTTTTCCCTGACTACACATTCAAGCTGATGTGAACAGATGGAGTGTCAGGATATGAATTAGATGAATGAAAGTAGGAAGCACAAGGAAAGGATGAAAACCAAGAGTTTAGCATGGAGTAGACATCTCTATCAGCAGTACTAAGACCACAGTGATGTATTTTGCCAGAAGAGTATGACAGCAGCACTCTATGAAGGCCACTTTTTACTGTACTGAAAATGTTTTTCCCTAGTCCTCACATACTAAGGAGTCCTTATAATTCCCAAAATACCAACCAGAAACACCCCTTGGAAACAAAGGGAAGTTTATGCAACAATTGAGCCTTTTGATCTACAGGGCAGTATCAAAGAGGAGATTCAATCAAATTTTAAAAAGAAACAAGCCATAAAACTCAGATCAAACTCTGTGCATATTTTTGCCTATTTCTGACAGACCTGAACATTTCTTGGAAGAGCTTTCTCTAAAATGAATAAATAAATCATCATCATAACCCCACAGCTGGACTCCCCCTCCCCTCCATGTATGCATACACACAAACACACGCTCGTATACATAAATAAAATGCCTACAGTAAATCAGTTTGCAAGACATGATCCTGCAAGACCCTCATCAGGATGTCCTGACGCGGAGTGGTCCCAGGGTACCTGCAGGACCGTGGTGGGAGGAGGACCCCCAGTGTCTGGCTGGCCAAAATGAGGAGGCACAGCTGGCACAGCTGGCTTAGCGAAATGGGGCACGTGGAGGGCCAGGCAGGCTGGTATGTGGCAGCTGGTGCAAGGCGTGCTTGGAGCCTGAACATCCAGTTAAAATTATATTAGCTTTTAGAGAAAAACTGAAGTCCAGTGAAATTGGAAGAAACTTTTTACTGTGTGTGCTGCTGTCTGTTGGGTGTGTGCCTGTAAGGACGGGGCCATCACTAGGCCTGCACAGTGGTTATCTGGAGGTAAGCAGACGCTGCAGATATTTATACCTTACCGTTTGCAGGGTGTACAGCGGTTTTCAGCCTCCTCCTGAAATGGTGCCTCTCGGTGGGACCCCCACACTGGTAGTTTTGCATTTTAAGAGGAGGAAGGGATCATTTTGGGGAGTGGGGCTTTCTGCCTTTTTACCTATTCTCTTTGATTAGAGAAGATGTGAAAAGAGAAGCCTGATTAAAACCTATTAATCTGAGGACTTGGGTAAGAGATGTTGAATGAATTACAAAACATAAAATTACTGGAACTATCGGAGAGACAGACAGACAAGCAAAATCTGGCATGTATTGAGCACATAAGGACACATCAGCTAATTTGGAAGTTTTCACTCCTGTTCTAGAAAGTCAGAAGATTTCATAGTTTTCTGGTTTGAGGGAGGTATAAATTAAAGCTGGATATTTTGCTGATAAAATATTCTCTCTTTGGGGCTCTACCACAGGGGAAAATGATCTCAGTGTTCGCAGCTTAGCCCCAGTTAATCAGAACTTGCCATCAGAGACATCACATCGTATTTCTGCCTGCAAGTGAAGCCAGAGTTAATACTCCTGCATGGTTCAGGAGCCTTTTGGTGGGCAGATGGACCTTCTGTCCGTAAACAAGGGGGATGGCTCTGCTGCAAAGTGAGATGCAGGCTCAAAGCATACCTCTTCGGGGAAAGGGTGGCATCCCAAGCACAAGGCTTTCAGTCTTGCCAAGTTCTCTGCAGGGTATTAGGAGCTTCTTTTTAGTTGCCTAAACCCAGCCACTCAAACTTTGCAAGCACAAATATTCACCCTAAATGTGAGCATGGCATGAATCAAGCAATAAAAGTTAATCAGCATCATTAAATCTGTCAAACCAGCAGGTTATTAAAATTACCACTATTCACTCTGAAAATAGGAACAAAAAATTATGCTCCAGCTTTCTGAGCCTGTTTGTCTTGTTTTCCCACACTGCTTATGAATTACTACAGTACATTACAATGTTCTCTATCCATCTTCATTAGCATTGTGAACAAATTGTATTGGGCTGTAATGCAGCATTTTTTTGGTATTGTACAAACATATATGATGTACAGAAAATGGGCAATTTAATATGAAAAGAATATTGTGCCTCAGAATTTTTATTTTCTAAACAGTCATTTCAGTTGGGAATTATTGCATGATTTGTGCATAATTTCTCATGGATAGTTATTTAAATATAAATAGGGAAAATATGTAATTCCATATGGTGGCTATCTACCCTTTCTTGATGCCTCTCCATATTTTTAATAGTGCAATAAACAAAAGATAAAAACATCTCTAAGCCACACACTAGTCAAAAGAAGATAATTGTGCCTGTATGTGTTTATTGTAATTTGAATGTGCTTCAATTAACTTTCCTCAATATTTCCCAGTTCTTTTAAAAGAAACTTAAATTGGTTTTTATTTTGTGAAATTTGTTTTCTGTGCAATAAGAAAAAAACCAAACCAATGCCTTTGTTTACCTCATTATGGATACATCCTATCCAGGAGCAAAGCTCCAACTCTTTATTCCCAACAATCTTTTTTTTTTTTTTCATTCTCACATGCTTCTTATTATACTTTAAGTAAAAATATCAAATTTCCAGTGCTCCCTATGAAGAGGCAGTTCAGCATTGCTCATTATATCACATATCAAAGTGTGGTAAAACATGAAAATGTCAGAAAAACAAACTCTTACACTTTTGCACTGCAGCCACTTTTAAAAGATGAGAATTTATTACCCTTTTCTCCTACAAATCATCAGGGCGACCGGAACAGAGAAGGTATATATGGAATGCGTGTTGTAATTAACCTTGAGGCTTTTATTTAAACAAGGTCAAACATTGTAACAGCTTTATAAATCAAGGTTGGGTCCGCACGGCTCCATAGTATCAGACTAGTGACAAAATGCACATGGAATACATATTAAACAGCATCTATTTACAGAAAATATATCCTGCAAGCTTCAGAGAGACACACCTGCTGGCTGACGTAGCACCGACACACAGTTCCAGCCCCAACCGAACCACCCCAAGGGGACTGGTGTAATGTGTGTATATTATGTGCTACGAGGAGACAAGCCCAGGTATGGGTAAATTAGGTCATTTGCAAGCTAACTGCATTTTTAGTGCGATTGCAAAATTACAGGAGGTAGGTTACAGTCATCCTAATATCTGCTGTTCTGTCCTTATTGTTCTCTGATTATTATTTACTTTTTCTTCTACTTTAGTTAGGTTTTACTGGAAGGAAAGGGAAGGAAGACATCTGCGTTGAGTAAGATGAACTGTTTTTTCTTAGCAAGTAGCTACCCAGGAACCTTTATCAGTGTCTAAAAATAACACCCTTGAGTTCCTCCACTCATCCATCCTGGGTTATCTCCTCTTTCCTAATAAAAAATGGCCATCAGGAGTAATTTTTTCTGAATGAAGGACATCACACTAGGCTTTCTATTTTGCACTCTATTTAAACAGTAGGTTTCAAGTCACCCACGTTCATCACTTCACTTGCTCTTCAGTGTACCAGAGCAAAATGAAGAATATCACAAGCCACAGCGCCTGACATGGCTGCTTTACACGATGGTCTGCTCTGCAGACATCCCTTACCAAAAATCCTCTCTTCGAAGTCAAGAGGAGCCCCATGTGGACAATAGATGCCTGCTCTGCTGGTGTGACCCACCAGTCTTAAAATAGCTGGTATAATTTCCCTTAATGATTCAGATAATTCCTCCTCAAATATTTCTTGGCTCTTCAGTGTTTTCTCTTAGTGCCATGGTGTATGAGTTACACAGGCACGAAGGGGTACTCATTATTCACCATGCTCGCTCTCTTAAACTTCACACTTGGATTGCCACCACCACCTCCCAGTATGAGCTGTGGGTCTCTGGCAGCATCGGTACGGCTGCAGCCGGGATCGACACCTGAACCTCCTCCCTTTCACCCGGCCATGGTGTATTGCATCACATCCAACAACAAACCCCCCCCGTCTCAGCAGGGCCAACAGTGGGAACCGAACTGGGTGAAGGAAAACATTTTTTGGTGTCTGCATTCACCATTTTAATTGACTTCTTTCATTTGTTCCCCTTCTGTGCCCTCCGACTATAAGCGCTCAAGCGGCTGTAGTAACCCCCAGAAAAAAACAAAACAGTTGTGCTAAATGAGATTTTTATGTGTGGGTGTTTAAGTATCCGCGTGAAGCAAATTTCTACCCTCTTCTCATCAGAATGGGAGCCAGACCATGTGAGTGATGTGACCAATTACCACTGAGCACCCCAGAGCAGCTTCTGAATATTCACGTCCAATTGCTACTTCGGTGGAACAATTGGTTTGAACAGTTTGAAAAGGCAATGATGTCAAATGTGCGGAGTGATTAAACGCAGCGAAATTACCAGCCGTTGAGCTGAAAAAGAAGCTCTGTTTCCTTCCCAGGGTAATTCTGCTTTCGAATTTTGCTCTGATGGGAGCAGGAAACACCCAAATCTTATCAGGGCAAAGGCGCAGCTGAGTTTTGGAGGCAGCATGGAGTAGGACATGCATGGGAGCTTTGACATGGGTGCAGCAAGTCAAATGTCTCCTCTTCACCTCTGAACATCACGCAGAACCACACTTCTACCCCAGGTAGAGCAATGCAGTGACATATCTTGCAAGCACACTGTGATGCAAATGTAATTTGGATCAAATATTTTTAGGGCCAAGTATCTGGGAGTTGAACAATCCAGATAAATGGCAAAGGCTATGTGTTTTTCATCAATATCAGCCACATTTGGGAGCTCTTCTGCTTTTTGTACAAGGAACACATTAAGCGCACAGTCCTGCTGCTTGGTTCATGCCTATTTCTGCCATCATCAAAACTGGCCTATACTATTTTAAAAAATTAATTCCCCCATCCAGCTCTTTCCTGTTTTAAAAAATGCATATACCATACCTTATAGTTCAGTAGTAGCCCCAGTTTTATGACTGAGTCATACAGACCCAAGCATTAGGAGAAACAGCATTTTTCAGTTGTAGTACACAGAGAGGTCTGTGGTTCCCAGATGGCGGAAGGGAGCTGGGAGCGCACATGAGGAGAAAAAAGTAATACATCCTCCAGGATCATATCTTATGCTGAGCCCTTGTCAGAGAGAGCGGGCACAGAAATGCTGCCCATTTCCAGCTGCTCAGGTCTGGGGCCAGCTCTGAAAACAATTTTTCTCCTCCTGGACCCCTTTGGGGAAATTGATTGTGCACACTCTTGTACAAAAAAAAAAATGGATAGTTTTTTTCTTAAGAAGCAACTCCCACACTTTTTGTGAATGTGCAAAAGGGTTCTTAAACATGATGCAGGAGGCTGAGATGAGGAAGCCTGTATAAAATCCTCCCTGAAACGAGGGAACTTTTTCTTTTCCTTTCTTCTTGTTTCTACGCAGAGATCTGAGCTAATTTTTCCTCTCCATAGGCTCCCCCCACACCCTCAAAAAAAAAAAGGGGGGGGGGGGGGGGGGAGAGACTGTATTCACTAATTATACATCCTGAAAAGAATTTGGTTCAGTGTAAGATGATCCTAGTGATATGCTAATCCTTTTTTCTGCTTGGTGCAGCCTGAAGCCTGTGTCTAACATTTTTTTCAACTGTATGACAATAAAAGTTGTGGCAACAAAAGAAATAAATGGGCAGCTAAAGAAGGTATGGCTGAAACACATGGCAGACCAGTTCTCTCCTCTCCTTCTGGCTGCTCTTTTGTAGGCTCTGGTTTGGTATCCTCAAGTCAATAGCCGAAAGCCAGCCACCTTAGCAACTTAGTATGACACCCAAGCCCTCTCTCTTTACATTCATGAATAGTCAGCAAGCAGCAGACAAAATAGAACTAATCTTTTTTGACAGAATTGTTCAATTTTAGAGGAAAGGCTTTTGAGGCACCTTCCATACATTTGCAGAATATGAGACAACAATGGCCACCATCGCATTTTACAAAAGGACGACCAGGGGTGTGAGCACACACACATGCATGCACAACGGCCATTTCGATAAAACATTGCAGCTAAGTTCAAGCGATTGCAGGATATGCCCATTGTTAGGGGGAAAGCTGGCAGGCAAGAAAAAAGAAATAAATTATATATAAAAAAATCTCCATTGTTTTGTCACTGATTATTAAACATACACATCCTGATAACGTTGGATTAGGGTTATTTGTCTTGATTAGCCAAAGTTAAGAGAGCTGATTAATATCTATTCTTTAATTTCCTGTCATGGGCTGATAACTTCATCCTTTTTTTTTTTCCCCGTTTTTTGGACCAATGATCCTTAGTGTGAAATGCATTCAATCCAGCAGGTTCTTGCCTGCATTTAAAAGCTGGTTTTGCCATTTCTAAATCCTGTAACACAGCAGCCACTCACAAGTCTAGTATGTGCCGAGAAGGACATTCCTCTTTTTCCCTTCTCTCCCCTCCATTTAATGCAAGCCATTTCTCTATCTTCGAATACAGTCTGAGCAGGAAAGAGAAATTAATATTAATATTAATAGTAGTAGTAGTAGTAGCAGTAGTAGTAGTAGTAGTACTAATAATAGTAATAATAATAATGATAAATCTACTCAGTCTATGGGCAAAACCAGAAGTTAGCAACATGGTCCATGCAGCTGCAACACTACATTTAAAATTCAGTTTACTCCTAGGAAGAGGGCTAATCCTGCCCCTGTAATTCCCTACAGCCAAAATGTACCCCCCTCCCTGAGTGACAGTGCAATGCAAAGACACTCGCACGCTTATCTTCCCCAACCAGATGGCCGACTTGGATCAATGCACACACGCCACGATCAATGGGAGCGATAAAGAATTAGGAAAACAGTGGTACATGCTCCCAGAAAGCTTGTACACTGCATAATTATTTTATGATTCTACACATGGCTACATGTGATACTGGAGTCAAGAAGGAAAAGGATAATTAGAGAGCCAGAAAGCACCCGCACTGCACTACACACTTTGTCAGTCAGCAGTTCCCACTCGGCTCAACTCACCACTGTTATCTCCTCTCCTACCCCCTTGCAAACAAATTTAGGCAATATGTAAAATATTAGGGGGAAGTGGCTTCTGGGTTACAGGGACGGGATACAGGAGATTATTGTGTCCTGTGATACGACAGCAAAAGTTTTTGTCCGAGGGATGAGGTGGACTGCACGAGCATCGCTTGGGGAGCGGAGCATGGGGTGGCGTCGGCAGGGCACAGGGGTACCCGCGATGGGCAGGGACTGTGTCTGAACCCTTCTAGGGCTTTGTTGGGAGAGGGATGTATCTGTGTCCATTCAATAAAATATAGCTGTATGTGTTACTCTCTGGGTTTGGGATTTTTTCTCCTCCTTTCCTCCCGGCAGCATATTTGTGATTGGCTCCTTGTATCCAGATTATTTGCCACCACGCTGCTGAACAGAAAGGGGGGGGGGGGGAAGCTGCCCCCTACTCAACTGATCAAATGACACAGAATAAATATTAAAGCACTGGATGGTTACAACTGTGAATCTGGATGCCAAAGAGCACATGACCGAGATTAGGGAGCAGAACAATGCCAGGCAGAAAGCTGCCCTTCATGGCAAGGCAGGCAGCCAGAAATCACCCCGCTAAGCACTTTGCAAAAGCACCTCGTCACTGCCTGACGCCACCAACATGTCCTCGCCCTGCTGGCACTGGGTGTAATACCGCCCTGAAATTGCTGATGGGGACAGAGGGAGGACAAGGAGATGGGCTGCCATCAGCATTGGAGGCAAAGATGGCGCACCCTTCTTCCTCCAAGTGCCCCTGTGGACCAGACCTTCTTGCTGGCCATCACACTGGTGGTGGGACATGGGGTCATGGCATGGTGCTGCTGTGCATGGAGCGAGCTGCGTAGGACATACCTGAAAAAGGTTATGGAGAGTTCACTCACCGACCAGCCAAGGAGCAGAGAGGTGTGATGGAGAGCTGGAGCTCAGAGGGGAATGGAGCAGGCATCACCATCCCTTCTGTGCCTGCCTTTCCTCCTGGGGGCTCAGTGCACACTGCAGAGATGTCATCTTTGGAGACCATGGTCCAGAGACACCTGCCCAAGCCCTTCTGCAGCGATGTGGCAGAGGAGTTCACCTCGCATCTGCTCATCCCTGTCCCAGCCTGCCCTCCCAGCATAAACAGGACCAAAGAGCACCTTTCAGTAAAATAAATGAACAGACCTTGTGGTGGTGACGTGTGTAGAAACATCAGTTTTAAACATGAAGGTTTAAAATAGGGAACTGAGGTCTCTCCTCTTGGCATCTGACTTAAGACCAGAACCCAGAACCCTTGCCCTGACATGCAGAGCAAAACAACTCTGATGTGTACTCAGACTAAAAGTTACCTCTAAAACATCTGCACTTTACTCTTTTCCTCCCCTCAAAGACACATCATTGCATGGGCATCGAACTGCAGTGGCTTCACCAGTAGAAACCACCACCGTGAGCATATCTATGAGGCTGGACTGGTGATGAGAGTGAGATGCATGGCAACTCACTGAACTGGTTACTGCAGCTCCAGCCCTGAACACACATTGCTGCTTGTTCATAAAGATTTCCCATTATACTGGGTCTCAAATCAAAACACCCCTTTAGAACTTGGTTTGTCCAGCAATGTTTTGCTCCACAGAAATCACATGTACATTATATCATAGAATGGTTTGGGTTTGAAGAGACCTTAAGGATCATCTAGTTCATAAGAAAGGTCAGAAAGAATATGGCATGAATTGGGTCGATTTAAACAAACATCCTTCACTGCTGAATCAGAAATCATGCAGTGTCAGTTCTCCCTATGAGGAAAAACACTCAGGCAACGCTACCCACAAGCATCACGCTGGGAGCCGAGTGGCACAAGTGGGTCTGACTGGAATGGGGATGAACACTGGTGGATAGGTGAGGTGAGACACAGAATGACATTAACTCACGTGTGTCTTCAACTCTTCAGTTCTGGAGGCTTGTGGCATCTGCAAGCAGGGAGATCCAGCTGATACTTAGAGGCATGCCTACAGCAAAGTGCACTCATACTGCATCTTGCTCAAGGGACCACCTTGACTGGGAAACTCTTCTTGAAGGTTTTATAGTCCTGGTCAACTCTGTGTGACATCTCACCACCTATAACCAACCCGCTCTGACAGGTATGTAATCTTCACTGATACAGATGGTCCAGATGCGATTGTCAAAGCAGCATTACTTTACCTGAACAGTTATGCATTGTCCCAGGTCTTGGGAGAGACAGCTTTTCTAGAGGAGGTGGACAATGTATAAATTAAGTGCCACTAGTTTGACCACCGTGGCTGTTTCAACTTCTTAAGCAAAATTTCTCTCTTAAAAAAATTTACTTTTTGGACAGATAGAAAATTTTTGTTAGTGCCTTCTGTTTCTTTTGATGTTATACTGTTATATATGGAAAACCCCCACAATATTTCCCTTCTTCTAAAAATGCCACTTTTTGGTAAAAGTTTTATTAAAGATTTATCTCAAACTGAATATTTATCCTAAAATTAAAAAAAATCACAGTTTTAGTTTTCAAAGTTTTTCCATTCCTTTTTTTTTTGTGTGTGTGTGTCAAAAAAGGATAGGTGCTTCAGACAGAAAAGGGAACTATTTCCTAAATTTCTCATGAGAAATAATTGCCTCCACTAATCATTGTTTCCACTAAGAAAAGGTTCTTTAGTGACATAGGTTCTGCCTTTGGAGTTGGCATCATACTGGGTAACAGCATAATTAGAAATAGAGAGATGTAATAACTCTCCAGGTTGGAACAGATCTGTACGAGATCAGTTTTGCCTCACTTGGATATGGACTATCCATTTCTGGAGTGCAATTTAATTACTTCTGTGGTAGCAGGTGGTAAGTTCTGCATCTCCCTTGACTGGCAAAGTGCCTCTTCTCCTCCTCAGTTCAGTTCCCTATGCCTTCACTAAGTCTGTCCTCTTCCTCGCTGGGTCTGCCTCCGCTGCTCAGTATTTTTCTGCTGCAGCAGCTATGGTGGACAGATTCTAGCATTTGTTTTGGTAAGAAAAGACCTGGAGCCACAGCTGCAACCAAAGAAAGCACACTGCAGCTTAGAAGAGGGTGTTCTTTTCCAAGCTGCTTTGTGTTAGTCAGCCTTTCTAACACAGAATTCAATAACCTGACAGATGCCCCAGATTTTGGCAGCTGCTTTTTGTCCCTTAGGACAGGCAGGGATGACTAGAATGTGTGGGCTGCCATGGCCACGTCTCCCTTCCCTTGGCCAGGCCTCTCCCAGAGGTTTTGGGTAGCACACAGCTATCTAGGCATTGACCCTGGGACAGCTGGATGTATCATCCTTTCTTACAGTGACTATGTTGGTGTCTTCCAGTGAGGCTGGTCCATGCCACTCATGGAGGAACCTGGAGTTCGAATGTCATGCTTCCTCCCCTGGATTGAGATGGGAAGTGCAAATGCACGCTCAGGAGAGGGATGTGCAAACAGTCTGGGGTCAGCTGGTGAGAATCTCAAAAGCAATCCCACCACAGAGCAGCTCCTGAAGCCTCCCCAGCTGTGGATTCTTCATGGGATGGAAGCACATCCAGTTCCATGTGGAAAGAGCCCTGATAAGGATGACTGCAGGCTACCTGCTATGGACAGGTTCCTGTAAACCTATTTCCCAAAATCCACCAAGTAAAAGACAAATCTGGAAGAAGAGAATAACTATCTGCAGACCAATGCTCAGAACGCTGTGCCATGTTGCAAAAGGGGAGTGGAGGTACCTCTCGGTGCCTGTCACAGCTTGTGTGTGCCAGACATTGCTGTGCTGTGGGTGATAACATATGACAGTGATGTGACTCCTAATGACTTACAGGATTTGCTGAAATAAAAGGAAGATAACTTTTACTTCTTAGCTATTGAGAGCAAATGGGACTTAAATTGTCAGAGATGCAAGTAGGCTGGTAGAGAAGCGTCTTGTCTATATGTTGGGGTCTTTTGCCTCTTGCAAGGCTAAGCAGCATATTCTCTCCCTTCTCTTGCATGATTTCCTACTTAATTTTAGGTTCAAGTTCTGGCCTTGAACAATAACACTTACCGGGGAGGCTTTCGGAAAATATTGGTGCCATCTTCCATAAAACATTTTAAACACATGCTATTTGTTTTTAGTCTCCCTTCTGGTTTTACACCCTACAAAGAGGACATTTAATATGTACAATAGAATTAATAGGCATGCAATGTAAGCAGGACTTACATTCAAAATACACTTCCACAAAACAAAGGAGCAGCTGTGAAAATGTAGAGTCTGCTGAAAATTTTTTACTTGGGTATCACATTTGCTAAAAGATTTACTCTGCAAAGTTTTATCTAATTTCCCATTCATTCAATTAAGCAGAGAGATAAATGCCCAGATCCCAAGAGATTAGGGGAAACTATGTTTAGCTCCCCCTCACACTTGCGATCAAGACTGTTCAGTTTCATGATTATCACTATAAAGTTCATGTTCCCAGGGTCTGTGCTGCTGACAGATGAACACCTCCATCTTCCACCAAATCCAATGGGATTTGGAAATACTCAGGATCCCACAGATCTATCCAGATCAGGAGGATTCAAAACACGTAGGAAACGATACCCCAGCTGGCAAAGCTAGAGCAACTTAGTTAGGATGGGTCTTCAAGCAACTTGGCATAGTGGAAGGTGTCCCTGCCCATGGCAGGGGATTGAAACTAAATGATCTTTAAGGTCCCTTCCAACCCAAACCATTCTAAGATTCTATGAACGGTCTTTCAGCTCTGCTGGGAGGAATGGTCAAAAGTCATTGGTTACCAGAGCCATCAGTTCAGAGTCAGAACAAAGCACCCACCAAAATCCCTTGGAAATTAATCACATGGTAAAGATAAGGCAGAGGTAAACAGAAAAAATGAAAATTCACTTCTTTTCCCCTAGTATTTGTGTCACACAGCCTTTATCAACTTGCCTAAGCAAAGTCAGGAAGGTTTCTGAACAAAACCAGAAATACTTGTAGGTGTTTTGTTGAACTTCAGTCCCGATTCCTGCTTTCTCCCCTAGCATTTAGAAAACATTTTAGTCATTGGGATAATTATTTTCTGGAGTTAGCTATCCATTTAAAGGTAAACTACAGATCTTGTGAAAGCTTGAAGTCCATGGTACATACAACAGACCCCCCTAGAGTCATGAATACTCTGCTACTCCTTCCCCAGAAGAGTGACAAGTGGGTACAAAGAACGATTGAACACAGAGTGAGCACAGCTAGAGACACTCATCCTAAAAACACAGAGTTGTGAAGGTGGTTTCTGGTCACTTACGCACCAGGAGAAGGTATGGCTGAGAAGTTCCTGTGTCCCACCACACAGTCAATGGTTGGAAGCTGTTGGCAGGAGTTAGTCTGAGCAGCCTTGAGACCAGCGAGTTTCCTGGACGAGGAAGGAACGATGACTGACCACCACCACACTGAACCATCCAGGCTGCAGCTGAGGGACATGGTAGAGGTTTGCTAGTGCCAGCATTACTGTGGAAGCTGCAGAAACACAGACATGTTTCAGCCCCACCCTACAGTGAAGTGCCTTTGAAGGAACTCCCTTAGGAACCGAACAAACTCTGTTTAGCCTTTTTCTTCATACCTTCTAATTTCACCAAGGTTTCTTGAGTCATTGTGGGTCCTGATGCACGGCACAAACATATAACAAAGAACTGCTTGTGCCTTATTGACCTTATGATCTAAATATAACACTGATTCTGGGTTGCAAGAGTTTTTCCTGCAATTTACACCTCCTTGTGCTTCTATGGGTGGTGGGAATAGACAATTTCAGCACTCAACAGAACAAAGGGAAATTGAATTTCCTGCAGTCCTAGTAGGCAAGACTTTTTCAGGTCCTCTTGTTCTAAACACTAACAAACAGCAGAACTGGGGAGCAGCAGCTCCTGTGTGTACTCAAGGCAAAACATTTGGCAGTAGGTTTGATGAGACCACTACCTCTCACATTGATCTGCATTGTCTCAGTAAGTTCTTCTGTTCATCCGTTCGGTAGCTCTAAACTTCTATTTGGTTGAAAATTCTTTGAGGATGAAAAAATCTTGGGTTTTTTTGCTTTTAAAAGAACAATAATCCACAAATAGGCTGTAGTAATTCTCTGATATTTCTCCTACTGCTGCTACAAGTAGTGCTGTAATTGGATTTGACCCTTTCTTTATACCTTGATTAAGAATAAATTTGCAAAACCATCCCCAGGTATGGACAAGATTGCAGATTTGGGCATCAGAAAACAAACATGGTCATTTGACAGCACTGATATAAAATGTCCATTCATGTACAAAAGCAGGAAAACTTTGGGATGCTAAATAGACTTTCTTGGATTTTGATGTCTGTTGGTAAAAAAAATGGAGAAAACAAGACAAATGATAGAAAAGACCTAAGATATTACTCTAAATGTTATCAGGAATTTCTGATTAAATGTATGTGAATACATTGTCTGGTTTTAATAAGCTTGAAAACATCATCAGCAATTAACTGGCAAAACAGAATAATGTTGCATAGTCAAGCAAGGGTAATTGTGCTCATTATATTGCCTGAGATGCAGCTGATCAAAAGGAAAAACACTGTTTCCCTTGACGTTCATTTACAGTATTTAGGTGGAATCAGCACTGAGTTCACAGGCATTAATCAGACAAACTGCTCACACAGGAACTGCTCACCAGCCTGCGAATGCCTTGCAGAGTGTCAACATGTATGGTGGGTCTCCCACTGGATGTGTGGATCTCTTTTTCCAAGGCTGTCAGTGTTATTTTTCCATTTCACCTGAAATATCCGTATTTATCCCTCAAGAAGCCACACCAGCCTCTTCTCATTCAGCATTGTGGAGAGAAAGTGTTGAGGGACAGCAGGAAGTGTGGATACCTCTGTGAACTGCTCTTTGGAGGCAAACTTATCTCAGTGAATTTACATGGAAAGAATATGGTGGAACCTTGTTACTACAAAAAGTGAAAAAGCTAATTATTTTTCTACAGTGACATAATTATAGTAAACCGAGAATATAAAGGAGGCATTGTCTGCAGGCAGAGGGAAGAAGAGCAGCTGACATAAGTGGGAAAAGAACAAACTGCAGGACCCACAAACCATTTGCACAGCAAAAATTTTCATAGTTTTTCTAATCCAAAGCTGAGATTTTGAGGCTTGGCTTTTCCACTACTGTCTCTGTCCAGGATGGAACAAAATGCCTGGATCACCCTGAAAAATTACAACTCCCTTTTCAATCAAAGGGCACATGTGGCCAGTAAATGGTGACTCTATAACGGAATTGCCTGCTTTGTTTGGGCCTCACTCTGCATATGAACAAGCACTTCACCCATTCCCCTTGTCCTTGCCTCTTATTTCCATAATTACCTGCATTTATTGCTCACTGTGAATATGATGCATTTAATGCCTCAATTTATTGAAACGTCATCTGCAGCTGTAGGTGCTCAGTGTTGCACCTACAGGTTTCTTTAATGGCTTGGTACTGGCTTTCTTACCCAGCGTAGCCAAACACAAAGTTCCTCCAGGGATATACAACCACCTCTTCTCCAAGCCAGAGAACTTTTAGTTGTGTCAATACTTGCTTAACAATGTCTATTTTTTGTTTTAGAAATATGTGCCAATATGATGTCTGCATTCACATTTTCAACAGAAAGATCCGTGGGCTTGAATTACAGCTTTTATCTTACCTGGTCTCAGCATCATGTCTTTTAAAGTTCTGTTTCTGAAAAACATTTTCTCTGCCTCAGAAAAAAGAAGGAGGATTTCGTGCAAAAGTGATTTTTTAATTTATAGCGATTCCTTTAAATTTCCTTTTTGTGGAAATATATTGTGTAAGAGTTGCATGTGGAGACATGTGAAATACTTCTGATATTTCACAAAGACATGCAGAGGAGACAAAGAGGACAATAAGAAGAGGTGCATTGCCAAATTCAAATCAAATCTGCATCTGAACAATAATTCACCAATGTAATTCCATCAAGGACAAAGGAGCTATGTCAGCTTAATCTGGAGTAAGAAAGTTCAAGGAAAAGGCTCTGAGCTTTTAAGCACAGATTTCTTTAATGAAAAGAGTCAGAAGGCAGCAATTAAACTCAGTTACATTGGGATGAACGTGCCCTCCCCATGCCCAGCTCAAGAGACCACACACGCGCCTGATAATTCTCGGGGGATGAATGTATCCTGCTCTGGCCAAGGGCCGGGTCAGTTATAGCCAAAAACTCTTTGAGGTTTTGGCTCAAAGGTGCAGCCCTGTGAAATACTTAGAGAGACAGTCCTGTACCACATAGGCTGTCCTGATGAAGTTGCCCCTTTTGGAGTATGCAGGACATTGACCCAGTTTGCACAGACCCTCGGCATTAGCATAGACCCATTTCAAGCGAGGTCTTTGAACACCAGTTGTCTCCAAATTCCATTACCTCTCTCCCTGCTGGGTTTTGTGCTTTAAGTATCAGGCAGGGGCTGAGAGAAGAAAAGAAAAAGAAAAAAACCAGTAAGTTAAATCCTAAGCCCAAATAATCAGACATGTTTTGGTTAGTTCTCTAAACTCTTACTTATTGCTGTTTCTCCATTTGACAGAATATAATCTGATTTGGTTTTCAGACTTGACACACAGGTCAATTAATCCAGAGGTTTGTAAGTATGAATGAGCCAGAGACAGAGGCAAACACCAACTTTTTATGTGTTTGTCACAGCACTTCATCTTTGTTTGCAGCCTCATCTGATGTACAAGCAAATGTCAGTCATCCTTGCTTGCAGGTACTCTGAGAAAACTTCACTTGGAGAGGGAAAGAAATGCAGGATGACTTTGCTGTCTGGCAGATAAACTCAAGGGTAGCAATAATATCTTGTCTTTTGTCACTAATGAGAGGCAGGCTTGGGGCTGCTTGTTGATTTTAAGAGGAAATTTGCCCATAGAAAAATGCTGCGTGAGAGTTTTCGTTCTACACTGAAAGGTAGCAGGCATTTTTGTTTCATCTGGAGGTGAAGATCCAGCTCTGGCCTGGTATGGAGGGGACTCACTGCTTTGGAAAATTAGACCATGGGTGCAAGACAACTAAAGGAGCAAAGTCCAGCTAGTTTGATTGCTTAAAGCTTTGTGCTTCTTTGTGACCAGGAGCAAGTATTTAAACTTGATGCCTAGCAAATACAGGGAGAAAGGCTATTTCTGCTATATATCTGATACTTTGGTGCACTCCACTATCATTACTCTCCGCAAGCGAGGGCACCAATGCCCAATGCCTGTAAAAGCCTATCTGAAGGTAGGACCTACCAGTCAAGACCTATCAAGCCCCACGAGGGGCTCCTCATGTGGACTAAAGTTCTGCTGCTGCGCACTGTTTTAGTTGTATTCACTTTGACCAGACCACAACTACAGCATGCCAACCCTGGGATTGCAATTGCGAATCTGGACCTTGACTTGCCTTCGTAAAGAAGTTCTTGGGCTGGAAGCTGGAAGAGAGGGGAATTTGCACAACAAGTACTTTGTAGCGCATGACTGTGTGTCACCCAATATTGTATTTCAAACTAGCAGCAAAGTCTTCACTAACTGTGGGAAGATGACGGACAGCTTGCTTAGAGTAGGTACCTACCCTTGGCGTAACTGGAGTTACAAACCTGACCTTTTGTGCAACTCAGCTATTTAACATGCAACATACACTAAACGTACCTGTACGGTATTTCAGTAGAGTAGTGTGTATCTACCTTCAGATGCAATATTTGCACTGAGACCCTGAGTGCAGCGTGACCATTAGCATTCATATACTATTCCCATCTTACACTGGTTCTTACGCTGCCTGTGTCACTAGGCGCAGTTTGCTCTTTGCTCCTTTTCTTTGCAGCAGAGTTTGCTGCATTGGTTAGGTTTTCTTCAGTAAGAGAATTCTTACCTTGCATGATTCAGGTACAAAAGAAAGTGAGATTGAAGAATACACTTGGATCAGAAGGGAGTGAGTTTCGTGGATCTTATTTCTTCTTCAGGGAGCCAAGTTTGCACTGGCTTTCAGGGAAGTTGCATCTCTCACCCACAGGCTCTTCACCCTATTATACAGGTCTCCACAATCCAGAGGAGCAAAATTCTTGAGGATAGCTCTCAGGAGGTCCTTGAATGTTTTTTTCCAGCAGCCTTTTCCCAGGGCTTGTTGGACCTTGTCAAGAAAGTGTTGACTATGACCTGGATTTGAAATTCTCCGAAAAGCCACTTGAAGGACTGGAGGTACGATGCAGTTGAGTAGCTGGTATCATTAGGGAGGGACTCGATGGCATTCCTTGCTAGCTAGAGTTTTCTAAATGCTGATGGTTTTATGCACAGTTCTCTCACACTGCTGCAGTTTCCCTGCAAAATGACAAAATACTGCAGGAACAAGGTGAGGTCACCACCGGAGGAGACAGGACAGAGTCTCTGAGCTGGAGGGAAGCAGCAGAGGATATTACTTGCACACGCTGCTATAGAAGAGATTACTGTCAGGGACGACTGAGCTGAATTGACACCTTCAACAAAAACAAGACAGTGCTACAGCTACATACTCTCTGAAATCCTTTCCTCCGAGCAACAACATTACCTCTGCCTCACTAAGATTCAACTTCAATGAGCTCTTCTTCCTTCATAAGACTGTCCTGATGTGAAGGATGTAGCTCTGTGTGGTGGCAAATAGGAAAGGCTGTGTGCTATCTGTGTGCTGCTGGCACTCAAAGCAATGTTGCCTAATCAGTTTATCTTTGGGTTTCACAGAGATGTTGAAAAAGGCTGGAGAGGAGCTGATCTTTGTGAGACTCCACAAACAAAGGACTTGGAGACGCAGCTTTATTTAGTCCGTTTTAGCATTTCACCCTGCAGTCCTGACGCCTGTTTGCCACAAGAAGACAGACCCACATGGTCTCCAGGATCAAAACAACTTGATGAGGTTGTTAGTTGGTGTTTGGCTAACTTCACAGAGCTCGCTCAGGAGCGGGAGCTCAGTTGACAGGAGGCAATAAGCTGGAACTGATATGCTACGAGGCAGGAGGCTTCCCTCATGTCTGCGGGATGGAAATGACATGGGCTAGATTAACAAGACTTTGGGGGACAGGGAGGAAGAGGGTATTTTTAACATCATCCAGAACTTCTCAGGTGCAACTGCACTGCTTCCTGGGAGCAAAGACTGGCTGTTGATCAGTGAGAACAAGCCATTTTGTTTCAGAAAACTGCAGATGCAAAAAGCATCTCTGCCTAAGAAGTGCAATTTGAATTAAGGTTACTGTAACCATTCTGCATGGAGCCTGGGTTTTTCAGCGCTTTGACAGCCATTTTGCACACACGTTCTGACCACAATTTCTCAGGCTGGAAAAATCACCCACCAGGCCTTAGCCCTGCTTTTTCTCTCGGTGAGAGCTGCAAGCCCAGGTGGGGGTCAGAATCTAATTTTGGAGATTATTTGGAAGTGTCATCTTACTCATGTGCTCCTTTTCATGTCATTATCATATCCACAAAACATAGCCTGCTTTGAAAACATTTCGTACCTTAAGAATAATAGAATTTTGCCCAGGAAGATGTAGAGTTTCATAGTTCTCATCAACAGACTGTGGGCTTACTAAGAAGTACAAGAAACGTGATGGACGAGAAACATGAGAAAACTCCAGAAACTAAATGTTGTGAGGATTCATCTTCTTGAATGGTGATTCATGCATGCAATTCCCATGAGTATTACCAGGAGTTATGGATATAAATCCTAGCACATCAAGAGGGGACTATAACCCCTAGTGGTTAGGAATTAAAGACATTCTGATGGGCGCAGAGTCTCATCTTAAGACAGAGTCACTGTGTGCATCTAAATCCCTGTACACCAAGATGTGAATGTGTTAGGATCACAGCAATAACAATGACTACACAGCTTGTTTGGTGCTTTTGAAACTGGATGACACAGACACATCTTTCCAAATTAGTGATTTAAAATTGCAGGTGGCTGGCACTTTCAGTTTTCATCCACCCTGTAAACCTGGAGATGGTTTCACTAATACAGCACTTCCCAGATGTTTAGACCCCAGGTGTGCAACAGTGTTCTTATTGATGAGATTTAAATTCCTTTTTTTTAGTACTGCTTATGATAGCAGCAAAGATAACTGCATCAGGTCATATCTTTCATTATCACACAATCTTCTTTTCTTCCTTGCATTACTGATGATGGGTTTAATTCTTTTTACAATGAATTTGTGGAGATTGTACATATATCTGTGTACAGGGTATGTCCTTTCCTTGAACCAGGATAGTAGTTGTCTCTTAATTAATTTGTAAGCAGTGTCCATGTGCATGCTTGCAGCCACAGCCATTACTTTACCAGTGAATGTTAAAGTACATTATTAATGAGATTGTTTGGGTCCCCCCCCCCCTCAGTGCTCGTCTACATGTTAGGATTGTTTCTTTTTTCTAGGTTTGCAAACCCTTGGATGTTGTCACTGCACCACCAGAAAGTCCATTTCAAGATCTCATGGTTACTCTAGTTCTCATTCATATGTGTGAGGTTTACTTTAAGCCTTGTTTGCTTGTCTAATAGTGGATGGCAGGCAATACTTTGGTTGGAGGGGGATTCATCTGTTTTGGGGCACCTAAATACAGTACACAGGTAATTCCATCAGAACTAGTCCTCCTAATGCATTTTAAGTCAGTCAAGAGAGACAGGCACGGTTTCTCTCAGTTCCACATCAGATGAATTGTATCTTAAAAGTATCTGTTTATCCTGTGACTCTAAATGGAGTCCAGAATAACTGGCTTGGATGATGATGGGCACACTGTAGGTGTCTGCAGTCAGGTGAGATGACCCCCACCTTGTGTGCCAAACACAGATGTTCATAAAAACCAACATGGAGCAGCCAAACCCCTGAAACTCACAGAAAAGTGGCCACAATCGACCTATAGATTAAGAAGGATGTAAAGCCCTTTCAAATCAAGTTGTGCAATGCCTTTCCTGGTGTTTATCATTAATGAACACCTTCAAGGAACTGATCAGATTTACTCATGGTTACCAAAGAAGAAGTCCTGAGGCTTTGTTGTGCTGGGATGAACTGAGGCAAAGATCAAAGCCATGTATATGTGGAGGGCAGGTGAACCACAGACTTGACCATTTCCAGTCTTTTTTGCCATCCCCATCAACTGATTCATCCCGCTCACAGCTTCTCCAAAGGGGAGAAGGGGCAGATATTTATTGAATCCACAACAACAGCGAATACATTTCTGAGCTTTCTCCCAAAAGACCATAACCTAAGGCCCCAGATATGCAGTAATTAGATCAAGAAAAGTGACCATCTGACAGACAAAAATCTAGCAACCTTGTAGGAGCAAAAATTATGCTCTGAAAGAGGTATTTCCACACACACATACACATGAACGTATTTATAACTCTGGAACTTCCCACACTGTTGCATTTTCTCTGATTTTTTAATGTATTCCAAAGCACCCCTGAGATACTTCTAGGATTTCTAATTCAATTCTTGTAACTAAGAAAGTCAGATCGATACCCCAAAGTGCTTCATGGTCACCAGGTCCTCTACATTTATGCACTCAGTTTGCACCTGTGAAGGACTTTTTCTACTATATGGACAATTACGGAGATTTGGGGAGTTGTGCATATTTTGCTTGAAGATATGCTCAGGTCCACCAACACTCATGGGTTTGAGGCAAGAATCCCAGGGTGAAGTGCTGTGTCCTGTGTATTCACTAAGTCATACGGGACTCACCCAGCGTTTGCCCCTGCTATGAAATGTCTGAGGCCCACAGACAAAAATAAAAGCAGGTACTTTCCATGGTGTACTGTGCAACTAGCAGCAAAACAGACAGTCCCCTTCTCAAAAGACTGCAGGACGGCAGACCAAAGTACAACACCCTGAAAATGGAATAAATCCATCCCTAATCACTACTGAAGTGCTGAGTTTGCAGTAGATATTTCTGTTATCAAGACCTATAGCTGGATTTGCTGATATGGGTAATTTCCCAGGTATTTACTTCCCAGACAAAGAGGTCATCTAGGGGGGAAACTGTCTCCCAGAAGACGAAGAGCTGTGACCCAACAACTAAATATGTGTAAGAAAAGGTCTGCCTATACAGCAAAATGTTACAGTTTTTATAATTCCTGAAAATGCCAGGAAGCTGGATTCATGAGGCTCTTCCAGCTGCATATCCCTATATCTGTGACACCCCCCCACCTATACCAGCTGCAACATATGCCTGTATGAAAATAACCCCAAAGTATAATCATTAAGACACTAGAACTAAGCACTACCAGCGTTCAGGTTTGCCATCATGCCAATACATGCCGTATTTCAGAAAATAACGTAAAAGCCGTGGAGTGCTATATTTTGCTTTTTCCTCCTCTTTCAGAATGAATTAGTCTCCTAGTTATTCCACCATCATTTTTACTGCCAAGGAGCAGCCTGAATTTGCATTTTCCTTGAACAAAAACTGTCTGCATACAGGTTTCCTATATAGCCTCCTGAAACGCTGCAGCAAGTGAATTCACATTTCCTTTTTTCCCCCAAGTATTGAAACTAGAAACTTGGCCTGGGAGTCACACTCAGCCACTGCTGGCAGAGGAGCACTGCTGGGTGACATCTGTCATCAGCCACTGCTGAGCTGAAATATTCAGTTCCTAGCAGCCAGTTGTGCATTAAACAAAAACAAAAGAACAAAAGCCTTCCAAGAATTCTTCAAAAGCAGTTTGAAACAGAAGGGAATTTGAGAAAATTCAATATGTTTTTCAGCCACTCTGCCATCAGAAAATTTCACATCAAGTATCACGTGAATTGTGCACTGAGCTCTGCACAGATTAGTTTGAATTGCAATGTGAAAAATGTCAGGCAGCAAGTCTGACTGGTCTAATTGTGGTCTATAGCACTTGTCCAGACAGAGGATTTTAGGTGGTACTTTAATCTAGGGAAAATACTTGATAGAAACATGCCTTTTAACTGCTACAGAAAGATATATAAAGAAGCAATGCCTTCCTTGAAAAATCAGCCAGAGAAATTCTAGAAATAAGGTAAGCATTTATAATATTGAAAGTGATTAATTCTAGTGGCAAATATCCAGCAGAAGGAACTGCCTAGCTCTTGAAATCTTCAAATCAAGACTGGACAGGACATTTTAACATCACGAAATGTTGATCTTTACAGCTATTTTAAACCGATAAAATGATCTGGTCTCGGATGTCAGACCTAAGGACCACCTGGACTTAAAATGCTGACTCCATGAAAGCAAAGGGGTGCACATCTCTCTATGACTGCCTCATGAGATGGACCAGTTTGTCCCAGAGCTCTAAAGCCTGGGCTGAAGAGTATTTAGGGATTAGACTTGTTCTTGGCTGAATTTGAAGCTATTGGGAAGTTCTCTATATCAGAAAGGCAGATGACATGTTAGGCAGGACGTGCTTCAGCATTCTGTATAGATCCTGAGAGCCCTAGGGATGCATCTGTTTAAACATTTCACCACCCAACCCTATGGGATTCAGGATATGTGGGCTCCCCTCTTGATTCACCTTAGACCTGTTATGGTGTTCCAAGGATGCTGGCTCTCCCACTCTGTACCCTCTCCTCAAAACCAAAGCCACTTGTCTATTTAAACTGCAAGCTCTGGGAGACAGGGCTCCAACCCCTCCTTCATTGCAAAATTTGTTCTAATAACATTCCTAATAGGTAAGAGCATAAAAACATTTCCATCACAGCTTTCGCTTTCATGTGCCCTAAATAAAAAAAAAAAAAAAAAAAAGGGGAAGACTTTACTTCCCCCTGTTTGGATCCTACTGTGTCCCCAAAAGTGAAGTCCAATACTTGATTAGAAGGCAATAAAATACTTTTTGTAAGGAACAAAAACCTAGCTGTATTTTAAAATTGGCATAAACCTGTTGTGAGTGAGAGCATAAGTGTTGACATGAATGTGTTAGGTTGAGGTTTAGAACATCATTATTTGCTCTTATTTACCAAATGTCTTACCCACCATATTATCTGCCTTTTCAGATGTGTACTGCTTTTGATTTTTAATTGGTCTTATTTACCAAATGTCTTACTCCTTGGACTATCTACTTTTTCAGATGTGCTCCCAGTTTGATTTCACTGTGAAGAGAACCAACATATCGAAACAGCAATACACTTTCTCAGCATCTTGGTGCCTTTGACACAGCATCCTGCACCTCTGCATTCCACTCCGGTGGTTTAGCAAATGGCTCTTTCTTCCTTCCATGGTCCGAGATTCAACTTTGCTATCTCCCTGTTCAGCATGTAGGGAAGATTAATAAGGCATTGACTGTGATGGGGCTGAGCTAGAGATACCAGAGACTGTGTCTCCTCCACACCTTGCTGATGTGTCTTTCTGCCTTTGGTTTTCAGATACTGTTTGGAGTGATCTAGCTCCCTTTTAAAGGAGTAACTTCATGACCTGAAATTGTGTGTAACACTTTTAAAAGAACTTAATTTCTTTTCTCAAGGCTAATTGCTGTGGTGAGCTGGTCTCATTCTCTAGATATCTGAAGCATGTAGTCAACAGCAGAGCTACAGAAGCCACCTGGGGTATTTAGTCACTCAGCTCTAAATATGTTCTTAACTCTCCTGCTGGAACAGACTCAAGAAGATACTCATCACAGCCAGGGTCTTTTTGTGATGGTGACCAAGAATGGCTCAAACGCCCCACAGATGAGGCAGTCCATCACAGGCTGGAGTGTTAATGCAGGCGGCGGTTGCCTCTGGAAATGGATACCCCGGCGGCATCATCACAGGAACCCAACACGAAGTTTCCAAGCAATTCCCACCGAGGTAGGGCAGAGCCATGAGATACATCTCACAGCTGGCCCCCCATAGTGGCACACCGCAGTGCACACCCTACAGACCCCAGCTCACTGTACCTGTCTGTACTGTCAGGGAGTTAACAATAAAGGGCAAAGCTGCATCAGTCTTGGGATTTTTCATTTTCAACCTCATCTTCATGAGCATTCTTCACCTCTCGGTGGCTTTAAATCTGCAATTAAAGCCCCTGAAGGTGGGAACAAAAAAGGCAACTTGTGTTAAGAACAGTTAACTCTGTGTAGTAGGTTGGATTTGTAGTTTCCTTATACAATAAAATCCATTTTTTTTCTGAATAAAACCAGCTGTTTGCACTGACTGCTTAAGAACCCTCTAACATTTAATCTAAAAAACACCTCCAAATGACAGTTTGCCCTAGACCTTCTGGTAGCTGAAAATCTAGAGCACAAAGGATGTAGTTTTCTAAAAAAAAAAAAAAAAAAAATCCACTTCACAGTATTCTTGAGGAAACCAAACAATGTTATGAAAATTATCCAATTAAAAACTCAGGAGAAATTACCACTAATTATAGACTATCTTGTTCAGAAATTTTTTTTTTTACTATGTTTGTATAGATCTCAACACATTACAAGCCTCTCCATCATTTCAGATCTCTGGAACTAGCAAACAAGTATTAGCAAAGTATAAATGCCTTTAATGTTAGTAAAAAAACCAAACCCTTTTCTGCTCTATGCAAGCCAATGTAACAACAGAAAAAAGAAAATCAGTGGTAGCAAATATCAATAGCATATCCTTTAGGATACGTCAAATTATTCTGTTTTACCAAAGCTGGATTCATTTACAGCTTGAAACAGGCAGGCTGGATTTTAATGTATTTTACCCTCTTATTGTTTCATCTAATAAACATGTCCTTAGCTCATGACAAACACAATGATGAAAACTGATGGCTTGATATGCAAACTTTGACCCACAGCGATAGCCTACTATGTCACCAGCCGGGAAAATTCCAAGCGAAAACATTTTTGACAATAAGCAATAAAGGAACAGCATTCCAGGGAGGAACTCACACTCGAGGCTGACAACTAGGAGAGAGATTAAAAAGGAGAGAGTGAATTTTAATGACCTGGAATGCTCTGGAAGATACGTCTAGTGTAAGTATCAAAAATTTACAACAAAGAATGCAAACGTGATAGAGCCTGAATATTTGTGAAACTATAGAGGTCTAAAAAAAAAAAAAGAGAGAGAGAAACTAAGTAATGTTATACTGCTCCTTCACTGCATACAGTAATTTTAGATATGTCTTTGCCAAATTTAAGAAGGAAAGCGTTGGGTGATCCATCTGATTTCTGTCACTTATGAACTTTTCTGGGAGGATGACTTCTGCCTAGTTATTCTCTTACAGTAACTTCCTCTCACCTTGACACCATCGGAGCTACAACAATTCCCCTCATGCATTTAGAGTGTCAATGCCCACTAGCAAAACTGGCAGTGCAGGGGCTGGCCTCAGATCCTGTCCCCTTAGTTCCACAAAGTGTGACTTCAGTATAAGAGCACTTTGGAGTTGGGTGGCAAGGCAGAAGCTGTCATGAGGAACGACGAGCTGAAACACCACCTTTACCTGGAAAAGCACAGGGGTCTTTTTCAAATAAAGGGACAAATAAGTGACTGAATGGGGCAGGTCAGCAGCACACCTAGCTCAGCATGCCCTTGCTTACATGGCCAGTAGAAGATGCCTGATAGAAAAAGGCAAAAAGAACACACCACTATTTTTCCCTTGGCATGTCCAGAAGTTGTACCTTGGAGGGTCATAGCCCTGCTGGACTTTTACCCCATTCATTTGACTTTCCTTGTCAGAAACTTGAACGTGATTTCTTGCACTACTGAGCCACTTGTCTAGAGAAAGATAATGTCTTTCACCCAAGGACAAGTGTCACAGCACTACAAAACTAGCAGGCTGCAACAAGGTTTTTACCATCACATACCAGACCTCTCAGGCCTCGGCACCACCATCAGTCTCACACCAGGCTTCAAAGGCTCATCTATTGTCCGTGCTGTTTCTTCTTCCATTTATTCTGTGAGGGGAGACACCTTCAACGAGCACACAAACACCAGCAAGAATACCACCAGGCCGAGCAGCAGCGGCAGGAGCCACCCATTACACTGCGCTGCTCCTGCACCTTCCCCCGGCACAGCCATCACCGCTGTCTAGCCGGACCCACCACCCCCACTGTGGGCTGCTGCTACCACTCATTACACTCAGTCTCTTAGCTCCACAGTGGTCAGGCTTCCTTCTCTTTGATCCCAATGGCTCACCTCTACCGGTGTCTGATCCGGATCCCCAGGCTCTCCCTGCCTATCTCAACATGATCCAAATCACAGGCTATCCCCACCTGTCTCCCCCATGTTGGGCACCGCCTTCACCACTCGAAACTTCAAATGTCCCCTGGCACAGCCACCACTGCTGTCACCACTCATCACACTCAATCCGAAGGTCGTGAGTTCGAGCCTCACATAGGGCACCAATTGTTGCAGCACTACCAAACTATCAAACTGCAACAAGGCTTTTACCATCCCATACCAGCCCTCTCATGCCTCGGCCCCACCACCAGTCCCACACAAAGTTCCAAAAGTTCATCTACTGTCCGTGCTGTTTCTTCATCCTCTTCAAGTCAGTCCACCCTGCTTCTTCCTCTGCTGCATCTGGGTTCTTCCTTCTCCTAGCTCCTCTTCCAGCCAGCCTCTCCTCTTCCGGGCCCCCTTCTTCTCTCTGCTTCTCCCAGGGCCTCTCCTTATCTCTCCTACATCCAGGGCTCCTCTTCATCTATTGCCTCTCTCTTCACCCAGTACTCCCTTTCCACCAGTGCTCCTTCTCTTCCAGGCTCCTCAGTGCTATTTAACTACTTAGCAGGAACAAGCCACAGCTGTACATTATCCACCTCAGCCAACCCACCGCCCCAGAAACAAGCCAACAACTGTATATTATCAATGTTAATTAACCCTCTACAGACAAGAAGAAGCCCACTTGACCTCCAGCAGAATCAGTATAAAGATCCCTGGCTTTGTGGCCAGGGTCTCTGTCCAGCTTGTGCTCTGGTTTAAGAGTGATCTAGGGGACATATGCATGTATGTAGAGATAAACAAGACTTGTCAAACCAGGATCCACACGTTCACCTCAGTTAAAGGGGATACCTCAACTGATATTCTTCTAATCTTCCATTTCTAAAAACCCAGATCTGCCTGCAAATCAGAACAGAAGCTGAAGGTGTTTTGTACAGCTGAAGACTGATGAGGCTGTTACAACAATTAAAAGCACCAGGACCCAGACATTTCAGAGAAGGCACTGTTAACTTGCCTAAAAGCTCTAGATAGGTCATGAAGGTTTCTTGTGGACATTTGACCATGAAGGTGCTTGGCTTTTCTTCTCTTTACCAGATTCTGCAGTCCCTAAACGCTGGCATTTATGGAACTCTCTTTTCTTCCAAGGGCGGGGGGGGGGGAAGAAAAACAGGAAAAATTGTATAAAAAAAAAATAAATCCTGCTTTTGTTCTGGATAAAACTGGGTCAGCATTTTCCATCCTCACTGTCAGTTTTCTGCAGTGTGTTTCATATAAAGCATCATCATTCCAGCAAAAGGTATTTATAAAGTGAGCTTTGTCAAAACAATTGTATATTTTTTTTGCCAGAAAGGCTTTGGCATCTGTCACTGCTAGGAAAGATTTAAGATCTAGGCAGAATTTTCATCTCACACAATAACTTGGCCTATATTGACTAGATATAATAGATCTGATGTTTTTAAACCCCTTCTGCAGTAAAGCACTATAAATTGCAGCTGTTTAGAAATCCCCCTCATCCATGGAAAATTTTCAGTGGAAGAAGTATAAATGTTTCCAGGATTTATTTTCACCTGGCACCCCCACAATCCGCAAGTTCTCTTGATTTAGAGGCAAGAAAATAGTACCACAAGGGAGCTGGAGCATGCCAAAAACAGTACCCCAGGGGATAAGGAGGATGCCAAGAACACTGACTGTGGTGGGCAGGGGACATGACAGAGGTTTTGCTGAAAGAAATGAGAGAGCATTTTCACCAGAACTGGGGAACAAAACCAACTTTTTTTGTTTCTTCATATTTTGCAGCCAACTGGTAAACCTTTTCCACACACATTTCAGTGCAATTACACACAGAAAAAAGTAACACTTGAAATTTAAATATAAAGAGAAAAATATCTGTAATTTTCTTGCCATCTTTTTCAACGTACACATAGTCAGGACTACTTAAAGATTATCGTGCGCACACAGAATATTTACTCCGGGGCATTTACTCCACTGTAGTGGCACATGACCCACTGCAAAGGCAGCATCTCCACTTACCCCGCTCTTCCCTCTTCATCAGGAATATGCTGTGTCTGTAGTGGTCTCCAAGCCCCTTACCTGTTTGGTGAAAGAGGATTTGCAAGTATAAGATGCAGCTGGGGTAGATGCTTATCATCAGTTCTCCCATCAGATCATTCCTTAAAAGCAAATATATGAGAGAATCATCCACTGTTGATGCATAAAACAAGCACAGATGACCTACATCAGGCACATAGACAAAAGAAAAATGGACTGAGAGGCCTGGAGCTCACTGACATCCCTACATCTCATTAACAGAAGTGGGGTACAGGACTGATCAGCAAGATGGGAAGAGTTGGAAAGTAGAGACATGCACGAGAGAGAAGCATAGGAGACCTGCACTGGAAAAATTAGAGATGGATGAAGTACCATACTCTTTGGTTTTCTCTGCAGAAGCATTAGTAAAGTCATTGCAATCCGGCCTGCATTTTCACTGAGGTTCTTGCTCTTGGATAGAGTTAGAGGAGAAGGCAGAATAAGACCTTAGATGGAGAGGAAAGAAAGGCAGAGAGGGAGTTCAGCCCATCCCACAGCTCTGGAGACAAGACAGGAGCCAAGACACAGCCATAAACTAGCTAATCCCAAAAGCTTCATCTGAACAGTCCTAAACCAAATGTGCCACCAGAAAGCATTCCTGCAGCCCTGTAACAGCTTGGCGTCACAGTAGCCACAGCATGTCCAGCAGAAGAGCAAGGTTAGTCGGTAAATCAATATTATGTCAAAACCCAAAGTCAACCTGAGTCTGATTCATCTTGAAAACACTGCTCCCATGTCTTCTAACACAGGCAAATTCTTTACAGGGAAAAAAGCCTCCTCTTCCCTGGGCGTTGTGAACAAGTAAATAACCCTAGCAAAATCCAAACACAATTTGGCAGGGTATAATACTTGCTGGAGATAATCCTACCTGCTGAAATTTCCTTTTAACCTCAGTGAAGACTCCAACAGACTCTAAGTATAATCAGGACAGATACCAATTCTCTCCCACTGGAAAGCAGAGCAAACAGTCTTCAAAATACTATTCTTTCATGTCTGAGTACAGCAGCAAAGTAAAAGTTCTAGAAATATTTACTTTGGGCCATTTTCTCCTGAAAAGTAGACTGGGTGATTTTGGCTGTGGTAGGTCCCTCAGTTTATTAACAACATAATTCAGCCCGTGCTTTTCAGGCGTTGGAGAGCCAGGGTGTTCCCAGGTAGGAAGATTGCAGATTCCTGCAGCAGGAGTTCGTCTGGTTTCTCCTGAACCCATGGTGGGTTGGGAAGGACCATGGCAGAGCCGTTGTTAACATTTCTTACCAATTGAAATCCCCTCACTACAACTTCTGCTTTGCCACCCAGCTTGAAAATGGCTCTCAAGTGTTACAGGATGGGGATGTCTTGTTCTGATCATCTAAAGATATACTTCACAAATAGATTGATTGTCCCAAGACTCCACAAAGTTTTCTGGAAATGCCCATTACGTTACACAAAGTGTTTATTCACCTTCAATTAAAGCTCTGATCATGCATTAATTGTAAAATTTGTGGCAAAACAGTGTGAGTTCCCTGATGATTAAAGGACTGATATTGCTATTATTAATTATCATTCGTAGCATGGAAGGCTGCAGTGTGATCCCCCCTGCAGAGGTAGGTGCTGTATAAAACCTCCTGAAGAAGCATCCTTGGCCCTGGAAAACTTAGAAATCTAAACAGACAATGCAGACAAAAGAACTACCATTATCTTCCGTTTCCAGATGGGGAACTGAGGCACAGAGAGATTAAGTGACTTGCCAACATCTGTGGAAGAATGGAGGATTAAACCTTGATCTCCTGAGTCCAAGTCTGGTGTTCAGTCACCGGACCAGCCTTCCTGCTCCTGTTAATGTGTTATTGCTATCATCTGCTCAGTGGTTTTTCCTACCCATTTCTACCTAATCCCTTTTCAAGGTAGCCCTTCAGGGACTGTTACTTATGTGGGTCAGGGCTTGATACAGCCATGCCAGAGAAGGACATGCTGTTTCGTCCTGTGGACACAACTGGCTCAGCTGGCAGGTGCTGCTGTTGGGTGGCATCGCAGGGGCAAGGACTTACAAAGTCGTTTCTAGTTCAAGGCAGAAAAACCTGCCACAAAATCACTGGGCAGCGGGGAAAGAGGAGACTGTTTGCTGTGGCTCTCACTGCACCTGCAGTTCTCATCCTGGCCAAGCCAAAAGAGCGTGTTCATGTAGGAAGAAGGCTTGTAAGATGGGGCGTAAGACAAAACCTTGAAAGCTACCTACTGGATGGATCCCTGGACTCTAGTATTTATTTCTTGCACTGCAATACCACCTGCAGGCCCCAGTCCAGGGCTGGACTGCAGAGAAAAGATGGTCTTATAACCCAAGGGGGCAGGTCCCAGCCCTCAACCTCCATGGGAGGCTTTCTGATGGCTAGGGAGGGTTTGGATGATGCTCTGCACACGCCATCAGACAGGCGTACCCTATGCTGCATCACTGCACGCATTGTCCAAACCGGTCCCCTCAACACAACCAAATGCCTTGCAAAAAAAAACTGTAGGGAGGAGGGCTGCAAAGAAAAGAAGTTTGAAAACAGTCTCTTCAGTGGAAAGCTGCAGGTCCCCCCAAGGAACCAAGTAACGATGCTATTTCCCACACCGTTTGCAAAAGGTCAAAGCTTTGTTCTCTGCCGGGGAGCGGTGCCTTGGCATGCAGGCCCTAAGCGGGTCTGCCCCACTCCCCAGCCCATGCCAAAACGGGGGGTGAGGGTGGAGGGTGCCACCGCCAGGCCCTTGCCTCAACGCCTGTCACCCCGATTGCGGTGGGCGAGAGATCACAGGCAAGCGGCGGTAGCTGCTCAAGAGACATCAGATGGCGTTGGAGCAAGGGTAATCCATTTATTTTTAGAGAAGTTTTTCCACTTGGAGATCATACACACTGCAGATCACAGAAACACATGCAAGCATGAAATTTCATTTTTAAGAATTCTTTTCCTGGGGCTTCCATGTAAAGCGGCGGTGAATGGGAAAAACTATAATCATGACAAGACAATTACAGAGGGGTTTTTTGCTAAGCATGAAACTCTGAAAAAAATGTTTTAGGGAAAGGGGGAGAAGAAAAAAAACCACTAGAAAAGTCATTTTTGTCCAGTTGTCTTGTCACTGAGGCAGAATTAGACATCACATCACATAACTGACTTTTTAAAGAATTATCGGCTTTAAAGTACCCAAGAAAAAAAATAATTGTTTGAGTTTGAACTACTTTTACTGGTTTGGCTCTTCTAGTGACACAGTGTGTATGCAAATGTGGAAACAGTCTGCACTCTCCTAAATGCTGCAAAACACACACACTTGTGCTTTCAGCATGAAAAGACCGGGAGACACACATTAGGATTTGCAAGATTATGGTGAGAAAGTAGGAGTGATATTTTTGATGTTCTTTAAAAAAAAAAAAAAAAAAAAAAAGAAAATGGTGAAAAGACAGAAAACCATGAGTGGTTTTTCTCTTCTTGGCAAAGCCCCCCAGGAAAGAGCTAGCATGGAAAATGAATCCCCTCTCATCTTCCAGAGAGGCAATTCCTCCCCTTCCAGCCTAAGTTCACTGACATGGCTGTGTAGGGAGCTCAGACGCTACGTGTCTGAGCCCTGCTTAGCGTGTGGATAGAGAGGTTAGTTTCTACAACAGGCAGCCCCATAAAACTTCTTAAGTAGCAAATATTCCCTGTGAAATAAATATCTATTGTACATCCAGAAATGCAAAATAGCACTAGTTTACTATTGGTGAGAAATGCATGATCGCCACCTCAATGGTCACATAGATGGGAATTTTAACTCTGGGGAAGGCTTCTAACTTGCTTCTAGTTAAAGCCAGTCCTTTCTTGGCATAGGTCTCTTCTGATGGAGCAACAACTGCTTAGAGGCTTTCACAACTGCCCTATTCATAGCTGCAGCATCCCAGCGGCTTTAAGAAACAGAGATTCTGGTAAAAAACCAGCCCATCGATTCACAGCAGAGGGAATCAAGATGTTAAAAAATTGCTCTGAAACTTTTCAGCTATTCAAGAGGCAGAGGTTTTAGCGCTGATCACTGAGGAGGAAAATGGCATAAAGCAGAAAGTCTAAAAGGGGTTTACCTCGATTTTGTAGCTTTGTAGCACTGCAGCATCCCTTTGGGTCTCTCGTCCCTGCATCAGGCAACGCTCAGCTGCTATCAAAGGTGGGAGCGCCCCACTCAGCTCCTCCAGGTCTAGAGACAACACAGCAAAATAATTTGTCAAATTGTCAAAACTTAACAGACATGGTAGAGGAGCAGACTGGGGAAATTTGGATAGACTGTGCCTTCACCCAGTCCTAATCTCACCACTGGAGGCTGTAAACATGATGGGTAAAGTGACAGTCTGGCTACAAATCTGTCTGGCAGCTTCATTAGACATCTTTCGCCTGACTGATTAAACTGCATTTAAGACCCACTTTCATTTTTTCAAGTCTTTTGTTTAAATTAAAAGGTCATGTTTTCAAGCGAGTGATCCGCTGCCCTCTCCAGTCTCCTGCCACAATACAGTTACATTAGTACTAGTGTTGCACAAAGCACTGTGAATAAGATCCACAGACACCAACAAATGTCGCAGCCAGCGGAGGTTACAGAAAGGGGTTTTTGTCTGTTCGTTATATGCCACAGCAGGGATACAAGCTTGAAAAGTCCCCCAGACTCAAACTTGGACTATTTCTGCTGGGCACTGGGGGACTTGCAAAGAGGACTTGCTACTTTTGCAAATTTATTAAAGCAGCTGGGTTTGCCCCATGTGCCTTGCTCCACCTTGCTTTTGCTGCTGCCTCGCCGCTCGGGAACTGAAAGGGATTTCTGGTGGTTAGACAAAAAAAAACCCAGGACCTGGGATTTGGGGTCTAATGCTGCCAAGTGCTGAGTGCCATCTGTTCCCACTGGCTCCGAGTGGCCGTGGGGCTGCTCCAGAGCTGATGGGATGGGGCCCCGGCGCGGCGGAGCCTGACGGTGCGGGGCAGCTCTCCAGAAGATGTAACACAGCATCTTGGGAGCGCTCCCAGTTTACACCTCTGCGTCTCTGGCCCACAGACAGACTGCACTTAACCTGCCACCCCACAGCCAAAAGCTTCTCTGAGCTCTCAGAAAATAGCAAGTGCACTCGAAGCTAGGAGTGATGTCTTGGCTGCATTTGAGACTTACGTATGTTCTGTTTCTAACTCAGTCCGGGGAGGGAGCCCCTTATTATCTGTGCTGGGAGGTGATGAGGCACTGAGCATCGCAGTTTCTTACGCCACACTGATGCCACTGACTCTGGTCTAAAAAAATTCCCTAGCCTCGCTCGCAATTTTCTGTTAGGTTTTTGCTTGGCAGAGGGGAGCGCAGAGATGAATGGGGGAGTCAAGACATGGTGCAGCCGTTGCCAAGGAGGGTGATGGCTGAGCTGTCTGCTCCTCTCAGGTGACAAGCAGAAATCAAGGGAATTGAACAAAAGGACTGAAAACCAAACGGTGGGTCACTGCCTCGGAGGAGTCCTTGCTTCCTGCTGACAAGTTTAACTCCAGCGTGAAGGGGTCAGCTCGGTGCCTTATACCACAGCCCACTTTACACTAAGGGGATGTAGACGTTGAATAAATTTTTCCTAGATAAGATGAGCCTTTCACAAGCATTCTGCTGTAGATGACTGTACTCTACCCAGTGACCTGTCGTGCCCTGCTATATTCCCTAAACTGCAATTCTGTTAATCAGGAATGTTACAAATGTGACATAATAAACTGAACTGTAGCTTGGGCTGCAATATTCATTGTGCCCTTGTGTCTGACATGCTTCCTCCCAAGTCTTTTTTTATAAATCACATTGTATTGAAACTTTGACTACGAAATTGTGCACAAAAATGTATTTGGTGGAGGGTTGCTTCCCTTCTTTTTGGGTACGATTGAATCCTCAGTAACCACTGAGGGTTTCAGAAGTGGTGGTGAGATCAGAATCTCCTGAAATAGTGTTTCCGTCAGATTGAAATGGGATTTGATCTGTAACAGGCACAGATACATACTATTAATGCAAATGCAGCCCTGGCTGGCTGCTGCTTTTTTCACTTATTGCAAGGATGAAAGGCTGGTTAGGTAAAACATCTACATTATTACTCTAAAATCAAGCTGGCTTTTCTGACCCACCAGCATGACGCTGCTGAAATCCTATAGTGTAACATTTGCTTTAGGACTACATTTCTCTGATCGATGTGCCTAAGATTCACATGCAAGTATTGTCAGGAGAATAGACCCTTTAGCATTTAAAAGTAAATCCTTGATATTTCTATCTCATATAGCAAGTCCAATTATCCTCCTTTTGCTCTGTTCCCTGGTCAAAAATCTGAAAGGCAGACAAAAATCCAGAATACACAGTAAAATTTTCCCAGTTGTGTGGACTGCTGTAAATAAAAGCAGCGAATATGATCCAGCAACAAGTAAGAATATTTTGGGTATCAACATGGCTAAAGCGGTGTTTAAGGTTTTTCTGAATGGGCTTGCTTTTGTAAAGCCAGAGGACGGACATTTTGCCGTTGAGTGTTCATTTATAAAAATGAAATAAGTAATCTTTCTTTCCAGATACCTAAGAGAAATGCTTCTGAATGACCCTTTCCTTTTCTTCACGCAGGCTATGGTGGTTTTTTTTTTTTCACAACTAGCTGACTATGAATAGGCACAACCATTCCAGTAAGACGTCAGTTTGTGCTGCCAACAATTGTATCAGTTATCCAGGCCCTTATGTGTTATTTAATACCTACTTTCATAGAGGGGGAGATGAAAAGAACAACTACAATAAGATGCAGTTAATTATGGATATGTTTAGAAACAGTCTAATGAATAATAAACAACGTTTTATTTCCTCTGTCTATGACACAGTGGCAAATAATTAAGAATCAAAAGAATTCAAAGTATTAGGTAACAATCAGAGAACTTGTGCAAGATTTTTTTCTGCTCAAGTTTAATTGGTTCATTGTTCCCATGAACTATAAACCATAGAGTTGATAGCGGTGCTAAAGTTTACTTCTATAAAGGAAGATTAACATATTCGGGAACTTTACCCTAATCCTTGTTTTGCGTTAACTCAAGCAGATTGGATTAGTAATTCTTACCTACCACCCACTAGAAGAAAACGGGTTTCTTTTCTCAGACAACTGGCTGTATTGTACCTTCATGTGTATTATCTGCACTGAAAGCATTCTGCAGAAAGAAATAATGTGAAGTGAAAGGGAAAAGAGTTTTACACTGTGATGGCAAGAAACAATTGCTGACGATGCAGAGGCTGAACTCGACTGAAAGGCTAGACCTGCTCCTCCCCAATTCATGTGCTGTTATTTCAGGCGAAATGAGAATAAGCCTTCCCCAAACTTCTCATTCAGGAAAATTGCGAAAACGGAGGAAAGTTGATTTACTAGTTCTGATTTGGAGACCTGAGGGGTGTGCTGGCAGCAGCCCAGGGAGGAAGCAGAGCTGGTTTTGTGGTTCGGCTCTGCGGAGCGTTGGCTGTGAGTGCAGGCGTTGCAACCCCCCCGCGCTGCCGCATGCTCAGCCCTGCCGGGGAGGGGGGCAGCCATTCCGGGAAGCATCCCACCCCAGTGTGTGGGCACAGCGCAGTGCAGTCCAACCACAAGTATAACCCTGGGCCCGTGGAAATACCCCTCTAAAGAGTTAGACCGAACCGGTCCCTCCCATCCAGCTGATATCCCATTTTCACTAATTGCCTGAACAAAGCCAGGTCCTACTTGTACTGAACTTGTATCTTCACTGCAGAAAAGTTGCAATGGCTTGCTCTGCTTGCAGTTACTTTTCTCCCAACTTTCTCACTTTTCAGAGTCTATAGCCCAGACCCTCCTGCTCACTCTCCATACGCAAGAGCTATCCCCTTCACTCCAACAGGAACAGGACAAAATCCCAATGAGAGATAAACACTAATATTGACGTGAAGGCCAGAAGTAGGACTTGATGCCATGCAGGTTTCTGTGAAGTCTGGTAAGTCCCAAGCAACTTCCAGATGCTTCACTGGGGAAATTCACTGTAAGAAAATTCTTACATATATGGACACACTTAGCCAGACCCCATCAACAAGTTAGGCCAGGAAATTTGAGGAGGTTTTGAATAAGCAGAATTGAAATATTTTGCAGAGTATTTATGAGCAGTCTGATGCCCTAGGTGAACACAGCAGCTCCATGGATCACATACAGAGGACCAACCCATGCAGGGCCATGGAAGAGCTCACCACAAGCAACGGTTTCTGTCCAAGCTCCATCCAACTGCAAAACTGAAACTCCCACAAAACGTGGCAGCAGCACATAGAAGCAAATGCCAAGGTGTAGAAAGGCAACTCATTGCCTTTTTGTTGGTGCTGGTTGCCTCTGCACCTCAACACAGCTGATGGTCTTCCCATAACAATGGCCAAAAATTTATTACTGTTTGCGTGGTTTCTCTCTTCTTTGTGTTAAGCAACGATTATAACTTGGGATAGCTTCACAAAATATTAAGTTACCAGGACAGTAGGAGGTAAAGATCTAGCAAACATATGTGCCCTAAGCATTGAAAAACGGTTGGCAAGAGCACAACTACAGGGACGGTCTTTGTGTTAAAGTACAGCGAGCAACAACAGGGGTTTCATGGGCAAAAAGCAATGTCACCTATTGGCTGTATGTGCAGGAGCCAGCTGGTTAAATGGTGGCTCATTTTAACCTGGATTTCTAATTGGACCTCAGTAGTTATCAATAAACCCTATTTACTCACTAGTTATCACAAAAATCCCATTTATTCCTGCTCACTAGCAGAGAAGGATATTAATTAACTCTGCACATGGGAATGAAAGACAGCACCTTGAAGAAGCTCCAGCTATTTACCCCTCATTCCAGCCCAGTGCTGTCTCAGGTGGTCCAGGATTGACTCTTTCATGAAGCCAAACCTGATATTTTGGGAGGCAGAAAAGGCCCACCAGAAAAAAAAATCATAGAGCAAATACATTGGTCTGAGGTACATTGCTTCAGTATCTCAAAGGTAAAAGGAAAAGCACCCCTCACAAACTCATAACAGCAAGAGACACATGAGATTGAGACCTAGCTCTTCTTGGTTTTGGAAGCAGACAAGAAATTCCTTAAAAAGTCAATTTACTGTCCCAAAGGAGGTGGGGGCTGTGTACCTGTCTCTGCCACATCTATGAGCCACAAGCCTTGGTGTATCTCTGCTCACCAGCCCAGCTGCCTGCAGAGCATGTACCCTCCGCCACCCTTCGTGTGGCTGCGGAAAGTACGAATTTTGGGATGCAACGTATACGCAGTGCCTCACAGCAGGATCCTGACCTCTTGTAGTCCTGCTCAGTACAATTTTAAAGCTCATTAGCTTATCGCCAGAGCTGTAGGGTGTTACTTCCCAGTGCCCAGTAAACAGCAAGAAAACCCCAGGGTATCCCAAGGGTCCTGCAGAACTTGAAACAAGCCGGTGCATTTCCCAGGGGATGTTTGGGGGTTTTCAGGAACATACACGAGAACTACCTTTGAGCTTTGCACTGTTATCCCTTGAAACCTTTTTCTTCCTGGGGAAACTGTTGCTTCTCTGATATCAATAAAAGAAAAATGAGGAGTGGATCAATAAATTACTCAGATGCTTTGTACTGTCTGTTATGAAAGCTGTCAGTAGGAATGTTCTACCTTTTTCATGGTTTTTGTACCAAGCTGTGCAAAACACACAGCATATCACTTACTGTTTGGGATTTTATGAAGAAAAAAATAAATAGAGCCTCCAAGTACTAATTTCAAACTGTTGTAGTGAACTCTCCCTTTTTTTATTACATAATAGAGCCTTTTGTCCTCAGTTTTCCATCTGTTTGCTAAGCATTTTTCAGTTGAAGGCTCAATTAGGACAAAAAAACCCCTACACAATCATTCAATTCAAAAATTAATTTGGAGATCAAGGGACTGACTTAGGCCTATACCAGTGACTAAAAGCGATTCAGGCTTTGTCACATGATCCAAGAGAACTGAGCAACAACAGTTTAGCTGCTTTAATCCTGCTTAATTTGAGTGCAAAGAAATTCACATGTGCTACTAAGAACATTTTGTGAGTACACTGCGTCCATTTTTCTGGGTCCCCACGTCCAAAGACTTTGTTTCATTGAGAGCTCATGACATCCTTGATTAGTAACCCCCGTGCAGACAAATGAAACCCACACAATTTTGCAGGGGTAGTGAGTGACCTACTCAGAAAATATCCTGCCGAGGAAGAAGCGGTTTCAGATAACATTTTACAAGCAGGAGTGTGAGTAAAACCACCATTTTCAGGGGGTTTGGCAGTGAAGCAGGTCCCTCTGTGCCAGGGGTTGTGTAAAACAGAGAGGCCATCAATGACCCAAAGAGTATATTTAAAGAAATAATACAGCTGTGTCACAGGAGGTCTTAGCAATATATATATATGTGTGTGTGCATGCGTGTATATCTATCTCTCTATATCTCACCAGTTTTGTAACTTTTTGTGCACGCTTTGCCCAGGCTGTGGGGTCATTAGCAGTGAAAGGCTACCTCCTTGCCAGCTATCACCACCTGGCACGAGTGTGTGATCCCAGGGACACGCAACGGGGCATCAGCCCACCTGAAGCTTGGCTACAGCTTATTTTAATGGGGACGGCCAAGCAAATTTTCATTAGATGAAGGAAAACTTGCAAAAATCCCATCCGGCAAACACACGTGCGCACACGTACTCTTTCCCTCTCTAATGCCTTGTGCATTTGCTGGTTTTGGAAGAACTTAATTAAAGTCAGTTGTGAAATTTCCAAGGAAAAAAAAACGTAATCCCTTACAGTAAATGTGCTGTGATTGTTCTGGGTTCACCCTGTCTCTCCCCCTTGACTGGTTTCACGGTGAGACAACATAATCTGAGAGATCAAAAAGCTGAAACTGGCCATGCTTGCTTTTCGTCCTCACTCCAACAAAGCAAAAAGCAGTGGAGAGGACTTGAACTGCTTGATCCAAGCAAGGAGCCATGCTCATCCCTGGACCTAACAGTTCTCCCAGTTCAGCAGCTCACTGTCCAGTTCACACAAATCCCTTTCTGGGACACAAAGAGGTCTCCCTGCAGGAAACCTCTCTTCCCAGCAGCATGACTGCAGAGGACAACTTCTGATACTGTCCTGGTTTTACCCTCTGCCTACAAGGGAAGGGCAACATGAAGGTATAACAACTTTTCTCCCATCCCCTTCAGTCCCTAGATGTCTGGTGAGGAGTCCCTAGGAGCTGCCATAGAGTGGGTGGCAGCTCTCCAGCTTAACCTGAAGAGGACAAAACTGCAAGTCTTCAGCCAAAAAAAGTATGCTAGGGCAAGGGGATGAAAGTAGGGTGAGGAACCCAAAGGAAACTCCTGGGCAGCAGCCCTGAGCAAGGTGGGACACGATGGCTCTGTGCTCCAAGACACATATTGCTCCCTTCTCGCTCCCCTGCTGGGACCCAGACTCTCCAAGCCCATGTTTCTAGGTCTGTGACTTGTCCGGCTCTGAAGACACCGATTTTTCATAAAATGTGCAGGTGCAGATAGAGTCCCACTTCCAGTCATTGCACAGAAAAGCATCATAGACAGATAGCTGGGATTTAGCATGCAGAAGTCTCAAGGGCTTCTTTCTCCTTACCTTTGCTTTAATTTACAGCTACATCAAGATCTGTGCTTAGCTGATATTTCGGGAAAAAGTGCTCAGGCACAGCCATTCGCAGGAATCAGTCCATTTAAATTACAACTCTCTGAAATGCAGGAAGGACGATTAAAGAAACAACCAAACAAAAGCCACGATGACAACAATCCTGCGGCTCTGTTAAAGAAAGAAGCCACACAGAGAGGTCTGTGTTGGAAAACCAACCAGTTCAGCATCAAAGAGAAGAAATAACAAGCAAAGCTTGCCCTCCTCCCCTTACCCACGCAGTGTATTTTATCTAGTCGGAGTGGCAGTGCTGGCATGGTGCCAGGGATCTTGCCGATAGATCCAAGCAGTGCTGATTAAGAAATGTAACCAAAGTAATTAATGATGGGGGAGGATTGACTCCTGGTGCTGGTGGCAGAGCTGGGATCTGACTCGTTCTTTGCAACAGTTAACCCCAGAAAGAGTCAATTAGAGCAGGACTTCCCAACCTTTTGCAGCAGACGCTCTCACTTTCAATTAAAATGGCTCGCTAGGAACCCAGAGCGGCAAGTTTGAGTCAGCAGGCTGCACAGAGCATCAGGCTTCCCATGCCTTTGTAGTTTCTGACTGTATTTCTGTGACATGCCAGTTTTTAATTTGCAAAAATATTGTCTGGATTTCACCCAGGATTTCAGATGGGTTTCAGCATTCTCTGTTCTCTGTTCAATATTCTGGACAAGGTTCCAGCCTCTCCAGTATTAGCAACGGCACTTGCCCTGATTTTCAGGGCAGTACTTGGTTCTCCCTGTATTTAGGGCACTGCTGTCAATATGTTAAAGTCATGTATGTTAGTGCTAGGTCAATATTGTGGACCACTGTAAGGCCACAGATGCTCAGTTCTGTCTTCTGGACAGGTGCAGGTTTGTCCATCCTCAGGTCACAACGCAGAGTGGGGTTTGGGGCACTGAAGCTGATTTCAGCTTCCTAGATTCATTATCATTTTGGTTCAGGTGTTCTGGCTAAATTCAGTAACGCCTCCAGCCCGTTTCCCTCAAAACAAAGCAAAGGCATGAGCTAGGAAATCTGGGCTGAAAAGAAAACTTTCACTTGATTTGTTGTCTTTCACATCCTTTGTGTCAAAATGATATCTGAGAGAATTGCAAAGGAATCAATCTTTTTAATTTTTCAATGTATTTTAGTGGCATTTTTTTGTTTCTTGAAGTAAATCTGAGTGTTATGGAACAAATCTCAATTTGCAAGTCCAAATAACTCAGGAGCTTCTGACTCTTCCTGGCTGGCCCTACTGGCTCTGCTGATGGGCAGACATGCATTTATCCCTTGTTTTCCGCTACTTTCCCCTTGAACTTCCAGACTGTCCACGTCCTGCTTAACGGGCAATATGCAGAACTCACCATGAGATGATACTGAAACCAAGCAGAGGTTTAAAATAAAGGCTGATTTACTGCACACTGGAGACTGAGCCTTTACTTCTGTCCTTCAAGCTCCTGTTGCTATTTGTGTTGGAAGTCTGCAGGCAGTTTCCACACAGGGAAAAGCTCCGCTGCCTTGCAAGGAGTCTCTATATCCTTCACAAGTGGGACTTAATTTTATTTAGCTTTGATTTACGATTGCGTAGAAAGACTGCACTGTGCTAAGCATCAGCGTCATAGTGGAGAGGTAAGATTTTAAGTTTATCCTCCATTTTGTTCCAGACATAATCACCCTAAAAACCTAAGTTGCTGAGTACTTACCCTATTGCTGAAGACACTCACAGATTTAGTCTCCTTCCCCAAACCCTGTTTTCAACACATAAAACCGAGGTTCATTTTCATGACATTCTTATATGATCTTCATCTCAACTGGAGAAGACATTTTCTAGCCTAGAGGGTAGAGGCTTTGCTTTATATTGTCAAAAGTAGTAAGTTCAAGTCCTGTGGTGAGGGTCACATTTTTTATAATAAACCCTTCATATCCTTTATTATCTCCTTGTTAAATGGTTCAATACATTAATTATTGTTATCATCCAATATATTTTGCACTGAATAAATATATTTCAACAACGCTTTTGGCTGAAGAAGCAAGACATAATATACCATTTTATGAGTAATTTTCATGAAATTTTGCATGCATCCAGATCTTGTGAGGTAGGGAACACACTTTGTTTGAACTTTGTAGCCTTCTCATTCAGTTTTCATTAATAATTTTTCCTTTAGTTCTCAATAGGTTTCTCTGGCATTGAGGGAACAATATCAGAGCCCTCCTGTAGCTAATTTAATATCTGTAAATTTCCATGCCTGATAAGCGACAACTGTGCAGACGAATAGAAAAGTAAAACAGTGAATGTGGGAGAACTGCTCCCCCCACCCCCCACTCTGCAAATGGAAGTGGAGACTGCAAGATGCTATGAAGTGATAATCATTGCAAAAAGTTTGGTTTCATCAGGTAAAACCACTAGCAGAAGAACAGTGATTATTATTTGTCCTCTAAAAGAAAATGTTTTCTAGTGGAGCTTTTCACCAGCCCCTGTTCTGAGCCATGCTCACTTGCATCCCTAGCTTGCTAGAGGCACCGGTTAAGGACAGCTGCATTTCCTGGCCCAGGAAATAATTTTCTCTCTCCCAAATCCAGGCTCTGACCTACACACATAACTTTACTCCTCTCTTCTAGACAACCAGTCCCCAAACCAAGATCCCAGCCACCTTGTCCTTGTCAATCCTCCTGCCACAGATTTCATGACAGCTTGCTTACAAAACCTTTGCATTCCCTCTCTGAACTACGTATGACACAGTTGCTCACCCTCATCCTCCTCATCTCCCTAAGCCCAAAATCCAGCCCCTATGAATTACTCTCCTGCCCATCCTCCTTGCCGCTGTGCTACTTCTTCTCCTCCCCACCCTGCTTTCCTCTACTCCTGCTCTCAGCCACAGGTTCTGAGGAGCAGGCAGCAGAGTCTGGAGTTGGGGGTGGGATCAAGCAACTGCCAGAAGATGCCAAACCCAACTGCTGTGGACGAGCAGCATCCAGAGCAGCCACATAACGTGTCCCACCTCTTGCTCCCTATCTTCCCGCACCACTGCAGGCAGTGTAAAGACCTGACCTGCACACTCACATGAGTCCCACATGCTTTGGTGGCCGCTTCAAAGACTAACACACCACCCTGGACAAGAAGCAACCTACAAAAACCATAGAGAAACACAGCAGCTTTGCAGTGTCTGATGCTATTGCACTCTCCACAGAAACTCCACCTTTAGTAGACACATTAGTTGCAGCTCTCGAGCAAAAAAATCTTCCAACCACAGGTCTGCTCCACAACAGCTTGGGGAAAGAGGCCCCCTGGGAAGGATGCTCATGAGTCTATCAATTTACTATGTGTTTTTAAATCCTTGCCTGCACAACATAACTTGTCATGAACACTCCCAGCTGCACAATTCTTTGATGCAAACATCACGTACAAGAAAAACTACACCGAGATAGAGGAAAGTATACTGCGGGTTTTTTTATCAAGGCGAAAGTATGTGGAAAGACCACAGACCTCGCTGCACTTAAAGCATCCCTCCACAGCAAACAGTAGCTGGCTTGTAGAGAAATGTGAGCTGAAGTGAGCAGAGAGGGTGCAATTCTGCTCTTGCTGGACCAGCTAGGCCTGGTCCTACAAGACAACCCATCCTGTCCAGACAGGATTGGAGCCTAACACTGGGCTACCGGAAAGACAGGACCTGCAGGAAGAAATAAATTCCCCTAGAGCCACGGGACCAACCATGGTGCTGGTCACCAGGACGTATCAACAAGCAAATTCTTTTCCAATCCTGCAAATACCCAAAGCCCTAGCACCCGCAGACCTCATATCTCTAATTAGAAATGGCCATGAATACTTCAATAAACAGTGCAATCCATCATGTTCAGGACATAATAAAGGGACACAGAGTGGAAAAGAAGCTTTGCCCCTGTCCTGTGTGCCATACTGTATGTGTTTCACTGCAGGGAAGCATGTGCTAATTTCTTACCTCTCTGCTGACTGCACTGTCCTTTTGCATAGTTGCTGCTAAACTGCATGAAAGGTATTTCTAATCTCGTGACGGTGACTGAAAAGGGTTGAAGGACACAAATTAAGTCTCATAGCAATAGAGCAGCTCAAGAATGGAAGGTCAGCCAGTTGACTCTTCCCAGAATCCCCTGAACAATGCAATTATTCATGAAGGAAATTTCAAATTATTTTCATTAGACTTCTGTTTTACCAATCTAACCAAAGTGATTAATTAGGGATTAAAATATTTACTCTGCACATGCTGCCTTGGCACGGCACTAGAATATTTAAGCATTGTGCTAAAAGGGTCAGCTGTCTCCAGTACTGTTCGGAATTCATTCTCTATTTTCTGTGTAAAAGGGCATTGACACTCATGTCTATACTACACTTAGGATGCCATTAGGGACACGGAGAGAAAAATGAGTCTCTCTTCCTGCCCTTGTAGCTGCCCCAAGCTCCCCAACTTCCTTACTGGGCTACTTCGGCTCAGAAGCAGACAACAGCAGCAGCAATGACTGCAGCATGCCATGCAGCAGATTTAAGGTTCGACACCTATTCCACAGAACCAGAAAGGAGGGAGGTGCTCATGAGAACCTGGAAGGACCAGCTAGGAAAGAGAATATTGGGATGGAAGACAGAAGAATTAGACTCAGATTTTGGCCCAGTTATGGATATCCTGCACGAGCCTGGCCAGTTTCTTATTTTAACTTGTGCCTCATTTTCTTAGTTTTAATTTGGGGCTTGCCAGCACCAGGGTGAGAATTTGTCATGTTCGGTGAAGAAGAGCGGTGCTTTGATTTGGACCTGCCAGGGAACAAAATACTCTTCCAGTGAGGTTAGTATGTGACCCAGGGGAAGGTGGCACTATTGCATATTCTGGTGTGGCTATCTTGCAAAAGTTTATCGTTACCTGAGCTTTGAGTTAGCATTAGATACAATGAACACACCCTAGGACATGGTGCACACTGGAGTGGAAACTTGCATTAATGCAGGGATTTAGGAACCTCAGCACTCTAAAAACAGAAACATGGACTTACCCAAAGTGTCAAATGCTTTCACTGGATACGACATTTAGAGAATGGACCACTTTGCAACTTCCTGTGAAACAGTGTGCTGGAAATGCCTTGCTTGCTGCATTCCATTTCCGGAGCTGCAACCAGCAACCCCAAACCAGAGCCTGGGGCAAATGCCAATTCGAGCCGACCTTTGGAGGCTCCTGGAATCGATCTGTAATTCATCCCTCAACCCAGTTCCTCCAGCTGAATCCAAAGCAACTGGATATGTAACAAGGAAAGAATCCAAAAAGGGTGAACGTGAGAGACCATGCAACTGATGGTGCATCAGGCCACGATGGCTCAGGCAGTCTGCACAGGGACGGTTGCATTTGCTTCAGCGCTGAGTGTTCGAGTGGCTTTGCTGGCATGGCAATCTGACACATCCTAAGCAAGTACATGTCTCTGCAGGATAGTTAAAATGCACAGTACCTCAGAGCTGGTGAGTGCTGCCACTGCAACCTCACCAAGATGAAAAAGATGTATAACAGGATTTGCATTCCTTTCCAGACTGACTGCTGCAAGCAAACATTTCAGCACTTATTTGTTACCAATATTGTTAGAAGTCTCAACCCATTTCCTGGCTGGGGCATGTTTCCTCAAGGGGACTGAAGTCACCTGTCACTTTCTTTCTCATGTTACTTAATCGTTTTAGTCCAAGCAGTAAGCTGCCAATCATATTTAATATTTAGTCACCTTGAATGCATTGCTACTGATTAAATAGACTGCTATTTCAGTAAACAACTGATGAGAGAATACTTACAGCTTCATTATAATTATTCCACCAGATATTAAAGCATTATTCATATGTAAGTCCAAAGAATATTTAGGTCTTCTCCTATTTATTTCACAAACAACATTTTAATTGCTGCCATATTAGCAGAGTTATCAGTACTAATTGGATAATACCCCTTCAGAGATCTTTCTTATAGCAACCTCTTTTGCTTGCATGCTTTTAAAGCATCTCTGTTTTTTAGGATCTCTGCTGATTCCCCACAAAGAAATTTGCCCTTATGAGTTTATCAGCCAGGCACATATATGTATATATACACACACATATATATATATTTGAGGTCTGATTTGTTGTTTGTCGTGCAGTGAAAACAAGCGGCTCCTGCAAGAGGGAAGAAGAGGATGATAGGAGGAAGCCAGTACTGCAACTCATGGCAGAGGCATGACTAAAAATCCAGGTCTTTTGATAGCATCTCTGCCCTTATCCATAGCATATCTCCTACCTCAGGCAATGCACTCCTGGGAACTTGGAGGATCCTTTAAAACATCCTTGAACAGTTCATTAAGAAAAGTAAACTTACTGTTAGTAAACTTAAAAGCAGGGCTTTTGCTTTCAGCAGAAAATATCTTACAGGGTCCACAGTCCAAGAGATGTTGGAAAACGATGGTGCACAATCAGATTGAAGCTGGGCAGCAGGTTTTGACAAATTCTGTTTCATAGTCTTTGCACACTAACAGTAAATTTATTGAGTGGGCTTGGCCAGGAAAGGAGACATTTCAGAAAAGTAAAGATGTTCTATGTCACCACCATCCTGGCAGGATCTTCAGGCCTTGCTTCTAGAAGGAAGGTTTTGTTTAGAAACTCGGCTAGGGCCATTTTTCAAAGGAACTGATAATAGATGTTTTTGTTTCACTTCAGTGAGAGAAAATGAGAAATTGTTACTTAAGGTTGACCCAAACATTTCCTCTTGTTTCTTCCCACCCTACTCACCTCCTCTCCTTCCTCCCTCAGTTTTTCAGTTTGACCACTGAACTGAAAAATTAATTATTCTTACAGCTCTATTAAAGGATGACTTATGCCAGGCTGCTTACAGAAATACAGTCTAGCTGATGTATATTAAATATCTCTATTTCTTATTTGTTTTCCCCCTTTCGTTTAACATCCATTCCTTCTTTTGATAATTTCAAAATGCTGAAGTGCTTACAGGGTGCCATGGATTGCACATTAAGCAAGTATGTGTAAAATCAAGTAAAATATGAGCCCTAGAAACACTAATAATAACAACAACAATGTTGAATTTTAACCAGAAAGGTAACATTGCCTCATCACTTCCTAATCAGAATACCGTTACACACAAAATCTTTAGGCACACATGGTCTTCACTGTACACTGTGATGATTATCTGCTTCGGAAACCAGCCTAAAATGCAAAAACCTAACCTTCGAGCAGCTGGTTAAGAGGGGCAGCACAGAAGTAAAGCATGAGGAGTGCTTATATTCCCTTCTACTACTTCTGCTGCCTTCTACTTATCTGTCCTCCCTGAGGTGCTGCACCATGTAGCAGCAGAAGACATCCAGGGCCACTTCTCTGCAGCCAGCAACAGCCCACCTTTATGCACAGGGCAAGACAATTCCAGGTTTGGGGCTGTTTCTGTTTCCAAGAAATTGCAAATTTGAGCAAAGGAGAGCACAAAAGTGTAGCTCCCATAGAAGAAACTTCTGAGCACAAGCAATGGCACAGTAGGAAGAGATATCACATGCAGCTGGGGAAAACCAGGACAGTCACAGACAAGATCCAGCAGTTAGGATAAAAGCATCAGCTTCTTTTTGTAGCTCAGTCGGATCCTCCTGACTTCTCAGGAAAACTTACTAACCTTACCACCATCTTGTGCAAATTATTCAGCCAGGAGGGTAGGGAACACATGGCTTGAGAAACAGAATAAGGTGATCGACAAAATTACTATTTGACTAGAGCTAACTACACCTTGCTCTTCATTTGTCTCTCCCCATCCTCTCAAGGAGGTCTGTGCTTTGGTCATTCTCTGCTGGGGTCAGCAGAAGAATTGAAGATAGATAAAGGCAGAATTTTAGCCCGGGCCAAGGAACCCTAACTGCCTCCACCGTGGACCAGGCTGTTGGGCCTGTGCTTTTCATGGCCACAAAGCCGTGAATGGATCTGTCCATTCCTACATTAGAGACTACATGTCCAGCTATGAACCAGCAGGGCTGCAGGGTTCACTGCAGGTGTAAAACCAGAGATGAAACACCTGGAAGTAGACATGAGATATTCTTGATCTATGGGATCCAAGCTGGGAAAGCACTTCCAGAAGAAATTACATAAATGTAGGGTCCAGCTGTATGCACATCACATTGTAAGTCATCTAATGCACTTGGAAGAACCTATAGCGAGAAACTCCAGGCAATGTCTTGTATTGCTGCAAGAGATAGAAATTTTCACAAATCCCACCAGCTACTTCTCCTTGCTTGTCTCAGTCACAGCGACGCTGACCCTTGGTTCAAAACACACAACCAAAGGATCAAATAAGTTACATTGCATCATCTTAAGCAGTATTTCAGGGTGTAGAATACACCTACTGTTCTTAAACTGACCAAAAAGGTCTTACTTTTTCCGCTTGTTTAATTTCAAACAGGTATATGGAAACATTCACTTCCCAGCCCAGCTGAGAGAGCTGGCAAGAGCAAACATTAAAATGTTCAGTACATCTTAAAGAGCAGAGTTACAGCTTTTTATTGTTGTTTTATAACTTTGCTTTAATCAACTTTTTATCCATTGACTCCCTTGCAAGTTCCAACCAATATAATTAGCATTATCTAAATTAGTTATCACTCAAAATTACTTCCTTCTTCGAAAAAACAGTTTTATTTTAAAATTATAGGTGTTGCCATAGGCTATGCCAGAACTATATGCATGGGCACGTTTTAAGTAGATAATATTTTTAATCCTAATTAAAAAAAATATTCCTCCCCTCCATAAAATGTTAAGATTTGTGAATGACCTTATTTTCATTTTGATAGACACATGGTAACAATCAACTGATTTTCATTCATATACGTACTCTGCACCTTCCATTGAAACATTATATTGTTCAGTTAAGCTCTTATATAAACTGAACACACATTTTCATTGTCAGGTTTATTCTCATTTCGTTGCACACTTGATAGTGAGCAGGGAACCTGTATTTCCAAAGGGTGCCTATTTCAGAACCTGTTATTTACACTCTGCCATCAGTAAGCAAGACTGTATCATCAAGTAGTTGCCAAACACCATCAATTCCTATTGATTTCAATGTGAAGTGCAAGTACATCAGTACATCTGATAAAACATCTGGCAGCTTGCAGCAGCGTGAGCCGAGAATGGAGATGCTAAGATATCAAATCTTCCAGATTTGGCTTTGGACCCAGGACCTATCCAGGGTGGCTAATGGTCCTGGGTAACCCAGCTGAGCCACTTCAAAGGGACCAGGCTCAGTAGTCAAATGAAGCCCACAAGATTGTTAGCTGGCTTTGAAAATGTTGACCCTGATGGAAATTCTTGGGCACCCAATTTGGAAATATTGCCTGGAGATTTTGTACATCCTCACATTGCTCAAGCCATTGGGAAGCATGCAAGCTCAACACTACTGCAAAAGAGCTGTTTACAGATCTGCTCTGAGCAGATTACAGGAATAGGCTTTAGCTGTTGAACTCCTGTTATCTTAAATCAATGCAAAAGGGGGTAGCTACTCCTTTGGAGCCCCAGCTCCAAATCTGAATGTAGCTGACAGCCATGAACTACATGCTGTGTTCTTGGACCCCAAGGAGAGGAGGTGTTCAGGGGACAGTTTACAGGCAGAGAACGATAAAGGCTCTTTAAAGATCCCATTTCTTTATCCCTTGCTTAGGGAAAGAAACATGGGATGAAGATGCTGCGGAATGGCCTGAACTCTGAGTATGGACTCCTTCAAACACAGAGGAAGAGTGGGATGAAGCACAGGATGGAGAACGTTGAAGGAAACCTGAGCCAGACAGGCTGTGGGCACATGGCCAGAACATTAGCTGCAGTGCCTCACCTGGGAAAGCACTAGCCTTACCAAAAGACCACTTTAATTCTTACATCCCAGTGTCCTTTAATGCTATACTGCAGCACAAGGTACCTGAATCAGCTTTATCATTCACTCGGTTCCCACAGTAACTCACCACTATAACAACATCCATCACAAACTGCCACTTCCACGTATTTATCCTCTCTCTCCCCCGGTTTCATGTCACAGGAGTAAGAGTGGGGGAGTGGGAGGTGCAACAGGAATCAAACTGACCTTATCATTTAAACATATCATTTGAAATTTGGTAAAGAGAAAACTGAATAATTTTCCACAACCTGAGGGCAGTGCTATCTTTCTTCCTGACTTGTTCTGCTATTTACAAAAAACTGCATAATTACCAGAGCAAATGCCACGTCACAGCCTGCACCTGCTATGGGCAAGATAGAGAATATGTTTCTGAAAGTAATAATTAAATAAACCCATCCATCAATCAGCTTCATCTAGTTTTGTAGCTTCTGTGTGCTTTAAAAGGAGAAAAACAATGCATTTGTGCAACGAGCTTTCTCCTCACATTTTTAATGGCAATTATTGCATGTAAACTAGCTTTTTTAAGAACTATGAAGCAGATGGATGTGGTCTGAAAAAAACCCCAGGCAAATACACCCATTGGAAAATCAAAAAGATAAAAATGCAAAGTCACTGCGTGTGTAGTTGTCTGTATGCTATGAAATGGTTCTTTTTAGCCTCAGTATCTGAATATTCCCAATGGAAATGTTATTATAAAAGACAACAGGTTGTTTCAGCAGAACTGATCAAAAAGTGTGATTGCAGTTTCAGGTATGGTCCCATGATGTGACTGACAATCCCAAGCAAAAGAATTATCTTTACCCAGCAGCTTACTCTCGAATGGAAGGGCCATCGAGTAAGAGATGAAGATGCTTGAAATCCAGGGAAGCAGTGAGAGGGTAAGGATGTGAAGAGAGGATTGACTGCAGGGATGTTGCAGCACTACCAATGAGGCTGCAACAAGGCTTTTACTGTCTCATACCACCAGTCCCACACAAGGTTCCAAAAGTTCATCTACTGTCTGTGCTGTTTCTTCATCCTCTTCAAGCCAGTCCACCCTGCTGCTTGCCTCTGCTGCGTATGGGTTCCTGGCTTCTCCTCCAGCCAGCCTCATCCTCATCCAGGCCCCCTTCTTTGCTCAGCTTCTCCTAGGGCCTCCCCTGCATCCCTGGTTTCTTCTTCATCTAGTGTCCTCTCTCTTTACCCAGTGCTCCTCTTCCACCAGTGCTCCTTCTCTTTCAGGCTCCTCAGTGCTATTTAGCTACTTAGCCCAAACAAGCCACAGCTGTACATTATCCACCTCAGCCAACCCACCGCCCCAGAAGCAAGCCCACAACTGTATATAATCAATGTTAATTAGACCTCTACAATTCCTCTACACAGGGAAGCATCTTCTCCTCCGCTCTTCGCTTCTCCTTCAAGCTATGCCACTAATGCTGCTGCCAGATCTGCCAAGCATGATGTCTGTCCCAGGCTGCATTCAAAGGCAGGATTCAGGCTTTCTCTGGGGCTGTAGCAGTTTCCTGATGCAAAAATTCATCCTAGCCCAAGCCAAGGTAAGAGGTGGGTGCTGGACCTTCACATAGATGACACAAAGGCTTAATGCTTGGGCTCAGATACCTAGACATACCCCATGTCTGTCCACGTGCATCTTTCTACATCTCTTCGTTATGTATTTTCCTTTCTGCCAAACTGACATCAGTGGTGCACCTTCCCTTTATATTGATCTTTAACATGCAACTAGGATGAGCAACTGGATGGGACATGTATCCTGTGCCACCACTGGAGAGAGTCATATGTCATCACTTGTTCTCTGTCGATGGACAAATTTACAGTAATGTTCCATTCCACATCACAATTTTGGAAAGTTGCATGCAAGGTAGGATTATGAGGATTAAAGGGGTGGAGGGCTCTACTTTCTATTAAGGATTTGCTGACAAAAAAAATCTGTTGGCAATTACTAGATTAATAGATGTTTTTGTAAATGTCTCATGAATTCTTACTGAGTTGAGTAAGGCAATGATCCCAGTTCACAAGCCCACAGAGCACTCTGGTCTGTGATATTTACAGCTGCGGTTTGCAGCTCTTTTTTTCACAACTTTCAATGCTTACAATTTTGCTACAGTGGTCCAGCCCCTGCCCAGTGTATTTAAACCAGTTGCCAATATTGTTCTTCTTCATTACCTCCAGAGACCTCTCAGAAGCAGTTCTTGGACGACTCTGGAAACCCTTGCTTTGGACCAAGTAAAATAAGCAAATCTTGACTTCAAAATGCTAATTTTTACTGCCAATTAAGCCTTTACAAAGTACTGAAGAGTCAATTCTTGAAACACAATGTAGCTAAAAAGCATGTTTGAAAAGGCACCACATCCTAACTGGGAAGGCAACAGAAATGGTTCAAGAAAATGTCAACAGATGACTCCTACAGGCAAACAGACCTCAGGAAATACCCTTCATAATCACCTCCTCAGACAACGAGGAAATGACTTCTAGGAAGGATTTACTTCCTTTCCTTTTCAGTACCGTAGATATTCGGAAACTCTTCCTGAGATTTGCAGTGGTTCCTACTTAAAGTGTAATTTATTGACATTCCTAAGAGAGAATGCTTTAATTCACAAAATATTATTCATCAAAACGCTACAAAACTGGCAGTTTTATTCTGATCCTAATCTATAAAGCTTTTTGTCTATCTTTAAAGCTATGGTTATCTTGAAGTGCTTAGTCTCATATTCATTGCTTTTATAATTGGACAACATAGAACAATGGGAGATTTACTAGTTTATTAAGAACCAAAATGAATGTAATCCAATATCACCCTTTGTTGAAAGCCACCTACAAAAGAATTGCATGAGGATGTGAAATGAATAATCTTTCTTAGTTTTCTCCTCTTGAAATCACTATAGTGCCTTTCCAGAGCATAATAAATGGCAGTATGGTGTGGAAAATTACTACCAGTCTAACCAAGTAAACAAGTTCAGTAGATTTTTGGGAAATGGTGCAGCTCATTTCTGACAAATGTTTTCACAGAGGAATCCTTTTTTTTTTTTTTTTTTTTTTCAAATGATCCTGATGGTCCAGGCTGAGGCAAGAAAGCCTTAAAATCAACAATCTGGTTCTTGTACAGACAACAATGTGGTCATTCAACCCAAACTCATTTGTCTTTTTCTCACCATTAAAGATGGGCTTGTGCATGGAGCAGTGTTTCTAAGGTGGGGAACTGAAAATTGTACCAGAAAAGGCAGGGCAATTCAGCACTCGGAAATAAACCAGAAAGAATTAAGTCACTTCATAAAATCTATATCATCCTCTGCACTAGTCTCATTAGTTCTTTAAAGACCAACTGAATGAGCAATGCTGAGCAGCAGTCAGATCTTCAAGGATAAGAGCAATGAAAAAATGCGAACAGTGTGTCCCAATGATGCGTCAGAGTTTAAACCAAGTAGTCAAACAAAGGGATTTTGAGGCTTCCTTGACATGGACAGACTAATTTTTCAAGTCCTGTGTCCTTTCTAGGTTGGGATGAAGCTGGAACAGGTTGAAAATATTTCCACAAACCCTGTTTTGGATGCAAATGAGCTTTGATTCTGCAGTGAGCTCAAAAAGTGTTTTTTACCACCTTGGCCTCCTGAAACCTGCTTCAAATCAGAGGATCGGTTTTCTATTGCAGTGCTTTATCACTGTTCAGCTATACCATTAATTAAAACGTTTTCTTCCCTGGCCCTCAAAGTGCTTTTCTAAAGGAAGAAAATAGCACTATACCTATTTTACAATCAGAGAAACTGAGGCACAAAAAGACAAAATATTACTTTCTCCTTGTAGACTGGAACAGATCAATGCAAACTATTAAGATTCCTTGTTGCCTGATACAAGGAAAGGTCCGTTCTCTGAACCAAGCGGTCACCAGGGATGCAGACTGATCTTTGGGTTTGATTTCAGTGCGTGTGTTGTTTCTTCAGCTGTAAATCTGTCCTGCTGACTGGGTGAACTGCACACCAAAGAGGTGTCAGGAGGTCAGTGCCTGATGACACACATGACCAGTCACATGTGTGTTATACTGCTCCCTGAGAAGTCAATAGTAAACTTAATCGTAAAATAGGAAACACTTGACTTCCCTGAGTGCCTCTTTGGACCATTCAATCATTTCTGCGTTACAAGAAATTGTCTTCTCCATTAATCTGCCTTTTCCTACCTAGCCCAAGAAAAACAGAGCCATCCATGCCCATTTGCTGTGTTTTGTGTTCCTGGGAGTGCTGACCATCTCCCTGCCAGCTCAACCAGCTCTAACCTTGCTCTGTAGCTTCTGGGCTTTGTTGTAATGCGAGTAAAAAATGTATTAAACTACTTGGCATAGACCTTGGAATAGGTACTAAGAAGGAAAGGAATCAGAAAAGAGAGGTTTAATAAGTTAATTCTTTAATTTTACTTTATTTAATGTGGTGTTTGTGAATAGCTCTTATACTTACCTCACTTTCCTGCGCCATGAACTTGGGGTCTTCTCATCTCCAGGGTGAATAAACAGGATGCTGGTGTCCATGAAAAAGATGGGAGAAATCTCTTCCTCTGCAAGACATGGTTCAGATCCTCACTTCCAGGAGGGGTCAGGGCTGATGCATTCCCAGAGAGCTGGGAAGAAAGATGGGAAAGTCTCAGAGTGCAGACTGCCATGGCTCAGCTTCTCCTTCCCCATCACTAGTTTTGGAAATAAGCATCAACTGCCACCAGGCTGGTGCATTTAAATCCTTTCCATGCTGAAAGTCAGAGGTGACGTGCTGGGATCGGTGCCAAAGGCTTCAGTGACCTCAGCGGTCATTGACAAACTGATCCTATGGGATCTCCATGCACTTACACCTTGCAGAGTATGGGGCCGGTTCTCGGAAATGCCAGAAAGGGGACTACCACTTCAAGCTCCTTCAGGCAGATCATACCTAAGATCGTTTATCAAGTTAAACTTTACTCATTGGCTTAAAGAATAAATGTTATTGTCAATTTCTCTGCTTTACTGCAGCTAATGGCAGAGCAGGATGTCAATTGTTTCTTTCCTCAGGACTTATACGCTCTTCTGCTTTTCCCCATAGATGCTTTCTTATAAAGAGTAAAAAATGTAATGAATAAATTGAAAAAAAATGCTTGTAGATCCAAAAGAAAGAATGCATCTATTATAAAATAAAATCTCTTTTAGTAGCTATTAGAATGCATTAAAAATATTCACAGGACTCTCCCCTCCAGTTATGTTGCAAAAGCCATGCAAATAATAATTGTGGCTAAGTGCACTACAGTGACAGTCAATATTGTACTTCCCAAGCTAGTACTCATTATTCTTTATGGAACTCATGCATTTTGTGAAAGATCAAAAGATTTACATATCATATGGAGTGCTTTAGGGAGTGACTTGCTGTGCACTTTAAATGCACAATGTTCCACAGCCATTTAAATACAGATTTCGTTTCTCTTCTGTGTGATATTAAATTTGAAAAAAGAGGGAGAGAGAGACCAAATCGACTTGGGTACCTTTGTTCACATCATGAAATACAATTTTAATTTGGTTCCGATATAGAAGTTTAATATTTTTATGGGATGTTATTGAATAATCTGCTAGGCTCAGCACTGGCCTTTGCTCAGGAAAGAGATGAAAGAAATAAGTTTTTTTTTTATGAGCACTGCAGGCAAAATCATCTGCTTTTCCATGCCCTGCAGAAGGGGACAGACTCTGGCACACCACTTGGCCTGCCTCCACCACCAGCTTCCCTGCAACCTCCCGCAGTTATTCCGGTCTGTGCTTGTGGGTGGAGGGTAACAGCAATGAGGAAGGAGCTGCAACCTATTTCTTTAGTACAAGAATGCAGGAAAGAAGGAAAATACCACGACTTCTGTGCTGCCCCAGACTGTGGGAGACAAGGCAGCATCATTCTGCCACAGCCTGCTTGCATGCTCTTGGGTAAGCCACTGCACACAGGTTCTCCTGTGCAACGCAGAGACAAAAGCACTTTTTTACCTTGCCAGGATGTTGTGAGGATAAAGAAATACATTAAGGACAGCTGAATGGTCAGTTATTATGGTAATACAGCCACATGGCTGTGTAGAGGGGCTTTGAGGCCCTATTTGCCGTGCCTATACTCTACTCCACACATTCATACTCCTGAGATCTGTCCTTTAGAAAGTGCCCGGCTGCGAAAGGATCAGCTGCTTACACTAGTCTCATCCCCTCCATCTACTTTCTCTGCCCCTGAGGTTGTGCCATGGTGCCAGAGATGGGGTACTAGGTCTTGGGACATGGGAGTTGTCAGGCAGGGGACTCTTCATTGGATTTTTCCCATCTGAACGTGAGATGGGATCTATAGTCAGTGTAAGCTACACTCCTGGGAGACCTGGGAGTACAACAAGGTTGTGTCCACTCCTAAAAGTAGCTTTTTCAGAATGGTCTTTGTGACCAGAAAAGGATCATAGATGAACACCATTTTGGGGTAGTACCTAAAGGAAGAGGACAACAGTCTGTGTCATTCTGGGTTGCAATGGGGGGAGCTGGGCACCACCCAACAAGCATATCTACACTAGTGAGCTTGAGGAAATATATCCTTATTCCTCCTCTGAAGGAAGAAAAGAAAGGCTTCTGAACAAGTAATTAGCCCTTTATTTCTATGGAAGAAAGAAAGGGTTTAATGAATAGGAAATCTACCCAATTTGTTTGCTTCTAGTACATTCTACATTATTTTCCGAATGAAGCAAATGGAAAACCTCTTTAATGAAGCATAACTATGTTGTGATTAAGGCTTATTCTGTCTAAATATTGACTCGGATAACATTTTCTCAGGACGAACAGACCATAACCCATGAATCTGGCATCAAAGTCAGGAAGATTAATAGGAAAGATTAATTTTCTGGTTGTATGAAGAGAAGTCTGACATGGCCAAGGCAACAGTCAGAGATTTTTCTCATTATTTATGAGAACCAGCCAGAGAGTTTTCAAAAGGCTGTAGCTTTCTTGTTCCACTGGACATTTGAAAGCTCAGGGAAATATAGCCCTGTCTGTCCCTCGCTGGTGAGCACAGAGACAGGAACAGAGCGGCAGGAATTTCTGTAAAACAACCCTATTGTCTTGGAGCAAAGATTAACCACAGAGTCTTGCAAGCCCTATTGAAGTACAACCGCTGGCTCTTTGACCTGCACCTGCAGGTAAAGGCAGAATAAGTCAGGCATACGGATACTAATCCTGGCCTAAACAATCCAGAGAGGAACAGGTTGACTGGTGCTTGGGAAAAGAAAAGGGTAATTAGAGCAAAGGGTGCTTGGAAAGTTAGCTGAAAAGGGAAAAATAAATTGTTTTGGACATAGCTGGTCTTCTGCCAACGGTGTGATATTTTTTCTCTCTCATTCAAAGAGCACAGGTTTGTGTTTCTTTAATCAATGAGCTTTATTCTCAATAAGGGTCCTGTTGCGAGGGAAGGGGTGTGAAAGATTTTTGTTTTAGCCATTGTTATATACATTATGGTCAGACCCAGAGACCCCAGCTCAAACAGGATCCTATTTTGCTAAAAAATAAACAACAGGAGTGAAACTCTGCCCTAGAAGACTTACCATGTGGTGAAAGAAGGCACACAAAAGGGGTAGTATACTACAATTCTCTTTGTTGGGAGTTCAGACCTTTCCATCTCTCTCTGCAACCAGCAAAGCAATAATACCTCACAGAGAAATACCACCTCCAGGGCTAATCAACTGTCATGGATAAGGATATCTTGGAAATATGCATAAATAGACAGAAGATGATTTTCCCCCACAAACACATAACAGAAAAACCTTCCTGGGAATTAAAAAAGCTCTCTGAGAAAAGCATTAGCTCCTCAGTTCAGGGGTGTTTTTGATCATTCTTAGGATTTGGGAAATTTAAAAAATCGTGACAACAGGTGAGTGTGTCAAACAGAAAAGCTATGAAACTGCCGCAGCGGTATAGGCACAGCAGTGCACTGTGGTTCAGGTGTCTCTTGGCCTGTCTGGTATTCACTGGGACAAGGTGACAAGTTGAGGGATTTACAGGAATGATTTGAACAACAATTTAAATTTTTGACATTTGGTTGCTCATTTGAGCTTTCAAAACTCTTAAAAAGACAAGCTTAACATTGGGCATACCTCTAAGTTATTTAGGACAAGTGGTGGATTTACACACTTTGGGCACTTTAGGGGAAAGATTATCTAAAACAGATTCTCATTACTGTACAACTCCGTCTTTTCTCCATAACTTGTTCGTATAGAGACAGCTTTTAATTCACAGAGTCATAGAATTGTTTAGGTTAGAAAAGACCTTTGAGATCATAACCCAGCACTGCCAAGCCCATCACTAAACCATGTCGCCACGGGCAACATCTACACAGCTTTTAAATACCTCCAGGGATGATGCCTCAACCACCTCTCTGGACAGCCTGTTCCAGTGCTTGACAACCCTTTCAGTGAAAACGCTTTTCCCAATACCCAATCTAAATATCCTGGGTGCAACTTGAGGCCTTTTCCTCTTGTCCTATCGCTCGTCACATGGGACAAGAGACTGCCACCCACCTTATTACAACCTCCTTTCAGGTAGCTGTAGAGACCAATAAGGTCTCCCCTCAGCCCCCTTTTCTCCAGGCTAAACAACCCCACTTCCCTCAGCTGCTCCTCGTCAGACTTGTTGTCTAGAACCTTCACAATCTTCATTGCCCTTCTTTGGATGTTCTCCAGCACCTCAAAGGCTGTTTTGAAGTGAGGGGCCCAACGCTGAACACAGCATTTGAGGTGCAGCCTCACCAGTGCCAAGCACAGGGGGACCATCAGTTCCCTAGTCCTGCTGGCCGCACTGTTTCTGACACAAGCCAGGATGCTCTTGGCCTTCCTGGCCACCTGGCCACACTGCCGGCTCATATTCAGCTGGCCATCAACCGGTACCCCCACGTCCTTTTCCTCCAGGCAGCTTTCCAGCCACTCTTCCCCAAACCTGTGGGGTTGTGTGGGGTTGTTGTGACCGAAGTGCAGGGCCCAGCACTTCTCTTTGTCGACCTTCATACAGCTGGCCTCAGCCCATCAATCCAGCCTGTCCAGATCCCTCTGCAGAGCCTCCTGCTCTCCGGCAGATGAACACTCCTGCCTAACTTGGTGTCATCTGCAAACTTACTGAGGAAGCACTTGATCCTCTCGTCCAGATCATTGATAAAGACATTAAACAGAACTGGCCCCAGTACTGAGCCCTGGGGAGCACCACTCGTGACTGGCGGTCAACTGGATTTAACTCCATTTACCACCACTTTTTGGGCCTGGCTATGCAGCCATCATGGATGGCACATAAGTTCTCCAGAATAGCTACAATGCATTTGGAAATATTTCCCTATAGCATCGTGCCATTGAATTTCCACCTTACCACCCATCTAGCTCACCTGAACATTTAAATTTCAGCTCTGTTCCTATTGTAAACTTCCCAAAGCTGAGCTCTGCAGTTCCAATGATTTCTAGATGGACAAGGAGAAGCGTGCAGGTTAGCTAACTGTTTGTAAAAGATAAAATTATTATTCTCTGGAAAAAAAAACCAACCATAACAACAGGAGAGACACAAAATAATAACCCAGCAGATCTCACAAGCAATTGCCAAAAACCTTTACGCTGATGTTTTGTCTTCCTACCAGCTGCAGATCCCAGCCCTTATTTTGGGCTCTGCACTGCAATACTGGGCTTTCCTTTGCACTGGAAGGAACTAGAAATAAAAGAAATACAGAAACATAAAGGCTGAAATTAAAGTGGAAGAGCAGTGGGAGCATGGCAGTAGTGGTGTTAATGCTGAAGTATTCCCTGGGAGCGCGAGCTGGCAAATGTAGTGGACACCCAGATATTTGAAATGCAGCCAAATAATTTGGCACATCTCTAACTGGCACAAAGCAGTCTTAGTAGAGCTTCCTACTGCTGCTGGCGCTTTTACAGCTGTCTTTCTTCATCTTGCTCTTCCCACTGCAACAGCTACTCAACAGGTGTTTCCACAGACACAGTGTGTTTGGCAGCTGTAACCCTTCAATATTATCGCTGGAATACATTTTTCTCCCTCTCAACAGCATCGCTCGGGTCCGTTGCCCAGAGGCCGGCATGGCAACGGGGACAGCTGACCAACTGGATTTGGGAAAAGGGGGCTGTGTGTTTGGGCAGCCAGATGTACGAGTCGGTAAAGCAGTCAGAGAACACCAATGCTTGGCGTGGCCCTGGGAAGCTCGAGTGATGCTTTGCTGAAGTTTATGTGGAATCCATCTTCTGCTCACCTGGGTTTTCCCTGTTTTTTCTGTTCTTGCCCTGGGACTTCTTAGTCCCATGACCATTTTCTTCATTGCAAGCAAATCCCCATACTGTCGGGCTTCCTGTCCTTGATTTTTCGTAAGGATTGAGTGTTTGCTCAGATTGCAATAGATTTTCTTTGCCAAACTCTACTCAGCCTCCAGTCCAAATGTGCTTAGAGAAAAAGACAGGAGAGCTCAGATCCCAGAGGAAACCTGGGAACTCTGAGATTTTCTGTCATAGAAAGTACCCAGAGAGATTCAAAGGTGAGCCACTTTGGAACAGTGTTCCCAAGAACATTAACATTAACAGTTGTCTTGTTATCTTCTTTTTTAGCTTACCTCTGTAGTTTTTTGGCCTTGTGTAGCCTTTTCTGATTTCTGATCTCATACACACCAAAGCAGTCACAGTTCATACAGCAATGCTGTACATGGTTTGCTGAATGTTGTCTTCTTTAGGTCCCTAATGATATATGTGAGAGAAACAATGCTGAATGATTTTCTTATGAGAGTCCCTGCAAGGTCACAAAAAGAGATTTTTAAGAAGTATCTTTTACTGATGTATATACACATACACACACGTATGAAAACACAAGAACCACCATGCTGGTTCAATAGAAAGGTCCATTTCACTCATCATCCTGCCTCCAACAGCCACAGAAAGCAAATGGCTAAGGACAGCTTTATGAACCAGACTGATATTTCTGTAGCACATTTTCCCAGTGTGCAAAAATGTACAGCTGAGAAACTTTCAGAGCAAGAGGAAGATGGTGCTCAACCACTCCCAAACAAGTTTCTGTCCATGAATTCACCTGCTTGCTTTGCGAACTTATGCAAACTTAGAGCATCCACCAGATCCTGCAGCAAGGAGTTCCACCGCTTCACAACACCGTGTGAGAAGAACTGCTTCTTTCTGTTTATTTTGCACCTATGACCCAAGAGTTCTGTATGGCGTCCCTAAGTCTTGTATTGGAAGAGAGGTGGAAAAATGAGTTTCTGTCCCTCCCCGCTTCTACAGCAGCCATGATTTCACAGGTACGATTTTACCAGTATGTCCTGCCTCCGTTCTCCTCCCTTTTCCACAGTGATTGACACGAGCCTTCAGAAATATAAGTATGGAAATGTCCCAGTGGATCTTTACTCTATTCCCTCCCCAGAGCATCTCACCTCTCTGAAGAGTCAGGATAATATTTCTAACCCCTATTTTGCCTATGTTTATACATCTACATGTAGGCACACACTTGCTGAACTACAGCTATGGCAATTGAGGAGCATGTCTCATGGTATCTGTGCCACAGAACAAAACAGTGCAATAAATCTTTGTCCAGAGCATCATAAGCATTCACTTTCTGATTAGGGCCGGAAGGCCGCAAGGCTGTTAAAGCCCTCTTTCCACTCTCCCCAATGTTGCCATTAATATGTAAAAGCTTAAGCTTGCTAAAGGGATTATTTCCCATCCTATCTGATTGTAAACTGGCATTTCAATGATTACATGTATCTTTTTGTCATTTTCTCGTAAAACATCTTATTCTTGAACAGCATAATTGGCCTCTTACTAATGTTTAATGAATGATTAAATCAGCATAAATGCAACATACAGCTCTACATGGAAAGCATGTTTGCAACCTCCAGAGCCACAGAAATGTATTTTTGCAATACAGGTTTTAAATCCTTATAATTTTCTAATTATGGACTTTCTGGTATATTTCACATTAAGTACATGGGAAAGTAAATGTGAATTTGCCTGTATGAGCTCAGAAGCAATTCAGTCACTTATCATTTTGTTTGCAATTTCTAACCTATGTATTAACAACACCTCTGTGGTTTTCATTTAAGTATATTATATAATCTTCCCAAATTAAAAGCCAATTAAAATCACATAATTGCAGAGCTCCAGCAGGCAAGTCCTTGTAGAGATGGCCAAGCAAGGACACTTCTTTGCACTGACACCTCACATTAACCAGCCTCACAGACAGACTTTATGTTTTGCCCAGGCAAAGGAGTCCAAGTGAAGTGAAGCAACAAAAGTTTATCTGAGTGTAAAGAGAAATGGAAAGGCATTTATTCAAAGGAGGGAGAAATATGGGAAGACACAAAATCAGTTTGCTGAAAACATGAGATTGAGAGGCATTTAGGAGAAGTGGAAATCCCGTGGAAACATGATGATGATTCTCAGGAGTCACGGGTGTAAGAACAGTTTAAGTCCACTTTAGAAAGGCCCCTTAGCTGACAAAAATAAGTCACACAGAACTGGGATATGACATTACCAGGGTGCCTACAGGACCCAGCATCCTGTGGCAGTGAAAAAGCCAAGTGCAGTCAAGGGGCATATCCAGCCAGATGTAGCCAACAGAGCTGGGGAAATGTCACTGACCTTCTCCAGGGTCACTGGTAGAGCAAATGCCTCGCTCAGGAGAGATCCTCCTATGTCAACAAGTACAGAGAAGAGTGAATCAGGGAGATCGGAATTTCAGTCTTCCAAGAGAAGATGCAAAAACATTCAGCTGTCCCTGTAGAAATATGGCAGGGAAGTAAGCACAACAAAGCAAAGAAGCCTACTTAGACAGAAAAGTGGCATTAGCACAAGAATATACCAGAGCGAGCCAAATAGTTTCAGGGTAGAAGTTGAGTTACAACTCCCAAGCACTAAGGTGCTGAAGCAGTTCTGGCAGATGCTGCAGGGCCAAGAAAATGCATGGGTTTTAAAGCAAAGCTGGGTTTGTTTCTGAGGGGAGCTGGGGGTCAGTTTTCCCATCAAAGCTACTGTCTGCATTGTTCAGAAAAAGAGTTCGTCTACAAGATCAGGAAGCAAAGTGATGCTGTGTAACAGCATTCTTGAGATGTGCAGAGCATCCACCATGCTGCTGGGTTGACTAGCTCTTCTAACCAGGCTGAATACACAACCCACAGTGAGGGATACCAGAGTGCACACCTGAGCCCTCCAGCATCCCTCAGGCTTGCTCACATGCCATGCACTCTGTTCTACTACAGGTGCATTTAGACAGTATCAGATGACAGCCAGGGTTTATACGGGCTTGTCGAGGTTCATGAGAGGTGGAGTCCATCTGATGGAGCCATCAAAGCCTTGTTGGAGAGTAACACTGTTGTAAAGGTTACTCTTCCAAGTCCAGTGTGCTACCTGGCTTTTCACCGCAAATCTGTATGAGTACCTGCTCATGAGTGATTGAAGAAGAGTTAATGTACGCCAGCAAAACTTTGGACATGCTTATGCAGTCAAAACAGGGGTCAGCAGGTTCAACAAAAATGAATATAGGCAATTGCTTTAAGAATCTCCACTGTTTACTCCCAAACAATTGAGGTTCAGGAAAAGCTGCGAAAAATACTTTAAGATACATGTGGTGGTTCAGTTCAAAACAAGTGTTGGACAATGCAGGCAAGCAAACGGTCTGAAGGTATCCTTCGCTCTCTCTGGACTCAAGAAATACCTGTTATTGAATCTGGAGAGAAAAATTAGGGGTTTATCCAACCAATCCAGCGTGACTTTTGCCTTTTTCCTTCTGCTTTCCAGCAGCTGTACCTATTCTTCATATGTTTGTATGGCCTGACTCCATGGCTGGGACTCCCTCTTTCTGCCCACTACCCAGCCTGTGACCTTGTCCACGGAGCCCAGCTAACAGGAATTCTGCTCTGCAGCCTGCTTCACCACGTAACCCTCCCATCTCCTGCTGCCCCATCCACTTCTGGACTGCAGCATACTTTCAAGGTAGTAAAGAAGTAGATAATTGAGTGACCTGTTTTGGTGACAAATGCAAATGGAACAAAAGAAAAAGGCTAAAATAACTCATTGAAATGGTAAAACTGTGCCTTATAGAAGGAATTTCAGTACTTCAAAAAAAGGTGGGAAATTAATTTTCCATTTTCTGAGGCATTCCTGTAATTCTTCAGAAGGGACAGGGCAGCTTTACTGGGAAATAACATTGTCCAACTGGTACTTGAACACTTCATCCAGCTACAACTGCACCACAGACTAAATCCGAGTTTGCCAAACACTTTCCTGGTCTCATCATCTGGTTTACAAAATCACTGAGGGATTTTAAAGGACCACAAGCAGGTGGACTTTTAGTTGGCATCAGAGTTTGGATTAATGGAATGCACTACCCACCAGCAGGAGCAAGTGTTACAGCTCTCAGCAAAACCAGTCTGGACTTATTAATTAACATTATAAGGAAGAAAAGGCAGGCACTGAAGCAGATACAGATTCACCCATTAGAAATAACAAAAAGCCCAAGCAGGAAATGCAAGAGCATAATATTTTTACCAAAATGCAAGGAAAAGTTGCCAATCAAAACCTTTGGAAATTTCTGGCCAACCTGTCTGATGTTGTCATGACAAGACCACAGGCTGAAGTTAGTGTTCCAATTTTCAGGATGAACCCAAGTTGTTTTTTTAAAGGATAAACAAAACTGCAGTATCATATCATCACTCTTCAATAAGCTTTTGTTCCTGCATTGCCATCCCTGACAATTCACCACTGGGTGCTATGACTGTCTCAAGGGCTGCTCTGTTTTGCACATCTTCTAAGAGATACTGAAATGCCCAAGAAAGATGTTTGTGGGAAAACACTAGGTGAAGAATTAGAGTTGAATGTCTGAATAACTAGCTTTCCAGCCAAATTTAGGCAAGATGCCTTATTTGCATTTTATATAAATTTAAGTAAGCCAATCTTGTATATTAGAAAAATAATGGTAATAAAATAGAAAAATCATGCAGTGTTAAAATCCTTCAAGCATCCGTTGATCTGTCACTAAGGGAATCCTCATCAGCCATGTTTGAGGGCTTCACATGAACCATAACAGTATCTACTAAGCTGCTCTGTTTGCACACTCTGCCACAGTACAGTGGTTTCGGTCAACACAAATACCTGGAGACGACTGACTTCAAATATTGTTTATTGAGCAAACATCTACTATACAGCCCAGAAGACAAAGAAAGGGAAGAGAAAAAGATGGGCAAGTATCCCCATGAATGTGACTCAGGAGGGACACAAACCAGCCAAGGACATTGAAGAGTCAACAACACATGTCCTATTGCCAGAAGTATTTGTCTAATGAAACAGTCCAAGGATAAAATACCTGGTGTACCAAAACCTAGAACTAAAAGTGGACTTGGATGTCTAGCTCTGCCAAGTTGGTGCTTAACTCTCAGGATAATTAAATTCTCTGGATGCTCCAGTTTCCACCAGAAAAGTCTTTGTAATACCTAAGTTTCAGTTGCTGCACACTCACCTTCCCACCCAGGTCCTGAAAAGCGCTGGTGGGATTCTCACACTGGATTCTTCTAAAGAAGAAACAGGGAGGCTCTGCTCAATCAGAAATAAAAGTGAGAGGACATGCCAGTGTTAAAATGTTCTGTTACAGCACCCCAGATTTCTCACATGTCCTGTAGTGAACCTGATCCTCCTTGTGTAAAATTAATCAAAATTCAGAGTGAGAGAGAAAACAGCTCTTGCCTGCATATTGAAGGTACTAATTTGCCAGATCTGAAGGAGTATTTAAATATTTATGTAGAGCAGAACAGTTTCCGCGGCAAAGGCAGAGAGAGACTAAACTCAGAACACAGCCCAGTGGCTGGGCCTTCCTTCCAGAAAGGGGTTAGAGAGGAGTTCAAAGCCTTGGTCCTTTTCACAGCCCAGGCAACTGCTCCCACATCCACCCAGTTGCCTTCCTGTATGTTGTGTAGGAAGAGGCTGTCCCGCTCCAGTACCTGGTGCCCGGAGAGAGCTCACCCACGTGAACCTGAAGTTCAGGGAGCCACCGTTACTGCTCCTCAGCATTTCCTAGCCACTGGGAACAGCTTCTGCCTTTTACCTCTAAGACCCTTCTCAGCCCCTTCTAACACAACCTACCATCTCTCTGTCAGTATCAACAACGCATATTGCCTTGACAGACCTGACTCCTGCCTTATCGCCCACCTGCTACAGTTCCACATGTGCTTTCTTCCAAGCTGCTTCTCACACCTGTGAGGACATTCTTCTGCATCCCATATCTCACCATTCTTCCCAAATTTCTCCTCTGTGCTCTGGCAAATCCAAATGGTTTGACAGCTTTCAGACTGCTGGATGAGTGTAACTGACGCCAACCGTGTCAGACAACAGTCTCCTTGTTTTCACCTCTCTATAACGCTCCTTCATCCACTGTCCTCCTATACCGAGGTTATCAGCACCATGAGGCAGGCATGACCTTTTTGTTTCGTACCTGTACAGTACTTGCTCAAGACCACCCTCTGATTTTGAGAGCCTGCACTAATATATTTCAGCAACAAAGCTGGAGCTCAGCTCGAGTCGCTTCCTACTTCCAACATCACAGCTTAGCAGGACTGCACTGCACCATGTATAAACCCTGCGATCTAGGGATGTTTCCAGATCTGAGGTTCAGACAAAGGCTCCAGCTGCATCCCTGACTCCATTTTGGTTTGTGAATTAGGTGTAAATCTTCCTTCCCTGTACCTGATCTCCTTTGCAAAGAATCACAGTATGTACATGTGTCATTTGCTGATTCTCCAGGTTTTAACTGGAAAATCCAGGGAACAGGATTTGTGGGGCTTGCTTGTTTTTTAGCCCAGTCATGACCCACCTGAGATGTAGAAGAAAGGTCTGGTCAGATAAAGAGCTCTTGGCTCATTCTTCATCCCTTCTCCTGACATGTCTTAGCCTTTGATCCACTTCAGTCATGAGGAAGGGTTATGTTCTGTGGTAATGCTACTTGAAGGGGAGACCATGTCTTCTGAGTCCTGGCAACTTCTTGATCTTTAACTACAGTGGTTTATCTTCTAAATAACTCATGTTCCTTAGCTATTTAATCACATCACTCCTGTGAGAGGACACGCTATTATCATCATGTTGTAAAGCCAGCTGAAGGAAGCAGAGACAGTCTAAGTGACCACCCAGATTTATTTTGGTCATTTTAGAATGATTTCCAGAGGCTTACATGTTTACATGCTTTTGTCATGACTTACCCAGAGAGGTAAATACTATGGTAAAGCCTCCCTCTTCTGGAAACATCAGCCCCTCTATTGCTCAGGTCAATCGTCTTTTGTTCACGGCAAACAGCAGAGCCTGGAGAAAGAACTGGAAATTAAGTCAAGATTATACTTGTGGGATATTAGAAAGGGAAATGTGAAAGAGAGGGATATATCCAGAGAAGCAGAGATGGGCACGAGGCAGAAAGGTAATATGGAACATATAAAAGTCATTAAGAAAAGCATTGAAACCTTTCTGAGTTTCCCCACGTGTTTCCGCATGAAAGTGCAACCGGAGCACTTTCTGTGCTGCATATTAGAGGGAGAGAAAATGCAAGAGAAAGACCAAACTAGGCAATAGGTCATGAAAGAGAAGACATATTATTCTCCATTCATCTGCAGGGAGAAGAGATGCTGGCATTCCATTCTGCTCTAGAGGAAGGCTGGGCAATATGGCTCCTCACTGCCTAGTTGTTGTCACAGTTGGTCACCATTGCTAAGCAAGTATTAGCAGTTGGCCTGTGTGTGGGACTACCCTGTAGCCCTCCCTCCTGGGGAGGATATGCCCTGCTTCCTTCTCAGGGCAGGAGAACTGGCATGGCAGAGCCATCGCAGATGGGTGAGCAAAACCACAGCTGGCATTGCAGCTTGCATTTAGACAATTAAATAGCCTGCCAGCAGCCATGCTTCTTGGAAGTCATCATGCTGTAAATATTTCACTGAGTGTTGCCCATGGCCACTAAATACTGACAAATGCTTCTATAACAAAGGCTTGGTATCTGGACCTCAAATCTCTTCAGTCCCAAACTTCAGCCTTGCTGCCGTTGACTCCCGTAACTCATCTTCACCCTGGTAAGATTGTTTTAGTGGGATTAGGTCAACACAGCTGCATGTACTTCCTGCAGTACTTTTTAATCTTTCTTTTTTTTTTTTTTTTTTTTCTCCTTTTCCCTTGTAGTTCTCAAGGTTTTATTGTTTCTGGAGAATTTAATTTAATAAAAAGACTTGGTTTCTGGTTTCTGGGGTTTGGGTTCTTTTTCAAATCAACAAAACCCCCTACAAACCTGTGCCTCCAGTGAAAGGAAAACTTTCCCTGCCAGAATTAAGTGGAGGTGGTAGAAACAAGGATATTTGAACAAAGAAAGCAGGAGTGATCACTACCCCATCGCTGGAGCACACAGGGAAAGGACAGAGAGAAATGGAACAGCAGCAGTGAGAAATATGCATGCATATTCAGCCCCTTTGTCAAAAAATCTTGTGCTGCAGCATTTCAATTAACAAAGTAGGATGGTTTACCTGATAAAATGCTCCCTGTGTGAGTGTAATTACATATTTATGCCCCACAGAGATTTTTTAATTTCTCTTCAGTTTGTTTGCCTTGAAAGTATTTGTCACTGGAAATGTTCTTGATGTGTAATTTTAAGGCAGGGTTGGCCAAATGTGTGTTTTGTTTTCATTTTAGATTTACTTCACTGAAGAAGGATTGGAAGATAATGTATATTTTCAGCGCAAAGAAAAAATTCAATAAGAGAGGTGATACATCAACCAGCAGCAGAAAAAAATGCACTCAAGTGCTGCTTCAGAAATTTCAGTCTTTTTTTCTCTCCTCTCTCTCTCGTGCTTGAAATATATTCTCAGGTGCTTGAAACAGCTTATTGTTCTGCCACTTTCATTTTGTCCTTGCTCCCCCAAACCCGCCTGTTGTGTTTCCAGACAGGCAGCCACAAACAGGCAGCTTTTTGGTCATTATTTTCCTATTATTTGAGCCCCTGCCTGAGCAATCCCTGCCTTGGAGTCTTGGTGCTGAGCACCAGCCCACCTCCAGCCAGGCGTTACAGATGTGCTCAAGCCTAAGTGTGCTCCGCTGGGTCAGGGCCTGGCAGGGTATGACTGTTGTAAATTCATTGTTGCAGCTTTGTTCAGCCATAGAAAAGCACAGTTAAGACTTTGGAGAGCTGCTTGAATGCTTAGTGAAGAGCAGAACTCCTAGCTTCCACCAAAACCTAGTCTGTTGTTTGTTTCCTTCCTTCTTTTCCCCAAACTTCTTGAGAAAGGATGGGAAAGGACCTGAAGGTCAAAACTGTACCAGTTTTGGCTGGAGAATGGCACAACAGAAGCTCACTGCGGGCCGGGGAGGTCAGTATCTCTCTAAGAGATTAATAGGGGGGCTTCCCAAAGCCACACAGTAGCTCAGCCAGTGTTTGAGAAGCCACCACCGTGTGAACCATTTTACTGAGGATTATGCTAGTTTAACCATGCATGCAGGGAAGCAGTTTGAGGGGTGTCAGGAGACAAATCTGTGATCGCATCTCCTTCCCAAAGACCAGGTACGCTGCACTGGATCATTGACTGGCACAGGAATGATTCTGCTGGGGCACACAGAGCTTCCAGCTCTGGAGATGACAAATACCCATATTCATCTCCTAGACCTAACAGCAATTTTTGACACTGGCATGACTGAATTCATCTTACAGGCCTGGCGAAGATAAACGGAGTCATGAGGCTGGCTTTGCTTCTTCCTCTCAGACGGATCCCGGAGGGTCATGACTAGCATCTGTTCTGTCTCTTCGAGGATGCACAAGGCGAACTCGTGTCTTCTTTTTACTACCAGGTTGTGTGAGCACTCCAGGAGCTAGCCTCAGAGATGTTATTTGACTTTGGTGCCTGCCAAACTGTGACACTTCCCTGTCACAGCCAGAATTGTCTTCTCTCCCCCAGCTGTCCTGATGCCCATAAAGAAAAGCTCCTAGATGAAAGACAAAGAAGCTGGCTGAGGCCCAACACATAGTCATGGGAACTGATGTTGGGGATAAGGAAAACATGCTAAAATCTCAGCCCCTTCAGCATACTATGGGGATGACAGTGCTCTATTACAGCTTCTCTGCAATGTGGAATGGAGGTTTTTCCCCCCACTTTGGTTACCCGAGAGATGCAAACATCCTTTCAGATACAAACCTGGAGCTGCCAGCACTGTGCTGCATCCGTGTTTAGTTCCTGTTCCACCCAAGGGTGACTGCCCAAAGTCCAAGGGAAAACCGATAGGGGTTAACACACAACAGGGAGAGCATTCTGCTGCGGCTGCACGAGCTTTCTGCACCCCTTTGAATCAGGGGCTCACCTGCAAAGCATTCGCTGGGCCATTCCCGTCTCAGACACCACACCTGTAACCCAAGATGCAGCATGGGACTGAGGCAAGTGGCTCTCACGTGCGCAAAGCCACATCTGACCGCTCAAGCACAGAAAAATTAGGGCTCTGCACCCTGGCTTAAGCGTTCCCTACCCTGTTGGGTGAGATGTCTCACAATCTTTATATAGACCTGTATAAAGATTTTTTTGCAAATATTTTAGTAGACAAGAAATGCTACCATATGATCGCAAGAATCCCCAGTCGAGCTGGACACCTATTAACTATTGCAAGCCTAGCTGTTAGCAGTAGCTGTTCCAGCTTCCAGGGGCAGCCATTTGGCTCTCACCCAGCTTGAGTGCAGTTCCCCTGGAAGGCAGCATCCCAGGGCTGCCAGCCAGACCTGTGCCAGCACAAGGGTTGCTTGGCAGTCCCACTCTGCAGCTTCTGGAGAAAAGTTAGCAGGGACTGCTGACCAGGCTGCCAAGCATCACTGCACCCCAGCCCTGCCTAGCCCAGCCCCCTCCTGCAGCATGGCACTGTTGGGAAGTCCTCACTCCCTACCACTCTTGAAACACTCACCCCCCGAGCTCCCAAAGGCATGAGGACTGCTGGGACTCTTTACATGTGGAGACTTTGACATTCAGCCTGTAGGGACAGGGGACACCTGTTCATTGATTATATGATCTCCCGAGATTCCTTCTGGCCCCATCTTTCTGCGATTACTCACCACCGCCTGCTGTTAGGATGGTTTTGTGATGCTGGCAGCTGTTTCGCAGCAGCTAGACTGAGGTCAGACACCAGTTAGTTGTTGACACCAATTAGTTCTGGCTTGAATGGCCCAAATGATCTGTTTATGTTGCAAGCTAAGACTACCCATAATGAGAACAAAAAAAAGCAACCCGAACCAAACCCCACAACCTCTTAAAACGTATCAGCTTCCCTTACTGTCTCAGTAGCACTGTAAGACTCAATACATTATCTAGTCTTATGTTTCAGTGATGTCTTACTATATTATCATGAGATAGACAGCCTACTACGCTGCAGCCACACATCCATCTCAGAAGTGAAAGGCTGCCCACAAGCTTCCAGCTCTAATTCAGGTGTATTCGGCCTCATCCCCTACACTTCTCTTTGGCTTTCCCACCCTGTCTTTTACCCCTGAACCAAAGATGCTCTGTCAGGGGCCCATGTCATTGCTGGGTATGTTTGAGTGCATGAAAAACTCCTGAAGGATATTGGTTCCTTTGAGAGGTTTGCACACAACTCCACATATCATCTTAGAAATATCTGCTTTTTTAAGCTATATGGTAATGCACACTGCGCATCTGAGATTAGAATATGGCCCTGGGGAACAAAAAGCTCTTCTCTTTACAGCTGACAATGCATAGCTTATTTTTATGAGCACTTCATGTTCAAGAGATTCAACTCCATTGTTTGGCAGCCATAGTTTCAAAGGAAATATCCAAAGATGGTTTGACTTTGAGCATTGCCATTTCTACTTCTGGGGTGCAGGCATTCACTGGGTGACATTGACCTGTGGCCTGTGTGCCCAAAGTGGGGCTGAGCATTTCAAAACCAGCTGGCGAAACCTTCAGCCTTCAACAAACAGCCTCAAAATTCTAGGGGAAGATGCACGCAACAAGAGGCTGCTCTTGGAAACACCAGGAAGATTGCTCAGTTCCTGTGGCCTCCCCTTGCTGCTTTGTAACAGTTCATCACCCACTATCTCCTGCCTTCCGCTCCCATCCCATAGTCCTCCTAGGATCAGACTCAGCATCCACAGGTCCAAAGGGGAGACTTTCTGAGGTGGATTTTTGATCCACCCTTTAGGCTGTCCTGCTCCTCCCTTTTCATTACCAAAGAGTTTAATACAATTCTTGTCCCTTCTCTTAAGCCACAGTATGTAGATCAAAAATAACAATAATGGAAAAACATCCTGAGTGACTGGGGAAATAAAGTATCTTTTTTTTCTTTTGCTAAACTTATGGTACCTGGAGAACTTGTCGCTCCTGTAGGAATAGCTTGCACCTCACCTCAAGACAAAGTTTATGTATCTGTCTTGTCTCCAACCTCATCCTTCTGAAGAAACATTGCCTTTAAACTGCATCACTAACACCTGTACCCAAATACCATTTGAAAAGCAGAACAAGTGGGGCAAAAATAAGACAAAGTAAAGAACCTGTTCCAAATGGGCACATCATCAGCACACAGGAAAGCAGAACCCCAAGACTGCCTGGACTTAGACTGCCATGTACAGTGTGTTTGTACAGGGTCTACCACTCTCCTGGCTTCATCCTGTCCACTCTCTAGTCTGCCACAATAACAGCAGCAACAATAATGAATTAAGTTCTGCCTGCAGTAGATGTGGCTATTTCATTTTGGCAGTGCAAATGTTGCTAAGTGAAAGCACGTCTTTCTGAACTGCCTTGCTCATGGGAACCATTTAATCATTATAGAGCAATTATAGAGGTCTTTATTCAGTTGTTCCTTAAGTCCTCATTCAGGCAAACCTATTTCAATGGGAACTGTGCCTGAAAGGGACTCATCAAAACCTGACCAGGAAATGGCCAGTAAGAGTAACCTATTTCCAAGAGAGAAAAACTCATGCATTACATCCATAATGGGTAGCTTCTTATGAATACACCTATTGAAGTGTGTTATATTCATTAAACTCCATTTGGAGAAGAAGGGTAACCTTCCAGTTAACACAATTTCTATGGGCTCGTGAGAGCTAGGTTCTGTTCCTGGCTTTGACATAGACTCCCCCTGTGACCATGGTCACACCACTTCATAATTTTACCTTGGACTTAGCAAAATAGGCAATAAACCAGGACAGTAGTAAGCATCAGTTTAACCTTATTTGTGGACTGCAGCCCCCAGTTCCTCCTCTGCAAAACAGAAAGAACAGATAATTTCTCCTTGTGGGTTTTTTTTGTTTTTTACTTTTCTGTTCACATTTTGAGGCAGGACCAGTCTTTTACTCTGTGTACGCCCAGTGCATTGTTCAATGTCTTTGATCGGGGCTGTGCTGTATCACAGAGTAATAATACTAATTGTTATCAATACAAGCAAACAATGCTGTGCTTTTGTGGCACATGTCCACTAGGAGCTTGACTGAGACCATCAATATTTCATGTGGGACTTAAGCCCCATTTGAACTTGTCTCCCAAAGCGAGAGTTTACAAACACAATTTAGTCCCTATTTGAGCAGGGCTTTGAAGATGTAAAGTACTAAATTGTGTATCTGTATGTATGAGAGACAGAGACAGAATGTGTAATTTCTTTCTGCATTCAGGGAACACAAGATTTCCTTTTTTCCCCTCTTTTTGGAAGGAAGTTTACTGCTGAGACTATTAGAGAAAATGCAAATGTGCAGACTGTTTGTTAAGGCTCCAGGAGAGAAAGCACAGGCAGTTGTTACCATGAGTATTTCTAGGAAAACGGGAAATCTTTGTCTTTAAGTGTATTTATTTAGCTAAAGAAAGTTTGCACAGCTTGTGGAGAATGGTTCTGGAGGAAATTAAATTTCAGCTGCACCTCCGTATCACTCCTACACCTGCCAGTTCTTTTGACCAGCTAGTGACGATCTGCACCCAGGGCTCTGGCCCGCGAGCACATTTGCAATGCTCACCAACGTCACAGATGAGCTGTTGTGCAACCACCAGGGTTTTTTTTCTTACTTTTATGCAAGAAAGAGGCAACAACTATACTTCTGCACACAACAGATTGCCTGCTGTAGCAGAACCCACCAGGAAAGCTCCCAACAGCGTAGGCAGGAAACATGATGAATTTTTGAGGCAGATTAAAAAAAAATAAAATTATATTAAATGTTTATATAGGCTGGTACAGATGGATCCAAGCTGGACACAGCATAAACCAGGTTTGGTCCAGAAGACATTTAACCATATTAGCTTATTAGGGCTTATTAACTTGGACGCAGCCCCATGTAATGTGTCTATACAGCTTCCAAACTGGATCTAGCTTATGTCCAACTCGGTTGAAGGGTAGTTATCAGTGCAGTCCCTGTGGCCACAGTTTATCGCACTTCTCTCCACACTTGCCTTCAACCTATGAAATCTCTGGTCCGTAAAACTCGTGCAATACAGGCAGGTGAAAGTATGTCTTGGAAACAGTACGCCAGGACTCCAAACATGAGATAAACCAAAGGACAGTTGGGTGTCCTAAGGGAGGGATAGGTTGCAAGGTTTGTGGCCAAAGATAGAGCCTTGGAGGAGAGGCAAAGGCCTTTGAAGGGTTTTTTGGACAAAGAATATAAAAGGAAATGTGCTGGAGGAGAGGTGAGGTGAGGTAGAAAGCAAGGTCCGAAAGACGTGCTAGGAAAAGGACCTAGCCACAGTACGCTGTGCCCAGCACAAGGTGAGCTTTATGAAAGATGGAAGATACAAGGAAGCTGGAATTTAAAAAAAACAAATGACCACCAAACAACTGAAGAGACAAAAACTCTAACCTTTTATGTGGTTTGTTGGCAAAAGAGGATCTGAGAATGGAAAATGGGCAAGAGAGAGAAAAAGGAGGGACATGTGCAGACCTTGACAGTGACCTTGGAAACAGAAGAAATAAGCAGAGCCAGAGCCGCCACACATCTTTCATAAAAGACAAACTGTGGTCAACCAAACTGCACAGCAAGTTAATGCAACTATCACAAATATACTTAAATATTATTAAAAAAAATCATTCTAAGAGTAAAAAAAAAATATCCTTCAAACCACATTGATATATGTTGGCTAGGGCTCAAAGACCTTTAATTCACCTAAAGAGATACTTCTTTCCTTCCTATCAGAATATTGAAATTTTTCAAAAAAGCTATATGACCAAAAACATTTTTCCCAATTTTCAGTTATCCTCATTGACACCCCTTGCCCTGAAATCCCGGTTACCAGAAAGATTTGTCATAGATTTCCTTGGAAGCACAGCCATGAGCTGATATATTAGCGTTAGACCATTTCCTTCCACAAGACCTAATCATCTGCTATTAATATATTTCCAGTAATTGTTCCATAAAGATTCTGGAACACTGAGTCTCAGCAGGTGCAGGTCAATGCAGCTGCACTGTTTTACAGTACCATGATAATTTCACTAAGGCTGGGAGCCAGCCAGCTCCTTTATATGTTAACCTTCTGATGATAGGATGCAATTCGGGAACAGCCAGAAGGACAAGCGAGTACCCCTACTGCTCACACACACGAGCATCCCAACAACAGGGTGAGAAGGCAGAGACATAATGTCACATCATCAAGGCATTGCCGATATATTACAAATGGAAGGGTCAGGTGAATAAAAGTGGCTGTAGATTTGGCTCTCCTGAGAAGTGGTGGGGATTTGGGGGGTGCTTTTTTACTTTACTTACTCTTGCTTTACTTTCATTTTTGCACTTTAATGTTTTATACACGTCCCAGCTACTAGGCATTCACTTCCAGGAAACGTCTGATGTTCTTCTAATTCGTACAAAATATTTGATACACTTCCTTGAAAAAAATATAGAAATGTTATTTGCATTTCTGCAGCACCAAGAAAGCCCAGCTGGAATCAGCATCATGTTGTGTTATATTTCATATAGTGCCAGAGGTGAACTCTAATTCCAAGTTACAACATAAAGCATAAGAGCAGAGGATGGGAGAAACTATAAAATTATAAAAATAAGTTAGTTATACAGCCAGTGTTAGATTCCAGCGATATGTTTCATCTGCGTATATGTATGTGGCTATGTCGAAGCTAATCACTCTGGGTTCTCTCTAAAACCACCGAAGATCTAGTCAATAAAATCAGCGGTGTGTAGGGTGCAATTCACTTTTTCTTAAAGTGGCTCTCAAAAGCTGGTCAACTGAGTTGCACCCTAAAAGCATCTTCGCTTCCTGCCAGTACCACAGGGTGACTGGCACAGCTGTATATGCCTGGTCGACATATAGACACATATGCTCACTTACTCAGCTGTGGACGTCTGGGGTTAATCTACCCCAGTTCTCTTGGCTTTCCACCCAGGTCCCTGTGTATTAAGCTGTGTTGCCTCTCTGGCACAGGTAGAAGAATCTTTTTTCACCCTGCAGTTTTTTAGTTCAGTTCAAAACAAAGATGTTTCTCTTTCCAATCATCTTGAAAGTAAGAAAAGTGACTGTACATGGAAGCCCTTAATACAAATCTGTAGGACTCTGAAGAACTGCACTGACTTATTCTCGTGTTAAGGGATCTGTGTTTTGCTTCAGTTTGATTTTTACAGCTCATGTGCGCACACACTCAGCACTGTGGGGGGAAAAAAAAAGAAAAGAAAAGAAAAGATATCTTCAGTAGCATGATAACTTATCTTTCCAGTGATATTTTTCCCCCCTATCTCAATTTAAAATGAGTCAGATCTGGATGGAGGAATACCACTTGCTGCTTTATGTGCATACGTACTGCGCTGCATGTGTTTCTGTACAGGTTTTGGGTATGTGTGTGCATTACGAATGTATTCATGATTTTTTTTTTTGTGGTTTATGAGGTTTTAGTAGATAAAAAGGATAAATGTAGTGTGCTCATACACAGCAGTACACTGGGATTAAAAAAAATGCATAGCTAAGAACCTACTTAATTAACTCATCTTAAGAAAAGAAATTCTTTCAAACACCATGCAGAATTAAGACACATTCAGGCAGGTTTCTTGGAGACCAAAGTTGCCGACAGATGCTAAAAGGAACCAACAAATATTTCCAGCGAGTTACCAACCTAACCTAATCTGTTTAATTGTGTTTGTAAATTCATGAGGCACCCAACCGCTTATCCAAATACCACACTTCTGTGGATCAGGTCCTAAATTACGATGTGTGTGGCATATTACTTCAAGTACTAGACTTCGTTAAAGATCAGTCGCTTTCCTTATTAACGTCCACTCCTGCAGAGATGGAAGCTTCTGTTCAGGGGCACCACGTCCTCACAGATCCCAGTGGTAACTTCCGTGTTCAGTAAAATCACCTTTTGTAGTAATTATATTTTCCGAGTGAAAGCAAAAGAAATCTGTAGCCTTCCCAAAACAGTTTATTTCACTATCCTTTAGCAAGCAGGCTTACCCTGGTTAGATATTGCCAACAGAAGAAATGGATATCCAGAATTACCTGTATGAGCATGGAAATATTGGTCTGAAGAAGGGAGAGAGACAAGGAAAAGAGGGTTTATACATGGCTATTCTATTCCATTTATTCTCTACTGGGGACATACTGACATGCAGTCTTGGATGTGTCTTTGTGGCATGGAAATGGATTTATTTCAAATGTTAGCCAAACAAGACCGAACCATTTGATGATAAATATCCATCACAGGCTTCCTTAGAAATAACGCTCAGAGAGAAACATAATTCTCAAACCTCATCTTGCCTCCAAACTCTTCTCCTCTCAGGGGACATAACCTTCAAAATAGGAGAGACTCAAAGCGAACTGATCTGAGAGCTAACGTTTCACCACAAAATACAACCTCCATTTCTAAACTAACATCCTACTATACAGAAGAGCTAAGAGCCATTCATCTGATATGGAAACCATTGGCTTTTTCCACTGAGCGCAAGCATGACATGGCAGGCAGTCACAGAAATAGCTGTTACTCATACAAGGCTGTACCCTTCTGGGTTTTTTTCAGGGATAATATTTCATTCTGTGCCACATTCAGCAAGTCAAGTTTGCCCACATAGTTGGCAAATGCTAATGAAATATTTTTAGTAGTACTTCACAGCCAATTCATCATTTTCCTAAGATGGATCTAATGAAAAAACACTCCTCAGAGCATGATATCCCACACCATCAACCAGCCCAACGAAGCTGCGTTATTTAATTAGGTTTTTTTGTTATACCCCCAATATATGATCACTGTCAAACCACCACACAAGAAAGGCCATCCCAACTGGGTATTTACAGTCCAGTATAATATGCCATAAATATTTTTGGAGCACGTTGGTCACTTTGGAGGGACTTGAATGAGATTATACTCTTTACTGCTTGAACCCCACAGGAACTGCTTGATATGACACAGACTTTAGAAGGGGGTTGATGTCTTGGTGTGCAAGACTGAATATCTGTTTTTTCCATCTGATTAATATAAGGAATCCACACCTACCCCATCCATCTACAGAGTCTCTCCCTCCAGTTCAGTTAGTGATAACCACAAAAATGCTAAATAGAACAAACAAGGATTTACCCTAAAGTAATCTGCAGGTGCCACATCAGCCAATCTTCCCTTCAGAAACACATACAGAAAAGATAACACAAAATATTTAGCAATCCATTTTTCTATTCTGTTTCATTACCACCTCAACGGAAAAAAAATATATACATATATATATATATATAAAACACACACATACACATATGGAATGGAGTGAGGGCAGGAAGAGCGAAGATACAGGAAAATATAACATTTAAGTCCCTATAGTCAAGCTTATAGCTGCATAATCATAAAGACAAGTAAATCCAAGAATGTGCAGAAATTCCGAGCTGAGATCAAAACTAGAACTTGTTTTCCTTCCCTAAAACATTGTTTGACTTTAGGGCATTGTAGTTTTCCATCTTCTATATGTCCTCAAAAAAACGAATAAAAAATTGAACTGTGTAATGGGAACAGGTGTCAGTAATAAAGCTTAGAAACTCTATTTGTCCTCATAAGAAATTGTCATCTCACTACATAAGTACAGCCTGGTACTGTCGATAAATATAAACAGCATTTTGATAAAGATAAATTATAAAGCAGTTCTTTGGTGTTCTAAAGAGACTGGGTATGGGCATTGTGGACAGCTGTTTGGCTGCTGCAGCTATGTTTAATGAGATTTATGCACAAAATTGTTTGCACGTTTGAGTGATATATTTCACAATGGCACTGAAAACAATTGGGTGTTGTGGGATAAGTACCTTTTACAGTATATCAAGGTCAAACCTTTTACTTGATGTACTTAACTAACCATGTAAAATATTACATCAGCAAGCCTATGAGGCACTTAGAGATATATTCATATTTGCATAATGTCCTCTGTAAGTTAGTCTGCGGTCCTTAAGGGTGTTTAGAATAACTGCATGCAAGAATATACTTAATCCAATCTCATTTTAGCTTTTGCTCTTTTAAGATTTCAAAATTAATAAATCCTCCTGATACTCCAAATTACCATGAGCTTTTATAAGCATAACTTTGTAACTTTAACCCATTTATGAACATACCCTACAGGCATATGTACTAATGAATAAGAAATAACATTAGAAGTTTAAAGATGGTCTCTTTATGAAGTAATGTAAGAAAATCCTGTTAGCTGGATCAAGTACAAAAGTGTGATTTCTTAAAAATAGAAAATCCTTCACAAAATTACTTGTAATTACAATAACCAAAGGATAAAAAGTAAGAATAGTTTAAGTATTGTGCATTATTTAACTTGGTACATGAAATATGTTTTATGTATATGTATGAAGCATGCAAATAGAAATCTGATCTAAAGTGTGCTTCCATGGCTATGGGATTTTAATTTATTTATTTATTTTCTGTTGTGCTTGATTGCTGTCAAGAATACTGACAGATAAAGGATTTCAAATTACCTTAAACACTTGGTGTTTCTTTAAGTGAATTAAGCTCTTCTCTTGTTTGCCTGTAAGGCATCTGGAAGAGAAGGGGAAAATCTTCCTGGTCAAAGGTTCTCCCAGCATCCCACAAGTTCTCCAGGATCCACAAGCTAAACACCTTCTTTGGAGAATTGAAAAGATAAAACCTCATCACAATAAATGGGTCAGGAAGTGACATTTCTCCTGCTTGCCACGGGGTTGAAGCAGCAACCGCTGTCTGCCCACCACCAGGAGTCATTACAACCCGTTGAATGAAATATCCTAGTGACCACATCCCACGAGTAGAAGGGGACTGAGTCCCAGACGCTGATGCTGGTGGCTTATGGGGACAAAAAGGCCATGTGGGAACTACATGGAAGTGGGAAATAAAGGTTCATTTTGCCCACCACCTACTTAATATGGGCAGAAAAAGCCCAGAGCATCTCTTGCTTCCCCCCACCCCTTCCCACCTCAAGTTAAACATTAAATGGCCAAACTACAGGGACCCTCCCCTTTCCCAGTTATTACTTATTATGATAATCCATTTTGTTCTGTTCCCCGATCAGCCTTAATCACTATTCTCCTTGCACAAAATAACTAAAAAAGGGATTTTATCTGGTATGAGCAGTCAGTGTGTATCATCAGAGCTGCTTTAGATCAATGGAGCTATGATACTAAGAAAAGCTGAACAGCTGGCCCTGAGACCTTAGTGTTCCCAATAGATTAACTCTGTTGATTTCCTAAGAGTGGCATTTCAGCATATCGAGAATGTATTGCTTTCAGAAGGAGGACAGGTGCAAGTCCCAGACGTCAAAGGAGTCACCCTTTTATTGTAAGGAAGCTGAAGTGTATTGACAGGTCTTACAACGAAAGCCATTTCATTCATCACATGTTGACTTTGGCAAGTTTTTGCCCTGCTCACTGGAGCAAGAATAAAATAAATTTAAAGCAATGACAACCAAGATTTTGCCAGGTGGGTGTGCTGTAGAGATGCTCTACCCCTCTTCCACTGAATGTCACTCTGACATTGAGCCGAATTCTAGACTTCCCACAGACCAAAGTGGCTTTGTTCAGGGAATAATGCAAGAGCTGATGGAGAGAAAAGCTAAGTGACTTCTTATTAAAGCAGCTTCAGATACCCAATAACTCTTTGAGAAGTGGGATCGTGCTTTGTCGCAGGGATTGATGGGGCAAGACAGCACATAAACAATAATTGTTCAGCCTTAGCAAAACAAGGCTGGGAGGGGATAGATCTGCTGTAAATAAATATGTAGATTTAATGCCTAGAGGGAGAAACTACTGAAGCTAAAGGACAGTAAGGCACATGAGTATAGGAGAACCTTGATCTTCTTGAGACTGGAAATTAGAGGAAGGTTTCAAAGTGTAAGATCAGAGAGGGCATGGAATTGCCTGGCTAAGTGGACTAGCAGGACAGCTCTCCCTCTCCACCCAAGAAAACAAACCCCAGCTGGGATTAAAATGGACCTTGATCTGTTTATGAATGGCATTTCATCAATGTATGGGACAGGAGATGACCTAACTCTATGACCCAGGAGGTTTCTTCTATTCTTCAGTTAGCAGCAGCACCTCAGCTACTACCCACCTCTACTACATACTAAGGCAAAGGATTTTGTAAGAGGTACAGTCCACAGCTGGGAATGACTGAAGCTATTTCTGCCTCCTGGTGTTCTCCTGCCTCCCCTACACTTTCTCTGTCACACAACATGAGGGGACAGTCAAACAGGACTAAAAGTCATCCTGAACTGGGCAGGTTTTACAGCACCATAGACAAAATCACTGGGAACTGTATTTATCTCAAGTCATTAATATTTGATCTAGACATAGGATTGAAAGTGAAGACATACATTGTACAACACTAATAGCTGTTAGAGATGTTACCAGTGATATCCCAGGAGATTCTTTAATAGGGGCAAGTTTGTTTCCAGAAGTAATTTCAGATCGCTTCCCTCGTGAAGCCTCAGAGGTTCTTGGGGATGATGGTTTAGGTGCTCTCCACACTCCTCTTCCCCATCTGCCATGATACAACCGAGTCTGAGCACACAGGGTCAGAGGGCTTCAGGTCACCTTCTGCTTTCCTTGTGCAAGGCTGCACTGGAGTCTGGCAAAGTTCCCCTGCAACAGAAACATCTGGATTCCCACATCTTTAGCCTCTGGCAGTGCATCTGCTCTGACAGCACGAATGGCCAGGGCCCTTACAGCTCCTGTCCTCCACAGCAATTGCACGAGGGATCCCTGATGTACCTCCCCCTGGTTCTCCACCTTTCCAGGCAGGCTATTGGAAAGACAAGCAACTAAATTGCTACCCTAGTAATGAAGAGAAACCCCATTCACAGAGAAATTCACACCATATCATTAAAACAATAATTAAGAGTCTAGTCACCTAGACCATCTCTCTGCTCTTGTAACCTACGTTATCATCATCAGAAGTCTTCTCCTGCCCTTCACAATCAGCCTCCACCAGAATGGCTTGAAGAAAAGGCAAAAGACAGGTCAGAGTCTGGATAAGCCTATCTAGCACACTAAGCAAAGGTAATAATTCAGGCAGCTTACATACCCATGCCAATGACAGTTGTGAAAGGGAATGATTTAAAAAGAACACTGTTAGTCTCCTAACCACCAAGAAAAAAAAATAAATAATTAACTACTCTTCCTCCCATTTGTGATCATGGATTCTCATAGATCATTAACCAGGCCTTGTAAATGCCAGTCAAGATCAGGCATCTTAAGACTACCATCACTAATGTTAGAAAAAGACCAAATTGGAATGCAGCAGGGCTTCGTGTTCTTATATGGATGGTTGTGTCTGGATGCATACTATGCACACCCCACCCCTTCCTTTCAAAATACAGCATTGATAGGAATTCTGAGTTCAGGCTGTGTGCCTGTAGAAGGTCTAATAGGAAAGTATGGGAAAATGTACGAACAGCCAAATATAGTGAGCATAATGAAATTCAAATTGTAGCAATAGAATGCAAATGTTAAGTGTGATTGAAGAATGGCCAGCTAGGTGTCTCTGGGAAGGCCATGTTACAGGCATTCATCCTAGTGAACAACCAGAAAACAAAAAAATAAAATCGAGCATTTACAAAAAATTCAGTGGTCCATGAATTTTTACAGAGAACTGCCAGTATGCCCTTGACAGAGAGAAGAGGGAAACTTCTAACAGCAAACAAAGATTTCTAGTGTCCGCAAAACCAGGAGAAAAAACATCTCGCAATAGAAAGATTATTCTTTAAATCCAACAATAAGAATTACTGTCCACAGAATATACCTATTAGTGAGTGCATAATAATTTTATGTACACTGTCAACAGTGTCAAACGTACAGAGAAAAGATGTCACTGAACCTCAGCCCTATGACAAGTTTGCAGTTACTTTACCACTGTATTACTGAAATTATCACGGAAAGAAGTCTGACATTCCTAAATTTCTTAAAGGATGAATAATTTAATTTAATTCCCACGCAGAATAACAGATTTACTTGTAAATGCTCAGATTTTCATTCTGCACTCAAGGTAAGCACCCTGGCTTCGGGGAAGAAACACTGTATTTTCTTTTATAGACAACAGTAAGTTTGAGACAACCCTTCAGCTGTAAATCTCAATTCCCCTCATTTATTGGGCCATCACTGATGCCTCCATAACAGCAGAAGTCAGAGATTTGAGTTTTGAAAGGGTTTAAACACACAATTCCCATTAGACTCATGGGAAGTGTAAATCTTTCAGGCAGCTCTAAAAAATTTGATGCTAAATTCCTTTCCCCTCCCTCTGCATATTTTAAAGAAAGTAGACACAGTCCTGGAGAACAGCAGCAAGCAGAGAGGAGACTCGTTTAGCATCAGTGTAAAGCAAGGTAAAACAAGAGAATTGGCGTTGCATGGTAGGAAAGTTTGATAAAAGGCACTTGGAAGTGCCATCACGTTTGCTCTGCATGTGTAGCTGTCACGCATGACATCAAGTGAGTCATGTTGCAATGCCATGCAGTACAAGGCAAAGTCAGCTGCATATAGTGGTTGGCCAGAGATGAAAATGCTTCTGAAAAATTGCAAGTTACTACTGAATATAACAAGAAAGGTAAGTTTTAAAAGCTGAAGAAAGGGAAGAAATTCATCCCATTTCAATTAACTGGGAAGGCTGAATGGGAATATTTACTCCGAAGTAGCACTGTCAGCTTCAAGTCTGATTCTCCTTTAGGGGACAGAAAGTTTGATAAAAATGCAACACCCTGGTGCTGATTACGATAAATGCTCATTGAAGACGTATTTTGGTGGTGATAAGGAGCTGCGTGACCTTGTGGAGACCCAGTGCTCCAAGGCAGACACTTGCGGTGGCAGCAGCCACACCTCCATACAGGAGCAGCCCTTCCGCAGAGAAAGCAAATAAAGAAATGAGCTCAGCTCTGACACAAAACATCTTTTAACTCAATTACTGTTTACAAACACAGCCGTGCTCCTGTCTGGGGAAGCAGAGCCCAGTTACTGTCAAACTGGATAATGAAATGAAAAGGGAAAAGGGAGGGGGGAAGAAAAAAAAAAAAAAAAAGGCAGAAAGCCTTTGCCCCAGCATCCCTCCTTTTCCTAGCCCTGGTCATTCAGAGAAACGCCTCCAATCCCACCTGGAGATGCAGTGGGGATTGGCCTCCCAAGAGAAGCAGGCAACATAAAAGTCTGGAATGTACTCTGTCCTACACCCATCACAGCACAGCATTTGAATATTGGATTTAGTGTTGTGCTTCCACAGATATAAAATTAGGCCGACAGAAGTCTGGATTCAGGCCCTTGCTCCATACTGCTAACTTGTAGAGAGCTGGTAGCCAAAAGCATTTGGAACGGTTGTCTCTCTCCAGATGCTGCCATTCATTTCTGTGGGAACAAGACCACTTACATCTAATTACAGTTTCTGCTCAAATTAACAGGACAGAAATGACAGCAAAAAAAACCCCAACAAACTTCTCTGGACTAACTGGGAGACCTTTCGTCAGCAGGGCTTATAAAGCAGTTGACTTTCAAAACACACCGACTTTTAAGTAATTTGAAGTTTACATGTTTTGAGCGCTCAGTTTGTCTCATCAGCATATTAAAGCAATAGCAGAAGGGAGAGAAAAGAGATAGTTTTATTAAAGAGATCTCCTGCTTGTGAAAGATTTGTTAAATGACCATGCAGTCAACTACGGAATTGGGAGCACCATGGCACAAAAGATTTGTTTTCATTATCAGACCAGATGCTAATTGCACATTACATTATATGATGTGGACCAGAAGTTACACAAAGATACATATTCTCACTGATACTGCTTATGGACTGAAACATATGTATGCAATCTTACACACGCACACACACCCGTGGAAACCAGGTCTAATTCCACTGAAGGGTAAGAAAATCTGCAGTTTCCAGATGAGATGTAAGCCACCCACGTACACCTCTTCCTTGCATTATATTTACCATTGGCATCATATCAATAGTACATTGGATGCAGAGTATTTTTGCCCTTCTAAGTCCATAGGAATTCTGCTATTGCCTTCAGCTGGACTGTGTTATCATCATAGGCATTGACTAATGTTGCTTAGACTGGTCCAGCCACAAAGAGGATGGAAACAGAGGTGTAAGGCTATATGAGATTCCTTCCCTCTCTTTCATCAGGCAGTACTAATGCAGCAGCTACAGTCCCATAAGGGGTCTCCACATCCTGCTGATGAATCGACATCCGATTCAGGTTTCCTCCCTGCCAAACATGCAATTTGCACATGAAAATCATTCTGTGCAATTAATCATTATTGATTTATTATTCTGGTCCAACCTTGGATAGCTGCTGTCTCTCTTAGATCTCAATCAATGTGTGGTAGATAAAGTAATTCGTATCATTCCAAAAGAGGGGTTTACATCAACCTAGTTAATAGCTTATACATTCAATGGAAAATTCTGTTCCTTTTTAAATGTAAATTCATCAAAAAGCAGGTTCTTTTGCAGTTCCTTACCAGCAGTGTTACTGTATTTGGCTATTACATAGATGCCTAAGTGCAGCCCTGTTCTAAATATGAAAGGGGGACACAGAGCAATGCACAGCTGTCATACAGTGTAGGAACACACATTGTCCCACTTACTAATAATGACTGTTTAATAATTTCTAAGCTCTGAGTGAATCTACACCTGATACATGCAGACATATACAAGCAAACACTTACCAGCTCAGAATGAGGAAGTTACGGACTTGAAAAGGAATGGACAAATAACCATGCACGGCAGTTGCTGCTAGGTATGGGCCCTTTGCCTGATGTTACAGGTAGGTAAGGCCCAAATACAAGCAATGAATTACACTTTACAGGACACCCTTAACCTATCTTAAGACCCACACCACTGTCAAAAAAAATTAAAATGAATTTGTAGCTGACTTGCAACACACCAGCTCCTAAATTTTCCAAGTTATTTCTTCCCTACTTTTCACAATTGGACATTTTTAAAGGATCTGATAGTCAGGTCCAGCTCTTGACTTGCCCCAAGGGGCAAAGTAAAATCACAGAAACCATCAGACATCCATTTTGTATGTGCCAGTTGTGAAGGCAGCTGATTATGGAGCAAGAATTTACAGACTGGAATAAACAAAATTCGATTTTCCTTCTATTTCAACAGCAGAGCCCTTAAGACACACCAAAGTGAAAACTCTCTAGAAATACGGACTTCACCTCACACTGGACAGACTTTAAGAAACATTTCAAACCTGAGATGAACAGAAGAACAGGAGGAAATATTATACAATGTGGATCTAGGCCAAATTCATAGGAAAAACATGAATTAGTTTTAACTAAAGCTTTTCTTCCCTATCCCGCCTTTCCTTAGGAGAAAGGAAGGCTCTCCATTTGCTCCCACTTAATCATTCCAAACACACAGACATGGTGTTTCAGCACATGATGCCTGTTTAAAAGTGATTTTAAAACAAGCATTGTAAAATCTATTGGAAACGCATAGAATTCCTTGTTAAAGGTCCAGTCCAGTTTCCACCGAAGTTGGTACTTGGAATTCAATGGCAGTTGTGTTGGACCTTTAAGATGAGATTTTCAAAAGCTTCCCAGTGACTCACAATGTGTCTACACAGTCTGTAAAGCTTGTGTCTGAGCTTGATCCTTAACTCAGTAATCATCTGCACAGTTAACCCTCAATGCACCTATAGCTTGATGCTTGAAGACCTTCAGGAAGTGTAAGGTAGAAGAAGAACCAGCCCTTTTGGGGAGCTGCGAGGGAAGAGCATGAGAAGTCCTTCCATAGGCGGTACAGTAGGAGCTCAGGCTGAAGGAACAGCTTCTCAGGATGCTCCTCAGCCACCCGGCTGGTGATGTTAACTCCGTTGTTAAACTTTGCACTGAGGGGTACTGCAAGTGCTCACATGGCTGGTGACAGCAAAGCAGAAACTTAGAAATTCATGAGCACCTTTGCAATGGAAGCACTGTTAACTAAAAGTACATGAGTATTGCCACAAGAGCTGAAACCATCGTATGCTTAAAATTAAGGTATGTCCACCTTTTCTGCTGAATCTAACGACTAGAATGTCCCTAAAAGTCCTGATTTCCACAGAATCAATATCCTAGCCTATCCTCCAGGGAGATTCCATGGAGTGAGGACCCACAGTAGTTGTTTGAAGCTGTAACTCCATTTTAATGTATTTTTCAAAACAAGTTAACATAGTTTTAGTTTCCTGGAATTAAACTCACACTGGTAGTTATAAGAAGAAACCAATCCGTATGAATCAGGCAAAAGAGAAAAGAAACTTATCTTCAATCTGCTAAAAGATTCAAAGTTATTTTGTAAGGGACTAGTTAAACGTTGATTTTTTTTTTTCTAGTAGAAAAATCACAGAGTGCTGAAATTGTGTATCAAGGACATGGACAACTATCAATTTGTGATCAGCTTGCACCATCCCAGCCTTTCCCAGAAGAGATTTCCTTCTAGCCAAATATTAGGGATATTGTTGGCTGGTTCCAAGGATAATTTCCTGGAATAACAGCCACTTAGTTGTCAGGTTTAAAGCTTTATCTAGAGGGAACATGATAGGGAATGTGCAACAGAACAGATTTTTCACTTGACACTCATTCCAAGAGCTGCGAAACTACAACAGTTTCCAAAATGTAGGACAGACTTCCTCAGGTTATTGCCTTACACACATGTCCACGCAGCCAACAATTAAAAATTCACAAGAACATCTTGTCATACAGCTCAGCATTGTACTTGCTTTCCAGTCCCTGAATCTAATCTTACCTTGAGCATCCCTTATCTCAGGAGGAAGCTAGTCTTGCAGTTAAGACTGGACTAGGCTGCAAAGTCACAAGAGTTCAAGTCCCGATCCTGCTTCTGAGTTTTGAAGAACTCGCTTAATCCCTCCAAGATGCAGCTTTCCATATGTAGAATGGGGATAATACCACTTGCTTTTGGTTGTCTGTTCAGTCTCTCCAGATACCAAGTTTTTAGGAAACAGTTTCTTACCACATATTTTCCTTTTGCTTTGTGGAACAGGACATCCAATGCCATTGGAGCCCTTAGGAAATGTAGCAACATTAGTGAAAGCTAGTGAAATAATGAGGTAATGCCAAAGGATATCATGGCATATACAGCTTTTAAAGCCAGCATAGACAAAAAGCTCTCCAGAATGTTTTAAACAAAATTGAGCCTGTCCTGAAGACCACGGTTCAGCTACATCTTTGCTTCTCAATCTGGTTCACCACTTAAGAACTGTTTCTTCTCTCACCCTGGTATAAGGCTCCTGGGTCTGAAGGGATTTCATCTCTAACAATGTTTATTGCATGAACACCAGAAAGGCATCACTTAAGAAAGAAGTCAGTTTTGTGACTCCTACCCTGACAAAAGCTGAACTGTATTTCAACCTACAACTGATGGGCCTGATGGAGAGACTTCAGGATGAAATTCTCTGGCTTATATAGGCCAGAGCTCAGGACAGATGATCATAGTAGATCCTGCTAGTCTTACAAAAAACTGGCTAATCCACTGTGGCCAACTGTCAGCTCAGGCTTATGAGCAAGCAGTGATTTCTTACTGGATCAACACACGGGCCACTCAAGGAGTAGTCATAGGGAAGCCTCTGCAAAACTGAGGAGCAAATATTGTCCCAAATATTGCAGGCCATTCAATTATTTTTTTGCATATCAGAAAAAGGGACATGTTTGGAAGAACACAGCCTGCAAATTGTTCACCCCATTCCACTAAGCCTACTAAATCATCTGGAGGTGTCCCAGTTAAGCAGAACTACAATCCCTATTAAGTGGCACTCATTGCCACTAAGCATCGTTGGACTTACGTGATTTCCCTTGTAGATGTCTGGATTAAGTGGTTTTGCCAACTAAGCACCTCCTTTTTCTGATTCAGCGGAGCATACTGAATCGTACTTATTTTACTGCTTTATATATTTCAAATAGCATGAAAACTGGCTGATTTTGTGGAAATTAAAATACAGTTTATCTGTTGCACAAGTTTTCAATACACGTGAGCTCCCAATGCATGTGGAATATATTTCACCCCATCTATATATATAGTCCTGCATTATGTATATAGTGGTTTTCAGAGAGCAGTGAACAGCCTTCCCATGCACTTACCCTGGTCTGATAACATTCTAATGAAACAGAAATCATATGCTGAACGTTGGAATAATGTCAGCGCACAAAGGAAGGGAAAATAAATAAAAAAAAGCAAAATCCAGGCACCTTGAAGCAAAGCTCTGAGAAACCGTCTGTCTCAATGGAAAATCCTAAGGCTGGTACATTTGGCCGCTTTCAGAGCGTAGTTCAGTGAGTAATGCCTCTTTCATTGGACACTCAAAGCTCTAGAGTCACATCTGTTTGTGCTGGCATGAGATTGGCACGCTGCTCCCGCTGATGAAAGCTGAAGCGATGGTGCCAACCTACAGGGAAAAGCATGGCTTTCAGGATTTTTCCTTTCTTTCCTTTTGCTGCAACTATTCTCATACAGTGCCAAGGCAGCGAAAGAGGCGAGCGCACACTGGTTTTCTTTGGAGGATGAGGGGAATGGAAGGAGGAGGGGGTGAGGAGTGTGATGGGGGAGAAAGGCGTCTTGTCTGAAAGCTGAACCTGTCTTAGAGTTCTTTCTTTTTTGATGATAACAGAACAGGTCAACAATGATCCGGAACATGGAAGGCAACAGAAGGTTTACCATTAACTTCTACAAAGGCAGCTTCAGTCCCTGTGCCTCTGTGTGGTAAGCACACACAGCCCCCAGCCTTGAGTATGTATGCGCCCAATACTTAGAATATAATCTTTAGAAATTGTTCCCTTTTCAGGTGAGGCATATCAAGCACTCACATAGGCTTTTACACTCACAGGTTTGACCCAATGAAGCATTTAGGCACTGATGAATTAGGCAATGCAAAGCCTAACGTCCAGACGCTTGGTCCCAAGAGACCCTACAGCTCTGTGATGCATGCCTAGGTTCCTTTATCAACAGATGGGGATAGCTGGGGGCCTCCGAATTTGGCTGATGAGTCTTTTGCAGCTCATGCTTAAAACAGTAACTCTGTCACTTTTGTTCAGTGTGGTCCAAACAACTCACACTTCCATCTTTCTGCATCCTTTCCTGAGTTTAATCAAGGAACAATACCCACACAAGCTAATCTATAGCCTGACAGATGCAGAGTAGGTCCAAGCTGCTACCTCCACCATGGGATAGCAGGGATGTGTCAGGGACACGCACTTCATTTCTAGGTAAGCTCGGATTAATAGGAATTAATAGGCCCACAATTTGAGTCCTAAAATAGGGCTCATTAGGAATAAATGCAAGACCCAGGACTCTACACTTCTGATGAAGCAGAGGCTGAAAATTGTTTGAAACCCAGGTTTCAAACATGGTTCCTCAAACATCAGGTGGAAAGCGGGGCCAGGGAAACACCACACACCCTACCTCTTGAAACAGCATCACCAGAAGGAAAACAGCATGATTCATGAGGCCATATCTCAGGGAGGTTTCCAGTGCCTTCACAGGGGAAGATTAAAAAAGAGAATTTGGAGTTGCAACAGGACTGAGATTTCTGCTAGCTCATTCTCATGCCTTGTAAAATACCTGAGAATAATTAAATCTGTTTCTTTTCTTTAATTAGCTTTGTGTCTCATTAGAGCATTTCACTACCATGTCTTTATTTACTTGATTATATCTCCTCCACACCTTTGCCTTCCTTCATTCACCTAATCTTAACATCTTTCTTCTCCTTCCCTTAAAGCTCTTTATTTTAATGCTTTGATGTTATATCGGCTTCCTCCCCACATGCTTTGTTTAAAAGAAAAACAAAGATAGAAAATCTATACACAAAACAGAAGTCAACTACGTCTTGACAAATCACGCTTTAAAAAGTCAGAAAAAGCAGATTTAAAGATGAAAGCTCATTCTTAACCCAGCTTCCTTCTTTAGAGACCTTAATATGATCTCTTTATGTAACTGCTTGCCAATTAATTCAAAATACAATGCAAGCTGCAATTTTGCACAGAGACATGCATTCATTAGGTTTGTGGAGAGTATATAGTTTTCAGACTTTGATTGATTTTTAAATCTCATTGAGATGTACAGAACAAGACATCTTTTAAAGACATCAATTGTCCAAACAACTACTGTTTAAATCTACAAATTTAAAAGAAACAGATGTTTTTCGCATGGGTGGAAAACAGAGTTACCCTAGAAGAACAGTAACAACATTTAACCTTAGAGCAGTGACAACTCCTGTTCAAGTTACGACCTACATATGGAGAAAACGACAGTTCATCATCACAGAGTTTGCCTTTCTCAACAGATTGCCAACACTTATAAGCAGGGGCCACGTCCCAAGCTATGAAAGATGAGATTCCTGAATATGCAAGATTATAACCTGTAAAAGTTGTAGCTATCACTTCCACCCTCTTGAAGATGCCCTTGCATTGCACCTATGGTACAAGGACACGTGCCTTTACAGGCAGACACATACCTAAAACCAGCTCAAACAAACACAGGAATATGAAAGTTCTTCCCCACCAATTCTGTTTGAGAAATACACATCTTAAACTGAAGAGACAGTAATTGCAGCGACAGAGGCTTCACAGGCACCATTTGAAAGGTCTTTCTGATTTCATACTTAAATAGCGATACTACCCCAAAGTTGTTCAGCTGATCCTTCATACAACAGCTTGCTGGCATACTCTGAAATACAAGGAAAGATAACGAGAAGCCATAAGCTGTGGAATATGTTGCTAAGATTTACTGGCATGTGTTTCAGGTACCCAGAGTATTCATTAAACAGGAAAGGGTTTAATTGAGCTCAACAGATTTAATTTTCAAGAATTCCTGGGTGGAATCAGGAGTCCAAACCCCGATGCCTTTCAGATCTTTCCAATCCTGACTTATTGAAAGCGCTGCGAAGCCCCCGCCCTGCTTTGCTTCCAGCTGCAGCATTGTTACCAAACAATGATACTGCAGCAATATGCTGCAGATGCAGCCTGAGGTCCCACCAAAAATGGAGTCACTGCCTGGAAAACATGACAGACATCCAAATCCTGGTATAAACCAAACTATTCCCTGCATTTTTCACATGTAAATGGCCTGAAGCATCAAGCACAGTCCCATGGTGTCATTTTTAACAGGACCAGGTAGGAAGATAGCCAGAATCTTTCTCAGATACATCACGGTACACACTGATCGGCTTCCAAGTGAGCCCTCCTCTGAAAGCCTCATGTCTGAAAAATTCCTAACCAGACATTTTTGTCACATCAAATACACTAGTGTATAGAATACTAAAGCTAAAATAAACTGCTAGTTGAGCATTATCACCCATACGATTTAGTTGGAGGCCATACCAGCTCTGCAGGCATAAAGACAGCTCTCAGACCCTACTATGTTCTTCAAACACATAATATAGACATTATGTTAGAAAGGGTACAATAACATGTCTGCAGATAGAGCTCCTTGAGTGTGGTAAGACTCAAACTTCTGATGCCACCAGATCTTAGATGACACGAGCCAGGTGGAAAACTAAAAATAAGCTGAGAAGCAGACTCATGAAGGAAGTGGAGTGACAATGAGAGAGGGGAAACTGTAAAAACAAGAAGCAGAAAAAGGAAAACATGTTGCTATTGGGTAAAGTCGTCAACTTTTGGCCAACAAGTAGAAGAGAAAAGAGGCAGAAGAGAAAGTCTGTTACAAGCAACATGGAGACAAGGCACAACACAGAAGTGCCAGACCATGGCCCAAACACACTCTCCCCTTGACCCAGGAGAGGGCCAGGGATAATCATACATCTTTCTTGTTCTACCCAGCGTTCAGGGATCAAGGTCTAATAACAAACATCAAAACTGCAGATGGGTATGCTATTACCAAGTCCCACTGCTCCTTTGGCCACACTGTTGTTACCCCAGCACCTCGGTGTGGATGGCAAACACCATTCCATAGGCACTCACCACTTGGATCTCATTTCCTAGGAACAGACCAGACCTCTCAGGACTTTTCTCTTCCACCAGATGACACCTCACCGGCTGAGTTAGAGGAACAGGAAAAGCTGAGTGCTCAGCTGCAACCCAGCAATATGCTTCTCTCAGGGAGAGCACAAGATGATGCAGGGACACAGGACCCAAGCTGCAGTACAGCACCATGGCCCTTCTCACAGCCCAAGACCCTTCTCTCAAGACGTCTACAGCTGGCTCACAAGGTAGGAGTGCAGCACAGAGCAACAGCACTGCACTGCAAGTGTATGAGACACTGGCTTTCAATTTCAGGGAGTAGGAGCCAACTCTGAGCTTCACATTCAATGCATGAGACCAGTAAAGTAGTAAGGAGGTGCTCTTAGCACAGGAATGAATGGATGACAGAATACAGCCTTACACCTCGTTCAAGACAGTGTCCAATAGTGTCCGAAAATCTGATGCCCTTAGAGGTTATGGAATAATAATAAAAAAATTATTAAAAAAAAATCAGCAAAACCTGTAACAAGATGACAATATGGATGGGTTCCTCAAGAGTCCCAGATAATCAGGATCCTGGCCGTGTCCTCTTTGCTCAGACAAAACTACTGAAGAGAGGAATTTCCTCTGCGACAGAGTGTGCTGGAAGCATGCCCAGGCCCACCATGGCTCCATCCCAGTAGTTCAGCACGGAGCCCCCGGTGCTATTCATGATCAAGAGAGTGAATTCTATAGCCCCCTGCTTCCCCCAGCCCCGCTGGCAGCCAAATTCCTACACTGGCATTATGCAAATCCAACTCAGCCCTCCTGCCCCCCACTCCTTAGCTCTATGCCATATTTTATTGAGCTACTGTTTTTCTAAGATAGTACAGAAAACATCACGTATTGTCCTCCACTGACAGTCTCAAGCCACAGAGGAAAATATTTCTGCCCTCACAGATGAGTTTTGCAAGTATGTAGCACATGCTTACACCCCATTCATGGCAGCACACTCTCACAATGTATGGTACACCAGATTATAATCAAGTGCAGCCTATTTCCCCAGCTGATGCTACCCTAGGCACTGTCCCAACAGTGGGCTCCCCCCTCAGCCAACTGACAGCTTCTCCAGCATCCTCCAAGGCGCAAAACTACGCACCCAACATCATCCACTAATTGGCCCATTGCAGTCTACAGGTATCTGCGTTCCTGGCAGACGGGGTTGTGCGACTGGGGTTTAAACACTATATATAGGAAGGCTCTACAGTGAGATTGGACAGGCTGGATAAACAGGCCAAGGCAAATTGTATGAAGGTCAACACGGCTCAGTGCCGGGCCATTCACTTGGGTCACAGCAACCCCATGCAGTGCTACAGGCTTGGGGAAGAGTGGCTGGAAAGCTGCCTGGAGGAAAAGGACCTGGGGGTGTTGGTCAACGGCCAGCTGAATATGAGCCGGCAGTGTGGCCAGGTGGCCAGGAAGGCCAAGAGCCTCCTGGCTTGTATCAGAAATAGTGCGGCCAGCACGACTAGGGAACTGATGGTCCCCCTGTGCTCGGCACTGGTGAGGCTGCACCTCAAATGCTGTGTTCAGCGTTGGGCCCCTCACTTCAAAACAGCCTTTGAGGTGCTGGAGAACATCCAAAGAAGGGCAATGAAGATTGTGAAGGTTCTAGACAACAAGTCTGACGAGGAGCAGCTGAGGGAAGTGGGGTTGTTTAGCCTGGAGAAAAGGGGGCTGAGGGGAGACCTTATTGGTCTCTACAGCTACCTGAAAGGAGGTTGTAATAAGGTGGGTGGCAGTCTCTTGTCCCACGTGACAAGCAACAGGACAAGAGGAAAAGGCCTCAAGTTGCACCCGGGATATTTAGATTGGGTATTGGGAAAAGTGTTTTCACTGAAAGGGTTGTGAAGCACTGGAACAGGCTGCCCAGGGAGGTGGTTGAGGCACCATCCCTGGAGGTATTTAAAAGCCGTGTAGATGTTGCCCTTGGGGACACGGTTTAGTGGTGGGCTTGGCAGTGCTGGGTTAACAGCTGAACTAAATCTTAAAGGTCTTTTCCAACCTAAATGATTCTATGATTCCTACAGCATCAGGGTCTGCCGGGATCCTCTGACGACTCGAGAAGCCAGTGTGTGCGTCCAAAGCAATTACAGAAGCATGCCTCATCGAGGCAGTTCACTGGTGTAGCAACATTTTATTTCTCCCACATGACAAAATAAAAAGCAGGAGAGAATTATTTGTCAGCTCAATCCCTGTGTTAATCTAGTTGCAAGTATAATGTGATTTCCCTCCTGCCCCAGTAGTAGGTATTGCAACACCTTACATATGGATCATTTTAATCTAATATAATCTGGCTGGCTAGAAAGAAGGTTTCCCTCCACCACAGCTGCTTGTGATTAATGCTAAATATACATGCCAAGCTTCAGTCAGCAAGAGTGTGCATCTTAGCTAGACTGTATTTGGTAAATCAACAGTAAACCCTATCAAATGCAGAAGAGGCTGCAAAGCTTTACATGCTTAAGTTATATCCAGCTTTTTTTAAAATGCTTCCTCTATTTGCCATTTCTAATGTATCATGATCTATTACTTCTTGTCTTTAAGCAAAATTGATTTAAAAGCTGCTGATCACAGAAGATAAGAAGTGTCACCTCATCTTTACAAATAACAAACCGTGAGCAAATACTCATTAACTGTTTTGTCCTCCTCATTTCACATCCACTTACTGCAAACTTCAGTGAGACACATTTCTGTTAAAACTAAGATCAAGCACATATGTTATAATAAAAAACACAAAGCCAATAAATGATAGCTTTTTATCATTATTAAATACAAACATGTATTCTTATTTTACTATAATTATCAAACCAGGATTAATATAATCTTGTGTATTGCTTCCCTTCACGGTGAATTAAATTATGTAAAAAGTCTCCCACTAGTATTCTTACCCAGAGAGAAACATTTTAATTGTAAATTTGCCTTTTGGAGTCTTTAAATTACACACACGCACATTAAAAAAGGCCAGTACTATGGATACTGTGTATCCACTAATCTGTAAATAGACTCCCAGTCCAGGACTCATCTCTGAAATGTGGCATCAATTGCAGAGGCTCCCATTTAGTTTTAGTTGAATAAAGCCATACTAGATACGCAAATAACATCAAACTTGCCGGATTAGAAAGGGGCACCTCGTACTCTAAATCATGATTGTCAATCATCACCCAGGATTAAGGGATATAGTTTAAAAACCTAAAAGCAAGCACTTCCTTTTAACTTCTGCCTACTGTGCATTTTGGATTATCGCCCAGAAACAGCATTACTTGAAACAAGGCTGCCTCCCTTCTACCATCTCGGGGAAGTACATCTTTGCCATCTCCTAACCTCTGTTTGGGAAAAGAAAGTCTCAGCAAAGCATACAATTTAGATTTGAGATCTACTGCTGACTGTGATTATATTTATAACTCGCTTTTCACGGAAAAATGGGGGGTTATTTTTGGCTTAATAAGTGCTTTCTGAACACAGTCACCATTCTTACCACAAAGATGTAAGGCAGTTAAAAACCAGAGCAGCTACTCTATTCTTACACAGAACTGGCAGCCTTCCGGAATCACTGCCTTTCACATGAATAATTTTGAGAGAATTACTTGAAATGCATTTTATTGTACTCCTAAAAACAGATCAGTATCCCATGGGTAACTCTGCCTGTCCTCCTGCACACAGGACAGTCAACATTTGGCCTTCCGACTCTGTCCCCCACCTCTTCCTCTGCTCTACGTTCCCCTGGTTGAGGTACAAGACACTTCGGCAAAGCTAAAGTTACCACTCTGAAAATCTCTCCTTTGCTGTCAAAAAAAGGCCACAGGAGAGGGAGACTGGCCAACCAATGTTAGTGTTGAACGTGTATGCCAGTTCAGTGAACTGAGCTCAGGACTGGGACGTGAACTGGGAATAGTTTATGGGAACAGTTAACAGACTGGCTGCTCTGTTTGGCTCCTAACTCATCACTTAGTACCTGATTTTCCAGGCAAACAGGTATGGGTTTTCCTTATTTGATGTAAAATTGAGGTCATTCTTAGGCTTTTGGTTATTTCTGCTCAACAACTGTCACGTTGTAGAGAACGTACAACTACCGAGGTACCTGCACGCGCAAGTTATAGGGACAGCTGGACACAGATGAGCAGCTATGGGACTCAAGCGTGCCTGAATCCATGTAGAAGAGAAGGTACACAAGGAATCGGGCACAAAGGGTAGATGCCTACAGAAACAAGGACCCGTCCACTCTGTTTGAAGGCATTTTCATCTGTGGTTCTGTGCTCCCCTTTCTTCGGCTACTACCAGAGACAACAATATACACCCCATCATTCACATCCATCCTCATGGACTCAGCTAATGCTTGCAGAGCACTAAGGTATGCCACATTATTGCAGAGACCCATTAAAGTTATTCAGGCACGTAAAGCCTCTTCAAAACCATGGGATTTAGACACCCCAAAGCTTTTATAGATCTGAGTTTCTAAACTGGACACTGTAGTGTTGAGTCTACTCAGCTTTCCATTGCAAATACCCTAAACATCCTAGGAGGTGATCTTCCACAAGCAAAGGTTTCTTCCTGCATCTGTTTATGAGTGTGTCTCCCCTTCTCTCTCTCTGTACATATATTTATACACACATGTACATGTACATTTATAACACTTTTAAACATATAACATGTAACATAGTTGTTATAAGGAAGAAAAAGACAAACTAGAAGAGAATAAAGGATCGTCACTGCTACCCTATTCTATAAAAATAGGATTAGATCAACTTCCACAGCTAATCAAAATCTTTTCAAAAATCAATATTTTTGGAATATCTTTAAAATTAAGATGCTCACCAGAATCTGGGGACAAGGGTCATATTCTCAGCTGGTGTAAACTGTCACAGCTGCACTGACTTCATCTGCACTTCCACAATTTAAATGAGTCAATGATCTTGCCCCTAAGGTACAGCTTATGGCTGCATACTGATTAAAGAAAATATACACTGGTTCTTTAAGCATGAAGGGAAAAAAATACTCAGCTAAAGCTAATCTTATCAACATATAACCTTTTAATCAGATTATTGAAACAACATGTTAATTTATGAAAAGTTCAGCATTCTATTAAATTGCAAACAACACAGAGAATTGCAACCCAACAGGCTGCTTCATTGAATTCATGCAGCCACTCCTGGCAAAGGCATTCCAAATTTGAACTTAATTAATATTCCTACTCCTGGTTTCCATAGTTTCTTTTTAAACATGAGTACCAGCAGAAACTGGCAGTAACTTTACCCATATTCTCAATAATAACCCCCCTATGGCTGTCAATATGTATGAAAGGAAAAATTTTTTGCATACCCCAAACAGCCTGTCATTTTCCTGTCTTTTGTCAAAAATACGTTAGCAACTTTTTTTTTCCCCTCTTTTTTTGCTTACACAGCTTAAGATGCTTAACTGTTTCCCTCCTTGGGTTACGAGCAAGGTACCTTCCCTCCTTTCCTGTATTGGAAAAAGAGATCAGTAGCCACGTTCCTCCAGTCTCAGATGACAGCCACACTGCAAAAAAACATATTTCACAGAGGTATGGGGCGGGGGGGGGGGGGGGGGTATGGTTTCCTT
>JAVJGI010000063.1:33401385-33412977 GCA_035590275.1 Ibycter americanus | reverse complement strand
CCCCCCGGAAGCTGTCCTTGAAGAATCAGGAACTGAAGTGGCTAAAATGCTTGGGGAAGTGTTTCATATTTTCCTTCCTTGCCTAGGAACTTCAAAAATGACTAGTGTCCATCCTGGACCAAGAACTTACTATTCTAAATATGCCTAAAAGCTATTTTTCTATTCCTATATAAAAGGGCACTGCCCTTCCTACAAGCAATACCTGAGCTAGACTGAATACCAGAAACACAGACCAGCAAAGTGTCTCACTCACCACCTGGACAGAAAGCAGGACAGAAACACAGCACTGGATCACACTTGCACAAAGAGAAGGAGGGACAGACATTCCCACCAGTGCCCTACTCCCATAGGAATCTTTTCTAGAGGCACAACTACTCTGCAGCTTAACAACACTTCCCCTCTGCATGATGTGGCCCCAAAATACATCTTTCACTGTCACGTGAGCCTGTTCACCAAACAAACCCAGTATCCTCTGACTTTTGGGGAGTATTCTTTATCTTCTGTGCTAGGACAAGAAAAACATAAATACCACTGGGAGGGTACCCATAGAGCAGAAGGCCCCCATGAAGAATTTCAGGTAAAAATCTGCGTAACGAATCCACCCTGAGCTCTGTGCTGCTAAAGGACACTGCAATAAAGGTTAAGATCTCAAGCCTGGGAACCAGTTACTTCAGATTTATGCCTTTGGACTGCTGCACAGGAATAACCCCATTTCACTTTCCACGGGGAGTTCAGAGCCTCTGTTTTATCCAGCCAAGAAAACCCCAATGATTTCAGCCACCGTCTGACTGGACACACTCACAAGCAGAGCTGACAACTAAGCTTTAAACCAGGTGCGATTGAGGTGATGTTAGCTGGCAGGTGGAAAACCTGGTGAGAACTGGGTATGGGTTGTTACCCTAGGATTAGTGATTTATTCCAGTTCATAACTCAATAGCCCTACTGACTGTGCTTTTTCTAGACTGCTTAATGACAGCAGTTAAGGCACTTTTCAGCAGTTACCTGCTAAAGGGTAGTGGTTTGCTTAAGATACAGATCTTGCTATGCCTTGCATGTCACCTCCATTGCAGACTTCACAATTTCGTGTATTAGGGAGTATACCTAAAGCTTTGTCCTAAATGGAAACTGGCATGTAAGCACAGGGTCCCGCCATGGATATTTCCAAACTAATTCTTCTCTCTGATTTTCTAGGGGTGGGGTTTTTTTAGCTCATTGGTCCATTTTAACCAAATGTGGCAGAGGCATAGAAGATTTAAAAAAATATGCTCCAATAAATTTTGTGCAAAACATTCAATGCAAAGTTCAGAAATACAAATTAGTGCTTCACTTTAACAAAGGCTACAAAGCAAGCTCAGCAGTAGTTTGCTGTTTATTCTATCTGTTGACCAGTCAAAATGCGTGAACTGGAGTCAGGTTTGCACGTATGTCAATATCTGAGAAATATGTGAGATGTTAATGTACATCTCACAAGGATCCACAACACAAATGGCCACTCACCCACCCAGAAGTTGGGGGACACAGCACAGCACTGAAGGTACTCCATAGTGATTTAAGGGAGTCTTAGGAGTCTTCAGGGGGAGGAACCTGTTGGACATCATTCCCCAGGAAACCAGACTTGGTTTACTCTGCTGTTCAAAGAGCAACCCTTACATTAAAAAAAAGCAATTAACATCCTCCTGACAAAAGAGGACTTAGATACACACAAGACAGCAGATCATGCTTCTGCACCTTCTTTCCAACGCTGCTAAATCCATCGCTCTTTATAGCCCGAATTAAATGATGACCCTGCTTTAAAAGTAGGGAGGGTAGACCAGATGACTTTCTGAGATCCCTTTCAATCTGAATTATCCCACGCCTGTCATATACCTAGGAATACAAGCAGTAAGACCTATACTTGCCATGCAGCTGAGTACAGTCATAGTTGAATTGGCCAGCTGCAAAGGTTAGACTACAGAAAATCCAAGTTAATAAAGATTAAGCTCACATGCGATAAAAACTGGCCAATGAGTCTATGGCATACTCTCAATGAGTACCGGAGACAGATAGTGATGCCATGAACCAACTAATCAAACATTAAACACAACAAGGCAACCTTGGGCTGGACAGGACCCATATTTCATTCCATCAAGGCTGATGACAACCATAATTTCCAAGATTTTGCAGGATATGAAGTCTGCCTTCAGGGTACCACAATACAAAAAGCTGATCTTTCATCCTGTCATTCCAAATTCTTCTGTTTTATTCAGTTGAATCAACTAGGTTCTGTTAGCAGTTGCCTCCTGTGTTGCCAGACGGGGAAGCTCAAAGCCACCTGTGAATCAGGAGGGGACAAGATGACAGGCAACTGCTTGACTGATAAAGATCCTATTCTTGGAATAGTTCCTGCCTATTCTGCCAAATATGCCTTGGCTGAAGAGTGCGTGGTGGGTTGGGAGGAGTGATGAAGAGAGGGGAGGGAGTGCTGAGGATCAAAACTGCCTCCAGGTAAGGTAGGCCCAAGGCAGAGTCAGAAGAGAATGGCAGGTCAGATGGAAGCACCCTAGGAGAGACTGGACATCTGAGAGGATGTCCAGCCAAACCCAGGATTTTCTTCAAAAGGAGATGCATAATTTCTCCTTGATGTTGGTGGTAGCCTTCAGCTCTAGGGACTCTCAAAGTCCTCACTTAAAAGAATTGATTTTTTTTTTTAAAAAAAAAGGTAAATTGATCAGGAAGCCCAAGTGGTCCTTTGATGGGACGAAAAGATATTTTGTGATTCACAGTTCGTAACAGAGAAGGGCAAATATGATGGCTATAAATACCATTCATTGTTACACAGGTAAAAAATTCTCTAACTCTTCAGCTCCCCTGGGAAGGACAGCAGACATGATTTCTCTTACAACCTGACAAGCATTAGCCAGAAGATGGATCCTGGAAAACAAGGTGAAAGTAGTGAGGACATATGAGGGCAGCTCATAAACAGAGCCCTGCAGGAAGCAGACAGACATGAGGTGCACCCCAACAGACTGCCAGAGTAGCTCTGAAATGTCAAAAAGCCTGAAAGTCACTCAGACCCGGACCAGCACTGCAGCACTCCACCTATGAAGGACAGTTCACTGTGTTCAGTGTGGAAGAACAGATCCAGAAAAGAAACCTTTGAGGGCAACGGAAGAAAGTCCATTTCTATAAGAAGCCTGTGATGGAACAGACGGATGGCATCTGTAGATTGTCTAACTTATACTGTACCTCATTGTGCCATCTTAGACAAATGCACAATCATCAGTCGACCAAACAGTCAGACAGCAGCTGTCACTCATGCAGGCAGAGCTGGGATCCAAGGGGGAGCAAAATGAGAGGGCCTGTTCTTCTCTGCCAAGGACCAGCAGGTGTGGAAGGAGAGAGATGCCAAGCAGAAGGGAACCAAGCTAGAAGAAAACTCATTTTGTTTGAAGTTAGCCAGTGTCAGATTAAAGAAATCAAAGACTTGTTTAGAGTAAAGCAAAGAGAAATAAAGGAAGCATTTTTCAGATTTCAGTCCAAGCCTTTTGTCCAGTTTAACCTCTTTTCTCTTGTTCCTTCATTTGCTTGTTTTCTTCACCAGTCACAACTGAATGGCTCCTCCAGAAGAGACTCATCTCTTGGCTTTAGAATCACGAGAGAGACCAAGATCAAAGCAATTTACGAAGCACAGTTTTCATGCCTGCATTGTCATGTACACTAATGTCCTTCTTCACACAACACTGTCACTGGAGATAAATCCATATGCAGTGCTGTGCCATAGCAGCCAGAGTTATGTGTAGCCTTCATAAAGACAACTACTAAACACTGAAAGGCAGTATTTGCCTGCTATCAAATTCTCTGTAGTCTACCACTAGACTTCTAAATGAAACAAAGCCAGCTCCAGATTCTTCTGTTTGCCAGGGAAAATGAAATCCAATGAGCCAAGCAAGCTGCAAGGACTCAAATCATTACAGTCAGCCTTCAAAGGTCAAAATAATAAGTATCAGCGGGCTTGCTTGGCCTCTACAAACAGGTGAGGCCATCTTACTCTTTAGGCATCTCATTTTAGCTAGTCTAAACAAGTGGCTTGTGTCCCTCCAAAACTGATGAAGCAACTGAGACTCTTCTTGGAAGCAAATAATCTGTCCTACTTTAGTTCTATGCCAGGATGAATCAGACTTTGGAATAGCTCCCTTCTCTCTTAGTCCACGATATAGGAAGCCTACAGAACTAGCACAGTACGTATTTAAATTCACAGAATGGGAATTTGGTGCTATCAGTCCCCCACGACGTTACCACGCCTTAAGAACTGCTCCACTTTTGCCTCTTTTAGCTCCGGTTACGTCTTGCGTGGCAGTCCAGAGTGTCGTGTTGCCTTCTACAATCTTGCTTCATTGCAGAATTGGCTCTGCTCCATTTTGCCCTTGGACTACACATAGTTTTGACATCCAAGAATAACATCCCACCAAATTAAAATAAAAAAATTAAAAAATTTTACGTCGCTCTCCCCTAGTTTCCTCAGCACATCTAGTTCTTAGTTTTTTATATAGAGCAAGTTCTGCTCAAGAATGAGTGCCATTTCTCATCTTTTATGGCATGAAGCAATTTTCTGGCACTTAATTAAAGGAAAGTACACTTCAATTCAAAGTTCGAGACAAGTGTAAGAGTGTATCTGACAGCACACTATATAACTTATGCAATTTTTAAAACCAAGCTGACAGATTCTTGCAAGTTTCTAAGAGTAAAGGGCAGGCATTTCCTGAGCCTGATTACGACCTTATTCAGTCCTGGAAATAAAGAACCAAGATGAACTCTCTTCTTTAGCTGATATTGCTGCTGATTTCTGCCCTCGCAACATGACTGAACAGTTGAGCACTAAGCACTCCCATTGAATCATTATTCTCTGCCTTCTCTTTTTAAGCTAGGCTCCTAACGTTGCTAAATGTACCATTTTTACATGAAACAAAACAGAAAACTGCCCACCTTCCTGTTCGTTACCTCATACAGTGGGTCTGAATTGAAAACACCAACATGGAGAGAATTACGCGTTGCACAAAGAATAGCTTGGGTTTTCTCAACGTGCACAGTGTCTTAAATGGGAAACAAACAACGTTTTGGATCATATCACTGCTGCATGAGGCATTCTCCCTCTGGTGGCCTGATCTGAGGGTACGTTTTGGAATAATTTCCTAGAGGGAAGCTGACAGCTCTTTCACACCCTTCCCTTGCTCCCTACACACAAGCAGCAGTATTATTCTTACAAGATTCTTATTTATCAAGATCAAATAAAGCAGTTTCCTTTAAAATAAAGTGCCTTCATAGTGTAAAGTCTTCAAAGGTATCTCTGCCCATCTTTGTAGGGACTGCCACCACCTTGGACGTACATCTTTTTGTCCCCCAAAAGCCACTTTAACCTACTTTTCAATTTTTAGAAAAAAAGCACTCTTTGTTGCTAACAAAAGCACCACCTTCACACCTCACTCACCAAAAAATGAAGTGCTATCAGCTAAACATGCTCCACTGTCTGCTCTGAGTTATACACCAGTCATGGTAGGTTTTAATTTGATTAGTGATTGGGCTAAAAGCTGCTAAATAAAAATTATAATGCCCAAGAGCCACTTAGACTTGTTCAGACACTTTAAATACCAAATCCCTTCAGCAATATAATACTATCTTTATAGACAAAACTGAGTTTAAAAGTACAAATCTAATTGATCTCAAGTGCATTGGAATTACTATATTTAGACACTGGATTATGTACTACAGAAAGCCTCATGCTATGTAAGCAACAAAACTAATTGTGGAAAGACAAAGGTATGTGTCTAACATGCTTATGGACTTTTAAAAATTTGTATTTTCATTGAAGCTGGCAAAGTTACAGCTGCTCACACCAGCAGTGAATTTGGCACAGTGCCCTGTATGTTGAGCGAACATAAGCTGGATTTCTGGTCTCCTTCAGAAGACCTGCACTTCGAGCCCTGCCTCAAAATTATATTTAAGGCTCTTACTGTAGCAGAAAGAAAAAGGTAAATTAAAAATCAGCATGTTGATTCTCAACAGCTAAGAAAGACTTTCTTTTCTTTAGTCTCAACTGGGGACTCAAGTCCATCAGGCATTTATGGCAGATGCTCAGACACCACAAAAGGATGCCATTACACTTTTAAAGAAGCTTTTTATATGTAAAATACTATTTCAGAATAAACAAGTTACCTAGACAAGAAGAAGGAGCAATCCATACCCACAGCGACTTCCGCATGTCCTGAAAAAAGGACACAAAAATTGAGAGATTCAGCAGCTGAGTTGAACTTGTGTCTGGCTGGACAGGGAAGTACTTTTAAAGTCTTCAGACAGATGCAAGGATTCTGGCTGCTTTGAACTCTGCTGCTGCATGCAACTCAGTTGCCTGCCTGCAGACAGACATGCCTGGGAGGGAAAAGCAACAAAATCCATTTTTTCCTGAGTACAAACCCATACCTGCACCTCAGGACAAAACAACCATCAAGAAAGACTTGCAGACAACATGATTCAAAACATCCCTTTAAAACTTAGTGGCACACCCCATGCTGCGCTTTCTGCTTAACACAGGATTTTCCAGGGACAAGGCCCAGAAAGGAGTCTCCTCTCTTGATCCTCCTTCATAAAAGGAGATACATTCACTGGTTAAACAGACTACTTCGACTGTCAGAGGCTTCCAGAAAAATGCATCAAGAGGGGAAAACAGCCAACACAGCAGAAGATAAAATAGGTCTTAAAAATAAATAAATAAATAAAATAACAGTGATCATCAATTAATTCAGGAAAATCTACAGAGGGAATCCACCTATCAAGCAGCTAAACCGAGGCTGTATCCTAGTATTAATACAAGGGGCTGGGCTGGGTCTTGGAGGTCTTGTTTCAAGATGTTTCCTAACAGGCTAGGAAGGGCAGGAGTGGATTTGGATCAGAAATTCCACAGAAGAGCAAAAATCTTTCTAGATTGAAGGGTGTTGTTATTTTTAGTTTTAATGAGAAATTAGAAACACACACACTGGGAAACAAAGTTAAGTTAAATCTAGCCTAGCTTTACACATTTTAACAATTCACTCTGCTGTCTGTAGAACACAGCAATATAAATATTGCTATCTCTGTTAAAATGAATTATTGACAATTTTAATACATGTTGCACAGTACATATTAATATAGAAAAATACATGTTATCAGCAGTGCAATGTTGACCATGTACTAATCCATTCCACCTGCTCAAATATTAGTGCAAATAATTATATATTTGTAATGCATCATTGCTGTCTCGTTTGAATCTCTGTCTCCAGAATAAATGTCTCTTCTCTGAAGTTGTTTGCTATTATGAGTAAAATGTTATATATTCATACTCAAATTGACTTTGGGTGGATAAGTAAAATGAGCAACCTTCAAAAATCCACTTGTCTAAGACTTAGCAAGTCATTTTAATGAACTGTTTACAGTGAAATGAATGTTATAAAAATGTTTCAAACACAAGCTCATCTTAGCTGGCTTCTCTACAACACTCAAATACCACATATCAAAACAGTGTAGAGTTCAAAATGACCGTCTTCAACCGGCAGCATCAACTGAGGTGAACCTTAACCATGTCTTTTAGCAGGAGCTATCTACCCCAATACCATACAGTTTATCTACCTATCAATTGATTCTGGGGACATCTCTCCACAGTCTCACCTGTCTTTTCAAGCAAAGAGGTGGCCTTGATGAGGCTGGACACTTGGTAGAACAGCAGCTTCTGCCCCCAACAGACTGATGATCAAAATGGGAAAAGCAAATGTACAACGAAGACACTTCGGCTCGTTTGTGCCAGGATATATTCTTGGCTCAAAGTGACATCGGGATAGGGCTGAGAAGGACAAGGGCAGTCCTGAGAACAGATGAGATGGGGTTAAGGTGAATAAATTGCATGGGAAGACTGTGGTGCAACAGCCAGTTGACAAAGAGGCAGGGGGCAAAAACAGACCCGAAAACTGACAGAGCCCCATTCTACATGCAAAGGGGAGGGATGAGGAGGACTGACATCTCTTAGTCCATTTTCTCCTCCATCCTTCCCAAATCCGGGTTTGAGAACAACAAAAGACAGTGCGAGGCAGCTTTCAGCAACAGCTGCTGCTGCAATGCCTGTTTCCCAAAAAAGCATTTATTTCTTCACGTTCTGGCTCCAGCAGCCTTATGGACAATTTTGGGTTTCCGTGGAAGAAGAGAGGGAAACTTTAATACTTCAAGAAGAAAAATTTAAAAATATCAACTTTCAAAGAATAGCGTATATTAGAAGATCAGCTGAACAAGCCAGCACTTCCAGCTATGGGTCTCATGAAACGGTCACACACGCTCTAAAATTACGTGACTGTGGTGGAACAATTCTGCCCCTCCCAGGATGACAAACCGTAGCTCAAAACTACGGGACCATTTTAGGCAGACCATGCAGGACAAGCAAAGACATCTTCTGCAGCCCAAAGGTGACACAAAAGCCTCACACTATCCTATGCTGAGGCTACACAACCAGAGGAGTGCAAGTGCAGGCAGAGAACATGCATGCTGACTCCTCACAGCAGCAGGAGTGAGCTGCTCAGCTGGAACCAGGACAGGCTTTAGCATGGCAAGGGTAGGAACCGCCACAGCCTGCAGCTCAGCCAGCGTTGCAGCCTCAGCTCCAAAGTCCCCTCGCTTCACAGAGGGGAAATAGCAGTGCAGATGAGCAGGATTTGGGACCACTATAAGGAAATCTCAAGTTTATTTTCATCCCATATCAGGATGAACTTAAGTTACAGCAAATAAAATTTCAAGGTATCTTGACCCTCAAGTGTCAAAACAATTCATTTTGGTTTGTTAAGCTGTTCTCAAAGATACTATTCAGTGGTGGCTCCACTTTACATTTCATGTTACTATCCTGGCACATTACCCAATGGATGCTGAAGCTGAGACAGCTGACACTCTTCCCCCCACGGCTGGTCCCTTGTATGAAGTTGCAATATAATGCACTGTACAGTCAGGTCAGGGGAGAGTGTGTGGAAACAGACCTGCAAAGATTAGACAATATGGGGAAAGTAGAGCAATAAAGGGGAAGGGAGCTAAACTCCTCCTCCTACCAGGCTACATGTGGATGAAGAACTACTAGATAATATGTAAAGCTCTCACAGAAGCCATGCTGCAAAGTTAAAGGTTTCTCTTTCTCTGGTAGTGTGATAACAGAGGGGAAGGGATAGTGCAGTCCTGAGATCTGGAAAGGAAAACAGGGCATAGGGATGTAAAGCTAATAGAATAAAAGTAGAAACCAAGGCTTTCGCATACACTAAGGGATGTATTGACACAGAGTAAGCAGTGCCCCATACAAGAGAAAAGACGACAGGCAAACACAGCTGCTTCCCCACTCTAAGATAAGCAGAAGACATGGTATAGAAATCTCCTACCACCAAAAGAAATTAGAATGGAGGAAAAAAAGACAAGCAAAGCAGTGAACACGACTGGACAGAAGATCTGGCTCCTTCCCCTCCTTGAAACAGGTGTGGAAACACCAGGAAAGAAAAAAAAAATAAAAATATGTGCCAGCTTTGATGTCCAGAAAACAAACATCCCAATTGCAGATAGATTTCTGTTTTGCTGTCTCCACTTACAACCGGCACAGAAGTGGTAGAAATAATGCCTAGAAGCCGATATCCAGCAGAACATCAGGACAGGAAAGGTGCTCCTACCTTTCAGTTGTCTTCTAAAAAGAGTAAATTTTGGTGCTGATGGCTGGCTTATCCTCCCTACTGCTCCTGGGACAAGAAGTGTAAAGAAGAGCTGCTACCTGCATCTAAAACTAGACAAGCAATTATTTAGGTATCTGCTTCTTTCATATTGGAAAAATCATCACTTCAGCCTGGTTTCCGTATCCACAACTGGTTCAGCTGAAGTGCTAATCCAAACTACGATAGTTATTGCCATGAAAATTTAATACAAAGAGCACCCCTCTGGTTTGGAATTTGTCATGACATCTAAAACTGAGTACATTAGGTTTACTGTCACGCACACACTGGATTGAGAAACCTGGAACTACAGGCTTCTGAAGAACAGGCCAATGCGTACCCAACGGCCCTCACCCTCTTCAGGGCACTTTGCAAGATGCAGCATTTTTGCCACATTTCCTAAAGAAATGGAGCAATCTATTCAAACAACACTCAGTCACAACATCCCAGCACCAGCTATATGGCAGAGGATTGCTCCTTAGGCAACTGAAATTGTGAGTTATCTGTGGCAGTTAAACACTGAAGCAACCAGTGATTTAAACTGACTGTGAAAGCTAAGAGGGAAAAAAAAAGCCCCAAACCCCAATCCAAGTTTTCTTATTGATTGTGATATAAACTGACCTGCCACCTGTCAATACCATGCCATTCTCAAATCAAGCAGTCACTTACCATTATCCAGACCACTGTAGGCTTAAAAAAAAATAATTAAAAAAAAAAAAAAAATCAACTCAGCCCTGGCAAATTTTCCTTCACTCTGATCAGACTGCATATTGCTGATGCACTTCTACTCCTCACAGCGGAAATAAGCAGCAGTCACATTCACAGCATTACTACCTATCCTTCACAGCAGACATACTCATGTATGGATAGTCTCTTCCTGTTGAATCCAACAGTTTCAAGATGAATAAACAGCTCCACGGCAAAGTATTTTAGCCAGGTCCCTTTCTCTAAAGCTCACTTCATTTCAGGGTGGGACGTAGCTGTGGAGATTTTAATTCCAATCCTGCTTATTCTCCTAGGTTGATGTGTACATCAGGTTTCTATTAATCACATTTTAACCTCCTTCTACGTGTTATGTTACTTTAAAACTGCTTGTTCTCCATATCCTTTTAGTTCATGTCATCTTTGCTCCTTACCCTCTATTTCTAAATATCTAGATGTAGTTTTTCCAAGCGCTTCCATTCCCCAATTTTTTATATTTTTGTGTTAAGAAGTATTCTTACAGAACACCACCTCCTTCCTGCCCTCTGTGCATATGCAAACAGAATACAATACTAAATCATGTTAATAAATTATAGGACTTGTAAAAACACAGCTTATTTTCCAGCCTACAGCAGTTTACTGCAAAGCCATTTTCACCAATTGTAGACAACATAATTACACACACATATATACACCTCCTCTCAGGCACTCATTTGGCTGCCAGCCTGTTAAAAGCCTACGTTCTAGGAGTGAACATTAGAAAAGCAATACTTTAACTCAGTACATGAACATTAAAAGGCGTATTTGTATTTTGGATAGTACTCTATTGTACTCAGAAGCCACTAGAAGTATTTTCCCAGATTACATGCTATAAAAACTCTAAACTTAAAAATGTATGAAAATTATAGTTCCCCGATCCATCCCAATCCAACTTGCAAAGTAAATTTATTGACAACATAGTCTTCTCTAGAAATAGAAACTCTTTCAGTGTGTGCATGGGGAGGTTTTTTAAAGGAAGGGGAAAGGGAAAGCTCACACCAGTTATAAATTGGTCAGTAAAATTACTTTTACTCTTTTTTCTCCTTGGGGGGCGCGGGGGGGGGGGGGGGGGGGGGGGGGGGGGGGGGGGGGGGGGGGGGGGGGGGGGGGGGGGGGGGGGGGG
>JAVJGI010000063.1:33379556-33401285 GCA_035590275.1 Ibycter americanus | reverse complement strand
CGATAGAAGGGCTTATACAATTGAGTATAAAAGTATTTGAAGAACATGGAAATGAAATGAAAAAAGTGTCTGGAGGGAATTCTTTTTATTGAGGAAGAGTTTACATATCTAAGTTTAAGTATTCACCTACTTTTTGCTGCCTCCTGTTAACAGGCATAATGAAAATATTGCACTGAGCATATGCATGGAAAACACAGCTAATAAAGCAAGAAATATGGTAAATACATTTCATACAACCTTAAAAAATTCCAGCAATCATACAACAAATTCTGAAGCACTTCTGTGATCTGCAATCTTAAGACGATGTTCACTGTTCCGAAGTGTTTACAAATTGACACTTTTTCGTAGAAAGATTTTGTATTAGTTAATAAAACCACAGCCTTAAAATTGTTGGCTTTCAGTTACAGAGGTAACAGAGAGGTATCATCTGAATTCACACCAGAGCTTTTGAAAAACAACGGCAGCAGTACAAGCGTGTGCCTCCTCCAGTGTCCAAAACCCTTTGTGGCTTTGCCATGGCCAAGGAATAGAGCTACGCAGCTCAGCAAAGCAGCCAGTCTTCCCAAATACTTTGAGACGGTCTGGCATCTGTTCTCTTGTTTGCTGATGTAATGCTCTGCTAAATATAAAATGAAGCAGAAGAACATCAACTAACGAAGAGAAGTTCCGCACAAGCCTGTCAATATCGATTATACCTGGGAATTCATTAACAAAAGCAGGAAGTAATTTGATTTGATCACCCCATAGAGTAAATTTATAGAAATGCTGCTCCGAAAATGGGAATGAAAGAAGTTTCCATAACATATGCTGAGCTCAGAGTAGAAATAAAGTGTTACAGATGATTTGTTCAGACATGATGTAAGTCAGAGTGAAGACACAAACCACAGCAGTTCCAACCTGTTTTCCACAACTGCTCACTCTGAACAAAAGTCTATTTACAGCAATTTCCAACTGCCTGTGGAAAAGCTACCCCAAAGGTTTCAAACATCACTGTTGCTTCAATTCACTATATGCACACTATGGGTCCATCTCAGAAACACCTTGAAAAAACACTGGAGTGTAACAGACACAAAAGTAGCCTGTCTCCAATATTAAAATTATGATCAGTGGAAGAGCAGCATTCGCACACCTCAACATTTTATATTGCTCAGGCACTGAGGATCAATTATCTTCAGCATAGGAATTTTCAGCTCTAGGTTTTTGCTACAGCTGCTGTCCATTCCTTTCATATATGAAAAACTGGGCTGCATTTTATCCTTTCACATTGTTATAATTTGAATTTATTTACACACAAAACAAGAGAAAGTTCTCATATTAATCCAACAATGGGCACCTTCACCTTGTTACAAGAATGCCTTAGGCAAGGCAGCTGCATTTACTTTCGGAGCATATATAAAATTCAGTGTGCCAGTATCAAACAAACAATAATGTCAGATCATACAATGCCAGTATGTTCTGGTGGGCCCTTGACTATTAGGTACAAAAGAAACCCCAAAGCCAAAAGAACCAAAAAAACCCCCAAACTTTTCACCACTTTAGTTCTGTTTAGAATGCTGCACAATGAATAAATTACATCTTTCTGGGATAGTGTTGCTTTTACTCCTACATCTCAAAGAAATTCCAAGCTAATTAATTAGAGCAAGAAATTACATTGAGCAGGATAACGTTTTAAATGAAAGAAATTACTTAGAAACACCAATCAAAGATAATTTGATTATGATTAGCTGTGCTGAAGTCTAAGTCATTAAAATTGATGAAGAATATTTTTACACTGGTCTATTCTATGTAATCCATTACCTATGCTATGCTCTGTAGTTCAAGTCTAACAAATGGTATCTGGTAATTCAATATTGAAGACTAAAATACTTTCAATGCACCACTTGCTTTCCTATGCCGACATGGTTCCAATAAAAAAAGAAAAAGAAAATCAGTAGCAAGTAGATTTGCAAAATTCTTCACTCTGAGAACTTTAGCTTACATGAAATATCATCCAGATTTTTACCTGCTTGCCTTCTACGTAGTCATGCTTAAATATGGCTGCTGCTTTATTCTGAACAGTCATTATCCCAGAAAAGTTACAACCACGGTTTGTTAAGAAATCATTCCCTGTGCTTTCTAACAACTGAGGCCTACCCAAAGGTACATTTCTTTCCATGCTCTCAACTGAAGTGACGAGCAAGACGAGCAGACCTATAATCAACACGCAGCTGAACAAAGGAGTGAAGGATGTTCTTGTCCAGATTTGCAAGTTGTTCTCCTGAGCAAACTTGCTTTAAATTATCCGGGGCTACAACCAGAAGATTGCAAAGTGCATGCAAGGTATCAAAGAGTTGTAACACCAGCGCAATCTGTGGTTAAGAGAAAAGAAAGAAAAAAAACCCCAAATATTAAGAGTTAAGAGTTGCTTGAAGTCTTAATAACACAATATCAATCTAGATCTTCAAAATACTTCTTCCTGACAGAGGATTCACATCTATCATTCTCTTCTTGTGTGCATAACTATACGTACATATACACACATGCACATACACATTTGTCAGGAGATATGCACGCACACACACAAAGTTATACATAGAACACATAATAACACAAACTCAATACTTCTTCAGTATACGCACCTGGCCTGTTAGCAATAAAATACTATCAGGAAACTGCTCTTTAGGATATGATAAATAACTGCTGGTACAGTAACAGATTATATAACATAAGTATACAAAATAGTGAGGTTAAAACAGAAACAAGAAGAAAAGACATCTGATTAAAAATAGCGTCTTGCTACCAATTTCAACATGGCTGTACATTACCAACCTGTACAAGCTTACCTTGAAGTCTTTGGCACACTTCCTATATTCAGCCACATCACAAATAGCTAACATGCCTCCCATGCAACTATAGGAGTATTGCTGTAGGTGTTCATAGATAAGTCGATGAAAACGAACCCCAAGCTCCATCAAAACTGTGTCCACGTTCTTGCCATCCATAGAATTTCTAATCTTTTCCACCTGCTTTCTAACATAGCCACAGACTTTAACACAAGCCTAAATAAAATTAAGAAAATTAATTATGTAACTTACTTCCTAGAAATCTGTTCTCAAAGTGACTTCCACATCAGAAACTGAACATCAGTCACTGTCTTTAAAATTCCCACATCACTGAAATTATTCATTTTCCAATTTATTAATTTTCCAAGTTTATTTGCTATATAAAGATTCAAAAACATGAGTAGAAAGATGGATTTGAGACAACATTCAATTAAGTTATAGTTCTTATCAGTTCAGAATAGAACAGTTTAATTTGGGCTTTTAATTCAAACAATGATCAGCCAAGGGGGGTGGGGGGGCAGGGGGGAGTGATTAAAAGCCTCTTGTCAGCTGCAATTATAAACCCAAATTAAAAGCCATACAGGTACCTTCATCCTTCCCACATAGTACCACAGTCTACATGCTCCTGCTCCACTTCTCCCATTCCCACCTGGCTTCAGGCATTCAGGCAATGCTCTCACTTCTTCCCATTGACTGTAGTTCTCTGCTCCTCTCTGCATTTTTCCCTGACAAGAGCCTAATGTAACCCAGCACTACAGCTTCTCAGCAGCCTGTATGGCTGGGATTTGGACAGATTCGGTGGTAGAGACAATGTTCTGCAGCAAAGAATGTTCATGCCAAACCGGTGATGCTTTGTCATGCTCCTGCCATTCCAAGGGGGGAAAAGCACCCAGCAACTAGACAGTACCTGATAACTGATTTTCTGAAACTGATAGCTTAAACCTAATTGTCAGCTAAAAACCCTGTTTCAGCTCTGGGCCTCTTGGAAAGAATGTGACAGTTCGTCCAGCACCTACTGATTTGTGTCTGACACTAGATACCAAACTGCTAATGTTCCTTTTCAGCTTGAGAAAGCACTCCACAAAAGAGTTTGGAGGTGCTTAGTGCAAAATGGAATAGCTAAGTAAATTCATCAGATACACATATTGTCTAACACACAGCTGGTAAGGACCATCTTGTACCTGAAAAGACTCATAAGCATTTCAACCTATACTGATGAGCTAGGACTCAGTTTACTTACATTAGTATACTGAATCAAAACATTGTTTTCATCTTCTGGTTTAAAATCTGTCTTCTTTTGCTCTGCAGCCAAGATGTGCTTCATCTGTCCAATCATACAATTCAGTGTCCTTTAAAGTTACAAATACAGATTGGGTTTTGAAGGGAACATTTTAATTTCCTTCATTTTTATATTTCCATATACTAATATGATTCTCTACAAAAGCAAGCAGCATAAAGCAATGAGGAAAACCCCTGGTACCTAACATTTGAGTAATCTAAGAAGATGCACTAAAAGCAAACATTTATTATAAGAAGCAAGCAGTGCTAGGACATGTCAAAGGCAATACTTCATTTAACAGACATGCACACAGACATACACACTCTTCTGAAGTTGCAATGCAATTCTATAGAGAAGATACGCTTGATTTTACATAGCTGGTTAGAAAAAGGAGAATTAGTGAAAAAAAAACCCAACAACCCTAAAAACTTTCCTCCACGTTCTGTGTCTTGGGGCACAGCACACAGCATGCTGGCCAGCTGGTTTTAAAGGGGGCACATTAATTGTAAGGTAACTCATTCAAATCCAGCTATTCAGAGAAACTGGACAGCACTCTTCAATGCAGAGGGAACTGGATAGCTGAAGGAAGCATTTCAAAGAGTTTAGCAGCATTAGATCACATTGCACATTACTCAGGAGGAAGCATCAGAAAACACTTAGAAAACGAAGGGGGGGGGGGGGGAGAAAAACCTCTTCTTTGCCAGAGCTTGGTATTTCTCTTGTGCTCAGAGTTTTACAGTGTCATTTACTTCTCCTTTACAGGATTTATCTTTTCAGAACACTATCTAAGGTCAAGGCCCTGCTTTGCTTCAAGTTTAAACCAAAGGTCAAACAGCAAAGCAGCTGAGAGAGGCTGCACACCTCTCTCAATGCCTACCTTCGCCAGAAACCTCCCTGTCTCTCCTTTTTTTTTTCTTCCCCTCCTGTTTTCTTTACTTCCCTCACCTCTCCAACCTCCCTGAAGAAAACATAGTCAAGGCAATTACAGGCCTTGAAGGATTCAAGCTGGGGTGAAGGGGAGAAGAATGTATGTATCCAAAGAGGGAATAAACTCCTTTTTTTCTACACACAGAGCTCAGACTTACATTTCAGTTGTACTTCATTCAACAATCCACATACCAATAGAAATTTAAAGAAATTCTATCTTGCATTCTCCTGCATTTCCATTTTCAATAAATACTCCTAGAAGGCTGTTTACACAGAATACGTACTGACAGAAAACCAGTTGAACTAATTTTGTTTGACTAATAATACCTTCAACAGAGGTAGACAAATGCTATGAATGGCATTCAAGAAACTGCTATGGGACTTTCTCAAATTTGATAACCATCAACAGTTAGAAATTTGCCTTTTTTTTTTTTTTTAACTCAATCATTCCTTTAAGCAAGACGATTGATTATCAGTGGCATCAGTGGCACCACAAAGCAGCATGGAAGCAGGCACACAAACACATTTACCATGTAACATTCATCTCAAAACTCATCTCTTACATGTGCCAAAGCACAAATTTGTTTGAAGTCTCCATTCACAAACCTCTGAACATATCATTTTCCAACAGGGACTTGTTCTCTTAAGTCTTACTGTCATTTTTAAGATATTATTTACAAAATCAGTTACAAACTATTGTAATGCTTATGACTGACCTGTATCTGTCTAGATCTAAGCTTATGGCCTTTATGGTTCAAGTATTTCAAACTTTGTGTTTAAACCTCTACGGTCACTTTGAGCACGAGCAGCTAAAAATCTGTTGCCACCTACACATCCCCTATCTCCACCTTTCTATTTGCACCTACAGAAAACACAGGTGCAAAAAAATCTCTTCCTCTCTCTCTGCAGAAAATACCCACTAGGAGACAATTGCAATGCCTGTTTTTCCTATACAGTGCTCTTCTCATCCCTCTCCAGTATGGTGTGATCCTTACAAAAACCTCAATAATAATTTCCAGAGTAGCCCCCATTACTTGCAGGATGGCTTATTTCCATTACTGCAGAGAGAAAACAGGCACAGAAAGCTCAGGTAACGTGCTTGGTTGAATAATGCCATCTTGAAGTATGGGATCACTACATGCTTCCTGGATCAATGTAGAACATCGCATAACAGATCAATTTCCTAATATTAAGCACGTTAGTTTGGTATTTTCCTCTACTGCAAAACAGTTATGATTTTAATTTATAATTTTTGTAGCTATCCCCTCATTTTTATTTGAAGAAAGAGAAAAAAAAAAGATTAAATGAGTTAGTCACAACCTCAAAGCAAGTCAATGTCAGAATCAAAATTATTCCAGGTCTACAGATTTCTATGGCTAGGTCTAATCCATAGCACTGCACAGATCCAAGCAAATCACCTAACCTATTTTTGTCAAACTTTGCTCCTAATGGAAATCCTGCAAGTTTTTAATTTATTTCAATCATCATTCCTCCTTCCTTTAAAATAGAATAAAGTAGTTTTAGACAATAAGGTAACACTGAATTATTGCACTCTTTTGACATAAACAAATCCTTTTATATCATTCCAGAAGTATTTATAAGTCAGAAGTCTGCCACGGAAAATACAACCCTCTAAACAAACAAAATCTACATTTCCTATGCACAACAATGTGTACTTATAGGTTAAAAAAAAAGTTAAAAAGATATGATCAATTTTGTGTTCAGAAATAATTAATCTTTAAAACAAAAAGCTAACATACATCACAAGAGTTTTGAAAGAATTAGTGATGAACAGAAAGTTTAAATCTCTACTTGCCTATCAATGCCCATATCCAGCTTCACTTCCATTTGTTCTATGATATCCTTTTTCTTCTGAAGGCATTCAGATAATTTAGGAGAAGAACTGCAACAGTACAGAGGGTTGGGTGTGTGTCAGAGTGTTAATATAGCAGAACAAATTTGTCTACAGGGTCTGCTTCTTACACCAGGACTTTGTGAAGATTTCCCATCCCATCAGAAAGGACTAGTTTAGGTGGAGTTCAGCCAGCTCCAGAACAACAAATCAACAGCCATCTGACCCTGAGAAGGATATGCTGAGCGCTGATGGGCAGTACTGTGATGCACTTCAGGCAGCATTGTGCCCACTAAGCAGTGCCTCTTGGCTGCTGCCAGCCCCTGGGCAGGTGAGCAAGCAAACTCAGCTCTTCACACATGCTAACTCACAGCACAGCAGTGTGCTCTGCTTCGAGCGTATCCAACCTGTGGCTCCCAACAATATGCAGCTTTCATGTAGTTCACATGTGGCTCCCAAGGCATGGCCAGCTGCTCCCTCTGCAGAGCCTGTGGGGTCCCCCAGCAGCCTCAGCAGCCCTGATATTGCCAGCTCACCCCAAGGTGCAGCCACAACCCCCCTCTAGTCCTGGCCTGTAATACAGCAGCGAGGCCTCTAAGAAGCAACTAGTCTCTCCTTCCTACCAATACTCTTGGAACTCCCTATCACCCGTAAGTTCTCCAAGGAAACAATTTGTTTAACATCCCTTCTCCTGCCCATTACACTGTTCTGTCTTCCCACAACATCAAGCTGAACCACACTCCAAGAATAAACTCCTCTTAATAGAGATGAGGAATGAAAAAAATTGCTTTCTTCACCAAAAGTGACCATTCACAAAAGGAAATGCTAATCAAAATCAAGGTACCTGATCAATGGCATCAGATGATCATTGAACTGCTTGTCAAATAAATGGAAAATAGTATTGGCCTGGTGGACAACATCCAAGAAATAAAGATTTGCATTCTTTGAATCAGAAGAGGGAATGCCTAAAGCAAAGAAGGTTTCATCAGGATTGTAACAATATGCAATTCCTATAATTAGCATGCTGTTTTTTTAAATATGCAGTTTTTCCATGAATGCTTAAATCACAGGCTTAGAGTTTCAAAAATTTACCATGGTGCCATATATAGAATACTTCTCATAGCTTAAATCACAGGCTTAGAGTTTCAAAAATTTAACATGGCGCCACATATAGAAGACTTCTCATAGCTATATCAGATGATAACCATGAGCACAGAAATATATTGCTTTTAAAATTTCTAAAAGCAAAATGGAACAGCCAATTTAAGTATTTCTTCAGAGCATGAGTTTTATGTAAGCTTTCATGTAAGAAACATAGTTTCTCACTTTCAAGATTTCAACTTAATACAAGCAGTTTGCTTATTTACTGTCACTCTAAAATGCATGGGTACACAAACAAGCATAGAATTCTCATAAAATGTAAAACACTAAACCTTAATACATGAATATTCTCCTGCTATGGGACAGAGAACAATTAAGAGAGGCTGGGAGTGCTGATGTCCCAATTTCTGATACAAATGTTTTTGAAGACAGTAGCGTGTCCATCTGTGCATCAATTCCCCAAATGGAACTTACACTTTAGAAGACATTAAATGCCGCCTCCCACATACACAAAACAAATTTCATTTAACCAATACATTCTGAACAAGGCCAATCAATAAGACACAGCAAGGACCTGCAAAGATCATCTGCACAAAAAGGCCAATGGGATGAAATGCTCAGAAAATATTATACTCACCAGCAAGGCCTGTTTCTAATGCATAATCGATGTGTTCAGTACATAAGAACTCTACAAGCATAGAAAAAATTCTGAAAGCATTCTTTGGTAAGTCAGATGGATCAGAGAGCTTTAAAGAAAAAGAAAAAAACACTTATCTTAAAGGTCAGTTCTACATACAGTTCAAAGTTTATCCGATATTGCATAGGGAATAGCTTAAAATGCAACAAGTGTTCCAGAATAATTGGAATTTTATTCTAAATGAAAAGTATCCATACAGAAAACTATTCAGTAACAGCCTTTAGTATCAATAAACCCTTCAGCATTAATGAGTAAACTGAAGCTAGCATGCCAGAGGATGCTACAAAAAGCAAAAATATAAACAGTTTATAGTAATAATAAAGGAAGATATTAATTAATAGTCCTTAAAACATAATTGTCCAGATGTAACCTCACAAATTAACTAAAACGCATACCACTGGATGCTGGGAAAACATATACAGAAAGGTGACTCTACCCATACCCTGCCTTTTTTCCTCTTCTACTAAGCTTCTGCCCCTGGCCACAGTGAGAGACAAGACACTGGGTTAGATGGACCTTCACTTTCACCCAATGCAGCTGTTCTTTTATCACTGCCACAGTACTCCAGAAAAAAATAATACAGACTGAACCTCAGCTACATTTATCACAGTTCAGCTAGAGTCAATGGAGCATGAAAATTTTTATTAAGTGAAGTAATGCCCACATATACACACAGCATCTGTACTTTTACGAGCTGCAAGCAACATGGGATTTTGGACAGCAACCTGTCAGTAAATCCCTTTTCTAAAGAAAAACGTGACAGCGCTTTTGTATATAAGAAATGCAGCTTTGGTTTTTAAGGAATTATGTGAAGACTTTATGAGGCTAGGAGTAAGAAAGATTACTATAGCAATTCAAGTTAATTTATGTAACAATGCTCCCAAAGATTTCTGCTGTATTCCAAAAAAACCCAAACCCAACCAACCCCAAATAAAAAACCCAACAATAAAACACCTTTACAGAGATTTCCAAACACCAAAATGCTTCAATATATGGTTACATTCAGAATTATTTTATATCAGAAACTATTATATATCAGAAATATTTTTCCTAAAGTAGTCACAGTTGGGACAGAGTGTATCTGCACACATATGTCATCTGACATAAGTATTACAATTAGCCAGGGACACATATAACTTCTCTATTGCATAATGAGTTGCCCTGACCACAAACAAAACCCTAACAGCATGTATGATAATGCACAAGTCATACACCTTTAATTCTAAAAATCTCCTCGCATGCCAAGATCCATTTAGCATTGGTTTCCATCCCAATACCTGCAATTGTTTTTAGACAGAGTATGAAAAAATTGTGTATAAATGGAAAGTTAGTTTATATCATGAATTAATTTCACAACCGTTTCTAGCAACCACCATACTGAGAAAAATAATGATCTATCTGCTTGCCTTGCAGCCACTGACTTCCACTAGGAAGGTGGTCATCCCCAGTGCATACAGCTAATAGTGCTGTATCTGTATTTCGTTATATCTTTGGCCCCTCTAAGTTTATAAAACATTAAAATTTCTAAACATCTGAAATGTTATGTTTTGCACTAAGCTAATTTAGAATGTTAGCGGTATTAAAATTTGTTAAAAATCAAGTGTGTTTAGCTAATACAAAATCTCTACATTTAAGTTTGCAAATCAATTTCAAGGGTTTTCGTTCACACTAAAGTACCAGACAAACAGTAATTGACAGGCTGTAAAACCAGCAATTTAATCAGAAGGAAAACATATTTTTTTTGTTAAACTAAAGAATTTAAAGAACAGTAGATGGTTACCAAGGTAAACAACATTAAAGATTATTCTTCTCAGCATTTTATTGGTAATAATTCTTTAACGCAAGAAGAAATGGCACTTGACACAGGAAAACGATTGTTGAACTATTCTCTGTACTTTAAAGTAGCAAAAAATATACTAAAGGCTTCTCAGGTTTTCAGTCTAATTTACTAAGAAAAGCAGTGCAGACAGTAGGTCTTCCAAAAATAGACAGTATTAAAAACCACAAAATACAACTAGATCCACATTTAAAAAGCAATCCCTTAACCTCCATCATGACCCTGCTCCAGTGAAAAATACAAAATTATTTATTATTTTATAATATAAATATAATATACATATTTATTATCCATTTAATAATGTCCGTCCTTTCTTTGTATCACACTTCAATCAGAAATTGAACCTCAAAATTTAATTTCATGCACAAAATTGTATCACTAATGGAGACCACAGACAGCAAACTTACCCTGTGACATCTTTCAAAAGCTTGCTTAGTTTCTTGCAGAAGGTTAACCACCACTTCTTGTGACAGAAAAGTTTCTCCATGTGTGTCAATACTTGGCCCCAACGGTAAGTTTGTACGTTGCCTTATTCTCTCTTTGAGATCTTGAATACTAGAATAAAAATATACCAAAAGAAGATTTCACTGGATGGAAATTTTGATGCTCAAATTCAACAATGATTTAGGACAATTTAGTTGTTAACTTAAAAAACAGAACCCAAGACACAGTTTAGGATATGCAAGCATTAAGACAGTCTTGCAAGCTCAAAAAAACATTGCCAGTAAATGCAAAACTACCACCTCTGATTCCATGGTCAACTGTGCTCTACCATGGCACATTGACACCATAGGATCAGCTATTCCCCATTGCAGAATAAATAATTTTAATTGAATCCTATGGCACTTATACTCTGTGGACAAAGTTTAGCCTCCATACATTCTGTCACACTGTACTTTCAAAACACTAATGAGAACTTTCTAGCTCATCCACACCCACAAATCCTCTCATCCTCCTCCACTATCTCAGCAGTCCTGATTTACTCAAGCATGCTCCAACACATTTCCATGCATAAAACAACCCATAAAGTTACTCACTACCATCAATTTAATTTTCCCCAAGAAAATTAAATTTTCATCTTTGTTTTTTAATTCATTTAATTACTTTGCTGCTGCTGTTCTCTCTAAATAATTTTTACATTCCTGACACACTGAACCCAGAAGCTCTTTGAAAGGCACAGTAGTCTTATCATCTCTGCTTCACACAAGTTTTAACTCTTCCTTTCCCACTTCTCACTAGTCCTTTACTAGTTTCTCTGCCCTGAGGATAATGAAGTCTTGTTTTACCTTTCTCTAAGTCCATTGCATCTTCTGGGCTCATTAAGAGCTTTCTCACTGACATTGCTATGGTCTTTTCCCCTTCCTAGGTCTTGGGAGGGGACCACAAGACCTGGGCAGGTGAAAAAAAATGTATGCTTTTAGATACACACATACACATGCTTTAGGTACCTTAGTTTTGCTTCAGTCCTTTTGTGGATCTGGATCCTAAGTTGAAACATAGGTTTAACTGGTATTTTTCATTTCCCATGAGCGTATAAATACCATGCATCACCTTTCACATGTACCAAGAGCAATACACTTTTTAACAGAACATAAAGTGATAGCAAATTATAAAAAGCTGCAGGTTATTTTAGAAGCCTGCTCTTTCACAGTTCATCACTGTACATCTCACGTGGCAAATACTATGTTTTTTCCATTTACCAGCTCCCTTCCATTTTAAAAGTATGAAACTTCACAGAAGAAACTTACCCTCCAGTGCCAATGGACCTCTTCTGGTGGTTTTTGGAATCATAATAGCGTTGCAGAATCATAGCACTCCTACTTTTCAAATAACCAATTTCCACCTCAATGTAATTCTCCAAGTAGGAAATGAAAATGGATTTGATAAGCTTAGACAAGAAAGTCTGCTTATCAGTACCCAAGTTAAATTCCATCAATTTGCTTGACAGATTAGTAGTTCTTTATGCAAAAGAAACAAAGAAGGGGAGAGGAGGAAAAGGTTGAATCTGTACGAATTACAGCATTACATGTTTGTAAAGTACACAGCACAACAGAATCCTGATTGTGATTAAGACTTCTAGCAGCTTTACATTTAAGTAAAGAATTTTGCATAATTCATGTTTAATTACATACAGTACAATTACAAGCAAGTAAGTTGCCAGTGAGATGCAGAGAACTGGCTTTTACACAGTTTTAAAATTACTCTGAAAGATCACTATAATAAATACTTCATACTAAAAATAATAATAATGGGAATTTTAAATTTTCGTTAGGAAAGCAATCATTGTAAGGGTCAATGGCCATAAAATATTTTCAATTTTTGAGAAGTTTACATTTTTAGTTCCTCTTCCTGCATCTTGATAATACAACTATTACAAGAGGGTATCTACATAGTAATTTCATCATCAATATGTAAATACCTTGTATATAGATCATAGAGGTTCTTAAGATACTGTTCTGCATCTGATTTCCTGTGTTCTTCTAGCTGGTCCTTTACATAACTCTGTAAAATTTAGGTACATCTGTTAGAAGATTAACCAGCATCCACAGGTCATACTACATGCCAGATTATATGTAGTTTACTGCAAAGTATATATATTACTTAAGGTAATTAATGTATATTTTTCTAAAAAAATCTCTCATTTACAGATCCTGCATTATCTACAGAGTTGAATGCATCTTCTAGAAGAAAATTATTTAATAATACAAATCAGTAGAGCGTGATGCAAAGACAAAAGACAGATTGCTTTGAAAATATGCTTGACCAACACACACAAACCCCCCTCTTTTTAAGAATCAAAAGCACTGGAGGCCTAGGGGCATTTGCCGTTGACAGTAAGCAAAGGAAATGCTTACATATTTGCTTATCATAATACATACACAAAGCAGATACAAGCTTAGAGCCTTCTTGTCATTGAATACTTGGACAAAATTATTATTTACCATAAAACACTAAGTCAAAACTGACACACAAACTTGAGGCTGAAACACAAGCTCAATCTCTACGCTACAAGGAGAATTACATCTTCAGGGAAATTGCTTTTTGCAGCGAATAGTCACGTTGTTGACTTCACGCACTTAAGCAAGTGTACTTGCAGGACGGAAAACGTAGTATTTTCAACTATTCTAGACCTTCATATAAATATTGCATGAGCTGTGAGACAGTATTCACAACTTAGTTATTTTCACTTACTCAGTGCTAACCTTACACATGAAACCCAATTCCAAGAATGAACAGATTAAAGATACTTATTAAATGTGAAGCTGACATATTTTTCCTCACATATTCCTGGTAGGGGACACTCAGAAGAAATCAAATATGCGAATGACATCTTATGAATTACGCAATGAACATATTGATTCCTGTATAAATTTTACATACTGGAGTATTTTCAGTCATACTTTATATTCACAGCACAGTTTTATGGTTACAGAGCTATCAGCTATGATTCTACATCCTTACACAAGATTACAAATAATGTAAAATCTCATTAATTGTTATCACTAGATACAATGTTTTTGGATGAAAAGTTTCCTCAATTAACTTCAACATGTTAAAATTTGAAATACCTGGAGTTTAACTTCAAAGATATTTTGAATGAGTTTGGCTAGCACAGTCTCTGGATTGCTAAAGACTTCTCCAACTTGCTTATTCACTCGCTGGCAGAGAATGGCTGCATCTTCGAAGACATCATTCCTCAAGAATGCACCCTAGGGTTTTAGAAGCACATTCCATAATATATTTACAACAACCTATACAACTAAATAAATCAACACTCAAAGAAATACATGTAGAACAAAATACATTACCTCTTGACACTGTTTTATGTAGACATCAACGCAATGGGAATAGCCCTATGGAAGGAGCAAAACAACTCAACGTTAAAGCAGGTTGCCCGTGCTTTCAGTATAGAATAAAATCAAGGAAACAATGCCTGTGAAAATGTTATTGCAAAAAACCCAGAAACATTGAAAGTGCAGACTCTTTCAAACCCATTTCCATCACACACCTAACATAACTACACTCATTACCACTCTACATGGATATACACCACAGGTTTCAACACTTTCTTAAGCCTGAAGGTCAGTTCACACACACAAGAAAAGATTATCTTAGAATGGTCTCTACTGACACAACCTCCAGTCCATCATCTGCCTCCTTTATTCCCCTGCATTTGATTTCAGATGGAACAACTCCGTAGTTTTAAAGTCATATGTGTTATCTGATATGGAGGTTGTGCCCATGCAAATATGTTCACTTAAAACAGGTACTTATTGTATTGTCAGTTGTTATATTTATGTATTTAAATTTAAACCCTCAGTTTTTACCTTAAAATGAAGCAAAACTGCTGCTACTTCTCTCATTCTGGAGATTTCACCTCTCCGCTGTGCACTGGTAAACTCTTGAATTAGCTGGCACTCTAAATCATGGTACTTACCTGGAAAGGAAAGGGGATAACAACAAAAATCCATCAAGCTACGTAATACAAGCACTGACAAAAAATGTAATCCTGACAGTATTGCATACTTCTTTAATCATCTTTAACAATCCAAATACAGGAATATGGATTGAACTGGATAGATAACTTACTTGCTATCTTTGATTTTACTTCAGAAAACCTGTAACAACAAAATATGCCATGATTAAATTCAAATCCACATCACAAGAGAAATCACAGACATCCTAGATCATGACTAACAAGCACTCTACTTAAAAATGAAAACATGTAATACAAAGACGACAGAAAAGTTATACACTTTACATCCATAAAAACCTACAAGCATCTAATTCAAATCTAGCATTAAGTCAGCACAGCAAAATTATCCCATTAAAAATCTGTTAAGCAGTTTAGGATGTGTATGTAAAGACGATCCCACAACATGAGTGCGTGAACACAAATCTGAGAATAGAGGAGAGAGAAATAAGCACACAATCCATCTCAAAAGCTACATGAATCATTAAGTAAAGCACCAAAAAAGTAGACAAGCATCAGAAAATTATAGCTATGGGAAGACTTTTCTTTTTTTAAAGATAGATTTTTACCTGTCAAAAGGTAGTTCCTGTGCAATCAAATGCAGTTTCTGAATAATATCAGCTGCCTCTTTAATCTGTTAAGAGTAAAACATGACAGAATTATTAGAGGGTCTGTTTGTGAGCTACTCCTTTCCTCACACTCCACTGTCCAATTTTCATACATGTAGTTCCTATTTCTAAAGCTGGTTGACTTGATATACCCACAAAAGAAATCACCCCCTTAAAGTTCCTGTGTGCACTTTCATGATGCTGAAAGTATTTTTCCAAACAAAGTCATATAGGTTAAAACATGATAAAAAAAATCTTCTTATATGTTCACATTGGGTGCGTATGTGTGTAGGTCTGTAAGCTACCTGGACAAATAGCTCATTGCTGCACTATACCGACATAGCTATACAGCTTGCAGACCAAAGATTCCTCAGGGATGATTAGATCAGAATGTGGCTAGAGCAGTCTCATGAAAATCTGTACCCTTCCATTTGGGAATAAAATACATAACTGTAACACAAAGCTCGCTGAAGTGCAACCTTACACTTCACAAGTTATTAGGATAAAAGTCTTGATGATTTCCACCCAACCAGAGGAGATCCCTGTTGAGCTCACAAGTGAAACGGCTAGCAACCCTTTCAGCCATGTCAGGAATAGCATGAGGGAATTCTTTGCAATTGATGAAATCAATTGTATAGCTGTATCCAATAAGAGCCATGTCAGTGCTTGGCATGGAGACGAGAAGAAGGGAAAAAAGGGGATGAAAGTAGAGCATAGTTGGAGTAGCTCACATTCTCCCATCAGGAAGGAGAAATGGAAACTGTACTAGAAATTATAAACTCTGAAGGCCAAAGCAAAGATCAGTATGAGTCAGTTAGACATGCATCTATAAAATAGGAATACTCGCATGAATACAGAAGCTAACACAGTTAATGCAGCATGCAAATCTCTGCTCCATCCTTGACAGCAAAACCTTTTATCATTTATTCTTCCACAATCAATCAGCATGAGAAGTTGCACCTATGCAGGGCTTAGTGACTCTTTCACTAAGCTAACTAAAACTATAGAAAACACCCAGTTGAAAATGTGGGTAACACAACTGATTGCAACTGAAGTTCAGTGGATTTAAGGACACAGTGTCAACTGGCCCAAAGCAGACACAGCTCTGGGACAGTTTTACAGGCTTTGTTATGCTGTCTTGGTGACTGGAAGGCACCTTGAAGGGGGCAATGAAAGCTCTAGCTACTACATTGAAGCAAAACCTTTATAAGCTGACACAACAGAGAACATGGAGAACATGCAGTTTATCTTGTTCTTCCTGCTAGTCATGTTCTAGGGAACCAGACTAGAGAGGAAAGAAAGTAATGAAATCCTATTCTCCCACCACTTAAAGCAGGTTGGGATTAAAACTTTTCAAGAATAGAACAAGACACACAGGTAATACAGAGCACAGACATCACATGAGGTTGGTTGTTCAGCAAGAAACGAGGCTCTCAAAGTATATCCATTCTGCTTATTAAGAGCGGCTTATGTTTTGAACTGTCAGCTTACAATAGCCTGTTAAGTCAAAAGCAGCTACGCTCCTCAAATCCAATGAAACAGCAGTTATTTCTATTAGCTTACAGCAACCTTAATACTTAACAATTGTGATCAATACTGATGTCATTAGACTAGTCTCTATATTAGCAATTATTCACCAATGTTACAAAAAAACCCCACCCCAAAACACCTCACAAACACAACATTTTATTTGTCTCCTCTTCAAACAATAGGTGTTAACTAACTTAGATTTTATTGAATTCAGAGCCTTTACTTATGCACAATAGAAGCCATGATAAATCAGTTCTCCATGGTTTCTGCTTAAATCTGGACATATTTCATTTTGAATTGAATCAGACTTCTGTAGACTATTAAATCAAGCATAGATTCTGTAAAAAACAACTTCATGGCTGTAACATACCTAGAACAAAAAATCTGAAAAATCATGGACAAAATGGCAAGAGAGAATTTTAACACAAAATATTTTTATGAACAATTAAAAGGCATAATGGAATAACATTGAAAACAAAACATAAGTGAAGAAAAGGATGTAAGAATAACAGGAAATACAGTACACACAGGACCATGCTATTGCATGACAAGCAAGTGAGCTGCTAGATCATTTTGATAGTTTAACTGGAGTAATTTGCTCACTTCAAGACCCTTCAGTGTAGCAGAAGGTTAGCTGGCAGTGCCAGGGAAATTGTAAAAATTCAGAGGACGAAGACACAGAACACACAGCCTGGGACAAGACAGCAAGGAAAAACCTTCACAGAGACAGTAAGTCAGAAATTGCTCAGTATGGCTAGGAGAAAGTAATGTAAGAATTGACGCTACTGAGAGCATATGAATTCCCTAGGAAATAACTGCATTATAATTATTTTCTTGCCTCTCCTTTCACAGTATCCCTTTCCCTCAATGTCTCAGAAAAACCTATACTTGTGAGGGATGGCATAGTACAAAAAATCGTAACACCCTCCAAAACACTACCTAAAAACCACATCAGTTTGAAGATCAGAAGACACTGACAAAGCGTTAAGGTTTTACACTTAAGAATAGTTGTTACTATCTCATACTTTAAAACTATTTTTAGTTCAAAGATGCATTAAGATGTGATAGCACACGTCTAGGCAGGTTCTTTTATAAACACTACTTCTACTTACTAATGAAACTAGAAGGCAAAAAGTTACAGAACAGTACTAACCCACCTTGACTGAAATTTGTCTCAGTAAGACAACTTTTACCCAGAAAATCTTGTGTTCCCACACACTTCCTCTGCAGACCGGCACAAGACTTCTGGCCTTTACTACATTTACCTTCCTCCAGATTTGCTGAATATCTTATTATTCTTCGGGGTGTATAAAGATTAATTTGTTTACAGATTTCCAGGTTTACCCTATTTATCTACCATTTTTTTCAGATCCTTCCTCCAACAGAAAGTATTACAACACTTTAAGTTACAAGTAAAGTGAAAGTTGAATTCTATGTGAGACTCTTCAGCAGACAACACATAATCCTCTTAAATTTATGCGTTGTTACTTACCATGTTGCCATTAAATATTTTTGAAATACATGTTTTATTTTTACTTAGGAAAAAAAGAAAAACTTATGCAGAACTGGAAAAGACTGTCCATAGAAGAGCTTTTGTTATGTTGAAACCTTTCTGTTTTTCTTGGAAGTCAGATGATGTGCTCCCTCTTTGATTAGGGCAAACTATCAACTGGAAATTAGCATATATCCACAGACCATGAATCAAAAGTCACTATGCAACTGACTTCTTAGGAATACAACTATATGAAACTATTAGTTTTTCATTTCCCTGAGAGATACCTTCAGCTCAGTAGACAGGGTATGACTATTAACCTATTCTCAGGTGCTTTATGAGCTGCATTTCAAGCACACGTTTTTTGCTGAGTGTGCAAACCAAGTTTTTGCTGTTCTCACATACTGTAATTTTTTTCTGACTACAATCATACCACTGCACAGAATTCAAGGAAAGTGGGAAGATTCTTCAGGACACACCTCAAAAAAACCCAAACAACCCAATCAACAACTTTACTTGTCTTTCAAACTGCATAGGGAAATCTAGTACGTGTCATTTTGCTCACAGCTGCACACTTTTCCTTCAGTTTATTTCTATTAGCCACACCATTCAGATTATATTTGCTTCATGAACATACTCTTGAAGCATAAGAAAAACAACATGCTTTAACATTTCTTTGAAGTTTTCCTGCCTGGTTCCTCTAAATTCAAAGGGTGGAGACATAACCACAGGACTATACAAAGCCCAAAGGCCTGCTGTGACAAAAAGGTATCCAAGGCCAGTGGACTGACCCAACAGAGTAAAGTTTCACAAAGCAGTTGTATTCAGAAACGTTCTGCATTACAGGGTGGATCTGAGGCAAGGGGTTCAAAGGAAAAAGGCAGATATTGTATGTACTCTAAAGTTGCCCTCCCAGCGTTTCTCAAATCTCTGATAATTTCATAAAATGAAAAATGCCAACATTGCCACATTAAGCATCACTGAATACAAATGCTTTATCAGCAATCTGCAGCCTAGTGTTGTTAATTTACATTTCAGAACAATGAAACTTTAACAAGTCAGTCACTCACTGGTTTGAAGTCTGACCATGGTAAGTCATGGTAGCAGCTTGTAATTAGGGCAGTACTGCTTATCGCTTTGAACTGCTTTCATCCTGCTGACAGCTCTTACCTTTTCAGAGTTTGTAAAAACATCAGACTTCAGCTCTCCATCCAGAAACTCATTAAAGTATTTCATCAGCTTCTGAGCCTCCACCGCCCGTTGCCGTGGCGTGTTTACCCCCTCCAGTTGGTCGCCAAGGTGACAGACCTTAGTTGCTACATAGCTGATGTGCTCATCTAGTTCTTGGAAATGTTGGAAGGCAACCTGGGAGAACATAGACACAGTCACAAAACTCATTATTTCCATTTACTGTACTTTAGGAAACACTAGATTTACTTCAGTAGGAAGCATAGTAAATGCAGGCATCAGTTCTCCAGGTGCTGGAACTACAGCAGAACTACTCAGAACCACTAATTAAGTACACACAACTGCTTAAAGTTTAGTGTCTTCCTTTAAACTATTGTGAAGACTGGCTACTTTTGGAATAGCTAACACTCGTTAATGGAACGTGCAGAGAAGCCCCCTTTGACGGGGGAAATTGTTGTCCATCAAACCCTCTTTATTCTTACCTCAAACAGTAGCATGCTGTACCAAGAAATGTTAATGGAGCATGTGATGTTTTTAAAGCTTGAACTGCACACCACTGACTACACTACTCAGATTTTACCTGGTTGCTTTTCTGCAGCTCTTGTACTTTCTTGGCAAATTCCTTTGCTTCCTTCTGGCATTGCTGTTCTAGTTTCTCCACCTTCCTCTGAATCCTTTCATCCATTACCTGTAATTCTTGGATATGATTTACAAATTCTTCCAATAATCTGATTTAAAATAAAATACAAGAAAGCAGACTTTAGTCTGAAAGACAGTCTTCTGCAGAGTGCTTAAAAAACGTCAAAGAAAAGAACTTGTCTACAAAGCTGATATAGCCATGCCTAACTTACAAATGTTCTTTCGTTTTAAACTACATTGCCCTAGTTGTATAGAACTCCATGCCTGCATAAAAACTATCTGATCACATGAAAGGTAGGACAGGGAAAAGGGGAATACCTAAATACCCATCACTCAAGAACATGGCTCTGCCACAGGTACAAAAATCCTTATATTCCCATCTTCCCTAAATAAGTCTCATAAGGACAAAGAGAGCTAAGGCCACTACATTCCTTCAGTGTAAGGGCTATACTGTACCTATTACTGTTAAGCTTGTAAACCAGCATCCTATTAATAGGCAATGAATATAATCATATAGTCTCATAATGTTGTTTTGGTTATAACCATGTCACTTCCTGACTTCACTTCTTTTCCTCCTCTAACATATACCATTTTAAGGGTTTTTTTTCCCTGCCCTTTCCAATCACTTCAATTTTTGTTTCAGGCTCACATTTTACTCTTCCCAAACAATGTACATTGACTGCATTCATAAAGTTTCCTCTATTCTTTTTCATTCCATTCTCAATGTCTCTCTCTTTCTCATTTCTGTTTTTGTCCATTCTGTCCCATTCCAGTCATCTTTTCAGCTTATAATTTTCTAAGCATCCCAGTCACTGATGCTCAGGAAACAGATTATTCCCAGATCCTCTATAGCCATAAAACTCATGCTAGTAACTGAAAACATATGAAAGATTTGAGAACTCTGCTGTCCAAAGCAGAAGAGGAGAGGAAATGTGAATCCCTTCCAGTAAGCTATTTCTAGACTACTTTGGAATCTGCATTTTCACATATACTCTCTTCAGAAGGTATACTGTGAATGTGAAGCCAGAATGAGCACAGAGTGTGAATGAGCCAGAATGTGAATGAAAGGCAGAACAAGCACACTCTTCCTCTCCTGGGTCCCCATGCAGGGGCTAAAGACTCTCAGCAACCAGAAGGGAGAAGTAGAATGTATTATTCTACCCTCACATAACTCCTTCCCAGTAATAACTACAGTGCCTCTCTTACAGAATCATAGAATTGTTTACGTTGGAAAAGACCTTTAAGATGATCAAGTCTAACCACTAACCCAGCACTGCCAAGCC
>JAVJGI010000063.1:33322082-33353150 GCA_035590275.1 Ibycter americanus | reverse complement strand
TGTGAAGTAAAAGTCTGTGTCCCGTTTGCTAGGTGACCCGTTTAATGTTTTCCCTGCGTCTGGGAACTCCTTAGTGTAATTAGCGACCTTTGAACTCCACAACTAATCCTGAGCTATTTTGTATTCCTTACTCATCTTTAAGGCTGGACCTTTCTTTTCTTTTGAGTCCGCTGCCACAATTAAAGAAGAAACAGCTGCATTTCAAAGGGATTCCAATTCCAGAAGCTTAATCGTGATTGACATGTTCTTATTCTAAGCTATAAGAAACTCTAAGAGTCCTTTCTTGGGTTAAAACTTCAATCATTTTCTAAAAAATTATCTCAATATGGATTTTATTCATTTTCTTTGATAACCATTCTTTGCAATTTTTTTAACTTGAAAGATGCTTTGAGTTTGTGATGAATATGAACTGCACCCACCGAAAGAATGAATGGTGTCAGGCACAGGCTAGATGCAGAAGTGGCTAAATTCCATTTATTGTCAAAATCTGATTATGAAACCTGACGTCCACCATGTAGCTTGACATCCTTCCATATACCCGAAAGGTAGGAGAGGTGGAAGCACTTGCAAATGAACCCCAGGAAGGCTGGGAAGGGAGATGGCATAAAGCATTATCCAGAAATCTACATTTTTTAAACTATTTTTCCCAATTTTTATAGAGCAGATTAAAAAGCCATTGCCTTCCAGCCCTGGAAGAGACCTTCTCTCTTTGAGAAATGAATTCTCCATGAAAAGTCACAGCAAAAAAACCAACTGCCGTAAACCAGAGATAATTTGTATGGTTTAAAATCATTGCCACACAACGAACCTGAACAAGGCTGCGGTGCTTAAATCTCTTCTGAGGGCTGATCCTAGAAAATGATGGCAGCCTGTTTCGTCCCGTTATTTAATTAGCTCCGTCTCACTTCGAATTCAGCATGACCTCCGAAAGACAGGCTTAAAAAAAAGAAAAAAAAAAAAGAAAAAAAAAAAGCCTGAAAATCCGTTTATGTGCATGTGTTTGCACAGATCCACACACGCGGAGGACACACCGATCCTGCGGGCATCGCTTGCAGCCGCTGGTATAAACCTGTATGAAATGATCCCAAAGAGTCCTGGGTAAGGCAACAGGCAAGACCTGGTGTTTCTAAGACAAAGGTCAAATAAAAAAAGGATGTTAATAAACAGCCCTCCGGTTTAAAGGGACTTTTTTTTAAGGATTACATCTTAAATTCCGACAAATCAGATTTAGGAGTTACTGAAAGTGAAATTGATCCATCCCTCAGCCAAACTTTGCAATACTTTCCTGTTCTGACATCATTTAGATAGTTAGCTGTATTATCAGATTAAAAACCATTGTACAGGGCCGCTGAAAGGAAAAGGAGCCAAAAAGCTAAACACTGCCTGAATTCTGAACCTTTTAACCTGGCTGAAGTACGTTGGTCCCTGTTATGCAAATACCTTCAATCCTCTGCTAAGTTCAGTGGAAATAATTTTCTTGAATGACAGGTTTATTCAGCAAGGATTCAGTTGGCGATTAATCCCCCTTTGATCTAAGGTATTTCACTTAACTACCAGTTACCTCGTCCTGACAAAGTGCAACCGAGATTAGGGAGATCACTAGAACACGACCAGGGTGTGCGTTTATTCTCCCCAACCGTTCAAAGCGAAGGGCCAAGAATGCAATCTATTTTCAGTATTTGAAGATGGAAAGTCCTGTCTCCTAAGTTAGAAAGTCAATTGAATACCAAATGGTGTTTGGTCCTGACAGAAGGGGACAAACGGCTGAGACATCGTCTTCAAAACCAAGATATTCCCACTAACTGTGATTTTTGCTATGACCTACCCCCAGACCCTGTTTTGCAGCCAGGTTTTCCCTCGCTCTCACAAAGCTGCCTCTTTATTTCAGATTAGTGCGTGGCGCGTGTAAAAGATCTTTGCTTTTGAAAAAGCGGATAAGGCACGACATTTTCCAGTTTTAATCTGTTCAATATTATTCCTTAGGATTCACCTTGCTTTTTGCTGAAGAATCCTTTTTCTAATTCTCCAGTGAGTATAGGCATGGTGCAATATTTTTGTGCCAAAACCTGTTCATGAAGGAAAATACATCACAACAGATTACAGAAGTCATTCACTAAAATAAAAAATTTCAGGCAACAAATCTGTGGCTGTCTGACATCTGAAGTGATGTATTTTTTTTCCTTTGCTTATTCATTCACCAGTATGTTGTCTTTTTGCTGAATTATGACATCATTTTATAGAAGTGTAAACCGCAAAAATGGTGCAGCGACCCAGACAGCTACACGGGAGCATGGTCCTGATCCAGGGCTTAGCTGGGTCAGCCCATGAGAAGCTGATTACAGGATTGGGCATAAAGCTGCATTTTCTTATTGCAAGTGGAAAGGCAGAACAATATCATTTGCGGGATTTTTTTTGTTGTTGTTGTTTGGGGTTTTTTGGGTTTTTTTTTTGTTTGTTTGTTTTTGTGTTGTTGTTGTTGTTAAAGTGGCTGCCAGGATTTTCACTTTAAACTCTCTGATTTTAGAGGGATTGTTTGTATGTAAATATGCCTGAGAGAGGGGAAAAAAATTATTTTATTTCACTTTTAGGACTTATATCCGTCCTGAGATATTAGGCAGTAACTTAAACAAATTCCTTGTCCATAGAATCTGTTAAAATCAACCTTCTAAATCAAAACAGCGTACATATGTCCTTGCAGAATCAGGGCTTTATTTGGGAACATTTCTGTGTTCTACAGGCAACCTTTAAACCATCCTTCAGATATGTTGTTGGATTTTTTATGCCCTGATGTTAAATACTTTTGAGTTTTTAAAAGCTGCTTTGCAGAGTGAGTACTTTGACATGAAGCGGCTGTAACCTGCGCTGGGGTCCCCCCACCCTGGTTACATCCCCTCCGCGTTTACTTCCATTTCCAATGACAATTTCCCAAGTGTTTCCTTGCAGGACTCCTTGCCTGTAATAGCCTCAAAATCCCCCCAAAGGCTCATCGAAGGCCCCCATCACACTTGATCAGGTCAATAATACACAAACTAAGAAGGATTTGCACTCGAGACAGTAACAGCTTCTTAAGAGCCATTACAGTGGAGTGGGTTTAAGAAAGAAATCCCTTTTAAGAAATGCCAAAATCTGGACTAACGTGATAGTCTGTAAGGCTTTAGGGTCTTTCTGGTAAATATAATGTTGCATGTACTTACGATTCAGTAAAAATAAAAAAGGAGGATTTTAGAATATTTTCTACATTTACTGTACTGACTATATGAACTCCATAATGAGCCAGTGAGGGAGAGAAATTAAGCTTTGAGAATAAGCCCAAACTTGTCTGCCTAACGTTATAGCATAACAAATACGACACAGTCACCACAAGCAATCAAAGCAAAGACCTGCAAGCCCCATGCTGATCTCTGTACTGCCTCATTGGTGATAGATAATTGATGACTCGATTTAGCTAATGACTAGATTAAATTATTTTTAGAAGCCCTGGGAAGATGGGTTTTATTTATATGAGATACAGAAAATGCCTCAACTGCATCACTTGTGTTTTAAGCAAAAAGAAAAATGTGAAGGGGGAGTCCTTTCTTTGCAATGATTGTGTGAGTCTGTGTTCAAGTATATACAATATATACATATATAAGTATATAGTATAAATAAGATGGGAAATATCTTCAGGCAAAATATCTGAATGGCACTTATCAATTTCATTGGTTGTTTTTCTCAAATTGAGCAACAGCAAACTTCCATCAAATACATAGCATAGGATGATACTGTATTCTGATTACATTAAAAGCTACTTCCTAATTAATCATAGTAATCTGTTGCTTAATTTCTTAAGAAATAGGGGGTTAGTAAAAAAACAGAAGGCATCTCCAACATGCCTAGACAGAGGATAATTTCTCTTTTCAGCCCTCAGCAGCATTTCTGGAGGACAAATACCTTAAAACACTGCACAGATCTCTGTCTCAAATGTAACGTACAATAGGTCAACCTCCTAATTTCAATAAAGGGCAGGGATCTATTAATAAAGGAAGAACTTTACTTCAGCAATGCCAGTTTTCATGGGAAAGGCTGATGTTCTTCACAGGCCTTTTCTGCCCCCCGGTGGTGGCACAAAACCAGCTCCCCAGATGCAAATCTAGCCTTGCAAGAGGGCTGGCTTCTTAGCTGTCATTTATTTATGTTGCATTTATATGTTGCATGGGCTATCCGGCAGGCCACTGGGTTCACTGGTGCAACTGGTTTGCTGCACTCATATATCGCGTGAGCATTGCAAAGTCCTTTGCTCCGCTGCCTTGGATTCAGCCATCCTGGTCTTCACTTTTTTATTTCATTCTTTCATTTATTGCTCCTCTAGGTAGATGTTTCCTCAGAGTATGATTAGGGGTAGCTTGATTTTGGGGATGGAGGGGCATTGGTTATGACTTTGTTGGTCTTTGCAAATATTTAGGCTTAATGCCACAGCAGCTCCCACCCTCTCCAAGCCCAGAGCAGACCCGTCTTCAGCTCAGGCCACAGTAGCTCCCTGCAATGGTCCAGCTGAGCAGAGGTACATCATGCTAGAAAAACCTCCAATGACTATGACAAGCTGTGCAAGGCTTTAAAATGGACTCAGGATTCTACTCGCAAATTGCTGTGAAATCACTTTGCCACTTGCAGGACTTCTCCAAGGTTTCTTCCAGTTTTCAGATGTCACATCTGTAAGATTCGGGAATGCAGTATTATGTGCCTTTCACCCCTAAACCTCATTAAAAATGCAATAGTAAGCATGAACTATGATTTTTGTTTCCATTTATCTACTTACTGACAGAAGAAGCGTGTCCATATTTGACCCTGTGCTTAACTGAAAACCAGTAAGATACAAGGTCAGACTCCAGTGTGTATCATTGCATCTATTGATACCAGTGGGTGAGCTGAGATTGCAGATTACACAATTAGAAAAAATAACGCTTCGCACTGCTAAAACAGACACATTTGGCCTCTAGCCCCAGAAAGAACAAGCAGCATGAAATGACATCAATCCATTCCTACAAAATCACTTTTCAAATTGCTGCACTCCCAATCCTTGCTCTGCTGCATCGATTATGCTTCTCAATCTCATTTGTGTTTGTTCAGGGAGCAGGCTGGAGGATAACTGATGCCAGATGAAGGGAGTTTTATTGTCCGACCAATTTGAGAACAGAATCAGAGGCTATCACCATGGGAATAAGTCATCTCTAGATATTTCTTCACCTTCTCAACAGGTGCACATATCTGTTTCTGTGGCTGAAGGGAGACGCTTTCCTACATGAAACCGTAGATCCGCAGGCAGCCTCCTGGTGGCACTTCTAATTCAATTAACTTACTCACTGGAACTACCGGAGAAACTAAATATGACGAGAACAAGAGGAGAAGCTGGGCCAAATTAATAGGACGAGATCCTTTTACAGGCTGGCCAGCAATCCTGATCAGCAGCCCTGAAAAGCAAATTGGAACAAGCAAATTGCTGTTGAAAAATTCTTTCAGCACTCAGCTGTTGCTACTCAGCCGGTCATTGCAGGGAGTCAGAGGTTGAAAAATCCTGGGCTGGTGCTGACAATAGAGGCATTATTATGACAAACATTTACATTTTATTTATTGAAGTGTTGGAGGTAGATTAGTCGCATCTTCAACTGCTCTGGATGGGCTGCACCATTCTGAGGGAAGACTAGTGCAAACAAGCATTTTATTGTAGGGAAAAAAATAATAATAATATTTCCCACTCCCAGCCTAATGAAAGGAAACTCAGGTTTTGAAGATTACACTTGCGAGAAAACTTTCATTCCCCAGGACTCCTTCTTTTTGGGAAAAAGCACAGTACAGGGGATTTTTCCTCATTCCAAATTAAGTTATCTTGAAAAATAATGTCATTTTATGCATATGGCTGACCTGACATGTGCTTTATGCAAAAGTCCTGCCGCTTCCCTTCATGGAGACCAGGGTACACAGCAAACAATCTGTTCAAAGTGTCCAATCAAAGCTTTATACAGATGCAAACTAGTGTGTGGGTATTGTTTAAGTGGTTGTGTAATTGAATATAGTGATCACGTATGCATGGGATATTCACTAGCTTGTAAAAAGAATAATTGCATGTTCGTAGCTGCAATTTCACTGAACCTTTTGACTTTAAATAAGCAGTGGAGAAGGAGAAGGAGGGGAAGCTGAGCTGGGGGAGCGGAGACAAATAACAAATCTCATGAACATCATGAAACATCCTTCTTCTGACTTACATCCCAGATTTTATTTTACAGATAATAAAGCACCAATGCATCTGTAGAATAAAATGTTGGGGGAAAGAAAAGGGAAACATGCCCAATTAGAGCCCAAGTGAACAGTTTCAACTGGAAGAACAATTACAGCGATTAAGCTGTAAGTTCCTCTCTTTCATGGCAGTGCTGGCTCCAACGCAGCGGGTCCCACACCAGCACTCATGCTTCTGGGGAGGGCTCTGACCTCAGATGTCCAGGTGAGGGGCACTGTCTGTGGGGGTCTGACCTAAAAAGCTTGGGGCTTGCTGCTACGGAGGAATAATATCCATTGCCACCCTCCTCCTCAGCACTTGTGTGTCGGGGCACATAGCAGAGAGCAGATCTGGTGTGGATGTTTTTTGCAGTAATGACCTCAAATCCAGCTCTGTCCTTGTCAATTATTTGGGAAAGTTAAGCCCCAAATCCTTTTACTCTCTCCTGCCTGCTGGCCCACAGACAAGAGCCAAGGGAGCACTTGTTCATGGGAAGATTTTTTTCCGATTTTTCTGTGGTTTCCTTCTCTTCTCCTTGACATGTGGGGGCACAGTGGAAGGAAAGGCAAGAGAGAGGGCAGCAGCCAGTGCTTGATCTTTGGGTCAGGAGAGTGCTGGCCCCAGTGCTCAGCACAGACCCCAGGGGTAGGATTTGTGTGTTGGGTGCTCTGGGCCAGCGAGGCTGCTGGTGACCTGCATGCCCAGGCACTGCCTTTCTCCAGAAAGCTCTGAGCCTCCACCACTCTTTCTTCCCCAACAGGAGAAGCCACACTTGTCCAGCCTGCCTTGGGGTGCAGTCATGGTACTAGGCAGGGGCTGTGGCAACAGAGTCATGAAGGGCAACAGCATTTTGGGGGTGATCTTTTGCCTTTAAATCCCAAAGTGGGGCACTCCATGGGCCACAACATCTTCTGACCCACACTCCAGAAGCAGCAGGAGAGTAAGTCCCAAAGCAACCCAGCAAGGTGCATCTTGCACCAAACGCATGCCTGTTCACTCTGGCTCTTCCTACACAGCAAAGGCTAGAACAAGCCATAACAACTCCAGCCTACGCTGGAGGTTTGATGCCATGCTCAGCCAGCCCTAAGATCTTGGATGATGGTCAAGGTCCATCCTGATCTCCAAAGCTGCACCAGACTAAATTGCAATGAGAGCGCTCCGGCCAGTAAAGCTACTGCTGCCTGACTTGTGTGCCTACAAGGGGGCATTGCTTTGTTTTCCTTCCAATGGCCCAAAACTGGCATAAAACATCCTTTGTCGCTACCCTTCCATGTTCCCTCTTCCCTTCCTGTGTCTGGGAGATAGTGCACCCCCAAAGCAAGGATCGCCTTTGCTTTGTGTCTTGCACAATACTGCCAGCAAGTTTCTTAAAAGCACAACCTAAACAACTTGCTCAAGCAAAAATCTGCAGGTGTTCCTGTCTGTGCCCAGCTGAACTGTATTCTTCAGCACAATTTGGGAGCATCATCATGCGCTAAGGAAGGATGGAGAGGAAAGGTGTCCATGGTTTTCTTTTGCAAAAGCATGATCATGTTTGGAAGGAACTGTTCCACCTATTTTAGATGGGATTAGCGATAAATCTTTATTTATCCCCAGAGGAAGGGTGTAGGATCCCTTTACACACCCTTGTAAGCCCTAAAGCAACCCTAGCAGTGTGACTAGTCAGACTACTGACACCTGGTCCAAAGAGTAAGGTCACTGTATTAAATTTTTGCACCTTTTTAATTCCAGTGGCTTTATTAAAAGCATTCAATATTTTCTATCATTTTTGTTTCAACTTATTTTTAGCCTTTTTTTCACTGTCAAATGTATTGAAGCTGACATAATTATCACTCTGACTTCCCCAAAGGCATGTATTTACCTACTTGTTAAAAGGCTTTTTCCATGCTGCCATGCTGTTGCTGTGACAAGATGACTTTGAAGGCACAGTAGGTAAAATAATATTGTATATTGCACAGCAACCCCAACAACGAAATGTTAATTTAACCAATAAAGTAACCACATCATAATTATAATAATCACTATTCCTTATCTCTTAACGGGGCTAAAAGTGGAATTCAGATATGCCATGTAGTGCTTGTCAGCTCTGAAATTACTACACAAATCACTCAAAGCAATGAAGTTTTCATCCCCACTACCTCTAACTCATGGAAAGTGAGAAAAGGATTATCTGGAGGAGACCGATGTGGTCTCATAGCCATCATGTTCCTTCTCCAGCTCCCTCCTCTCCACCTTCCCATCCTGTTATGATTTTCCTTGTCAGTGAATGAGATATTTGGGTGGATATTTGAGATTTTGCCATCTTAGTACTTCTCCAGCTGCTGTTAATGTATCCCTCTACTCCATAGTACTAGGAGTTAAGCAAAAGAGCCTTCTCTAAAGTAACCAGATTCAACGTATTAACCTTGAGGAGCAGGTGAAGGGCAACACCATCACCCATGTAGGAAGGAGAGCTCTCAGTTTGGCCAAGCCCAGCTGATTTCACAGGTTGGACCTACACTTCTCCATGTTCTGTGCTGTGCCATACTGTGCTAGGACATGGTCATCCTCACTGTCCAGACTGGGCCAAATCTGGGGAGTGTGTGGCTTCCATCTCTTTTACAGGTTTTCATCTTCCATCAAAACTGAGGTTCAAGAGCAGCAGGGCTCAGGCAGGTCTCACTGGTAGCAAGTCATCCAGGGGGTGTGCCAGGACATACTCTCTGATCAGGCATTTGAAATCAGCCATAGGATTTAGCTATCATTCTTTTGTGCTTCTAAACCTCTCTGATGGCTTTGGAAGTCCCATCCTGATTCTCATTCCCAATGTCACATAAATAAATGGATGCCAAGTTCTCTTTTAGACTCAGAAATGTGTTACTGAAAATATAGTAAATCTGTAGAAATGATGGACATTTAGGAAGGCAGAGAGCTTACAGCGGGAAAGAAAGGGAAAGAGGGAGATGGAGAGTCTTTTTGTCTTTGTAGGCATGGCAAAGAGAGATGACAAAGCTGCAAAAACTCTGTGCTTGCCCTTTTGCTGAGCAGCAAGTTAGAAAACTGTGGTTCAGTGTAGCTTGAGGGAGGATGATCTAAAGCTGTACAAGGGAATTAGCATGTCTTAATCCATGGCTGCTCCCCAAAATGACAAGGCAGGAGCCATCTCAGGGTGGTTGAGGAATAGTCTGGCACTACAAATCTCACTGCTTGGACTGGCAGCAAAAGGGCAATTAGCCCCAGCCTGTGCCCAGGGTCCCACACGTGGTATGGGAAGATCCACAAGCAGACTCAGGAGGTCCAGGGACGGGGCTGTGCTTGGGAACCATGTCTACCTCAAGCAAAAATGGTTTGTTTTCCTGCCCTTACAACCCCCTTCCATGGCAGAGACGAGATGGTCCAGCTGAGCACTAGCTCAGACCTCAGCAAGGGCCAGCTCAAAAGCCTGTGCTGGGCAAGTGCCACAAACCCTCCTGAGATGTGGGGCAAGACTTTTAGCGCAAATACACCTGCGCAGGCTGGACAGGAAGAAGCTGCACGCAGAAGACCCCATAGATCTATCAACACAGTGTCAAGCCTGGACTAATATCTGCTCCTGCTCTAGGACATGGCTTCCAGACCAAAGATACCCAGGGTCCCACTGGCCAGGAGCCTCTGTGGAACAGGGGTGGCTGTTGTCCCCCAAAGGGATAGATCTGTAGGTGATCCCAAGAAGGTCTCGGCATCCTCTACAGAGGGGCTTTATGAGGATAATTATGTTACAGGCTGAGCAGCATTGAGATACTCCAGCACCACGAGCGTGTATGAGGTCCGAAAACAGATTTTTCCCTTCTCACATTTTATGGGGTGTGGAAATAAAGCCAATCCATATCCCAGGCCAAATCCCTCAGCCAGATGCCAGTCTGGCTCCTGACTGTGATCCTCAAGCTAATATTAACTTGTCACAGAGGCAACAGCAGAAATGTGAAATGTGAAAAGAGGGCCTGGGTCCACGCTAGCGTAGGTTTTGAATTTTACTCCAGAATTTTTGACGTGAAAATTTATTTATGACTTTGCAACATACTTTAGCAGTCACCATTAAAAACCAGCATACCTCATACTTGCTACAGGCAGGTTTTCAGATTCCATTGACTTAAAAAGCCATGGAAGCAGCACTATTTCAGGTAGCACGGTGCAGTAAACCTTGGTAAATATTGAACTGCAGTCCTTAAACTGCACTGACCAAACCACCCCGCCAAGAAATGAAGCAGCTCTTGGTGAGGCCAGTGGATCCTATAAGCCAGGGCTCAAGCTGTCCTTTTGCACTACTAGCCAATATGAATCCAGCAAGGTATTTCCTATATTTCCAATTGCTACTTCCAAAGCTTTCTTCTTTCTTCTCCTCCAGGGATATTGCATACGCTGGACACCAGAAAATTACCCACAGCAAATCCATCCTTTCCTCCGGCTAATGAGGAAATGTACCAGTAACTCTTTCCTCTGTGTTAAAAGAGAGGGGGTTTAAGCCGTCTCCGCATGCCTTCTCGTCACCCCAGTACTCCCAAGAGCATTTAACACCAAATCTGCAACACGCATGGCATTTCCCAGGTCTCAGTGGTGAGAAACCTTCATTGTCACTGGCAAATGCCACATTGTACGTTCTGGGGACTAATGGTGAGAAAATGTAACCGTGCCTCTTTTTAATTTTCTCATCAGATTAGAGGCATGTACATCGTAGGGGTTAATTGTCAGAAACTTTAATTGTTACCCTATGACTCCTGCTTCCCTTGTGTGTTAGTGGCACACAGTCAGGGCTAATAGTGAGAAAATTTGACTGTAGCTCTACCACACTCTCTTCATTAGGCTAATGGAACATTTTCCTCTCATTTTCTCCCTAGGGTAGCTGTAGGAGTGCTACCTTATAATTGTTGCTCTTACTGTAATTGGCAGTAGTAGGAGGATGTATAATCTCATTGTCTTTCCTGTGCGGTGGTAGATTTATTTATGACCTATTGACAATTCCCAGCCAGCAGCTGTAGCTCAGTGAGTATTGCATTAGCCTTTCCCCCCAGCAAAGGGAAGACTATACAAAGGCTGTTATTAACTAGAAAGAACATGAACCCAAGATGTCCCACAGGACCAAATATTAACATCAGTAACAGCAAACAAAGGCGCTGCTGACCCTGAAGATACATTGGTATCTTATTCCCAGCAGTAAGCCCAACCTTTGTGGATTCTCATGGTTTCTGGCATGCCTCATCTTACCGGTAAACGCTAAGGGTTAAATTCATCTCCAGAGCTGCTTCAGCACATTAACACAAAGGCTGGACCAGGCTGTCTTTGGGCAGATGCCACCACGCACCATAATTTCAGTGAGAAAACGAGGTCTTGATTCAGCAGAGCCTGTAAGTGAGAGGGGATATTCCAGCCCCACTCGGCAAAGCATAAAGATATGCTGAATTTTCAGTTCCTGCCTTGGGATTTTGCTGAACAGGGACCTAAACTGGTTTGGCATGAATAAACCTGATCCTTTCTCCCAAACGTGACTGTCAGGATCCAGAACCAGCTTGTAGGTTGCAGCTGCTGTTGCCAGGCTGCTGAAAGGTGCAGCTTTCCTGTGGATGACGCCCTGCAAGCGGCTATTTCCATCCGAGACTGTCAGCAATCTTATTTATGTCTCCATGTCCTTCCTATCTGGAAGTTGCTGCTCTTCTTGTCCCTGGCTCCAGAAGGCGGCTGTTTGTGATTACTCGTGAACCGGCGTTTTCACAGCAGCAGCCTCAGACCTTTAAAAACACGGCAGTCGGTGCAAGCTGTAAAGCTCTCCAGGCTGGAGAAGCATCCTCCTGCAACAGCTTATGGACAGGTGCTTATCCAATGGGCCCGACAGAGCCAGGACCAGGTCCTGAGCCACACTGTTACACTGTGTTATAGCAGCCACTGTGTTATGCTGCTGCTCCATGACCACCTCAGGTGGAGAAAATAAATGAAGGTAAGTAGTGGTGTAAGCCAGCCCAGATTCAGAGCCTGAATGAAGCTAATGCAGACCCCTACCATTATTTGTTTTTCAGTGGGGGAAGTGGTGATCTTTTTACCACCTCTCATCCTCAAGGCTGAGGCAATCAAAGCAACATCCAGAAAATCCCTGTGTCTCCAAAAGAGGGAGTACATGAAAAGCAAATCTCTCTCCTCCACCCTACTAGCTTTATTTATTTATTTTTCCATCTTCTCCTGCTTTTCAAAAAAGCAAAGAAGAGAACAAATTAAAAAAAAAAAAAGAAAAAAAGAGGGAAGTAAAGAAAAAAATATTGACCCAGATCCACTGGCAAAGGAAAAACAAAAGAAAGAGGGAGGGACCACAAGATGTTTGCACCCTGATTCTGTGTTCATGCTTACAAGGGTCCTGGCCACCTTTGAGCCACTCAGCCAGGTCTATCTGTGCTCCCAGCTCTTCCCAGCCCAGGAAAAGCCTGTTTAGAGCTGGCCAAGAGCATTTCATAGCAGGCAAGATTTTCTCTAGCAGAGGTATTTGCCAGCTATGCCCCAGAACGTGACCCAGGTAATGAGCTTTGCCATTTGCCACGTTGTGTGTGGGAGCTATTTTGGGAGCAAAACAAACTTTGCTCCGCTGCTGGAATGCTTTGAACTTGGAGGGGTTGTATCAGGGACGCCTCTATCAATGAGAGCCGTAACACCCACCCTGACATATTTAGCACAGTTTGTGGTGGAAGCTCTCCCGAGAGAGGCTGGGTTTTCCAAAGGGAACATCATAAATTTGGGTAGGATAGGAGATCCTGCCCATCCAGAGGCATAGATGCTGGAGACAGGGTTGCCCATGCTCGGCTGGAGCCCCGCGTTGCTGTGGTGGGAAACCAAAGCAATTAGATGCCCTGCAGGAGCGAGAGCCTGGGTTGTCCCACAAGAACAGGAGTTGCAGTGGCCCTGGCGAGTTGCACCCTGAAAACAAAGTTTTCATAGAAAAACAGGCACATGGCCCATCAAGGAAGAGATGGACGCAGAGCCTGTGGTCTTTGCACACCCCCTTTTGAGCCTTGCGTTCCCAAGCAAAGGGACCACCCTGCCATATTTCTTCTACCCCACCATTGATCCCACTCCTCACTCTCTGTCCATGCCCAGGCCCTCAAGCTCACTGCTCGTCCTTCCCACGCTGTAACAGGGTCCAGTGCTCCCAGTATGAGCTTCACTGGGTGCCAGTGGAAGTTTTGCTTGCACGAGAGGGAAAACCAGCCCTTATCAGCACAGGATCAGCCCCTACTAACAGCAGCACATGTGTATCAATATACAGGATGGATTTTCAGTGTCAGAAGAGTGATTTTGCTTATCTTTCACTGCACACAGATGAGCTTATTAAAGCAAAGTAGGTCAGGCACATGATATAACAGTATGATCTATGTAAAAGGCATTGGGAGGTGTTCATTGTGCTGAGACACTCCACTCCTGACAGATTTATTCCTCTTCATATGAAAAGACTCCACCAGAGTCGAATCTCCCCAACAAAGCCAGTAGCAAGCTCCCCACTAACTTCAGTGAGACCAAGATTTCAGCGTCATCCACTGGTTTGTGCAGATAATATTTTAATGAGTCCAAGTATGGAAAAAAGAAAAAACAGCTAAATAAAATTAAATATAAATAAACAAATAAATAGTAAATTAAAGCTAGAGCACAGTGATGACTTCAGAAGGAGGATGAGTTAATTTCCCCAAGCTGTAATAGTTCATGCCATCGTTGAACTGAATCACTGTTGCTCTACCAGACCCAGTCTAGGAAACCTGAGATGAGCCAGATGATCACGTGTTTCACATTCACACCCAGGAAAAAAAATATCTAACACTTCTACAGGCTTCTGAATCCAGGAAAAAAGATTTTGCAGTACATGAGACATGTCTGCTTTGCGGCTGGGCCTCATTCTTCCCAGCACAGCTGCAGGGATGTGAACAGCCACATCTGCCCCCTCATCCAGCTGAAAACTAACCAGGTTTTCTCCTCCTTCATTCTCAGCTGCATCCTCTCCCTGACCTGGCTGGCCACAGCACGGATGCTGATACAAGCCTGCAGGCTGGATACATCCCAGGACTTCATTTCACCTCCTAGACAGGAGATTATTCTTATTTAGGTATTAGCTAATGCTGACTTCTCACTTGTGGGCAGCTGGCAGTAGTACCCCCTTCAACTGGTGTTTGATCCAGCAGAAGATGTCTGCCTCCGGCCGGCGGAGATAATCTCTCTCTCGTGTGCTCCCCAGCGACACACACCATCCAACATTATCAAATCCAGCTGGTTTGCGTGACTGGCTCTTGCTCAATCAGCAGCTTATTTAGAAAAGTCAGTTTGCTAATTGAGAAAAGTTTAATGAATTTTTGGTGTATGGAAAAAAACCCTATGATTACTTTATATTACCAATGTGTTCATTTGAAAAATTCATTACATTTATGTATTGTGTTTTCATGTAAATACCTCTGCCAAAATGTATTAGCAAAGAATACAATATTATGGTTCATGGTTCATGTGGTATCTGAAAGGAATAATTGTATAACTAATCAGTGAAAACAAAGTAAACGTTCCTCTTGAGCTTGTACAATAAAAAACTGAATTAAAACTATTCAGGCTCAAAAATGCAAATATGCCATGTTTCCCATCAGCAAGAAAATAAAAAATTAATATTTAGAAACCCACCTGAGTACTGCATTCAGCTCTGGAGTCCCAACATAAGAACAACATGGACCTGTTGGAGCAAGTCCAGACGAGGCCATGAAAATGCTCAGAGGGTTGGAGCCCCTCTCCTACGGAGACAGGCTGAGGAGTTGGGGCTGTTCAGCCTGGAGAAGAGAAGGCTCCGGGGAGACCTGACAGCACCTACCAGTACCCAAAGGGGCCGACAGGGGAAGCTGGGGAGGGGCTTTTTACAGGGGCATGGAGTGACAGGACAGGGGGGAATGGCTTCAAACTAAAAGAGGGCAGATTTACGTTAGACAGTAGGAAGAAATTCTTTACTGTGAGCGTGGTGAGGCACTGGAACAGGTTACCCAGAGAAGCTGTGGATGCTCCATCCCTGGAAGTGCTCAAGGCCAGGCTGGACGGGGCTTGGAGCAACCTGGGCTGGTGGAAGATGTCCCTGCCCATGACAGGGGGGATGGAACTAGATGGTCTTTAAGGTCCCTTCCAACCCAATCCATTCCATGATTCTGTGACCTGGGGTATCTGGGATTTTCCAACGGTATCATTGCAAGGCACCAGTCCAGCCTTCATTCAAAGCACTTCTCCGTAACACCATCATGCAGCCCCACCAAACAGTTCAGGGATGGTTTGGATTTGGGTAGTTTATATTTTGGGAGTGATTTTTAAATGCAATTTTCTCAAACGATCTCTCCAGTGTCAGGGCAGAACAGGAGCAAGGCGATACAGAGAAAGAACCCAGGGCCTCTCAGAGAACAACCTGCTGTTGAAGAATGTATTTGAAGGTATTCCAAGCAGGTAACTGATGCTGGCATTTGTAATTCAGAGTCAGTCCTAGGGGTGGAGAGCTGGGGGAGATGACTCCAGCCTGAGCTGCAATCACCATGACCAGGTCTGAAATGGGACAGAGCTAAGGGATCCCAAATTTGCCCTCTGCTCTGGGTGCTACTGCATCTCAGCCCAGTTCTGATGACATCTCCCAGGAGCAGTGGCACTCGGTGACTCTCTTCTCTCCATGTGTCAGTCAGCTCAGAAATGGTACGGCACCAGGGCAGGATAGTCTGTCCTGATACCTGCACAAGTCCTCAGCCCAGACCCAGGAGGGAGCAGGGAAGCAGACAGAAGGGCTTGGGAAGGATGTAAACTCCCTGCTAAGAGCAGAGTCATGCCCAGCGCTACGCAGCTGGTGACAATGGCCATTCACTGGGGAAGAGTTAGTGCAGCTCTCATCCAAACCCTCAGGGGTTACCTGAGGTTACCTGCAAAATAGAAATAGGAAGCAACCAGCAATATTGATGAATTGAAGACACTGAAGTCCCAGTTATTTCCCATTCATACATCTCTTTTCATGTATACACATAGCTCAGACTGGAAGCATGAGACAGCTTTTCTCACTGATCTCACGGGGATGCCTGTCTTTACACAGGCTGCTCTGAAAAGCCACAGATCAGAGCTATACCAAGATAGTTTTTTGGAATCAGAGAGGCTGGATGAGCAGCACAGCCCATATAACTGGCACAGTAAGGCCACCGCCGTTGTGTTTTCCAGATGTCAGGGAGATGTGGCAAGCAGGTCAGAAGGGGGCAACAAACCAAGGGGAGTCCTCCTGACCCTGGGCACTCCCGAAAAGCAGGGGAAAAGGAAGTTTTGCTCAGACTACAGAGAACTCAGTGTGGTCACTGATGCTGTGTCTCTGATGGACCCCAGGACCTCAGACAATGCACATTGTGGAGCCTCCTGGATGGGATCTTTCTGTCCTCACAGCAAAGGAAAAAAAACCAAAGCATGAAGCAAAGGGAAAAAAAATAATCCACTTTCAGCACCACTTTGAGACTTTCTGATTTTCACAGCCAAGTGCCAACACCTTTTTCATCACTCAGGTACTAGCACGCATGATGGGCTTCACCCAAGTTGCCAGTAAAGAAGCAGCCTCCTTCAGCAAAACCACAAAAAGCAGAGGCAGAGGAGATTCAGCACAGCCAGGTCAACTGCCAAGGCTGCAGGGTATGAGATGGAGAGCATCCAAAGCTGCTCACCTGGGGAGGATGAGTAGGCAGAGCTGCCTGTTTCCAAGATAAATTATGTCATCCAGGATGCCCTGCACGGGGTGACGTGAATCCCAATCTTCTTAATCAAGTGGGGACCACAAACCTCCACCCTCAGTCCAGCAACTGGAGTGTCCCTTTTCCGAGGACCAGACTCATTCCTGCAGAAGCGTTAATATCTGCAGTGCTAAATTATTAACCACCTCAGGGCACACACCCAAAGCTGGATAAAAGCACTCACGCTAGGCTTCTAAAGCATTTTGGGGGTTACCGCAATAGCCTTGATCATTATGGATGCAGTGGCTGAGATGTATTAGCTGGTGCCTTCTTAGTGGGGTGAGGTCAGTGCCCGTTGCCAGCCTGGGCCCTAAGCAGGCAGGGCGATGGTTCCTCTGGGCTGCTGTGTGCAGAAATGGCCTCGTTCAAGTCTGCACTAGCTTTCTCTAACCACAAGAGTGTGCCTAGACCACAGTTTTGGGAAAATGTTAGCATTTTGCTATGATGATGTTAAAAGTTCTCCTCCTTACCTGCAAGAGAAGGGTCCTGGCTCTACCCTCCTACCCACACGGGATCCCCCTAACCATTGCTGCCCTCCCTGGAAGACACCCTGCTCCTCCCAGCCTCCAACCATTACTGCTCCCCCCATCTTGCACCCGCTCTGCCCCCTGCAAAAATGCATTTTGCCTGACGCACTAAGATAAGGTCTAGCTGTCCTGGGAGAGTCTTGGTCCTCCTCTCCTTAAAGACCAGCTATGATCCTCTGTAGGCTTGGAGAGAAGAACTAGGATTTTGAAGTAAGCACTGTCTTTTGTTACAAGTCTGGGTAGGGGGTTTCTGCCCCAAGGACATTTTTATTTCCAGGCATATAGCACTGGCCATCAGTAACGTTCCTTAAAGCTGTAAACTCTCAAGATGAGTCCCTGCATCTGCAGGGTGAGATTCTTGTCACCAGTCTCTAAGGGGTGTCCTAACTGCTAACTTCATCTGAGCTGGTTAATCAGGTCCTTTATTACAAATAGGCATTTCTAGGGCAAGACTCATCTGAACTGCTTCAGTCGCTGGCTGTAGGATGAGCCTGGACTGCAGGATTAAAAAGCGTCCTTCGGCCCATGTAAAGGAAGCCAAGGGTGTGTAGTCCAGCTCTAGGTGTCAGTCAGAACACTTGTAGACATCGTGTTCGGTCAGTAAATCTCACCTCCACTGTCTGGATATGACACTTTGGGGTAAGGTATCACCGGGGGGATTATTTTAAGGGAAGCCAAACTGATTTGGAAATGCAGTCCTGTTGTTTGAGACCTGTTTTCCATGCAGGACTGCTTATATCTGTGTTATCACTCACTTACCTGGGAATGACTGCTCTGAGCATGGCTTGATCTCAGATCATTTGCGCATTAACTCCAACACCTTACTGCAAGGGCTCTGTTTCACCACTGCCCTCTGAATCAGCTCATGCCAATTACTGCCAAAAGTAGGAGGTGGTGGAGCAGTGAGTCAGTGCTGCATGGCTTTGCCTTCTGCACAGATGGGCAGCCTTCTGTAGCCAACACCATCTGCAAGGCCCAACACATAGACAAGAGGTTTTTGTCTGCAGAGTCTTCAGAGTAAAGCTCTGTGCCTTTAAATTCACGGTGACATATGTACCAGACGGATAAAAGTGATTGCTGACCTCCACAGGGTTGAGAGTTTTCACAGCACCCAGCTCCATATGGTGGGCTTACACTGAGGATCTGAGGTCTGATTTGGAGTTGAACACTCCCACGTCCATGGGTATTTGGATAGAGCTGTTTGGGAGCCACTGTAGGAATCAAGCCAAGCTGCCAAGTCTTGGGCTTGGTGCAAAGCAGAGCTCCTTCAGAGTAAAGGTGATGGGGAAGATGGACGTGGGTTGGCAATCGCTCCCAGTCATTTTCCATTTGTGAATGAAGACCAAACTCTGCCAGTAGTTGCCATCTGTATCAGCCTACTTGGACACTGCCATTTCTCTGCATGGGATCCAGGCAAAATAAGACAGCCAAGATAAACATTTGGTTCAAAAAGTGCTCACAGCCTACCAGGAGCAAAGTGACACATTGCTCCTCTGAAGGCCGGGGTACCTCCTGGTCCACTGTCTTACCTCTCCAAAATGGGACTGGCGGCCTGCCCTATCTGTTTATTGGTCTTGATGTCACCTTTTCTTACGCATATAGGTGGGAGGACTGAAAATAATATACATGCTATGACAACATGAGAGCAGAGAACATTTTGGAAGCTACCTGGCAATTTCATCAGCAGTGGTTTCCTGGGCCCTCCATCTACTGGATTTCTCAAATAAGCTCATTTTGAACAGCTTTTTTGTATTAATTCAGCAGAGTTGTTTCTGTGGGCCTTTCAAGGGAGGAGGTGGCTGTTGCCCTCTGTGCATGCACTTAAATGTTCTCTCCCTGTACTTTGGCATGCAGCAGACTTGGGGAGCATATTCTGACCAGGCTTCCCAGCTCCAGCCTGCCTCTCACAGAAAGGGATGAATTTGGACAGTTTTTCTTTCCATCCCACTTATACAAGAGTCAAATATTGTAGCCAATGAACCAAACATGGTGAAAAATATTCTTCCATATAAATAAGTATATATTACTTTTGAATGTCTGCAATTATACCTTACAGATGAGGTAGTGCTGTCAACAGCACCGAACTAGAGCAACGGTTACATTCAACACCAACATCTGGAATATAAACGAGGCTGAAAAACAACTGAGTGTTAAATGCCTATTAGTTATTCTGATTGTCTTGTAAAAAAAAAAAGTGTGGATTATGTTAGGACACAGATTCTGCCTTCTCTTTCTCTGCCTAGTGTGTTACTTATCTTCCTGAGTTTTGCTGGAAATTGAATTCTTGGTTCCACAGACTTATCAATACTGCCACCCAGATTTTTTTCCTGAGAAGGTAATAGCCATTAGACTCTATCATTATGCATATATAGTCAATTACTTTTCCCCATGTTTATTATTTGGTACTTATCAACACAGAATTTCCCTGGAGTTTACCCTACAGTTAATAGGTATTGGGATTTATTCTCTTCCCTTGACACAGATCTTTAGCTTTGGCTATCCCACGTAACTGTGTACTACCAGCAAGCTGTGGCCCCTCAGAAATCCTTTTCTTTTCTAGTCAGCTCCTCAACAGTCTCAGTGGACCTTTAGAGCACCCTGCTTGATGACCTCTCCATGGTGAAAAATGGCCATTTCCATATTTTCTTTCCTCTCTTTAAACAACTAGTAATTCCTGACAGGGCTTCCCTCTTACCCCACAATAATGTCATTTCTTTAAAAACAATTATTGCAATAAACCTGCTAAAAAGCTTTCTGTAGTGACTGATCTTCCCCACTCTCCAATATTTCCAGGTATCCCACTGTAATATTAGCCGATATGTCTTGCCAATTTGCCTGCTACAAAAACAGGACCTGCCAGTCTGTGGTTTCCAGGGTACCCCTTGCATCACCCAGCATCATAACCACACTGAATCAGACCGATCCAGCCCACACTTGCTTTTTATCTTGTCTCCAGCACTGGCCAAAGTGAACATCTAGGAAAAGTACAGGAACAGGATGAGCATAAAGTGATGTTTCCTCTGATACTATCTCAGTCTCCAACAATTTGCCTCTTGGGAACATCCTGAGCCAAATATGCTTGCAGATAGTTAGAAACGCTCAGTCAATGCTTCTCTCTGGTGTCTTGAAGCCACAGAAACTGTTGTCATTCACAATTGCAGTTTATCTATAGCCTTTTGCCATCCCCCTATACATATATATGTATATCTACCTCTTTCTACATCCATAAAGGAACCAGAACTGAGGTACTCAAGATGGAGAGAGTCATGGATTTACATCATGACACCATGTGTCATGTTAAACATGTTAAAATCTTGTTAAAATAATTGTTAAAAATAACAATGTTAAAATCTGGTGTCAGGTCACTTTCCATTCGTCTGGTAAGCATCACTGTGTTCAGGAGATTTTTCTGGTTACATTTCTGATGCTTATTTTTTCTCTTTATAAGATTCAAATTCATGAAGTTTGACATTTTCTACCCTGAATGTTTCAGAGGATGCTGGAAAACATCCAGTACTCATTTTATCACTTTACTTTTTGGCCAGATTTCAGTGTAGCCTTTTTTCTTTTGTGCAGAATTAAAAAATCATACAACAGGTTAGTTTTTCATATGTTTTATTGTTTTAAATAATTAGTTCAATTTAGGCTCCTTTTTTGTTTTCTTTTCACAGACTTTGCAATCAATATGTTTACTAGCAACTGAAGACATCATGAATATATGTGTGTATTAGAGGATAAATGCAGAAATTACATCTTGAATTCACAGACATGAGCATTTTGAGAGTTTAATCAAAAAACAAAAACTTGTGAGCCCAAACAAAACATCTTGACTTTCTCATTTCAATTGCTAAATACTCACCCAGGCTGCATATGAATGAATTACCGACCTGAAATTATGTGCATAAATTATTTGGCAAACAAGCCTGCGTAATGAACAAATGTGAGTCAATTGCTGTGTTGGGGAAGAAAAAGCGAGGCATGATTCATTCAATCACCTACTTGTTATGGCTGATTCCCTAGGCTCAAATTAGGCAATAATCAAGGATCCTTCAGCACGGCAGCTGGGGCGAGCTCAGAGGAGCTGTGAGCCTGCAGACGTAGGATTTGAAAGTTTCTGTGTAGCTGGGGCTGGTGCCTCCGGCATCCGACACTCCTTCATAGCACCAAAGCACCTGGCCAGTTCTGGTGCAGACACTTGGACATTCCCACACATCAGGAAATTGCAGCTCCTGATCTCACTTCAAAATACTCTCACGCGTCTCTGTGCCAAATAATAGTCAATATATGGCCTAAGACAAACTGACTGCTATCTTGTAGTGTAAGCAGGGTTATCACTTAGGCACAGGTAAAACTTATCTTGCATTGTATCTGAGTTTCAGTACTTACACTGGACGGAGAACATGCACTGAAGCCTCACTAGGATATCGCCTGCAAACTCCACTTTTGGCACGTCCCACAGGATAAATCCCAATGAGGATTTGTTTGCAGGAAGCCCCTGTCTTCCAGTCTCGGATGGAAAGGGCCACTCTAAACATCTATCCATAATCCTCATCCTTGCTGAGTGATGGGGCAGAGGGAGGAAGGGCTCTCACTGCTGCTCCCAGGATGTCACCCTGAACCCTCCTGAAGGCTCCCTCCAGTCAACCCAGTGGTGAGTACCGGATCACATCGGCTCCAGCAGTCCCACCACCCTGCCACTATGCCACTGCCTGCAAAGCTCTCCCCTGTGCTCTCCCGATGGATCTAATGAGACTTTGACAATGGGCTTCCCAGTAAGTGGGTTATGTTGCAGGATAAATTATCCCTTGTTCTACTATCTGCTGCATGATGACTTCCTGCTATTCCAAGGAACAAGAGGTACTGTTATCATTATGCATATCCACAGCGCAGAACAGCCATTATCCGAAAATGTGAAAATGAAATATAGACCAAATTGGATCCAAATCTTTCCCAGCTGTAATTACAGAAGAGGTTGAAGAGTGATTTAGATCTCTGCCTCTTGAATAAGGCTGTCTTCTAACCATTTCTTCAAAGGCACACTGCAGCATTATTGGTCTTTTGGATTTTAAGGTTTGCATGGGATTTCTGGAGACCTTGTTCTTGATGAAGGATCCTGACAAACTTGTACACAGCTTACATATTGAGTGTGACCTCTAATCAACAGCTGCTCTCCATCCAGCTGTGCCCTCAGCCTCACCTCCTGTCTGCTGAGCCAATGCAACACACAAAGTTCAGCTTCACAGCTTTATGGCTGCCCTTTGGTCTCACCAAGCACGTGTTTCATAGCTCTGATGTTTTGGGGAGAAGCATTGCGCTAGCTGTGCTAGATGGTTACCCTGTGCATGCACAAAGCAGAGCTGGTATGCAGAGATCATCCTGGAAGCCAAGGATCAACAAAACATCCTCTGTCCTGAAGATTTTTGGTTAAGCAGCTCTCCAGTCAGACTTTTGGCTACTTAGTCTTCTGTTGAATTACGAGACGCAATGCACACTGAAGTGGAGAGCAGTAGGAAGAGGTTTTCTATGCAAACATGGGGCTAAATAGATTATTAGCATGGGCTAAAATGAGCTATGTTCCTTTGCGTGTCCCCATCACATTTTCAGGGTCTGCCCCTGAAATGCCCAGTTTTGGTTTTGGCTAGCAGTGCTCATTTAGTGCTTAGGCAATGCAGAATATATATTCAAAATACCTTGAATAATGTAGAAGCTGCTATCCCCATTTTAAAGGATGGGAGAAAGAAAAGCAGGAAAGAAACTAAAACAAGCAGTCATTTAGTGGTGAAAGATTTTTCCTCTGTACAAGTACACTGCCGTGTTGACAGCTTTACCATTAAATGTCATCTGCTTGTTGCAAAGGCTGGAGCAGTCATTTTTTTTCCAATGCACAACTTTTAGATCAAGACCATAATTGAAACAGTTTTGACCAGAGTCATGAGAGGGCATGTGAGTGAAAGAGTGAAAGAACAGAATAAAAGCATTCAAAGCATCAAGAGTCCTGTTATTTTCCTTGCAGGGATAATACACAGTGAAACAAGATTGAACATTCAGCTAAATCTGAATTTTGGGTCTGCTGACCATCAAAACAAGTGTAAAGGTGAGATTCCCAGGCAACTTTTACTCCAGCCATCCTCCTCCAGCGCTCCTGATTTCCTGAGTATCAGTAGCAGGTGGTGCAGGAGATACTGCCAAGGCTCACTTGGAGGATATTTTTGAAAGCATTAAAAAAATTCCCTTGAACTATTCTGAGCACTGCAGGCAGCACTTTTCTGCCTCAGAAAGGAATGTGGAAACTTGTATTTCCTCACTAAAAGCAAAATGCCACTGCCTATCTCTAGCCCTGCATGAGCCAGCTAAGCCTCAGTGTAGAATAGGCAGTATGAGTTGAATTTTTGCCCCAGGGAAATCAGAACTGAGTTATTGTTCAGCAGCATCAGGATTTGATTCAGTGTGAATGGGAGAAAAATCAAGGCAAAACTGTGAGATCCCAGCCAGCAATATACTTAAACCCACATCTAAGCTTAAGGTCATGAATAGTCGCAAATCAAATACAAGTACTGGATGTACTGGTCTTAAGTGAATAAAAATGGGTTTAGGCATGCACAATAATAAATTTTAAGAAGGATGATGTTTTAAGTTGCCTAATTCCCTGCAGCATTTTGGAGTTTCTGTTTCCAGTTATCTTAAAGATCTACACCACGATGAAGAGAGAGTGGCAAGATCAGCATTGCCGCAGCGTGGTGTGGAGCAAGCGGGAGTTTCACTTCCCAGGCCAGCTATTCTCCCTCTCTGCTCCCTGAGGGAGTCCTGTTGAAGGGGAAGTTTGCCCCTGTAAGTGTCATGTAAGAGAAGCGAGCAACAGTTTTGTATGCCACTTTACACTGAAATGTTTGTTTAACACTCAGTGTAATGTAATTTCTAATATAATTAGATTGGTCACCACAAAATACTTTGCTAGTTCTGTTCTCAGTGCCCTGCCAGTGAAGTTAATATAGTGAGTGATATGGCGTTAGCTTCCTGTTTGACCACGTCTGTGATGTAAAATCCACTTTTGACAATCAAAGATTATTATATTGCTGGAACTTTTAATAAAAGAATACAAAAAGACTTCAAGAACCTTCTCTAATCTATTCCTGTTTAACAAGGCAGGATCAGCTTTACGGTTTTTGTTTTTAAAACCTTTCCATGATAACCTGCTCCAGGAGCTCATTGCAAGACTTCACTGTCCGCACAGTTAACATATTTTTCAGCATTCTCTCGATCAGTACTTCTTGTCCTGTCCACCACAGACATGAAGAAAAGATGATGGTGTCCGGTGTTAGTTGAATATTTCATAAGCTGAAGAACGCCAGTGTGCTCAGCTTTCCATCACAGGCCCTGTTTTGGAGCCCTCTGTGCACTGTTGTGTGCTACTCTGCACGCTTCTGAATTAGCCCCCATTGTTAGACCAAAGCCCAAAGCTGGGCTCCAGCTGGTGCTTCCTGACAGCTAAAGGAGAGCAAGGGCTCCTCTTCGTGCTCTTTTCCAAAGAGCTCCAGCTGTTCTCCAGTTCTTCTCCAGCCTGTATTTGTGTAGCTGTTCCTTGCTAAGCCTAGCATCTTGTGCTCATCCTTAACACAGTGTACTTCTGTATTTCTCAAGATCCTTTGCAACTCTGGCCCTGCCTTTGCATGCCATCCTTGCATGGCTTTGCCTCCAAATATAAAAAAATACCCTTTCTGGTCCATTGAAAATATTAAATAATACACCAGATCTCACAGAATGTCTGTTACACTTTACTAGTGAACCACAGAGAATTATTCTCTGAAACACTTTGCACTCAGTCCTTTATAACTTCATATATACCATGTTTCCTTGGCTTGCCCAGGAGAATGTCCCACCAAAGTCTAACTAATGTCAAGACTTACGACTTGAACTGTTCTTCCTCTGTCTGAAAGCCTGTTACCCTGTCATGTAAGGAAATGAGATTGGTTTGACATGATTTGTTCTTGACAAATCCATGTTGACTGTCACTAATCTTGTTTTCTCTCAAAGGCTTACAAATTGTTTATTTGTTCCAGGATTTTTCAGGAAATTGAAGATAAGCTGATGCGTCTATAATTTCCTAACTCCTCCTTCCAACCCTCCACTTTTTAAATAAGTTTCCATCCCCACCTTCTACATCCTCCACAGTTTGTAAGGGCACTTACTCCACCAAATATTTCGTACCATAGGGAGTCTATCAGCAAAAGAAAACCAGCGACTAGCAGAGGACCTTCTAAAAAGATTATCATACTTCAATGAACAAATACACTAAATGATATTTTAAACAATTTCAGGTAGATTACTACTGGGCTTTTGAAAAGGCTGTAGTTTTGGTCAGTCTCTATTCCACAGCATTCAGCAAGCTCACTTAAAAAGGTAGTGTCACATGACTTTTTAATACACTGGAACTATATTACCCTTTTGCTTGACAGCTACAAAACAAACTCAACTGAAGTGGTCAAACTGAGCCTAAAACTGTTGGCGGCTGTTATTGCAAGAAAGTATGCCTGAATTTCCTGCCAGTGTTCTCCTTTCACACAATAAAGTGGGATGGGTCAGCATGTGTGGGTGAGCAGTTCATGCAAGAAGATCAACATACTGACTTGCTCAAGTGAAAACATCTCCTTGTGCAATATTGAGAGCACCAAACAATGATGGAACGAGCAACCAGCTGGATGAGAATGCCAAACATGCATAATTCTCACAGCACTTTCCCTTCTGTGCCAGGGACTGTTTCCAGTGGAGTTGGGTCTATATACACCAGCTGAGATCTTAGCTACCGACTTAGCTTTGCAGCCATACATTAAGCTTTCCTGTACATTACATTTGCAGTTACATGCTGAACCCTTCCTTCTCTGTGCCTTTTCGATAAAGGGTTGGGAAGAGAAGAGCTGTCTCCAGCTATTCACAGTGCAGCACATCATTTTAAATTAACCATTCCCCATTAGCTTTGCAGGCCAGATGCCAGACACAGTGGAATCAATCCTCTTCTATGAAATCACCTCTAAATAAGCATCTCTGCTCTGAAGTACATTTTCATTGGGTTTCTAAGCACACATCAAGCCCGGGTTCAACAGAAAGGTGGGGAGATTCCCTCTGCTCTTTCCGTTTTTTTCCTCAATACCAGTGAGGGCTGCTGTGTCCCATGAGATAGGGGGAAGTGCGAGGAGTCTTGGCAGGGTAGCAAAGACAGAAAGAAAATCTTCCTGAAAAGCTCAAGCGCTCCTTACTAGAAGAAGCATTCTTGAACTAGATTACCAACACACCTTTTACTCCTCCTGCTGAGTCATGATTTCTTACTGCCATTGACAGTAGACACAGGAAAGAGAAGTCAGCTCCCAGTTATCAGAAAGTCACATGATTATACCTGTAATAGGGGGGGAAAAAGGTAAGACCAAGAAATGCAATAAATACTGTCATGACTGACTTATACTTCACAGATTTCTGTGAATTTTTTTTAACCTGTCAAACCTCTCTCATTGTTGTTCGACACTTGGCTTCAACATAGCTACAAAGATGGAGATGGCAATTCTGATGCTGTATTGATCTTGATGCTACAGGTCCTTGTATCACCCGGAGAAAAATGTTATCCTTCCAGAGACTGCTGTCAGAAGAGATGCAGGCAGTGACTTTTATATCTTCCTCTGGTAAAATAAACTTGGTTTACGGCACAGGGTCACTGCTGTGGGAATTGCAGAGACGCTGGAGTGCTGTACAACACTACCCCCTTGTGATTTCTCTTGTTACAACACTTTCTAAACCGCAGTTTTTCCAGATTGACCATTTTACACGGAAGATTCCCTTTCTGAGCACGAATCCTACCATTAAACAGCCAGTTTCCTCAGTGCGAACTGAACAACACTATTTGATACATACACATACATTTTGGTTTTACTGAATTCCTCTCTTCCTGTGCCTATAACCTTGTATAATTTTTATAGCTTGAGGAACTTGGACAGAGTTGGTATTTCCACCTCTGCCAGCACATTACATTTCCCCCCGAAATGAAGAGTTCAGTGCAGAAGTTTCAGACTTGCACGTATATCCTTGCTATCATCTTGTCTGTATTTGAGCTGCCGCTTTAGTTGAATGAAAACATCTTTGCCCACACAGTTCATGACTGGGCTCTGAAGAGATCACAGCTCAGCTAGAGCAGCCCTGGGGAGATGCTAGTTCAGCTCCTGACCCAGTACAGCTGCATGAGTACAGCACTTAAAGTACTAAAACTGCGGACATTCAGCAGTAGCCTGGGAACAGAATCCTGTAGCTGGGTTCATGAATCTTCACATCCTAGGCACTTGTTCATACCCTCTCTTTATCCTCAAAGCATCACAAAGACAAGAAAATCAGCATAGGGATCCCTGATCTCAATCACAAGGTGCATGCGTGCTCTCACACCCAGCTGTCAAGAAACAGCAAAGGTGGACACCGGCCCAGAAGGGGAGGGGAGCTGGGGACCCAGCATGACAGCAAGGTCGGCTGGGTGAGAAAGGTGAGGACAGCAGGGTGGCCTCACTGCCAAAGGCACAGCCCAATAGTACCTGAACAAAGCAAGCAGAGATGTTTTGGTGACAGTGACCAGGTTCAGCTGACAGTCAGATCACCAGACAAGTCCATGGTGATGGGGCAAGTGCAAGGTGAAGCAGGCATGGTTGTGCTGGTCAGCCATTGACTGGACTACCTCAAAGCTGTCCCTGAGCCCAAATGGGCAAATCCCCAGGAACGGGGATGCCCTCGGGGCCATAATACTGACAAGGCCCATGAAAAACCTTTACTTGTCTACCTGAAAAATCAGATTCCAGAGTATCTCGTTTATTTTTGACCTGGACAAGTGGAAAGGAAAAAGAGACATAATTTTATTATTGCTTTCCTGCCAAACTCGGAGTTCAAGTAACATGGTCACTGTTACATGCTGGGTACCTTTTTTAAAGAATCGTTGTTGATAAGTGAAGAACAATAGACAACACTTTAGTTGGAAGGAATTCTACTTCCATGTCAAACACTCATGTCAGACTACTTGCCTTTCTTTGAGAAAAACAAAAGAACGCTTCATTGTTAAGCACTGACCTGCTCCTACGGTTTATTGCCCAGATTAAGTACAACTCAATATTCTGTCTCCAACATCCTTATTTCTGGTGCAGCTGGGATGTCACCTTTATTATGACAAGGAACACAGCATGATCTGATGTCCATTTTCCATCAAGGTTTCCTTTGAGTTCAGATCTAATGTAGAGTAACCATGAAATTAAATCAATGTGTAGGTACTTGCCTTAAATACTTAGGAGAAAAAGAGGAAGGCCATCAACTGCTCTCTTTCTTTTCATAGATAATGGAACTAAGCTTCATAAGTGAGTGCTATTTTCTTAATAAATAAATCAGCCATAGAAACCCCCAAGGTCATAGAGTTACTGAACAAAGAACTAGAAACAATGAGGCTTGTGTTCAAGCCCCATTCCTACTTCAGAAGGTGTGGTTTGCAATGGCATGAGGGTGCTCAGGGCTGCTGGAGGTTCAAAAAGCAGTGCGAGGAAATCTAAGGAATAAAATGCACCTAAAGCTATTTAAAAAAAGGTGCCACTTCTGGTTCAGAACATCCACTGTAAAAGCAGCTGTTGTCATAATAAAGACAATGAATAAGACAACTAAGAGGCACAGTTGGCACTCGCACTGAGAACATCTCAGCCGTGGCCATAGGACACCTTCCATCTAACTTCAGAGAGTGACAGTGGGGTTACCCCTCTGAGATGAACAAATTATGCTTGAAGTCCCTATATTTAATGGGGTGATGGCACTTCCAAAGCACAGTTCACCTGACCTGCTTTAGAAATCTACTTTAGGATGAGCTGAATCCCTCCACTGGAATGCTTTTTTCTCTCCATCAACATTAAGGGGAATCAAAGGTACCAGCTCAGAGGTGTCTTGTCCTAACCATAACTACCTTTGGTCAGACAGATCCTAGCTATGGACAAAGAACTGTTAAGATCAACATCAGAACTAGGACCTTCTGAGTTTGGAAGTGGTTCAATAGGTATTGGGAGTGGAGCACAAAATGTCAGCAGTGTTTTAGAAAGCACACAAGAGAGACTTTTTTCCATGGTACCTGCAACCTCATTGTAGATAACAGTGTTTTCATGATGTTAGATCACAGTCACCCTCTCTAACAACATTTGCTGGTGCTGGATAATCTTCTCAGCACAGATATCACCTTAACTCACAGCTCAGATGCTTTCAATCACACTGCTGCAACATGGCAAATGAGAACAGAATTTGGGCCACCACTACACTGACAAAACATTTATTTTCTCTTGCTGTTTGAACTACCCAAGGACAGTGAACTTAACAGCACTGTCGGTATGCCACAGCAGTCCTGATCAGGCCCACAAGTGTCCTTTGGTGCCTGAAAACACACACAAAACCCCACGAAACACTTGAACAAAATTATTTATATGAACACTTCTGTAGAGCAGATAGAAGTGTCTAAAAACAGAACTGCAGAGCAACTGCAGGACACAAAAAGCCAACATGAATAGAAATACGCATTAATCTTTCCGAACAGAGTCTTGGAAAAGAAAAAATACCTCTAAAAGGATACAGAGACTCATTTTGTTCTCAAAATTTATATATTTCCACCATTAATTATTTTGAATAAAAGCCTTATCATTCACTTACTTTCAAATAAGTATTTTACTCTCTTCCTACTTTATTTCAGAACTCAGCAATTCATAAATAGAAGCCTGTAACCCCACAGTCTGTTTTCTTCCTAATTAAAGAATCCTATTAGGACATGTAGAGTAGTTGCTGGATTTTAAGTCCAGACCTGCCACTTCCTTGAAAAATAACTAGCAAATGAAAATGAGCAAGTCTTACAAGAGTCCTGTAAAGCATTCACGTAAGAAAAGGAAAAATCCACTATTTCTCCGTATTTTGAGGGGCCATGTGTGCATGTTAATAGAAACCTCACATCTGAAGGACGTTTGTCTAGCAGTGCATTCTTAAAACAGAGATTTAATGCCAAAGAGCAGCGGAGATTGCTTGAGACTGCTTGTCTCAGTCTTACCGAGTTCTGCTGTTATCAGCTGCACAAAGCAGTCCAAGGCCTGCCGTTGCCTATGCAAACGCCCCTCACGCTGCTTTTGAAAGGGAGAGCAAAAACTCCTGTGCTGTTCTGTGGTCTGGAACACAGAATCATCAAAACACAGCTGGCACCGGTCCCTAGACTAAACACCGCACCACCGGCAGTGTCCGTGTGGGCTGCGGCTCTGCCCAGTTACGTTTGGGCTGATGAAACAAAGCGCTAACGCGACCCCTGGGGTGTGAGTGAGGGCTCGGGAGGCGGCAAAGGGAGATGTTTGAGGGCCACGGTGCTGTTGCCGGAGTATTCATAGGCGCAACCAGCGAAACGTGCGCCCGCCAACTCCGGCGCCCAGGCAGAGCAGGAGCACCGGGGCACCGGCCTAGGCCGAGCGGGCCCCAAGGCCCGAGCCTAACCCCAGCGCCGGCCTCGCCCGGGCAGGCCGCG
>JAVJGI010000063.1:33300564-33321559 GCA_035590275.1 Ibycter americanus | reverse complement strand
CCAACCGCGGCCCGTGAGGCCGTCGCCTGCCCCCCTCGCCCCCGTCTCAGCTGACGCCCTCTTCCTCGGTGAGTTTTTGTTGGTCTCTCCCGTAGGATATGGCCGAGGTACCGCCGGGGCCTAGCAGCGTCCTGTCCCCGCAGGGGGACACGCTCTCCCCCTTCCCCGGAGGAGGAGGAGGAGGGGGGGCTGCTTCCTCCTCCTCTTCCACCTCCTCTGCTGCCGCCGCCGCCTGCATCGGTGCCCAGGACGAGGAGGCCGAAGAGGAGGAGGAAGAGGAGGGACCCGCGGGCGGACGGGAGAAGCAGCAGCGAGGAGGAGGCAGCGACGGCGGCAAGGGGGGGCCGCAGCAGCACCGCCTCCACCACCACCACCACCACCCCCCGCACCACAACCACCAGCTCAACGGCCTCATCAGCCCCGAGCTGCGGCACCTGCGGGCTTCCCTTAAGAGCAAGATCCTCAGCTCGGAGGCAGGGGCAGCCCCCGAGGGGCTGGAGAACAAGCGAGCCAGCAAAACAATGGGCTCCGGACAGCAGCAGCAGTCATCGCCCCTGACCACGGCACCGTGCTCATCCCCCCTTACCAACCACCTCCCTCCCCAGGGAAGGACTGCACCCTCTCCTCCTCCTTCTCCCCCAGCAGCAGCAGCAGCAGGAGAGGACAGGAGCCAGCCTGCTGCCACAACAACGACTGCTGCTAAGACTGCAGCCGGCAATGGACTGGAAGGAGAGACTGGTTTGGAGGAGGAAGAGCAGGAGGAGGGGGATGAAGGAGGGGAGGAGGAGGAGTCTCCGCTGCTACTCTCCAGGTCCTTAGCAGCAGCTTGCAGTTTGAAAGGCTCGGGAACGGACTCTCAGCCCGAGGAGGACCTAACGATACGATACGTCCGATATGAGTCTGAGCTGCAGATGCCCGATATCATGAGACTGATCACCAAAGATCTGTCTGAACCCTACTCCATTTACACATATAGGTATTTTATCCACAACTGGCCACAACTTTGCTTTTTGGTAAGTGCCAGAGGGGGCAGGGAGGGCAGGAATTGGGAGTGGTTTGGGGCTGGGGGGGAGAGAATTAAAGGATTTACATCTGTGGGAATACTTCTAATAATCTTTTGTGGATAAGGCCAAGCTTTTTTGGAAGTACCTGTCTTCCTAATGAAGTCCTCTTGTGACCTATGCGTAAAGCATGCGCCTGAAGTTCCTACATTTGTTACTGTGTTTTAAGTGGTGGGGAAAGGGTTTGAGCTCAGAGATAGGATCCAGGAATTCAAGGCTTCTAATCTTCGTTTTGACATTGACTTTTGTGACCTTTGGTAGTTTGTTTTATCATTCTGTCTCAGTTTCTAGGTTTATATTTAAAAAAGAAAATACTTAATCCACTAGTGTCTTATGAGTGCTTAGTAATTCTTACACAATGGTTTTAAAACAGACTTCAGCATAGCTAGCATATAAATGTTAAATGATATATGAAGAGACACTCTGAAAGGTTTTGTAGACTTTTTGATCTGTGAGCTTACTTTGAAAAAGACAAGTACAACTATATTGCTTCTTACAGGTGTGATACTGTATGCAGCATGCAGAAATTCTCATGCTGCTTGATTGTCTTGCTGTACTAGCGATGTATTTAGTTTTATATTCTTTCTACTGCACTGCTGAAAAGACTGATTTAGTTGTCACCTTGTCTTTCTAAATGTTTAGCACTGCTTATGGAAGAACTTGTGTCTCAGGTGAAAAGCATGCTTTTAGGATGATAATCCATCCACAGGTATATGGAACTGAGTATAAGTTGACCTGAGGAGTATGTGTGTGTAGTGGGAGCTCAGCTGTGTTTGATTTACTCATAGGAAAACTTAAATCTGCAAAACAGAACATTATGGGAGTGTATGGCACTTCCTTGCTAAGGTAAATGATGAAATCTTCTCTCCTGATGTTTTAATCAAGGCTGGACACCTCTCTGAAAGGTATGATTTAGCCAGAGCCAAGACATCCTTCAATTCAGGAGTATCTCTGTAAAATTTTAATAGGATATGAGTACAGGAGGTGAGGCTAATGGAATCCATCTGGCCTTAAACTTCCTGAATGTTCTTGATTTAGTCTGCTGTAATTTATAGTGGGATTTATATGATTTATAGGAGGATTTTCAGAACTGTGCCTCTTAAAACCCTGAAGAGGGAATACAGTAAGATTATAGGTAGTTGAGCAAAGCATTACCTTCTGATACCAAAATATTTGAAAACATTGTTTGATGCACAGTCATGTTTGCCATTATAAGGATGCTGATCAGAGCAGAATGGTGTTTTTCAAGCACTGAGCTATGTGTGTGTGACTAGTTTAACTCATATGAAAATAAAGGCATGTGAACTACAAATAATCCATACTTTCAGCATCAAGTGTATCACTGGTAATGACAAGGTGATGTTGGATACTATTAGATCACAGTGCCTTTGTTAAGACTTTAAATCTTTCTCTTTTTCTTTTTTTTTTTTTTTTTGGTCAGGGAGTAATGAGAATTTTGTTATGAAAAGAGCAATGGTGAGTTGTTTGACAGAGCACTAAACCAGATGATTTCTAAGAAGTACATTCAAAGAATAAGATATCACTCAAGGAAAAGAAAGTTTCTTAAGCTTATTTTGTAGTGACAGCTTCTTTTTTTTTAATAGCCTTGAAGAATCAACAAAACTTTACTTGAAGGCTGTGTATTTGCCTTTTTTTTTTTTTTTTTTTTGAAGGGTGGAACAATGTAAAGTACATAAAACTGTAGAGAAGAGTATGTGGCTATGAATGTCTAAAGTAGAAAATTGTTATCTACTTAATAATTTGAAGGTCTTGGAGTATGTTGCGTCAAATTGGATGGGGGTTTTTTGTGACTGCTTTTAGTATTTTTAAGGTTTGTTTTTTAGAGGCTGTCTTGAAGACTTTCTGTTCTATAAAATTTAATTTGTTCCTGCACTTAATGGATTCCTGAACTACTTCTATCTAATAAGTCTCTGTAAAATATTTATCTTTAGTCAGGGACTGCGTATTCCAATTAGCAAGAGCAGTGTCAGGATGGTGAACAGAAGCATAGTGCCTAATCTCACAGAATCATTTGTCTTTAATGCCTTGTGTCCTCACACCCTTCTGGTTTCAGGTTTTGATTGCTCTTGGGGAAAGGGGTTAGACTGTAATTTGGTTGTATTTGAAAAAATATTTGTGGTGGTTCAGTCTATTCCTTTACTGATTTTTACTGTCACCATTTTATAAATCTTCCAATGTATACTCACCTGTCTTCATTGCACTGTCAAGGGCTCCTTTCCCTTTCTCAATATGTGAGGGGAAAGTACTCACACCATTTAAATTGAAGGTGGGATGTGTGTTTTCCATAAACAATCAGCAATTGTCCTTTGCTGATATTTATCCAGTAAACCGTCTTAAACACCATGATTTAGCTATCTAGCATTTTGGATACCTGACAATGCAGAGCTATTTTCTGGGGTCATTATTGACATTATTCCTGACGATGATTATCTCATGGGTTTGCAACTGGCTGCATTTTGGCTTGGCCAGGGTGCACTGTTGTGCTAATGGCTAGTGCAACCAAAAAGGTTGCTTGCTTTTCCTTTCTGTTCAACAGCCTCTTCCTGGCTTGTGTCAACCCTTGTGTTTCTCTGATGTTGGCAGCCCTCCCACCAACAACATACATTTGTAAGTGTGTGTGTGTATGCATGTATATGTTTTACGGTCAGGTTTCTGTTGGTTTATGGCTCCAGGTATGTTCATAGTAGGTAGGATGTCACAGGGACCGCCATTGGTGCCAGAGAAAAGGTGAGAATGCACAGCTGGAGAGGAGGCATAGGACCAAACCTAACTAGTTGCTTGCATGTTTTGCTGTATCAAACCCCTCCCTAACTGTACGCTCAAAAAAGAAGTTCATATTCACTTTGAAAGGACCTGGAGATACTAGGAGTCTTCAAAACTTGTTCATTTTAATGTCAAATTCATCTATGTAACTGTCTTCCTGGCATTAGGGGTAACAAGTTGGTTGATTGATCAGTTCTGATACGTTACACTGCAGCATTTCTGACTGAGCTGTTGCAAGGTAATAACCTTCTCCTCCATAAACTGCAACTGTCTGCTTGAACTCAGGTTTCGCCTGTCTTTGGAAGAGCAGGTTTGCACTGTGTGGTAGGTGTGGATGCCCTGTAAATTCCTTGTTTTCACTTATTCCCAGGAGCTCTGTCAGCCCATTTTCTCTTCAAATGACCTATGATAACCACTGCTCTGTCAAAAAATTACAGAGGAGAAGGGTATCTTTTGTTTCACATTAAGCATTTTTAAGCATCACTACAGCTGTGTCCCCATATGGATTGTAAATGCATTTTCAAAGTTGTAGCTTCCTTGAAAGTGTCTTTGCTGCTTCTAGTCTTAGCAGTGTTAAAAGTTCTAGTTCAGTTTAGAACTGTTAGATTAAATATTTCAGAAAATTGTTTTCAGAATACTTTAGCGTGGGAGAGGTGAGCTTAGGAAACCTTGCGCTCTGCCAAAGTTTGGATAAGACAGGACGTAATAAAAGCGGAGTTCTGGCTGAGTGTTGTAACCTCTCCTGTAATTCACAATACTGCACCACTCAGCTGCCTTTTAAGAAAAATCTGGAAAATCTGTGCTTTTATTGGGTTCTTAACTTTGCCACTAGCTATAGCAGCATTTATAATTTAAACTTTCACAAGTTTAAAAATAACCTATTAATTCCATGTAAGTGGTTTTAGATGTGTTGTAAATCCTAAATGACTGCAGTTAAGATCTTGTTTTATACTAATGCTTTGCTTTTTTTTTTAAATTGGATTTTATTCAAGAGTCTGAGCATACTTCGTTGAAATTAAGACTTGTAGGACATCATCCCTGTTTTTCAGTTGCGGAAAACTTGGGACATAAAAGAAGAACCAGTCAAGTTAGGAAACTGACTGAGAAGTCTTCCTAGCCTGTAGGAAGAAATTCTGTAACATCCTTTCCCAATTTGCAAACTCTCTGTATTCCAGCTTCCTCTTAGAAGTGATTGTGGTTTCAGATACCGTCTTGGTGTGCTACTTCTCACTGTCAGCGGCTTTGTGAAAACTTTACTCTTTGCAGCATATGAGTACGTAACAACAGCTAGTGTAGTTACTCTGGCAATGCCCTTGCACAGGAGGGAGTTAACTTGTGTCGGGTTTCATACAGTGGAAACAGAGCGACTTAGTGATTTGCCCAGTATCCTAAAGAGCTCTGACTCAACTGCCAGACTTTAGGTTAAAACCATTAGCCTAAATGTATCCTCTAATGGCATTCAGTAACATGATCGCTAAACGTAAGCCAAAGGATTTATACAGAGCTGGTTTTATGAAACTTTGGGATGGATTTTGGTGCATGTGCACAAGGGATGTTGTATTGCAGTAATGCAGGTTCTACTACATTTGAATTGCAAAATATTTCCCTTTCTGGGGCTAGTTAGTTGTTTTAATCTTCTTTAAATGGGAAGAAATGTCACAGGATCTAGGTATTAAATGCATACTCACACAGTGGCTGACAGACTTATTGCTGTTTCTGCTAATGAAATTAACACCAATTGTTTAATTTTATGAAAAGTAATGTTCTTGCTGATTTACAGACATTTCTGTGCTACCTTTTCTAGTAATACATGGTTGCAATATGAAGACATTAAAATCCAGTTTGTTTTAAACATTTAAACATACTCTTAAGAACAAAGCTGATGCAAATATTGGATTTGAATTCATATATGTTAATCCTGCTAATGACTTAAGATTGAAGTAAATCTTATAGTACTCCACGGGATTTATAATATATAATAGTAACTTTAGCTGAATTCTGTTTGTAGAAACTTGTATGTTTAGAAGTACTGTCATATACCTGACAAGAACATTTGGTCCGTGACTGTCTTTTCATAAATGGTGTTGTCTGGGAAGTACTTTTTCTCTCTCCTCCCCACTTTCCCTATTTCAGTCTGTTTCTTTTAATTATTTACTTATTCCTTCTCCAAGGAAGTAAATGACAAAGTTTTACATCACATTTTAGGTTCATTTCCAGCTTTAGATGAGGTTTTTGTTGCCTTTCCTCTCCTTTCTCCTTCTCTCCAAACTTAAGTTGAGGTGGAAATGCAGAGTGCTCTCTGTAAGTGGAACAACTGTAGATTAACTGGCAGACTTACCTGCCTAAAGACAGAGAAATAGGTTTGTTTGGGGAACTGGTAACAGAGTCATACTTTATTCAGCTTTCTGGCAACAGTGGTAAAACCAGTGGGTAGGAACTGGTAACAGAGTCATGCTTTATTCAGCTTTCTGGCAACAGTGGTAAAACCAGTGGGTATTTTACTACTTTGATCACTGAAACAAAATTCTTTGCTGTTCCTTTAGCGTTTTAAATATGATTCATGAACTTTTCAGAAAAGTGCCCTAAACAAGAAAAAACATAGATACGCAATGTCTAGAATGTCACTACTCTTGAAGTGTATAAAAAGAAAAAAACCCACACATATATCTTAAAAATTCTCCGCATGACTGTTACGATCAACAATTTGCACGTGTTCGCTTCAGGGCAAAGCATAACTATAACATGCTGGTTTGTGGTGCTTTTTTTTTTTTAGTGAAGTATAAGATTACATCTAGGTAGTCTGCATAATTATAGCAATGTTATGAACAGGCTGTCTGATGATACTCTTTATTTAACTCCCTGGTTTTCTCAGGTCTGAGCCAAGATACAAAACTTGCCTTGAGCTGACACTTTGCATACACAGTTTTAGTATAAGTACAGCTTTTCTTTTCTATGGAATAAACTGTTTTAGAACAAATGAAAGACTCCTTAGAGGCTGTGTATTTCAGTCCATTTAGATCATGCTACAGTTTTTATTTGTTGTTTTTTAAAAACTCTTTCTTAGATTGTTCAGGGTTGTTCTTGGATACTACTAAAATAATGTGTTTTCCTGCCAAATAAAAACTTAGCAATAATTATTATTTGCCTGATGAGATTAAACTATATTAGAAATGGCATTAGGATCACGCTGTATCATAGAGCTTTGGAACTGCAGCTCATACATTTTGGGTTGCTTCATTTCACCTTTGATACAGCTCCTGGTTGACAGCTAACTTGGTTAATAACCCACTGTCCAGGTAGAGATGCTAGAATACATTATTCTTCTTGGAGCAAAAAACCTGTGTGTCTGTGCCTGCAATGTGATCTGCAGGAATGAATCTTCTGTCTGTAGAGTCATAGCTTACAAGCTGTATACAGAAAGGTTCAGGTAGTTGGAGACTATAGAGTATATACCATAGACTGGAGAAGCAAGCACTGGTTTGCAGGTGGGCTGCACTGAAGCCTGGCAATACTGGCTCTGGCAGGTCCTTTTCGTTTGATGTGTCTTACTGTTGTAAATTTGGATTATCTAGAAGTGCTTCTGCCAGCAGATGCTTGTGCCAATCATGTGCTGTGGGCCTGGTTTAGTTGCTGCACTTGAGCCGAAGGCTAGTTCCCCCCTGCAGATACAGGCCTGTCAAAGTCTGTGGATCCACTTATACACCCATATGTACAATTACGAGTTTCTTTTTATCTCTGTCAATCTTTACTGAATGAATAGTAATTCATTCTCCCCTTGGATGCTATCCTACTCTGCAGCATTATTCAGTTTTACTGCTGCAGGTTATAATGTCATTAATCTCCCATGCTGCCTAATCCTTCAGTTAACATATGACTTAGTTTTTCTTACACTCTCTAATATATTGCATTTTGGTGAACACGGTGGTTGTGAAAGTGGTTTGATAAGTGTTCGGGGAGGAGTTGGGTTCTTTTCTTTTTGGGATTTTTTTTCTTAATGTTTCAGAATGACTATGTCTCCTTGACCATGCTTTTTGTGACAATACTGTTGGGATTAACTGTCAGCCCATAGCTCTTAACAAATGAAATCTCTGAACAGTTAAAATGTGTGAAATTAACTGTGTGCTTTTTTGTTTGTTCTTTGGGTGTCATATGACTGAAAATGACAGTTTCTAAAGATTAAATGCCTCAACATTTTTCTCTGATCCTTTGTGGCCTTGGCATTAGAACCAGACAAAAATTAAGCATGTTATCTATCACAGCCCTTGTACGTGAAAATTCAGATCACTATAAAACAGGGATGGACTTTTTTTTCTCTGCAGCAGCCCATGTGAAAGGGTGATATATGCCTTAACCTGGTCTTTTTTTTTTCTTTTCTTTTTTTTTTTAATTCCCCCTTTTCTGTCATGTGTCCTTGGCTGTAGACTTTGTGTAATAATAATGTGATTCTCTCCAGGACAATTCATTGGTTGGTAATTGCCTTGTAACTTTATTTGAATGTAATAAAGAAATAAGAGTCCTTTAATCTTATTTATACTTTTGGAGACGTTTTTAAAATTTACGTAGTTATTTTTTTTATAGCTTTATGCAAACAAATTTTGTGTGGCTGTTTCACTTAAAATGAACTGGTTTACTACTTTTGGTAGCACTGTAGATCACAAACTGAGAATGCATACGTGTATGTTTGTCTTTAAGGCCATGGTAGGTGAGGAGTGTGTAGGTGCCATCGTCTGCAAGCTGGATATGCACAAAAAGATGTTCCGCAGAGGTTATATAGCCATGTTAGCAGTGGATTCCAAATACAGAAGAAAAGGAATTGGTAAGAATAGCCTTTTTTGTTATTTCTTATTTAAATCCTGTGGTTGGGATAACTGTAGCTGTCATAAAGATTTAAGCAGAACTGAACTTCTAGATGTGGTGGTTTGTCTGTCATCCCTGCCTTACTTGACCACCTAAGCTCCCCAGTGGCTTTTTTTATTTCGTTAAAATAACCTGAAATGCCTTAGGAGATTTATGTCTGGGATGCAATAAAGCTAAAAAGAAAGGCAGTCAGCAGCCCCTTACCTCTGCCTACTACCACTGTCAAACAATAGTGAGAATTGCTTTACATTTTTATATGTGCCCTCATCACTGTATTTCTGTGTCGTGTTCAGTCTCATCTTTTTTCAGTAAACTTATTCCCTGGCTTTCCCCTATCAATTATATGTATATTGCTCACTGGGGAGAATGTATGTAGCTCACTGTTGTATTAATAAGTGAGGAAAAATAGTTGTATATTGCTATTTGAATGACTGAAAGAGAGATCTATTTTGTTGGGAAGTTATATCATAAAAGAAATCCTTCTTGACAAGGAGTTTGCTCTCCCTCATTAATCAGTTTTGCCCTGATGAAGAGATTTTCATTCTAATACTGGTTATTCTAGTTGGACTAATTAAAGATCTGTTCTTACGGAACTTAATTTTTTTGTGTTGGTTACTGTGAAATTACATTTTGTAACATATTTTTAACTTAAACCATAGATGTCAGCTTTAAAGTCTAGGAATGTGCTTCACCACTTATTTACACTGAACAGCTCATCCCTTTGTGATTAAAGACAGAAAAATTACTTGCAATGGAAAAATATGGTGATATGTTGCAGAATGGTACCATTGTGTGTTCTCCTTTAAAAAAACAAAATTCCCCAGAACTTGACACACTATGTATTATCATGACTATTCAAGAGTGTGCATTTTTTTCTTCTCCAATGCAATTCAAAAGCCATTGTTCGTTTCTATGAAAGTGGAAGCAGAGGGAAGAGGATACTGAGAAATCACTGTCTCTCCTTTCCTTTTAGCTGAGTCATGAAGGAGCCTGCCATAATTTAATTGCAGGTGCTTGGTTTCATAAGTAAATAAGAACTAATGCTGTTATTATGAAGATCTCTGCAAGATTTTTCCCTTGCTTTAGTCAGTTTGTTATTTTAGAATTACATAAATAGAATTCATATTTAAAGCCTTACTTACTTTAGCATGATGTTTGTTGACTTTTTCCTACATTTGCCACCTTGCTGTTTCTCAAAGTATGCTGTTAATCTGAAGAATTGTTTTAAATGTAGTACAGTTTTGTCATACGTTCAATGAAAATCTTAATTGATTAAAGTTTTGAGAATACTTTAAAATATTCTCTAGATTTCTTGGGGTTTTTTTTCCTTTTCCTTAGCCTTCTTATGGAAGTGAGATTTATGCAATTTCATTGAACAGCAGTTTTTTCCACTAATAACTTTGAAATCAACTTTCAATTTCACCCCAATTCTACAGACAGGTAGGGATATTACATTTGTAGAACTGTTGTGAAATAGATGAAAAATAATGATAAAGAATTAAATTAATGCTTGATTGAGGGGAAGGGATGGGCTTCAACCATATTATTAGATACTAGCAAATCCAAATGGGAGTTAGCCACAAGAAAAGTGGTTTCATAAGCTCTGTTACTAATAGAAGTATTTGTTTTAGTAAGAGGAAATTCCCTTGGAAGATGAATGTCCTTCAAGTACATGCCAGCAGATTTTGACTTTAAATGCAACAAAAAGGAATGAATCACATCTTGGAAGGCTATATATAACACTATGTTAAACATAGAAGCCTGTTTCTAATATCCTTGTGTTAGAGGAATCTTGCACTTAAGCTCAGTCTCCGGATAACTTTATGAATTATTTTAATGTTCAAACTTGAGACTGCAACTTGACTGCAACTTCTTTTCTTTCTTTCTTCCTTGCTTTCCCCAGGCGTCATGTCATGTAGGTAGCAGACATGTTAGTCATATGTAAACTAGCATCTTTTGCTCTGCAACTCTGACACTTACTGAAATCTGTGTTTCAGGTACAAACTTGGTTAAGAAAGCTATTTATGCTATGGTTGAAGGAGATTGTGATGAGGTAAGATTTCATAATCAAAAACTTTCGTAATGTAAATTGCATTCTCCTATACGTGGATTCATTTCACAGTTTTACTTCTACAGGACTTTTTAGGTGGGAAATGGGTTGTAAGAAGCTCTTCCTTTTATAATAAAAGGGAAAATAACCTAAAAAAAGTATGGCACAAATAGAAGGATTTTCTAAATTTATCATAAGTGCTCAAATTCAGTGTTTTAGGTTTTGTTTTACTTTGTGAAGCCTTCAGTCACAGGCACGTTTTCCTCCAAAGACTAATTTAAGGTGCTGCTGACCTCTGTAATACTTCCATACTTTAAGAATACGTGAAGATACTGGAACAGTGTGTGCTGTAGTATTGCAGAATGTGGTTTTATCGCAGCAGGTCATCAGACTGTTCTGACAGTGCGTAGCTATATTAAGTAGCACTAACAGAACTCTAGTGATTAAGCATGTCAACGAAAACTTGGAAGGGAAGTGACTGAATCACTGTCAAACTTTCTCTGGCTTATCTGTTATTAGTCGCACCAGATTACAGTCCTTAGTTGTTTTTTTTCCTGTATATATATAAAGTAACTATCTTTGTGCCGTGTTTAGCTTGTGAGCAACTCTCCCTACATCCATCCTCCTTAATCAGGCTATCTGTCCCTTTAACTTTCATCTCCTTGGTACAATGCAATTGTTAGCTTGTTCCTGATATGTGAGTACTGTGTCATTTCAGTATGTCATAGTTAATGATCCTTTGATCTCTCTGTTATCTTGTTTCAACTGCTCCCTCAATTGTTCTACCGTGGTGTGGTGGTTTCTTATGCAAAACTACAATTTTTGTCACAGGACATCTGGCACATGGTTTGTTTTTCTACTTGTTGTGTTGTGCCTCTTGCAGCATCCCTGCATATGTTCTGAATTCCTTCATGGCTTGAGATAGTGATTTTTTTTCTCTTCAAGTTCCTTCACGCATCTGCTTACTGGTGTCTCCCCCCCCCGCCCCCAATTTATGTTGTACTCGGACAGTATACTGCAATCTGATAGTCTTGTAATTCTTTAAGCTCTTTGGTTTTGCTTGTTGGTTCTGTCATCGTATATAATATGCTTTGCTCTAATCTGTTTTACTACTTGCTACATTGAACTAGTCAAAAAAAAGAGGTTTTGATTACCCACCCCACCCCCACCCCACTTGCTTTCCACTATGGTCTTGAATTCATTTGCCATTGCTAGAGTATTGAAGATTTAAAAAAAAAAAAAAAAAAAGAAATCAGAAATAGTATCACACTGTTTACATTGCAGTTGGAGAATTGAGATGCAGAGAAGTGAATTGCCTACTTTTGTTAGCCAGTTCTGCTACTGACTATTTCTACTCAAGCTACCAGAGTTGCAATAATTACCATGTGATTTATGAATTTGTGTACTACTCATGTAACTTCATTTCTAAATTGGACCGTGTAACAGGTATACAGGAGAGATCACTATGTGTGTCTTTCCATTTTTCTACCACTGTAATACTAGTCCAAGAGCCTTTCTTACCATTTTTTATCTTTAAAAACGAAATGAATTTGATAAGGATTGCAAGCTAGTCTGTAGTGAGACCTCATTAAGTGTTAGTCACAGATTTTCATCTATGGTGCTGTATAAATGCTTTGTACTAAGTGCAGAGGGCATTTTTCAGAGAGTGTTGCTGTCGCTCTTTAATCGAAGGCACTACAATTCGAGCTTCTTCAAGTGTGTGCTGTACAGGTGTAGGCATGTTTGATTTCCAATTTGGAAGCTGTGTAGCCATGTTTGTGGGATGATGCTTCTGAACTAATTATGCCCTGCTTCTAGGGGGCTTTTGCATCAGCTGAGTCTTGTGCTGGCAGAGAATTTTGAAGTGGGAGCCCATTATGTCTGGGCAGCGTGGAGTGCAAGCAGAGTGTTTTTCTGACTTTCTGCACCAGTCAGCAGAGGCATGCCCATGCTGATTTGATATATTTATGTTTTTCTTTTTCACATACTGGTTATCTACAGCCAAATAGCCAATGTTTTCATGTTTACTTCTTTTCTTTGTCACCAAGTATAGGCTTCTTCCAGATGTACATGGTACAAAATGATGATGTTGATTACCTGTGCCACACGGTGGATTGCTGAGTTTTCAGTCATGACCAGAATCTGAAAAATCGAACTAGCTTCCCATTAAAAGCTCCGTCCAACAGAGCCAAGACACTTGCCCTCACCAGTTTTTAGAACAGTTGTTGGGAGAATGGTTTCTGGCTGTCTCATTGATGCCTAGAGCTGATCAAACATGAAGTAGTGCATCACAGTAATTTGTCTTCATGATTAAGCTATTTACACACCTCATCTCTGCCTGCTCTTAAGATATTTTTCTACATCCCTTAAAATCAGAAGCATGACAAAAATAAAAAGGTGCTGCTACTTGATATAAGATGAACTATAGTTAAAAAACGACTATTTTCTGAAACTTGCTTGGAATAGGATTAAAAACATGAATATGCAGCTGTGGGTGTCATGAAAGATTTCCAAAGGCTGCTTGGAAACTCTTCCTTTCAACATAATTATGGAATAGATGCAGTAAATGTACTTAGTTCTAATAACTTGTGGCATATAATCTGATAGATGCTTTGTTGTGTGTGTTACTATTCAAAGTATTGTAGACTGGATTTAGGAGGTATCAACACCCAAGTCCTGAAAAATACATGATTTATACAGCACCATGGATGAAAACCTTGAAAAATTACTGCTGATGTACTGGCATTTCGAAGTGTGCTGCAATATGTTAGTGATTAAGGACATTATTTTTTCTGTAAGTTATTTTAGTGGGAATAAACTAAGCCAGGCCTGTGGGACAAGTGATTTACTGTGCCAGCTTGTGTGGTCAGCCAGCTGCCTAAGAGGTGGTTTATGCTATATGCCATGCTTCAAAACTGAGAGGCAATATCCTTCCAGCCAGAGGTTGTTGCTCAGCTTGAGGAAGCTGTGGGGTGAGTAAGTGAAGAAGGGAATTGGCTGGAAAGGAATCTGTGTGGAGAGGAGGAGCTGGTCGTGGAGCTGGCCATGGCCTACATTAGGATAGAAATGAGGGAAGTGATTTGATGTTGGGCTGCGTGGTTGAACTAGAAATAACCTTCAAGCCTGAGGAAAGTACTCCACAGCATGCTTTGAGCTGGACTATCTGCATATAGTATCACAAAACTTGAGGGATCTTTTGGTTTTTTTCTTTTTTACCATGGTGACTTTCTCAGGCATTTAATGTTAATGAATTCCAGTATTTGGGGTAGTGAACTGAAGGTTTCCAAGATTATAATGGCCTGCATTCCCAATAGGTCACGATAATGTAGAATTAACTTGATGGGCTGATTGCATAGAAAACTGCAAAAACTATTTCCACTGTGGAAATAAATCAGATGAGGGTGAATAGTTTTGCTCCCATCTCCAAAGTTTTGAAGAGATTTTGCTTCCAGTGTAAAAAGGGAAAGTACGTGCTAACTCCAGCCATTTGGGTATATGGTTGGGTTTTGTACATTTGCTTAGTTCTCAGTGACAGTTTTCAAGAACTGTACTGCTTAAGACCTTCTTGTGGAACTGTTATATCCCTTAATCACAATTAGAAAGGAGGAATTGTTCATTCATCTGTAGGTTTTCCATCTGTAACAAATGACTAAGTAATCTGCATACAATTAATTCACTTTGTGTTGCTGAAATAATGTACCATGTAACTGGTAACTAATCAAAACAAGACCCTATGAAGTGGGACTTCTAAGAGCTTTTCAAAACAAAACGTAGAATGTGAAAAGGAATTGCAACTTCTCATGAGAATTTCCACTGAAACCTTAGGGTGATTTAAAGTGGGATTTTTTTAACCATGCTAGTAGGCTATGTCATTTTAATTTAGTATCACGCTAGTAAAAATTAAATGTCTATTTTTATATACTGTTTGAATTATCAAACACTGACAGCTTTTTCTTGATCTAAAAATCATCAAAGATATTGTTACATTTTTGGGTACTACCTTTCTTTAAAAGTTAGGTCAGTTAAACTGATTAAGGACCCTGGATAAGCACCCATAACTTGAATCTGATGATATGTCAGACTTACAAGTAAGAACAGCAACCTCTTCTGTGAGTGCTGAGAGAGTACTTTATTCATTTGCTTATTTGGTTTGGCTGTATTCATTCTATTACTTGGTTTCTAAACCTGAGTTCATTCAGAGTTTGAACTGAAGAAGTAAGAAAGCTTGACGCTTGACCTCTCAGTTTGTCTTCAGTTTAGGAAAAAATTCTAGGTATGGAAAAGTAATGGCAAGAAACACTGCACTCCACTCTCACTATAGAATATTTCTTGGTTCTAGACCCAGTTAAAATTAGAGAGTTAAGATAAAATGTTAGGTTTATGAAATTTAAGGCATAAGAGAAAGTAATAGCCTTCAGGAAGTTGCAGCTTGTGCAGAAAATGCTGTTAAATCCAATCAGACCTTTGCGGGTCTCCAGGGGAGGATGTGATTGTGTGATTAGAGGATTTAACAGGCATATGTGTACAACAAAATAGACCCTATGAGACCAGAAATAAATGTAATCATTGAAGGTTTGCAGCTTGTTTGAAAATATCACACAGAAAGAGATGCATCCTTCACAAAACAAAACTGACGAAATTTGGATAAAATATGACACTGTTTCCTTGTTAGATAATAGAAATACATCTTTACCCCTTTGAAATAAATGCCCTTTGAATAATATCGAGATCAGGGAATTCTTTTTCATTGTGCTGAGTCTCCCTTAGAAATACCAGAGCAAATCTCTTGCATTTGCTTTCAAGATGAGCATTCACTCGGGTAGTGAGATTCCAACAAACCCGAATTTCAACATTTAACCGCTCCCTTAAATTCAGTGATCTGCAGTGTTGGAAGTCTTTTAGCATTGCAAGGTGTTCAGGCTTGCAGTTGGGTACAGACTTGATACATCACTCTGCCAGGTTACTAAACTTTGAGAGTGAATGGCATTTGTAGCTAAGACTTCAAATAATAGTTTCTTACGCTGTGGATTTACATGGGTCAGATTTCCTCTTTGGTGTGATGCTTTGTTTTAGTTTGAATTAAGAAGTTGTACAATGCGTATAACCATGTAGAAAATGGCACTCTTCAGGAAAACTATTGTGCTTCCCTAATTTGTTATAAATTAATAGTTACGCTTTTAATAGATTAAGGCTGTTACTTCATCAAGTCAAAAGACTTGGTAGTAGTATTCTGTGTGGTGCCAGCTAGAGAAATTCAATCTTGTAATTCTTGCTGTAAGACTAAGAATTGAATTAGGTTGTCTTAAGTGTGCAGGTACAACCAACTGTCCTGCAACAGACTGTCCTGCTGTAATATAAGTACTCTTGACTATGAATATTTTAATGTGTGACTCTTGGTTCCTTTTCAGACAACAAACTGCTTCTAAGTCTTATGTTGTTCACTGGGTTGTTACCCCCAGGTTTAGTATTCTTTCAGCATTCTTACACTGAGAAGTGCAGGGGGAATTATTCATTGGAATGTGGTTAGAGTGTAGATTGGCTTGAAACTTGAGTAATGGTGAAATATATACGTTAAATGGATTTTTAAATTTTATTGAAGGTGACCAGTCTAACTACTGGCTGCCTCCTTCTTTTATATCGGCTTAGCCACTCCTCAGACTGCAGAAAACTCCAGAAAATGGAGAGAAAAAGGAAAGGTTTTCTACCAGATTGCTCTTTGAAGTAGCTCAGCAACAAGTCTGGTGAGCTGACAGAAGAGGTTAGGGGGAATGGAAATGTGTGCCTGAAGGCAGTGGGGCCACAGAGTCCATGAAGTAGATTGACCTAAACTGCTCTACAAATACAGGGTAATATCTTGTTTCTGGTTTGGGTGGGGGATGTTAACCAGTTTTCTTGCTTTTTGTTGAAAGAGAGGGGAATCCTGAGTTTTGCAGTGTGGTAGATGACTTTTTCTTTTTTTAGGCTCAGGGAGTTTTATGTATATAGTTCTAACTACACAGAATGAGTATCAAATGCTGGTTTAGAAATAGCTGTTAGTGGACTTAACGCCAGCAGTGATCACTGGTTTGCTGCAGAAATTGCTTAGGCTGTATTTTCATTATATGGTCTTTCTACAGTGTCCATCAGCTCTTGTTTAATATGTGAATGTACATTGTTACGGGACTGTATGTAGTCTAGTCAGCTTGTTAGTTCAGCCTGTGTTCTTGCGCAGCTGTGATCTGTCCTTAATAGCAGAATCCTTAAATAATTGAGTTTGACAACAGTAAAGAGGCAAAACAAGTTTTTATCATTCGGAGTGAGTGCATGGCTTACCAGTTATGGCAGAGCTCTATTCAGTGCATTTGGAGAAAAGAGGGGGAAACAATCAGAGGGACATACTTTGGCAGTTTTGTAATTAACTTGTTAATGCCAGTGTAGTTTTTCGCCTGTACTTCAGACTTATGGGACAATTTTTGGTCTTTGCTTAATTTGGACTACTCTTACGCTTGGGTTTGGTCTGAGCTATTTATGACAGGTCTTCCTGCAATTGGGATCTTATCAGCACAGGGCGGGGAAAGATGGAAAAAGCTGTTCTTTCTTCCTGGTGTGTGCTCTGATTAGAGTTTGGGATACTTGTATTGAGCACAACACAAGTCGTGCTTTGTTTTGTTGCTAACATTGGCTGTCACAGCTAGCTGTATCTAGGCCTAAATTTGTATCTAGGCCTAAAGCTTTAGAATTAGAGGTCAATGATATTAAATGACTAAACAAAACCTTATGTGCCAAGTTATTGAGACATGCAAAAGTTCAGTTGTTCATTCAAAATTTAAAGTATGTTGTGGATCGTGGACCCTAACCTGGTTTGCAGGTTGGTTTTGGGGGGCATGGATGTTGGGAGACAGGAGGTGTTTGGTTTGTGTTTGTTTTTTACCTTGGCTGTTAGGTAATAAGTTGAAATACTGTTTACAGCAAAGAACTAAAATCTTGATATGAATGAAGTAGTTTACAGTTACAGTTCTTGAATAACTGCTATTTTTTTTTTTTTTTTAATGTGGGAATGGAAAGGGGATTGCTTGAGTAAGTCAGAACAAGAAGAAATTAATTCCACTTGTTGCTAATAAGTGTACCTTTAAATAAAATCTTTCAAATTGATTCAGTAGTCATGTAATTGCAACTGCTTTCTAATATGATATGCTTTTTTCTTTTTTTTTCCTTAAAGGTTGTATTGGAAACAGAAATCACAAATAAGTCTGCTTTGAAACTTTATGAAAACCTTGGTTTTGTGCGAGACAAGAGGCTGTTCAGATACTATTTAAATGGAGTTGATGCACTGCGTCTTAAACTATGGCTGCGTTAAAAGAAACCATCACATCAAGCAACTGACGTCTCAACTGCGCAGAGTTGTCCTTTGCATGCAATGCAATTTGTATAAAATTGCTTTGCAGGTGGACCTAGTAATTTCCATGCAGCTCTTAATCTGTCAGTGTCTCATTGAGTGTCGCACATATTTGTTGCACTTTGGCATGGCGCATTTGTTCAGAATTAAAACAGATTGTTTCAAACTTCGAGTTCTTTTGGTACCAGCAAGATGTGCCAGTTGATAGCCAAGATATGTTCATTCATTTGCAAGTCTACTGACTGTATTACATAGACAGTGAACATTTTATCAAAGAACCTGTATGTGGAACACAACTTTTGGTTCCAGAAAAAAGCCAATGTAGATTGTAAAATTCTATAAGTATACTAACATTTCATACAAAAATTGCCATAGTTTTCTGGAAAAAGGCTTCAATTTTAGGTTTTATTTTTCAATATTGAATTTTCCATTCTTAAATATTGGTACCTCAGTGATTAGTGAATGAAAAAATGTATTGTAGGGTGGGGTGTGTGTTACAATGAGTAACAGTAACAATTAAATTGCGTCTGCCAGTGCCTGTATAGATAAGTATATTTGTCTTCACCTCTAAGTTTGGAGTGCATGCTTTTGTTCTTTTACTTTCTTCAATTGTCTTTGCAAGAAAATTTCTGCTTTTATTTAAATTCTGGATTTGATAATAAATTATTTCAGATTTTTATAATTTGGATACTTCTCCCAAATGAGGGTTTGGAAGGCCCTTCTTTTCTTATAGCAAGAAGTGTAAGCTATTTTGAAAACCTTGAGTAGCTGCTAGAAGAGAACCTGATGTCACCAGTAAATCTCTGCTGGTTTTGGATGCACTTTTTTCATTAAAAGAGTGAGGGACTTTTAAAAGAAGATATAGGAAATTAATGTAAATTGGTATGATTTTATTTAATCAAAATTATTGATAGAAGCTCTGAAAAACACCTATTTTAAGATAGTTGAAACAATTTTTTTTCAGATTCAGATTGCTTTGCTTCAGTGTTCTAAAATGCTTCAATCTTTGGTTCTTGGTTTTGGAAATAAATTTCAAGGTGTATTGTATGCATTTTTAGCTGCTCTCATTTTCTCTAAACTTACATGAGCTAAATTATTGGGGGATTTTTCCCCTTCTAAAATCAAAGCAGCGGGGAAGGACTTCTCTCTTTCTTTCTCTTTCTCGCATCTGCTCTTGCTCTGTTTTCTCTTTTTTTTTTTTTCTTTTTTCCTTTCTTTAATTGGGCTTACATAGGTTTTACCAATACCCATCAATTTTTTTCATTAATTACAGTGTCTAGGCTTTCCTGTTCAGTGTGATTATATAGCCCAGTTCTATGAATCAGTTGGATTTTTTTCAGTTTGGAAAAAAAAAAAGGTATTAATTGACTTGTGGAAGCACCTATGTAATCTGTGAAAAGGATGAACACTCAGTGAATCCGCTCTTTAGTTGAGCGTACTTTTCAGATTTGCCTTACTACACTTTTTTTTTTATTTTATTTTTATTTAGGGTTTGGTTTGAGTCACGGGGGTTTTTTTGCTAATTACTGTACAATTAAAAACAAAACAAACAAAACCCCTACCTCCAGTAACATTTGGAAAAGAGCCCTGTGCAGGAAAACTGGATTTAAAGGAAAGCCTTATTTTGCACAGACCAATTGTACATGGTGATGGACATTTCTTACCATGTACAAATTATGAGTTGTATTTGAAAATAAAGATTTTTAATGGAAATTGGCCCTTCAGAGTTTTCTGCTTTTAGACACTATTTGCGCTTTTGAGGGGATTTGTTCCCCTCGGTAAAGAAAATTCATACTCAAAATGATACCCGAGAAAAAGCATTTTAAACTGGAATCTGTTATTCACAGAACGTGTTGGGAGTTCAGCGTAAAGCCTGTATGTTGCCACTACTGCCTTGTGACATGATAAAACCTTTTGTTCACGTCATCCCGATCCCTCAGGTTTGCCAGTATTTCTGGGTGGCTTTTCAGGAGGTTTCGTTCATAGTTAAGACTTAAATGTTGGTAACGTTTAATCGATCAAAACTGATTTCTCTCAGCTGTGTTCCAGTGGTCCAGGACGTAGTGACTGCTCTGGCTTGCTTGAACTAAGGAGACAGGTCAGGGAGGCTTCATACCTTGTTAGTAGCTGTTGGACTTGTATCACAAATTGCAAACTAGGCTATCTTGTGTGTCTGCTGATGTTTAAAAACTGAAAAGCCAGACAGGCAAGTTTTCTGTTGGTTAATATTTAAGCAGTGGGTGTCTTCAGATTCAAAAGCCGACTTAGCAGTTAGCCAAAATCACTTTTCATGAAGGCACTGCCAAAAACGTTGCTTCTGAGCAAGTTCAAATACAATTCTGTTTGTTTATTGTAAGAAGTAGTTGTCACCATGCACGTTTTGAAAACACTGCGCAAAATAGGCTCACATTTCTTTTAAGAGAGGACATTGCCTGAAAGGTTCTCATATTGCTGCTGTGTAACACACAGTTCCCTACGGAAGATACTGAAGTTGGATGTGTTGGTTCGTATTAAAAGAAACAGATTTGGTCTCTGTGTTGCTTGCGATTTGGATGTCAAGTGAGAAGTTCCAAAGCTGCAAAGAGATGAAAATAGATTTTTCAAAAGAAATCTAGTAATGAAAAGTTGGTTATTTCTTGTATCTATTGCTAAAACACAGTCCTCTCCCCCTCTCCTTTTGCATTGACAAATCTAAGGAGTTGATCACTTTCATATTTAAATTTGCCCAAATGTTGATACTGGCTGACATGTCGGTATGGATGTTTGCATTATATTGTTTTTTTAAGAAATGTTCAGGCTAATCACCTTTAAGAGAAGTAGGCATAATCTAATTGGCGTTGCATAGTACATCGCAAACTATTTTTCAGG
>JAVJGI010000063.1:33266866-33300464 GCA_035590275.1 Ibycter americanus | reverse complement strand
GCGATTTGGATGTCAAGTGAGAAGTTCCAAAGCTGCAAAGAGATGAAAATAGATTTTTCAAAAGAAATCTAGTAATGGAAAGTTGGTTATTTCTTGTATCTATTGCTAAAACACAGTCCTCTCCCCCTCTCCTTTTGCATTGACAAATCTAACTAAGGAGTTGATCACTTTCATATTTAAATTTGCCCAAATGTTGATACTGGCTGACATGTTGGTATGGATGTTTGCATTATATTGTTTTTTTAAGAAATATTCAGGCTAATCACCTTTAAGAGAAGTAGGCATAATCTAATTGGCGTTGCATAGTACATCGCAAACTATTTTTCAGGGCACTGCAAGACATTGCTAAAACCGAGTGCTATGTTGAAAAATTTTCAGGTCTTGTATAAACATTACAACCTATATTGGAGTTCAGGTGTCAGGTGGGCATCTGTGAAAATACCGAGTGTATCTCAAAAATACTGGACTGCTGTTTTGAGTGGATTATGTTCTTCTGTCCCTTTATCCTTTTTGATGAGAACAAAAACAGTGGGGTTATGAAATGTACAAGCTGTCTAAATACAATGCAGTCAAATAAATGGTTAAGTTGTTTATCTATTTCCTTTTGAATGGAAATGTTCTAATGATTGCTTTGCCTTGTCTACAAGATACGAATACACACTCTTGAGAGAGAAATGGTGAAAAACTTTTACAAGAAAATTGTTTATTGCTACTTGATTTTCATTTCCATGCTTGTGTTGGAAGTGTCTGGAATAGCATTTATACGAACATCAGTGTCATAGCTGAGCTAAAATGGATCCTTCTTTCATGTCTGTGAAAATGCAGTCATTCTGGACTTTCCTGGGAGATAAGGAGTGGGGGGTTTATTATTTCAGTTGTAATTAGGAGTTGAGAATTGCTTGCAGCCCTTGCAAAGCTGAGAACTATCGCTCTTAAAAGTGTATGGGGGAGCCTATGGATTTTGAAAATCCTTTGTGCTTTATTCCCTTTACAGTTATGTTTAGGCTCCTCAAACTTGCTGAGAACTTGCCAGCAACCGTTGTACCTGTTTGGCTGTGTATTTGGAAGAGGTGTGCAAACAACAGTTGTACCCGACTTCTGTTAGAAATTGCTGCTCACCTGCCAGCAGCTCCTGAGTCTTTTGTTCTTCCAGGTTCTTTTCTGATTCCTTGTAGCTAGGGTATCTAAATGCTAGACTTTTTTCTGAATTAAGGCTTCAGAGGTGATTTACCACTTCTTACACTTCTTTCTGTTTGTCCCAGTGGTAGGAACTGTTGTCCATAAATGGAAGTTTCTGCCCAGCTTCAGGGACTGAATGCTGAGTGCTGCATGTAACTTCTTACCCAGTCATAAACCAGTGATTAACAGCCCTGCTGCTTTTTTTTTCTTTTTGTTACTCCTCTGATTCCTCCACGTATTGAAATCTGTGCAAGATAAGGGTTAAATTATTTTCCCTGTCTTGCACTGCAGTGTATTTATAGCCCTGCTATATCTCGTTAGTATGCATGGGCTAAAATAGATTTGGAGAAGCCTAACATTTCTTTTACTGTGAAATTACAAGAAGTATTTTTCTCATAGCTAGTCCAGACTACACAAGACTGCTTAGGTAATATTTTTAGGAATGAGTGGTGTATGTGTTGCCCACCAATGCACACTTTAAAATCCGTGATTTCTTTAAATATGCAGTGCAGAGGGATCCTGAGCTATGACTTGTACAGGGAAAAGAGAAATGTCTTTATGCAGAAAGGTTCTTGGTAAAGAAGTGGAGGCTTTTCCCCTTCTATTGCTGTCTGACTCCCTGTGGGGAAGATGGGACTATGACTGCACTTTACTCTTGATCATTGCTGTTCATTGTAATGCTTAAGGGTGGTAAGGTAAAAAAGTGAAATTCAAAAGAGTGTAGAATAGATGAGGTATTGATCTTCTTAACTTGATGTCCTCCACAGGAGGACAGACCCCCTTCAGTGAAGTCTGTGTGAACCCTCTGCAAAGGAAATCGTGGATGCCTGCAGTTTCTGTGGATTCAAGGGGAGACTGAACAAATGCTTGAAAGAGGGATCTGTTCAGAGGTGCTAAGTGTACAAACCATATGAGGCTCAGGAAGCTTCCAGAGCTGAAAATGCCTCAACAGCTGGAAGACCACTGGGTGAAACATCGCCTGCTGTGTATACTTGCCCCATCCTTCCTTTTCCCAAGACGACATCTTGTGGCAACTCTTCCTGTATTCCCATTTTATGGCCAGTACTTTAGAGACTGGACTGCATGGGCTCTTGGTCTGAGTCAGGGTACCAGTGTAGGACAGAGCGATGCTACCACAGGCAGGAAACTGGCCAGCTCACAGAGGCTGCTTTCCATCTTTGCAGGCATTAGAGGCTGAAAAGGCTCTTGATTTGTAGACTTTGTGTCTGGAGCTCTGTAGGAGAAGCAGTGCTTTTGTTCTGTAATATTCCTTCGCTTCAGTGCAGTGCCAGGAAAGCTTCCCTGGGGATAAATAGAGTTTTCTATTCATTTTCCTACCAGGCCAGGGGTCTTTCCTCCTGCACAGTCAGAGATAAGTTGCAATACCCTGTTACAACTAAGAAGTGCTTCCTGACCTTGGATTTTTCTAACGTGTGCCTCGTTAAATGATGATCAGTTCTTGCACCTTGCTAGGATTGCATTTGGTGTGATCCATTGCTGAAATACAATTGTTTTCTTACTTCACTGAACATCTGTTACCATTTGGAAAACACAGCTAAATAAAAGAAACATCTCCTCAGTCTCCCTGCCAGCAATGCCTATTGATCTTTCTTCAGCTACATAAGATAAGAAAATGGTCAAATCCAGTGTGTGATTTATGGTCTGCACAGTCCTCTGCCAAAGCTGGAGGGCAGGTCACTGTGTGCTTTTGTCATGTGTATCTGTGTTACACACAGGTCTTAGGTTGATTATTCCTTGATTTTAGGTGATTGAGTAGGAAATAATGATATTTTCTTGGTTTTAAAAGACCTGAGGAGTAGGAACAACATACTGAAAAATTTTAATACAACTTTTTCAGAAATTTTAAGTTCCCTGTGGGGGTTGTTAAATCTCATTATTTTACTTCCTTTAAGCAGGGATGGAGAATGATTCTCCAAGCTTTTAGCCATTCCTTGCAGGTAGCTGGAACACTAATCTCCAGGTGTGAGATACAGATTTAAATTCCACCTCTGCATCAACAAGAAGTTCCATTTTGGACCCCAGAAATTCTCCAGCAATCAAAACTTAATCCAAAGAGCAACAACAGAGTTGTCCAAAATGTTTTTTGAACTTTTCCGATAGATGTTTTTCCCATTTTTTACACCAGCCAATGCCTTGAGTTTTGGGGTTTTCTTAAAAAAAAAAAAAAAAAAAAAAAAAATGCAAAAGCAGGAAAAATAATTTCTTCTGAAGTGATTGTATCTCTCCAGCTGCTGGAGAGTGGGAGGAGCTGATGGAGAGGAGGTAGTGGCTACTGATGTGATACGGCAGCTTCATAGTAAGTGGTTTCTGCTTTCTTCTTTTTGTCTGTAATAGGATACCACCTGCTGCTTCCTTTTCTGTTTGTAGGATACCAATAAAGATGAAGGTTGAAAAAGTAGGTGACTAAGCAGATTTGCTAAGATAAGAAAGGTTTATGCAAAGCTAGGGTTATTACTGATACTATACAGGAGGGGGACAAGATTGTTAGCTGTGCAGCCCCCTCCCAGACAGGACTTTGAAAATACATGTTCTGTCCCTGTGAACGCACTCTTTTCCATGAGTAGTTTAGAGCAGATAACTAATTGAAAACTCTTGTGTTGCCACGGCCCCCTCCCAAGGGATGGTTGCACTGGAAAAGGTTCTTAGTCTAAATCAAAATTAGTGTTTAATATTGGAAAGAACAAACAAATGAGCCCTCTGAGTTTCATGGAAGTGGTTGATGTGTCACTTCTGAATTGTGCTGTGTGCTTCAACCTCATTGACTAAAAGCATAAGGGCTTGCTGGAGGAGCTAATTATATTAAGAAAGTCAGCTGCTCTTCAGCCAAATTAAGGATGTCCTTTCTCATCTCTCTTCTCCAAGCAGCAGCATGCTGATCTGAGGGTCCAACACCTTTCCAGGGAATGAGTAGTAGGTTCAGGTGTGTAAAGCTGCCTTTGCCTAATTAAGGGCTTGCACCATGTGTAGCTAATGCTGCCTGTTCAGTGATATAATTCCCCAGAAAATGATATTTTGTTAAATTTTTTTTTTCCCCTTCCCTATTTTTTACACAGATGACTTGATCCAGAAGCCTTTTGGTTGCCTTAGGTCCAAAGTCTCTTTCGTGGCTGGCACAGAGTGCATTTTTGCAGCTCTAAACCAAGCTTGTTGGGGATGAGTGAGCTGGGCTGTCTGAAAATGTAAACAGCCTCAAAAAAGTAAATAAATTGGGAAGTGGTTCAAGCTGCAAATGACAGTCGGAGTCCTTTTCTGCAAATAGATATTTTTATCTTGCTATCTGAAAGTGACATTCAAAAAATTGCTCTCTTGGGGCTGGAAAAGAAGTTCTTCATTACTGAAAACAGGGCTGGGTATGATTAAAAAGAGAAAGTGTTCTCCTTGGGGTTTTTTGGTTTATTGAAATAAAAATTGAAAAGCTGGCCATCTCTGGGCTGTCAATGAACCAATGATTACTTGGACAGTTTCATATATAAGCTGACAAATGCAACATGTAGAAGTCATCTATATAGGTGCTACCTTGCACTGGGTAAAGTTAAGAGACTACTGTATAGTCTCAGTATACTCAATCCTCTGTACCTTTATGAAAATATGCCAAAAATAAGTTTACTGAGATGTAAAACTTCTATGTTTTGGCTGTGTCTGTGTAGATATAGATTTTCTATCTCTTAATAGGAATTTGGTAGTGCTCTGTGCTATTATTTTGCGGTAAACTATGTGGTTTTGGAAAGTCCTTTGGAAGAAGTGCACTCTGAACACTTTTCCAGTGTCAAAATCCCAGGAACATTTTGAAACCTACAGAAAGAACCCTTTTTCTTTCACAGATCCTGGAAATGACTTCTGTTTTTTGCTCACCAGCTAAAGAGCTTAGTAAATACTTCCAAGCATGGAAATAAAAATCAAAGATTTGGAAAAACATTTTTAAAATAGCTTTTTAAAGATCTTTTGCCAACTTCAGCCCTCTGCCACTCCTGTTTGAGTTTTCAGACTTCTAGTTTTCAACCTGTTCTAACATTGAAAGAACATGGTATTGTGAGTAAGTTTTCTTTGGTAAATAATTTCCGGGGAGATGTAAATTTCTTTAAGCTGCAAATTTCTGATCCTTGAAAATCAAAGATAATTTTCTGAGGTTTCTTCTGATTGTATCCAGCCTCAAAACTATCTTCTGTTAGTGTGCATCAGAAAGCTGGCAGTATTGCTGGGGCTGTTTTACACTGAGTTGCTTCTGCAGCGTTCCCTGTCGTGTTGCGGTGCTTTGGGAAGCTCTCCCTGCCGCTGCACGGGGACTGTGTTCCTGCAGGCGAGGCAGCGCACCCACCCCACCTCATCCACGAGCAAAGAGCGTGGTTGTGCGTTCACTTAGATGTGGTCAGCGTTGGACAACAGCTCTAGGGCAGGTTACCAGAGAGCTGCACTCCCCGGGGAGAAGAAGAAGAAGAAACCGAGGCAGGAGAGTCTGGGTGCGCTGGCATCCTTTGGATACACGGATTCTGGAAATTGGAACTGCTGCTGCTTCGGTGGTGAGCGCTGTCATACCTTGGAGGATGTGGAGTGTCTGAGTCTTGTACGTAGAGGAGGCTTGGGATACACTGTGGGTGTGTATCCTCAGGAAACCTGCAATTTTCATCCTCCGCACTGTTCTTCTCTCTGTACAAGAAAGAATGACTTCAGCTAGCGTTAGCTTGCTTAAAACACCGGGTCATATGTTGGTGGGGAAAACGCACGGAAGAAACAGAAAGTAAGGATTTGGTTTGGTGCTCAGTTATTACAGGAGCCTGATCTCATGGACCTGCGCCAAAGCTGGTTTTGCTGGGGACTTTATGCAGCCGCAGGGATTAATCCTTAAAGCTGGTCCTGACACAGGATGGGGCCTCTGACTCCTGTGGCTCAGATGAGGCTTGAGGTTTAGACTGCCTCACTTCACCAAACAGAAACCAAGTTTTTCTTTAAAATTAGGACTTTAGCGAAAAATGGAGAACCACTGTAAGTTACCGCTAACAAAACAGTAATACAGCACACCATCCTTTAGTGGTCACCTGAAACAGCAGCTACATCAGAAGCTGTCTGAGCCTGGGCAGCTCTCTGAAACCTTTCTGGAACAGGCAACAGCTTTAGTTAGCCCTTCTAGAGCCCTGCGCGCCCCCACAGCTATCCTGGCTGTAATCCTGCCTTGGGGTGCTGCTCCCCCTTACCCAGCGCTGACGGCAGAAGGACTCCCTGGCCATGAAACTACAGACACAATTGTACCCCTGGGTATTGGCCATTTGGCCCATTTCTTGCTGTTGGCCAGCAAGAGGTTTCACCGAGGTGCCTGCAGACCTGGGCAGTGAAGGCATTGAAGCAGGTATGGAGAATAGGGTTGGTTTCAAAAGGCAGCATGAAGAAGTGTATGAAGGTGAATAAAAAGGAGAGTTCGGTGGGTTATTTTCACCGTACTAATATCAAGTGTGGATAAATGTGCAGATCCTCTTCATGGGTAGTCAAATCTCCTTTAAAAATCTGCTAGTCTCCTAGTATGTTTGGCAAGTTGAATTTCATACCCAAAAATCTGTGTACCGTGGTGCTGCACTAACCCAGGCCATCTTACCCCTGCACACGCATGGCTTTAAGCAGTGAACGAAAGCTAAAACCACCTTTCCTAAATCTCAGGCTATGCATGATTTAAATGGTGCTCACAGCCCAGTTTTCCATGGACTGGCACAACTTGCTTAGAAATGCATAGAAAGTTTTTTGTTTTTTTTTTTTTAATTTAGAGGCTAAGGGAAAGTTGCAGTTCTCAGACAAAGCACCGTGTGTTCGCTGGTCTCTGACTGCTTGGCTTACTGCAGATGTATGAGTGAATTTTAAAACTGTTCTTTATCACGGGCTTACATGTTTAATTTGGTTGATTTAGGCTTGTTTGACTCCTTTGACCACAAGCACACTGGCATCAGTTTGGCTGTGAACACCTGAATACAGTGCTGGGGGGCTTCAGACTTTTCCACACCCTTGCTCTGAATTCAGGGTGGTCACTCAAAAATCTCAGGATATGGACCCCATACAAAGGATTTGTCTTTTCAAGAGAAATATTTCATTCAGAGTAGACAGTTTTTGCTCCATGTTAATGTCTGGGTACCTTTTAAAGACAAAATGTATCGCAGTTCAAGATTTCCCCCTCCTTGTGAAAGGCTCTGTAAAGCTTCCAACTGCTTTACAGGCTGCTGGCTCCTACGGCTGTGCCCCGCACTGCTCTTATCTAGTTTGACAAGTATTACCAGGCTGTTTTCTGAAGATCTGTAGTATCTGTGGTGTGTCTGGATTCTGCTGGGAGTCTGCTCCACTGCCGCCTGCACGATCCGGCTCGTATGTGTTTGGTGAATAATCTGCAGCAGCGGCGGTTTGGGCTTGCTGGCGTGACTGATAAGAGCTTTACATAGAAATGAGGCAAGAGAAGGTTGGGATACACAGGTCTAATCTCTGCGCTTGGTTTTTAATCGGAAGTAAGAGGAAAAGCAGGTAGGCAAGGCTGTGTTGGTGGATAAAGCAGTACCACAGGGCAGAGGATGGAAAGCAAGGACATGTAAGTCCCATGTTTTCATGTGCTTTACATACTAGGGTTAAACCAAACCTGGTTAAACAGATTCTTCCTTGACAGTAAGTGCTTGGTTACCCACCCCTCAAATTACCCTGCAGGGGTGGGGAAAAGGCATAGCGCTGGAGAGTGATGAGGGGAAGAAGGAGGCAGCGATGAGAAATTGGAAAGGGCACTGAAAGGGCAACATTTAAGTCACCTGAGGGGCTGCGTGTGGCCCGAAGGAGACAACTGAATGGGTCGAGAGGGGACATGAGGAAGACTAACCAAAAAAATTTGATCTCTTTGTGCAGAACAGGCTACCAGACCCTATGGAAAAACAGAAAGAGGGTGAAAAAGCAGTCCTGCCTACAGACCAGGTGTGTGCCCTCCTCAGACGATTGTATCCCTTGGCAAGGATATATGGCTTGTGATATATTTCTGCCAGATTAGTGAACTTAACCAGCTCCTGGAAAGGTTCAGCTAGTGGAGGAAAGGCTGGGAGCAAAGGAAGGGCGAGGTGGACCTCCATGTACCAGCTGTGACGAGCCAAGAGAGCAGCTCAGCCATCATAAGTAACTTCCCCTGGAGACAGTTAAGCTCTCAGCTGAATGCTGGCAGCGCTACCTGCCCTCTCTGGGTGTGTTCCCATTGAGTAGCTTCCAACCCTGTTACAAAATCACCCAGATTTTAAACCCTGTTCTTGTGTACATCTCCTCTAGGAACAAAAACACCTGCCCTTCAGCCTCTGGGTTTCCAGCCCCCTCTGATTAACCTTGCTTCCCCCAGCATGAGGTGGCAGGGAGAACTCTCCCAGAGGAGCAGGAAGGCAACTTCTCAAGAAGTTGCTCCCAAGTTCTGTGTCCAACACATCCCCTGCCCTGACATGCATGTGGCCAGAGAAGGATCGCAGCCTTCTCATACAGGCATGCTCTGGGTGCTCTGACACAGAGCTGAGCCTACTCTGGGATGGTGTAAGCAGGCAGGTAAGTGTTTTCATGTTTAAGAGCAGGGAATTAATTACACCTGCCAAATCCTTCTTGGTAAATAAGATTAAGCTTTACCAAGGAAACCTGAAATTATAAATCCTATTTGCCATTTGAAAACTCCCTTGTTTCCTTTTAGTAAAGCTTTTTCTTTCTTAAGAGTGCTTTTGGGGTTATTGTCTGGTTCTGGCCAGTCACTGTGATGGGAAAAAATAATGAAAATCTGTGCAAGAGCCCTTTCTCCTTCAGGTAGGAGTCGTCACCGCTGGAGCTGTGGGCTGCATCCCCCTGAGCCAGCTGCATCTGCTCCAGTGCATCTGCTCCAGTGCAGGGAGACGGATGCTCAGGGCTTGCTCCTCAGAGCCCTTACAAAGGCCACAACTTTACTGATAAGAACAGTTTAGTAATTGAAATATAATAATTATGGTAATATTAATAATGAAATGGAGACAAAAAAAGAAGAGAGAAATAAAACCCAAGATAAGTGATGCACAATGCCCACCCCCCACTGACCCATGCCCAGCCAGTCACCCAGCAGCGATCAGCGCCTCCTGGCCACCCCCCGTCCCAGTTTATAGGCCAAGCATGATGGTCTATGGTATGGAATATCCCTTTGGCTAGCTCAGGTCAGCTGTCCTGGCCGTGCTCCCTCCCAGCTTCTTGTGACCCTGCTCATTGGCAGAGCGTGGGAAACAGAAAAGTCCTTGACTAGGAGTAAGCACTACTGGGCAAAGACTAAAACATCAGCGCGTTATCAACATTATTGTTATACTAAATCCAAAACATAGCACTGTACCAGCTACTAGGAAGAAAATTAACTCTCTCCCAGCTGAAACCAGGACATAAAGTCCCTCGAGAGGTCCGTGGAGGGAACTTGAGCCCAAGTCCACTACTTCTCTGAAAAACCACCATGAGGAGAAATAGGTTGGCTATGAATGACTGAGGAGCTACAACTCTTAAACCTTTAGGAAACGTATCGCTGGTGCAGAAGGCATTGCAGGTTGGGAATCTGGGCAGAAGCTGAGCAGCTTCTGATAATGTCACCTCGGGGGACTGGGGAAAAAGCCCATGTGGTTCTTTCAAACCAGGCTCTGCTCTCCTCATCTTCCAGCACGTTTAACCCAAGATATCTATCTGGGAGAAAAGGCTGGCTGTCATGTTAACAGGCTTTAACTGTGTGGGTAATGCACTTGCTTCTCCAGGTGTTGGGTTGCTGGGTGTCCTCTGAAAGTAAGGACGCTTCTCCTCAAGCTCAGGAGCTTCATGTGCATTTATTTGGTCGCCAAAGTAACACCTTTCTTCTCGTGACAACAGGAAGGTGGTGGTTCTTTCTGTGCTGTGAGTAAAACACTGGCAGAAAACCTGAGACAATATTGTTCATGTGTTTGGGGGCGGTTGTTTGTTTTAGTTTTCTGTCTGGGATCTTTTAATTTGTCTTTTTTAAAAAAGTAATATTTCTTGGGCTCTTTGAAATGCACCAAGTGGATGATTAAGGGCAGGAAGCGGCCAGTCTCTGGGTGTGATTTGTGTGCTAATCAATGAAACCGGCATCGCTGAGTCGTGTTACCCTTGGACATCAAAACAAGCCATTTGGGAGCAGCCAGAAGATGATAACCATGGGCCCAGGGAGCTGGCAGCAGTCACTGGAGGCATCCCCACAGGAGTGGAAGGCCCAGCACCGAGCAGGATAAGACTTCATACCAGACTCACCAGTGTTATCTAATAGGAGAATCTGCATATGGTTGGCAAAATCTGCCTCTGAAGGGAAATAACTTCAGGGAAAACAATACCTTAAAAGCAGTTCATTATTTTTCTTATGACGAAAGCCATCTGATTAGAAGAACTGTGGTACATTGAGCCAAATTTTATAATGCCCTCCTTCCCAGTTTTGTGAAACCTTCTTTGCAAAACCACTACAGTTTAAAAAACGGCCCTTAACGACCACCCGTCCCATGAACCCCAAAGGCAAAGGACTTCATTCTATACAAACAAGCAAAACAAATAGGTAGGTTTGCTATAGGCGGGTGTTATTTTCTCAGTACAAGGCCTGAATCTGAACACACCTGGGTTAACAGTAATGATTTTCTTTGAAGATTTTTGTTAGCATGGATTCACTCCCTGCTCCAGGTCTTGGCACCCCTCTCCAGTTCCTGGTGTGAGCACAATGGCAGGTCTTATTGTGCTTAACAGAACATCAGTTACAGAATCTGAGCGCTTGAAAGCTGGGAAATGAAGAGGTAAAGCCTCATTCATTTTAACTATTTCCACATCATAACCACTTACGTGACTTTTCTTGATGATAAACAAAAGCGTTTTTCCTCTTTGCAGCTACCTAATTCCAACTCAGACAGCTACTTAGCAGCCTTGTCTGGGTGGGTTTTTACGAGATTTTTTTTTTCATTGTTTAGTGGTTTGTAATTATTTTTTTCCTTCTTACATAGATGAGGACCAGGCTCCTATAATTTAAACACCTGGATCAGAAAACTCATCAGTGCATCGCATCAAAAGAGCGAAATGGTGGCTAACCTTGTGTTACGTGCATCTGAACATCTGTTTACCCATGGTAAGTGAAGATGCATCACACTGGCTGTGTGTCCCAGGTCCTTCAAGTCCCCTGTCCAGAAGTGACATCTTTCTGTAGAGGCCACAGTCCTGTAGAGTGGACACCAAACATCTGATCCTACAGCTGCAAAACCATAGGCTCTTCTGCTTTACTTGAAGGGAAGCCCTCTGCCACCTTTGTGGACCGACATAGCTAGCAGGACCACCATCACCCCTACAAGCCAGGTGCTCCTATGACGCCATAAAGCTCATCCCTGCTCTTGCGCATCGTTAGCAACCTCCCATCGGCAGAAGCTGGTGCGCGCATTCACCCAAGCCTTTGCTGTACCGAGGTGATGGAAGTTGTGAGAAGGCAACTGATGAAACAGTGTCTCAGTATCACTGTCTTGGAGTAACACCCCAGAGAGACTGAAGTGTTTCCCCAAGCTCTGCAGAGCTGCTCCCCTTTTCCTTTAACCTAACTATGGATTTGCACTCCTGGCTCTTTTCCTGGCCATTAGGTGAGATGGAGAAAAACCTCAAGTTTGACACGCCAAAGACTGGGGGCTTTGGCAAGGGCTTTTGCCATGGGATGGTAGAAAGGAAGAAAACAGGGCAAAGCTGGGAAAGTAAGTCAGAGCAGTGAGCACCTGGCTTGCGAAGATAAAGCAGGGACTGCCTCCAGCCCATATACCCTAATTTTTGAGCCAGAGCCACCAGGCTGTCCAGGTCTCCAGCACCAGCAGGGCCATGGTGGCTTTGCCTCCCCATCATGCTCTTTCTCTAGGAGATGGCTTATTTTGTCTGTGCCTGAAGCCATCCCTGTGTATTAGATCTCAATGGGAAATCTGGTTGCTTAAGCACGGAAAAAGTGCTCTGCTTACAGTGCAAGAGTCAGTGCCGTGGTGTGAGATGCTGCAAACGCCCTGGCAGGACCAGTCGCTGCTGCGGGGAGGTCGGATCAGGCTCCCCGGGCCAAGAGCAACGTGTGGGTGTAACAGTCTGAAGGGGAGGAGCCCCTTGTCCTTAGAAACTGTGCAAGGCTGGCTGCCTTTAAAGCAACTTCCAAACATTAACGAAGCCACCCAAGATCCCTGCAGGTAGTTAATTAAGTATCATCTTCTTTGAAGGATGGGAGGGAGGAGAAAAAAAATAAAAATGGGGGCAGAGCAACGTGATGTGCCCAAAGGATGAAGGAAGCAGTTATCAAAACCCAGAGCAGCAATGGGCTGTTCCCAGCTCCTCGTCCTCAGCTTCAAAAGGGGTGCATGATTTGTTTTTGTCAAGTAATCCTTCAGCAAAAAAAGATTCAGGGTCTGCAGGAAGATTTTAATCTTTTTTGCTTTATGGCCACTTCCAGTCCTGCTCACAACCACAAAGTGGACCTGAAGAGCCTTGGGAATGAGAGAACTCAAAATAAATGTTGAAACGAAGGGTTACTACAAAAATTGGTTTTAGAAATAGAAGGGACTTCTTGGGTTTTTGTCTTTTTTTCTGCTCTAGCTTAAACACAATGGTTTCTTCCACATTTTTGTGATTGTTTTGGTGACTAGATCATTTTTACAAATTAAGTTTACAAAAATAGCAACAATAACTCATTGTGGCTGAAAATTGTGATTTCAATAAATCAAAAAGAGAAAAACCCAAACCAAAACCCTGGTCTTTAAGCTTGTTTTGCTTTGGGTTTGTTTTTTTTTTTTAAGAGTGGCCAGTTCTTAGGGAAAAATGCAATTTTAAAAATGCATTTTGCACAGACCTACAGACACATTTTGAACAGAATTAATTTTACTCAAAATAATATCTACTTCTTTAAGTATTGAGTTTGGAAAAACATCCAGAACTGTGTCAGCACTGTATGCTAATTCTCCATCTGACCTTAAAAATGCTTTAAGTGTGTTATTTTATCAATCCTCGTCACACTGAAGCAGTAATGGGCTCACAGTTCCCGTGTAGGGTGACATAGCAAAATGAAGCTTCAGTAGCTTCTTTTCCAGACAGAGGAGCACTGTAAGAAAAATCAGCTCCAGCAAGTCTCAGAAGGGAGGCTTTGTGTGGCAAAAAGCTGTATTTTTAGGTCAGCTTGGCTAAACTGACAGAGGTGATTTGTGTGTTAGCTAGAGGGACCACCTGGCTTTTAAGCTCAGCCTTTTTTTGCGGTACCGAATAAGTTGTGGGCCACTTTGATTGCTTTCGGGTGGTGTTTGTAACTGAGATCAAGTGGCTACCGGCAAAAGGCAAGTGTTTAGTTCTCAGTGTTTAATGAAAAGTCTGTTTCTGCAAGGGGTGACTGCAAAGCTGGCACTTTCTTGCTCCTCTTTTCTCCCAGAACAGTTATCTAGCATTTTAATTGAGTACCAAGGTAATAAAGTAATTTTGGATGTTAAATCATGTGCTGCATAAAACCTGGTTTAATTAAACGGGTCATTTACAGTCTGCCTGGACCACCAGCTAATGCCAGCACCGGTATCTGCTGTGTCTCAGGGCGACTTAGGAGGGACAGGGAAATTCGAGGCTGGATCAGCAACACAACAGGGTTTTGCTCTACCCCATCATTGCGAGTGTGCACTGGCAAAGCACGCTGCTGGTGGGAGTGAAGGAGAAGAAAAGGTGCATGGACCGAAAAGAGAGAAGCTCTGAGCAGATGAAGTCTTCCCCAGATTTAAGGCTTCCCAGGACTGACACAGGTATCTCTTAATACTGATGACACTTTGTAAAGGCTCCTGTTTCTGTTAAGAGCCATTGGGAGGGCAAGGGTGAGCGTGCTTGTTAAGGACAGAGAGGAGTCAGGTCAGCTGAGCTTTGTTGTGACTCTGCGAGGGGATGAGAGCCGCATCAGAACTGCCGCTGCAGAGGCGATGCCTCGTTCAGCATCTCTGGCAGGAGACATGAACACGTGCGCTTGGCTCCCTCGCGGAGGCTGAAGTCCACTCTGAGCAATGTGTTAGCACTATTAGCTTTGAGCATTGCTTAAGGCATCAAAACAGGATTTAAATGAAGCTTAAGCAATGAGCAGGGTCCTGCAGAGACCTTCTGTCCGTTGATCACCAGCCCTCAGCAGGGCTAAGGAAGAAGGAAAGTCCCTTGGGTAAAGGCAAGAGCCGGACAGAGCCTGGAGAGGGAGATGAAGGGCGGGGGGCGGGAGGGTGGGGAATAGATGAAGTGGGGGAAGATAGAAGGGTAATAAATCAAGGCTTTGTTTTGCAAGTGAGATGCATGATTTCTCCTGTGTCCTTGCTCTCTGGAATGATGAAACGAGGTGCTCAAAGGATGGACCAAGGAAGGAATTACAGCAAGGAACAACCGATCAAATACATGTTGCCCTCCTGTCAGTGTGCCAAGTACAGTATTTACTCTTTCTTTTATTTTTGCAGACCGCTTAGCAGATGCCCTATCAGCCAGAGCCGGCAAGTGATTAAGCCTTTCTGTAGGAATTCACAGGATGGGCCGTTCCCACAACATGTCAGTAGGTGGCAAAAAGCTACAGCCCTTGTGCTAAGCAAGAATTAAATATTTTTCTTACTGCTGCAAGAACAGGAGGTTATCTGTGGGTAGCTCTGTCCCATCGATGGAGATGGAGCGTGTTCTCCCTGGGCCACAGATCCCTGCACCAGCACTGCTGGGAGGGAGAGGACATCCCAGGAAGGGCAACATCCCATATTGGAGCAGGTAAAGAGTCTCAGAAGAGAAACAGGAGCTGCCTCCCTCTTAATTCATCAGGGCACCCTTGTGCCATCTCTTGATCTTGCTCAGGAATTATTTAAAGAAAGCTGGAAACCGTAAAGTCTTAATTGCTGTTTCCAGCATTGGAAAACAACAGGTTTAGGGCTGTGCTATCGCAGTACAGTCTGAGGATAGCTAGTTAGACAAATGAAAATGTGCCATGGCTGGTATTTTTCAAGCTGATGATAATACTTTAATCTTCATGTACAGCCTGAAACGGAGCTGCTCAAGTCTATGTTCTTGGGTGCTTTTCTCTCACGGCTTTGTGTAAGCAGATTGAAGCAATCCCAGCTGCCTGTCACACACCTTCCAGTGAGGCAGGGCAGATAAAAGGTTTAATAAGGTTAGTGGATACATCCTCGTGGCTTTGATGGTGGGATTTTTTCTGCTTTTGAATGTGTGTGTGTGTGTGTGTTGGGGAAGGGAGGATGCTGAAAGCTTGCGTTCGTGAGGAGGTCAAATACTCTGAACACCAGGTGGGACAGAGCCCAGGGAGGTGAGAAAATCACATTATTCCAGACTACTCGATGAGATCCAGTTACAGTGTGGCTTTGTTCAACTTTTTCTACCTAACTATCTTTACTAAGCATAAATAAATATTTTTGCTGCTCGGGAACAATAACAGAGATATTATAGCGACCTGGCTGCTTTTTTAAATACAGAGGTAAGGTTCATTGACGTTTCCTCTTATAAGTTGTATATTTAATTACTAATGGTTTTGCCAGACATTAACTGCTGGTGCCGATTTCCCCCAGCTCAGTTGTCTGCTTCAGGCTGAGCATTATCATTTTGTTGTAAGGTTTCAGCAAAACCAGTTCAGCTAATCCTGAGCTGGAAGAACTTGGTTTGTTTTGCCCATGTTCATACCACCACCAGAAACATCTTATAACCGTTCCACTGGGAAGATCAAATGTCCTTATGCTTTGGGGCAGGGATCTACATGGCCCCTTTCTTCAGGGCTGTGCTATTTGCTGATGCCCATAGCCACATCATTCACTGCATAAAATCTCCATTCTTTGTCACTTTGGTGAAAACTGAAAACATGAATTCTCTGAAGGTGCTGCGTCTGGGTGAGCAGCTCCTGCCTCAGCACAGCTCCTGTGTGGAGACACGTTTAACCTGCAGGATGGGTCCAGCCTTGCCTCAAAGCTGGGTGGGTGGTGTGAGGCAGCCACGCAAATGCCTTTTTAACCAGCAGGTAACTCACCCCATCCAAGGACAGATGGAGGAAACCTCACCCCTGGAGATACCCCTTACTCCTTCTCTTGTGCTCTCAGCTATAAAGAGTAAGTGACTGTATCTGTGAAGTATCACCTTCACAGCCCTTAGATAGCCAGAATTAGGTCAGACAAATCTCACTCCCCTGCTCTGAAACCTTCCCTCTTGGCTTTTCCTCCTCTGACTATGCATTGCTCCGCACCACCAAAATCAAACCCTGCACAGGTTTCCTCATCGTTATCCTTTAAAACTCATCCCGCATCCGTGCCTGCCAGGTGGGATGCAGCAGTGCTGCAGCCCCTCCTCCCCGGGGAGGCAGGCTGGAGTCAAGGTGAGGGGGGCTGCTGAAACACAGACACGGGCTTCTGTGGTGCGTGACTTGGATTGAAGCTGTGTGCTCGGTTCTGTTGAGTGGCAAGTTTCATCCTCTCTGTATTTGACTGTAATGACTCAGCCTTGAAACTATGAGCTAATATCGAGCATTTGGAATCAGGAGCTATTTGACAGAGCAAAACAGCTCTGTTAAGTCTTCCTTGCTGAGTTGCAGCACACGTGTTGTGGGTTTTTTTTCCATCTTCTGTAATTTGTAGAAAAGTCTAAGTTTCACCTTTAGTAATAGAGAAAACATTTTCATTTCCAGCCTCTGGAAGGATGTTAGAAAACACGAGAAGAGGATGAGTTGCCATCTGCCCCTCTACAGGTTGTGATGAATTGATACGATCGAGGGCAGCACAGTCAAACAATTTTGAGCACCAGAATTAGGAAGTGGGTTTTCTGGTTTTATTGCCTCCATTAGAGCACATTTTGCACACTGTAAATTGATAAATTAATGCTCAGAGTCTCTTCTCTGCATGGTCTGTGATATGGATTGACTGGTCCACATACACTTCTCCATGGGCAGCGCTCTTCCCCAGCACTGGCAACATGATTATTGGAAAACTAATCAGCTCTATCTGAGATAAATTGCATTTCCACCAATTATAGCTTAATTGTTGACAGATGGGAACACAGAAGGGAGATGTGTCATGTCATTAAGAGAACAGGTGTATAGACAAGTGCCAGATTAATTGTTCCAGCCCATTAAATCATTGACCTTTTCAGCATACCCTCACCGTCGAATCCAAAGCTCTCACGATATTTCCAGCTCACATATGATGACCATGTTTATCAGCAAAGTTCTCAAGGGCGTTTTTAAAACACACAGACTCCAGACACAGACTCATTAGCCACGAGCAGTTCTCCTTTCTCATTAAAATAATTTCTCTTCTTCTTTCTTCTCTGTGTTGGGGTTCGTTTTCTTGGCTCTTCTGTGAAATCACGCATGGCGTGTAGGCTTTCTCCAGGGGGCAGTTTTCTCCATGAAGCATACAGATATGCTGTAATGGGCTATACATTTAGGGATGTCAAAAAGAGAGAGAGGTGAAATCAGTATGGAGAAGCTCAGTGCTGGGAAGCTGTGCTGGAGGCTCCAGTTTTGATTTGGGGCTGTGGCTGTGATTTCCAGCTCCTGCTCTGCCTGGGATTTTCAATAAAGCTTGAGCTAAATAGCATTGAAACTGAGTCAGCCATGGGTGTCTGATTCCCCTAAATACATGTGAAAACGTGTTGTCTGCTCTTTTTCTGGCTATGTAATCCAGGAAGCTGAGGATGCAGGGCAGACACATCTAAAACAGCTTTGTGGGAGGATGCACAGGTTTGAGACAGTGATGCAGGACATGTTTCATCCGTCCCGAGCTGCTCAAGCCCTGTGCTGTCCTGAATAATTGAGAACTGACTCCAGATCTAGTTATTTTGGATGTCTCGATCTGAAAAATTAGAGAATAAGATTTCCAGCTGAAGGAAAGGAAAGTCGCTGTGATGAGAATTGTATGTGTTACTCCTGGAGTCCCTGCCCTGTGGCAATGAGCTGATTTGAAGATGTTTTACCCCCTGATAGTTTTAGAGAGACCAATTGCCTAGTGTCAACAAAAGCAACCTAGGGAGACATGCAGGAGGCACAAGGAAGAGTTAATGCCCTTTGTCAACTCTGCACCTTCAAACAGAGGCAAAATTGACTCTGGGAATCAGGCAGATCTTTTTGCCAGGGCCAGGGCTGGTGGTGGGCTCTCTCCCTCCCTTGTGTAGCGCCAGGCCCCTGCATATCCAGTTTGTCACATTGAAATCACTCCATGATGTGTAACTGCAATCTCATTTTATATATGTGCTTGAATGACTTAATGTGTTCCAGAAAGCTGATGATTTGCTGCGGTGGCCTTTACGGACCTACGAAGACAACCAGATAGGAGACAGAACAGGGTGAAGTTCCCTTTCAGATAACGAATGGTTTTATAAGGAAAAGCAGATAATTTTATGAAAAAATACAGTTTAGGAGAGATGGAAACTGCAAGAATTTCTTTGATAGATCGGATACCCTTCATATAACCATCTTCTCCAATATACATGGAAATGTCTGATTGCAATGGGGCAGCTTGTTCAAATTCCTGGTGGACACAGGAGCCTTGACCAGCACCACCAGGGTATGTGTCCGCAGGAAATGCTGGAGATCCCTCATTTTCCACCCTTCACTTCGCAGCACTGAATCCTGAACAGAGAAAACAAGTGAACAAAAGCCAGCTTTTTCAGAAGATTGTCTATAGAACGGGAGGTTAGTACTGAAGAAAGTACATGCATTTCTGTGTCCAGGGCAGGGAAGGAGAGGAAATAATAACAAAAAAAAAAAAAAAGAAAAAAGGGAATTTTAGAAATGCCAGAGTATTTATTTTAAAGACTTCCTAAATAGATGTTTTTACCTTGTATTTTGAACTGGGGGTTTGTGGTTTAGAAAAGGATATAAGGTTAAAAAGTTAAACAGAAAGGTTGAGTAACCCAAAGGCAAGCAAAACATTTCATTTCAAGTGGGAACTTAATAGCTGGGGTTAACCCAGAATTTTTTCTAGCTTCTGCTTGGGTTTTTTGCCAACCTCCTTCTCCTCCCTCTGTCCCCACTTCATTGTTGCTCAGTCCAAGCTGTTTTTTCCCCCAGATATTTTGATTCAGCCACATAACCCAGACAGTCATTATTTACTCCACATCAGTGATCTCCTCATTTCCAGCTGTCTTTTCCACTGGCCCGTACTCCCAGAAATGCCACTTACAGCAAACATTGTGTCTCCACCCTTGGTCCACGCATCTGGGAGGTTTTCAGCCCCACCAGAGCTGCTGGGGCGTTTCTTCAGCACATCTCTCTCACCCCAAGTCATGCCACTAGAAATCCCTGTCAAAGAAGTCATCAAAGAGAGAAATTCTCTCTGTCTTTGTTCTCACAAGCGTAGGTTTGCGGTAAATCTTCTCTTCCCTTTCCCACTCCTCAGACCCTGTGCTGGAGGTGTCCCAGAACAGATCCCTCGTCTGCGGCTCCCTGCAGAACCACAGGTCAACCTTCCTGCTCCTGCCTGCAGAGAGTTTGGCCCCATCATGCTGCCTGGAGAGTTCTCCACCCCACGCGTTTCCTTCGGGAGAGGAAAAAAAGAAAAAAAAGTCATAATTTTGCAGAGCTGCATGCCCAGTCCCCTAGAGTTTGGCTGGAAATGGCTATGGGCAGCTGGAGGCGTGTAAAGAAGATCCTGAGAGATCCCTGTAAGACTAAACTCATGCTCGGGGCTGGGCAAGGTAGGGTATAATATAAAGGTTTAATATACTCAGGATTATATTTGGTGAAATTATAGTCTGGCAAGAGGCAATATTGTTTTATCTCCAAGCAGAAGAGAGCTGAGGTGAAGAAACACAAGGGAATAGGGGCAGCCAAGTCTGTTCCCCTTTCTCCTGGTGAAAGTTCACCGCCAGACAAGTTTTTCACTGCTTTAAGCATTTTTACCCTCAGTGATACATTTCCAGCCTTTGCCAAAGGTTGTCACATGCAAGCAACACAGAACAGGGCTTGTGCCTCGGGCATGTCAGCATGAAGTGGCGGCTGAGATTCGCTTCCATTTCCCCTTCATTAGGGACAGTGAGGTCACCTGGCGTGCCCTGGCATCTCCAACCCCCCCGGCTGCTCCCCCAGGCTGCATCAGCCAGCGCAAGCACGAAGGACGGTAGGTCAGCGCTCCAGATTTACGCTACATGCATTCCTGCTGCTCGCCTTTCCTCAAGGCCCGCGGGGGAAGGAAAAGCCCCTGCTCAGTGTTTGCTGGCATCACGGTCGCGCTGACCGTGCCGTGCTCCCTGCTGTGTGACGGCGTGGGCTGCAGCAGGACAACATGCCCAAGAGAGGCTGAGACCTGTCACCGTTAAATGAATTGCACCTGATGCGTTTTCACGTCAGATGTTGAAGTAACACGGAGCCACGGCTGGAAATCATCTAACCGGGAGCATCTCACCTTAATTACACACCACCCAGAGGGATGCAAATCTGCGATGGAAATTGCCTGGCTCTGGGCTGTGGGAAATGGTTTCCAAATAAAACTAAATGTGAAAAGTGAGTAACCTCAGTGACTGTAAACGTTTACCCCATGGTCATTTAAGAATGGCAGGCGTCCAGAGGCTACATCATGCATGTGAATGCAACATATTGGTGGACCATGCAATGATGAAGCCAGGAGCAAATCTCTGGCAGCTGTTGCTCAAGCAGTCTGTTCTCCACTTTCTTCCTCCTGCTGAGCCCAGTTCCAGCTTCCCACTGTGCCCAAGGGTCTGCCAGAGAAGACTTACTGCAAGGTGTTGAACCTTTTTTTTTGAGGTGTTGAAAATGTATGTGGGTACTCTCCTTCAGTCCTTCATGCATGTCAAGGGGCAGAGACAAGGCTGACGGTTCTGCCAAAAAACAGTCTCAAAAGATCCCTGAAAATAACCAGCGATCTCAAATCATCCAGGTTTCCCTTTTGCTGCAAGGGAATGTCACACTTACTTTTTTCGGAGCAGAAAATTCTGGTATGTGACCAACCTGGTGCAGTAGAAGAGATCTTCTGAAGCCCACCCTGCTTGACCCCAGCTGAAGATGTGAACTGGTTGGTTGCACCCTGTGCACCGTGTCTGCCAGGGAGCAGCGCAGTTGTGTACCCACGGGTGACTGCAGCTGCCAGCAGCTCAGCCCTGCACTCCCTCCAGGAAGGGACCAGCTCTGTGCCTGCATGGCCGGTCGCTGGGTCAGCATGGGGCTGGGGCTGGGCTTCAGCTCCCCAGCTGAGGACAGATGCATGTTGTGGTGGAGACTCTGCCAGAGTAACTCATGTCTTGAGCTTGAACGAAAGCTGTCAGGGCACATTTTAATCAGAGACTGCCAATGCTGCCAGAGTGACTGCTGTGATATTGTCACAGCCTATGTCCACCTGAACACACCCCAGGCTCAGGCAGGACATGTCCCATGCCGCGGCAGAGGGCAGGGGGCAAAACCTGGTGAAAGGTTGGTCTGCAGGCAGCCATTTTCCTTTTTTTTTTTCTCCTTCATCCCTTTGACCATCATGTTTGTGGACCTTCAGAGGTTCCCCCCAGCCTGTGTATGTTCACCTATGCAGCAACCTGTATGTTCACTGCCTGGAACAGTTTAGCCTGATGGACACCCTGACTCTCCACGAATGTGGGACCCCAGGGACACCCTCTGTCCTCATGCCTAGTTTGCTGTGCAGGGGACATGTGGGACAAGCTAAGACTTTCCTGCCAGTGAGAACTTGCTGCTGCAGGGGCCTGGCCCTAAAGACTTTGGTTTTACGCCCCTATGGCTAGTCCATGGCGCTTAACTCGCATCTGCTCACGTCTGTTTGGGTGCTATCAGAGAAGCAGACCAGAGACCTGCGTCCTGTTCTGAGGCATCCCAACGCTTTGCCTTATGAACACATCTCTCTGCCTTCCCCCCACCAGTCTTTTGAACTTGCACTGTGCCACTGCGGGAGATGGAGCAGTGGAAGCAGCTTCCACGGGGAAACTTCTCTGATGACATTTAAGAGACTAGCAAGTTCTACATTGCCTTGGAAAATTATTCTACTTACCACGATCGTCTCTGTGAAAACACTGATTGTGCTCAGCAGGGATGAGGTCTTGGCTTTCGGCGCTGTTGCCTCTCTGGAGAGTGTCAAGAACTTTCTTTGGGCTGAATTCCTTGATTTTTTGTTTATTGATTTTTGCCTCCCTGTGGAGATTTCGCTTCAGCTCTGCCTGGGTTTGCAAGTGAGGCGTCAACACAAGCACCAGAGGAGCAAACACGTTTTAACAGCTCGACACAGCATATCATTAGGGGGTTAGCGTTGAAAATAATTACACAGCTGAGTAGTTGAACCCGAGCAAATGGTATTTGCCAAACTGGGTATGTGATAGAGCGTGAGCTGGCCAGAGATTTTTGGTTTCTCCATGAGCCATGGCTAAGTGAGGGCAAAATGTTGGAAAAATCACAAGTAATTATTGATCACAGGGGCCCTGGGGAAGCTCCTCACCTGTCCTCTGCCTGAGCCACTGGGAAAGCTTCATTTGACCTTCCCAGCAAGAGGCTTCAAGCACCCCACTCCATGGGAGAGGCACTGGGGATGAGCAGTCCCCCATATGAGTGTATACCCAGCCTCTCCCCAAAGCTGTCTCAGCATTACCTCTTGGCGCTTGCGGGTCAAGTCCAGCATCTGCAGCTTGTGCAAGTGCTGACGCCTGCCAGGGAGGTGTCTCGGGCTTTGCCCCCTCTTCTCCAGAGCCTACGAGGTATTAAAAAATGTAAATAAATACACCTGCACATTCTGAAAGAGAACGGAACAGCCGCCAGCTTGCAAGCCCACACCCAGCCCCTCAGGGGCTCCCCAGATAAAGGCAGCAAGCATCTCCCTGTGCAGCCAACTTGCAGAAATTTATCACAGATTTCCACTGTGCTTGCAGTTTATCTCACAGCTCTGGGGCATGATGGAAAAAAAATATCTTCATTAAAACAATGTACACGTGCTTCTTCCCCCCAAGGTGTTACCACTTTGAGTCGGCTGTCCAAGAAAATTTCATCATCCAAAGGAAGGAACCACTTTTGCACATTTGGGGCTGCTGGCGGTGGTTACAGCACACAGGGTTTGCAGCCTTCTCCCTGCCAGCTGCAAGTGATGGGTTCAAGTTGCTCAGCCTTTTTAAAGAGTGGTCCTCAAACCTTTAGCCTCAAAAATATTAAAGGTCCTGGCTCAGCAGGTCCTCATCCAGGCAACTGTCACGCTGGAGATTCAGAAGCTTTCCCCTTATTTTGTATCCTTTCACCCACACACCAGTGCTTCAGCCAGTTCCCAGGCTCAGCCGGGTCAGTAGTGCAGCCAGTGCAAAACACAACTCCCTGGGACACCCAGACTGTGAGGGAAAGGAGCCTGCAGCCAGCAATGACCCATGCACAGGGCCTGACCCGTGTGCTTACCTTTATTTTGGGGATTGGAGACACTTCTTGCTGACTCCAGGGCTTTGCAGGAGCGATTGCTTGCAGAGGGCCAGCAGGTTCAAGCCTCTGCAAGTCCAATATTTATAATATTCAGCATTGGTTGTTCCACACAATCATAAAACCTGATATGAAACTACCTTGACATTTTTCCAGCTCCAATTCTGACCCAGCTGCTTAGAATACAGGAAAGAGATTGACATCTCTAGCAGATGCTCAGCGAGATGAACACTTCGGTCCTTCAGGAGAAGACAAAACTGGGGGAATCTCCTGCGTTACAGTCAAAGCAGCAGAAACCCAGTTTGACACTAGTTTCATGCCTGTAGGTATTTCTCTTTGAGTCTCAACAGTGCCCAAGACCAGAGTGAAGACATACCCCAGCTGAGATTGCTTCATGTCAAAGCTGAAGCATGGAGACGTATCATAATTTAATATAAAGTCTCCTAGCAGGTCATCCAAGGGTAGATCCCAGTTACTTGAGACCCAGAGCACCGTCCCTTGTGTCCAACCAATCTCTTTTACATTAACCTAAGACCTTTCCCTGCAGAACTGTGCATGGTACAAAGTACCTTTCCCGGAGGCTAAGGGAAGTGGGCAGAGACTTGCTGTACAGACTGCTCTGAGCATGGATTTTTGTCTTAAGGAGCTAAATTGCCTCCTTAGATGATGCCAAACTACTAGATGATACTGGGTCATTTCATGGCTTGATATTGCTGGTGTCCCCTTCTAGGATGGCAGCTCAGTACGGCTTCTGTAAAAATTAAAGGGAGCATCATCAAGGACTTCATCAGTAAGACCTGACTTACACTTTATGCGGGACATCATTAACTCCTTGACTATGAACTAGTGTCCAATAAATGGTGATACGCCTCTGACTGTGTGCACTGAACTGCTGCCAAAGCCTGAGCTATAGTTTTGAAGCATTCTCTAAATCAGTACAAAAATGCAGGAGAAAAAAAGTCAGCAGCATCGTGTAAAGGGGGAATTTCCTGTCAGTCCTGAACACCAAGTTCACGTGTCTCTCAGCATCAAAAAAACCCACAAAACTGAATATGAAACTTAAAAAAATGGCACTAGATGGCAGCATGTGACACCACAAACTATGGTCCGGGCTGTGCATCACTCCCGAGATGCCATCAAGGCAGCCAGCAGCAGGTCACTGAAGGCACATAAACTCCCGCATCTATCGGCTCGTCTCGCTGTGCCTGGCAGGGAAGCCAAGTTTCAGGCTTTTGGATAAAGTTCTGTCACAGGCTGGAAATTTGACTCTTTTTTTTCATCTCTGTGAACCTCACAGGATTTTTCTCTGCAAATACGCTCTGTCTGAAATCCTCTAAAAGTCCTTGAGAAGGACACGTCATCCTGCTCTGCTGTCTTTGAAAATATTCCCACAGGAAAAAAGCCTTTTGCTGGAGCTGTTTACAGTCCCTAACAGCAATGGCAGAAGTACGGGCTAGGATTAACAGTGTCTTCATCCTGCAATGAGTATTATCAGTGTTTAAATAATACATAAATACAGCCATAATGGAATTAGGATCAATGGCAAAAAATTACGTGCTGTTAGGAGATTTCTAAAGGCAGCTGTGATTCCACGTGACAGTTCACACGGCGTAGCTGGGCTCATTCCAGGTGCTGCTGCCTCATCCTGCCACCAAATCCAGGGACGTTATTCAATTGTTGGTGGCCACCCATACTCTCTGAAGCAACCAGTCTTGGGCAGAGCCACAGCCCTAAGCAGAGGCGGTTTAACTGACCCTGTCTGGTGACAATTCTCTTCTTAATTATAGTAAAAAGACCTTAATCACAGCAAGGAAGGCTTGAGCAAAGCACCCCTGCTTCAGCAGGTTTGCTGTTGGGCAACATATAGAATGAGTTTGTCACTGAATTTTGGGAGAGCAGAGGTGCTCTCAGGGAGAAACAGGGGTGTCTCGGAGCAGTGCAGGGAGGCAAGATGTTTACCTGAGGATTTTAATTGCAAGGAGTAATAGAGGTGGCTGGGAAGAAAGATTACCAGTGCGGGCAGCTGAGGGGCAGCTCTTTGCTGCTGTAACCCAAGGCAGTCCCAGGGCTGCTCTAAGCTGCAGGGCCCTCAGGAGTGCTACAGAGGCACACAGCCAGCTGGGGCACATACATCTCTTCCAGAGGTTAAACAGCCAAGAACTGTGTTTGCCCCCATTTATCCCCCAACCCCCGAGGACTCCCTCCAGCTGCCTAATTAGGCTGCTGATATGCCCCATTACAGCTGGGCTCTTTGAGAGGGGTCTCAGCAGCAGGTACAACATTGGTCTTTAATTTCTAATTGAAAGTCCTGCCTAAATGAGAGCATGGGTGGGGGTGTGTGGTTATTTCCAGCAGCTGAGTGCTTTCCCAAGTAAAACACCCTGCTGCACCTGTGCTTGGAGGGGTTTGGACAAGTGGTTCTCTTTCCCTGCCTGATTTTATCCTCTGAGACCTCTTTGCTCTCAGTTTTGGAGCCCCTGGACCTGGGTCAAGCAGCAGGGAAGAAACACAGCCAAAAGCCTCAAGCAGGAGCTCTGAAAGAGAAAGTTCTGAGGAGCAAAGTAGGAGAGCTGTAGCTCTGGGGCAATCCAGAGCAGGGCTGAACCTGGTGTCTCCAATGTCGCTCCCTGATCTTCTGTGGGCACGCAGGGAAGAGAGGAGAACTCAGTCTGAGTTGAACACTGGCAGCTTTGCATCCTCAGTAATGAGCAGGTAAGAGATTGAAAGTTGGAAGCTGTTGCTGGCTGGTATGGGAGGGTGTGGAGAAGCAATGAAAAGTCAGGTGGAGCAGAGAAAACAGTGTGCTTCTCGGGGTTTGGGTTTTAAATAACCGGGTTTATGGCAAGAGTTGTACAGCCCTGGTAATGCAGCTCCAGCTTGGCCCTGTGAGCACATGGTGGGGGTTCTCCAAGGCCTGAGCCTCACCTGGGTTTTGTATTGTGTGTAAGCATTAGTGCAGAAAAATATCAGCACAGAAAATGCATGTGGAGGGCTTCTTGTCACTATTGTTTTTTGTTTTTTTTTAATGAAATAGCAGCTTTAGCCTTTGTGCAGCATGGTACATTAGCTGTGTCTCCTTTCCTCCTCTGCAGTAAATTATATGGATATAAATATATCTCTAGAGTGCTAGTTATGTTGTGGTAACTCTTGGGGGGGAAAAACCCAATTGCCAGGTCAGGTAGATTCGTGGGTTTCAGGGCTTGGAGGGGAAGGGATCTGGGAAGTGTAAGAAGGGGAAAGGAAGGAGGTCAAGGAGGAGTGAACAAGGGTGTTTTATGTTTGTTTGGGGGGGATATTTTTTTATTTTTTTTTACCTCTAGATATACGGGGTGTGTGTGCATATGTATATACCATGCTGTTGAGGGAAGAAGGTGAAGGTATATGTGGGTACATAGCATGCACAGCAAATACAGAACCCTAAAATACTTGCTCTGTACTTTCACTGGCCCCATTGCAAAGCACGTCTGTCTGCTGATACCAGACACTGATGGGATGTTTGGCCTGAAGAGCCAAAACCAGCCCCACATGATGCAAGTTGGACCCCTTCTGCCAAGGGCTCAGTCTTGGCCACATCAGCCCCATGGGAGCACTAAAATTTGGCTGCAGGTACGCAGACACCACAGAGGGAGGTGGCTTGTTACAGGAGAGGTGGCCTCATGGCCAGTGCTGGGACATGTGTCCACACTGGGTGTCTCCATAGCATGTGAGGGCTGGCCAGCGAGGAGTCAGGCAGGTGGGCAAGGTCAGGGCCTGGCTGCGCTGGCCCCTCTTTGGCTGTTTTAGAAGATGTAGCCCTTGCCTTGTGCTACTGAACCAAGAATAACTTCTCTGTGGTCAGCATATCTGCTCTGGCCCAGATAACAAACTTGGGTGGTGGTAAAGCTCATCCAGGGAGGATCATCTAAAGGCAGGACCTCCTACTTGCATTACTGTATGGTATTTGTTTTCCCCTCTGAGGTGCTGTGACTTGTGCCCCTGTCCTCAAGAAAGCCCACGTCAGCGGGTCAGTCAGAGCAACTCATAGTGAGCTTTTCAAACTTTTCTTACTTGAGGTCTTCGAGGTGGGTGCTGCTTAATGATGCTGCTTTCTCCCTTTCCTGTCGTGGTGTTGAAAGAAAGGGGCCCTTAAAGATGAGAGGAAAAAATGGATAAAGTTACTTTTGGGTGATCATCAACTGCTAGGCTGTACTCAGAAATGTTTTTCTGCCCTATTTTTTAGTTGACTTGTCATACTAAAGTCTCTCTTGGTGTACTCCAGGAACACGTGGTATAAAAATTATTCTATTAGCTACAGAAATAAAGTGAGGATGTACCTGTGCCTGAGGCATCTAAAAAATGTCTGCCACATACCTCTCCTACTTCCCTCTACAACCTCTCATGCATCTTGTATGTGACAATAACCATCCTCTGCGTCTCCTGTTGCCTCCCCTACTCCCTGGGTCCCACGTGTGACCAAGGGTCCTTTTCTCTTCCCACAGCCTGTGATCATCAGCTGGCCAAGAAACCTCTGAGCTTTGCTCCTTCCTCACTGCCTGCCCTTTTGAAACGGGGAACAGGCAGAAGTTTGAGTCTTTTCTTGCTGCTCAGTGCCTGAGACTTTATTACTGTTATTTTTTTGGTGGAACTAAGAAGTATCTCTGATGCTTTTACCAACTGCAGCAGAACTGGGATGCAGCCAGTCAGCACAGAATTTAGTGGCTTACAGTCAAACAAGTGGTACAATCACAGACCCTCATCTTTGGAAATCAGCCTGAAATAAGGTGCTACACCACCAGCAATCACCTGTTAGTTATTAAAGCAGTGCTTTTGCTAAGGCCTGAACATGATCTGGGCTCAGGTCCATCCTGCACTGATGCTCTCAGCTGGCTGCCTTCCCCACCCCAGTCCCCGCCCCTTGCACAAATAAATACTTGCATGTGCAGTAAGTATTTGGCTTACAAAAGAGTTTTTCTATTCCACCTACTCTCCCAAAAAACTGTCCTGGGTCATTGAAATGTCATTTTATATGGTGAAGTCAAGTGAGCTGTTGCTGAGCAGCTTCTACTCCCGCAAGGTGGCCACAGGGGAGGAGCGTTGGGGATAAAGTACAGGAATTATGTTATAGCTGATGCTAAATTTGATAGTTGTATTAGAAAGAATAATTTGGAGGTGACCTTATGGGGACTTTGGTGGTCCCTTTAAATGAGCCCGATGGAAGATTGCCAAGCCAGGGGACTTGGACAAGGGAGAGGTGGTGACGGAACTTGTTGGGGTATGGGAGGAGATGGTGACTCCATCAGATAAATGTTTGCTGGGCTCTGCAGAGCACCAGCAATGATTAACCACTGAGCAAAGCTGCGGCTGCTCCACACATGCAGGAATGTGTCCCTGAAGTGAAAATTTCCAGTGCAGGAGGCTCCTCCACAGACAAACTTCAGCTGCTGAGGAACACGTGCTGAAACAGCAGCTTGTAATAGCAAGAGGGGGGTGATTAAATTTATTGCTTCTCAATCTGCAGGAAGAATTAGTGCATAGGGGATTTCTAATGGGGAAGTAAAATGTAAGGAGGTGGCTTGTGGTGCTGGGAAGGTGGAAGGTGGCAAGGGGCTGGGACTCAGGAGAAGGTTGTTCTGGTGAGAGGTATGGCTTTAGGGAATTTATTTCTCCCTTGTGAGGTTTGATGGTTTGTGTTGTGTGTGTTTGGTTTGAGGTTTTTTGTTTGTTTTAAATTGTTTCCTCTCATCCTATCCATGCGTATGTCTTGCATGAGATTTGCCCTTATCCTCTATAGATACAGAACTGGGAGCCAAGTGCTCACTGTCCCCAAACCTGCTTGTTCCTGGGGCAGGGATGGTTCCTGGCACACCTGCATGATGCCAGCAAGGAGAGACCATTGTCTCACTGCACTGTGCTGGCAGTGCCAAGCCCGAGCTGAAGGTGTTCTCATGGCTTTTATTTTTCACCCTTGCACTTTAGTAGCCACAGATTCTCCCCACTGGAGGAAGTGGGATTTAACACAAGCCAGGATGAACCCTCATAAACCAAACAAAACTTTTTCTCTTGAAGGCTTTGCTTATTTAGACAGCAGCTCAAGCTAATACATTGCTCAAGTACTCTTGAGCATACTCTTTTTATTGCTGAAAATGAAAAGTAATAGAAAATGACATTTATTGAGGGAGTTTAAAACTTTTTATAAAAATAAATGGTTTTTTACAAGCACTTGTTAAATGCCCAGTAATGGTAATTTTCCAGAACAGGAATATTTGGTCGTGCTTGCTGTCATGAAGTACTTGAAGCCCCCTGCTGTACAGCCAGACCTGATCTGTATTCTCCCCAAGACCTCCAGCTCTGGGAACATCACTGCTATCATGCCAGAGGTTTATTTGCTTTCACCGTTTACCTGATGCCATTTGGTGAATGACCCTGAAGGAAATATCTAGCCCCTGGTGAAGCAGCAGTGCTTAATGCTCCTCGGTGTGTGTCAGAAATTCATTTTTGGAAATGGAAAAGAGGGGAGGAGGGTGCTAGGGCTGCAGATCCTGCGTCCTCTGCACTGCCCTTTCTCAAAGCACTCTGGCGTTTGTGGGCGTTTCTCCCTACGCTCACCTAACGTGGCTGGGGAGGCTGTTCATCACCATCCAGCTCGTTGTACAGAGCTACACATCCACTTTCAGGTGGGTGCAAACCTTCCTCACCTCCAGGAAGGGCTGGGGTATGGATGGAGTTTAAACCCTGCTCTGAAAGGCTGCAGGAGAGGCTGCACGGTGCCACTTGTAGAAAAACACACGCAGCTACAGTATCTGCCTTCCTCTGCCTCTTGGCTTATGAAATTAGCCCTGTGCAAGACATGGCTATAATTTTTTTTTTTATGCTGAGTTTTACCCTGCTGAGCACATTACCCACCCAGAATCGAATTCTAATTAAGCTAATGATTTTATATGCCCAGCAACTGCAGGTGAGCAGGATGCCTGTATGACCAAGAGTTATGGGGCTGCTGTGCAAGGGCTTGTTCAGACCCAGGCTGGGGTCATTGCGTGCCAGGTCAGTGCTGGGGAGTGGGGCCGTGCCCAGAGGGATGACTGGTGGGACTAAGGAGCCTGGAATCTGGTGACGGAGAGGCTTTCTGAAACAGGTCGGGGGGAATGAGTTTTCCCAAAGCTAAAATGTCCTGGAAATTGCAAAAAGCTACTGATGCAGAATGGCATGTGCACACCCCTGCACCCAGCCCACGCTGCAACAAACAAAGCCACAGCCTCAGCTGAACCCCGCTGGTTCTCTGCCCTGCGCTTTGCAGTATTTTGGTGATGACCTCCTTACCTACAGAAGCTCTCCCATACCAGGTTTCCCGGAGAGGTGGAAGTTCCTGATGAAAGGTGGTTTTTCCCCGCTTTGCTGCAGCTGGCGGTTGCAGGCTGGGCTGTCCCGGCACACTAGGGAGCTGGTACAGGGCGGCAAGAGCAGGCATGTCCTCCCCAGCACACATTGGTGCCACCTTGGTCACCTTGGGGTGCGCCTTGGAAGAGCTCAGGCCCATTCTGCAGAGCGGTAGCTTTGAAAGGAGAAGGAAAATCCCCTCGTGCACTGTCCTCCCTGGACGTGGAGGGACCTTTGTGAGTGACTGTGGAGCCGGGGGAGCTCCCTGCCAAGGCTGGGGCTGGCTCCCATGGACATGCCCACACGCCCTTCCCAGGTCGGTTAAACATTGACCCACCCCTGGCCATTCCCCTGCAGGGACAAGAGGCAGCTGCTGCTAACAGAGAAGTGGAAAGCAGCTCAAGGAGCCAGCACCAAGCTCTAGGGAAGCTTTGTTTTTTACCTGCAAGTGATTTTCAACCAGGAGCACCACCTTAGCTGACTGTTGGGTGATCTGTAGGTATTTCTACAAGCAGCTCTCTTGCTAAATCTTCAGGGTTTGGAAGGGAAATTCAATCCATGAAGAACCAGAAGGGTCAAACCGTCTCCCATCCTGCATGGGAGAAGCAGTCTGGGGACAGGGGCTGGCCAGGGAGCATCATCCACCCTTGCTCCTGCCAGAAAAAATGCAGCTTTAGCACAAACCCACCTGAAAATCTAGGCCAAAGTGAGTCATATTTTCCAATGAAAATATAAAATCAACACCCTGCTTCCCTCCTGAGCTTCTCAATGCTTAATGTCTATTTTTCCTTCCTCCTCCCCTGCTGAGAACAGGTAATTCCTGTTAAGCAGCTTGGGAAAACTGTGAATTAAATGCAATGATGGATGTGTCAGAGCAGTGGAAAACCCATGTGGATGTTAAAGCTAGTGTCTGTTGTGCTGTATCTGGGTGTTTCACCTTGGGTGCAATGCTGTGGCCTTGGCCCTGCTGAAGTCCTCACAGAGTTCCCCTGCTCCACATGCCACCAAACCCTCTCTCTTGGCCAGGTTTCTTTCCAAGTCATATGGGTTTCCCCACCTGCCATGCAGGATGGCGCCACAGCCTGTTGCACAGTGATTTAGGGATGGGGATTGCAAAGGGACAACCTGGGGTTGATACTGCTCCAAGCGCTTAATCTCTGAGCGAAGAGATGCTCTTTGCAGTTGAAGGTGATGCAGTGTCCTTCTGGCTGGATCATGACTGCCAGGTCCCACCTCCCTTGCTGCAGTACAGCTCTGTGCCCCAAGGATGTTAGCCTGGCAGCACTGCACAACACCTTAATGCTGCATCAGTTAATGACCAGTATCATCCAGCAAATCCCTAAACAGGCACATGCTGCAACACAGGGAGTTCCACCTGAATGTGAGGAAAAGCATCTTTACTGTGAGGGTGCCGGAGCGCTGGGACGGGCTGCCCAGGGAGGCGGTGGGGTCTCCTTCTCTGGAGACATCCAAACCCATCTGGATTGTGCAACCTGCTCTAGGAGACCCTGCTTGAGCAGGGGGTTGGGCTGGGTGAGCTCCAGAGGTCCCGTCCAGCCCCCACCAGTCTGGGATCCTGTGATTTTCCCAGGGAGGAGCAGAGTTTGTTACTCACCTGCACATGGAGCAAAGGTGAAACAAGGGGAGGATTCAGCACGGGGCTCCAGTCTAACATCCAGCTGCAACAGCAGATTGCCTCTGCCTTAAAACTACTCCTTAAAATGAGTTTTAAATTACAAAAGACACAGTCACAGGAGGAGATGGAAACTGGGTGGCATGGATTTTTGCCAAAATAACACCTGGACTTTATGCAAATCTTCAGTAAGTAAAGCAGAAAGAATTGTAACGATGAAATAATCCAGCACCGTTTCACTGGCTGGGATGCGCACCGGTGTGGCTAATAGATCCCGTTATTACACATCTGTAAAGTCACGAAATATGGCTTGTTCCTCTCTCTGCTGCTTGTCACTTGCATTAACAAGGGATGTTCATCTTATCCCAGCCAAGGCTGAGGATACCAGTGGTGCTGATGTAACACCGCCTGCGGTGCCTGGTCGCTGAGCCCTGCGAAGAGGGTGTGCGCAGGCAGCGATGCTCAAGGCCGGTTACCACAGCACGTTTTGCTTTCCTTCCAGACAGCCAGGCCCGGGCGTGAAGGAGAGTCTGATAATGCAGCTGCCAGATTGAAACTGGTGTTTTCCATGGGGTGGAAATGAGACTGTGCAACTGAAATGAAACCTTCATGTTGCTGGAGATGATAGAAGGGCTCATCAGAGGTGCACACAGTGGCAGAAGCAGCCACATCTGATCGGTCACTTGATGGTCGTGATTATTGGTTTGCATTCCTCTAATGGATCAACACATCACACAAAACAGCCTCTGTTTATTGTCTGATTTCTTGGGTTTAATGCATTTTCTCTGGCTGAAAGGCTGAGCTGCACTCTAAGGAAAACAATTACCTTCCTCACTTAATAAGGATGATAAACTGGGGGTTGGGCAGCAGATGAATGACAGGGCCTTAAGGAATCGTTGAGTGGGATGAACATCCCTGGAGAGCTCATGAAAGCTGGGCTGCAGGAAAACCCATGGGCTCAGTACTGGGGCCAGTTCTGTTTAGTATCTTTATTGATGATCTGGATGAGGGAATCGAGTGCTCCCTCAATAAGTTTGCAGACA
>JAVJGI010000063.1:33183523-33266766 GCA_035590275.1 Ibycter americanus | reverse complement strand
GGGGCCAGTTCTGTTTAGTATCTTTATTGATGATCTGGATGAGGGAATCGAGTGCTCCCTCAATAAGTTTGCAGACAACACCAAGTTGGGAGGGGGTGTGTTGATCTGCAGGAGGGTAGTAGGAAGGCTCTACAGAGGGATCTGGACAGGCTGGATTGATGGGCCGAGGCCAATTCTATGAAGTTCAACCAGGCTCAGTGCCGGGCCCTGCCCTTGGGTCACAGCAACCCCACGCAATGCTACAGGCTTGGGGAACAGTGGCTGGGAAGCTGCCTGGTGGGAAAGGACCTGAGGGTCCTGGTCGACATCCAGCTGGACATGAGCCAGCGGTGTGTCCAGGTGGCCAAGAAGGCCAACAGCAACCTAGCTTGTATCCAAAATAGTGCGACCAGCAGGGCTAGGACAGTGATCGTCCCCCTGTACTCGGCACTGGTGAGGCCATACCTTGAATAGCACGTTCAGTTTTGGGCCCCCCACTTCAAGAGGGACGTAGAGGTGCTGGCGCGTGTCCAGAGAAGGACAATGGAGCTGAGGAAGGGTCCAGAGAACAAGTCTGATGAGGAGCGGCTGAGGGAACTGGGAGTGTTCAGTCTGGAGAAAAAGAGGCTGAGGGGGGACCTTACCGCTCTCTACAGCTGTCTGAAAGGAGGCTGTAGGCAGGTGGGGGTCGGTCTCTGCTCCCAGATGACAAGAGGAAATGGCCTCAAGTTGTGCCAGGGGAGGTTTAGATTGGATATTAGGAATAATTTCTTCACTGAAAGGGTGGTGAAGCACTGGAAGAGGCTGCTCAGGGAGGTGGTGGAATCACCATCCCTGGAGGTGTTTAAGAAATGCGTAGATGTGGTGCTTAGGGACAGGGTTTAGTGGTGGACTTGGCGGTGCTGGGTTAACGGTTGGACTTGATGATCTCAAAGGCATTTTCCAACATAAATGATTCTATGAAAGCATCTGGGTACAATGCAACCAAGGGATTAGATACCTGCTTGCCCCTGGGGATCTGTGGCACTCGTGGCTACTGTGGTGGTCACTGCCTGGAGCTGATGGTGGGGAAGGGATGCAGGAGCAAATCCCCTGCCCACCCACAGCAGGGTCTGGGGGAAGCGAGGTGGCGGCAGAGAGGGAAAAGCCTTCCGCAGCCCTGGTTCAACCCTCGGCTTTGTGCACTGTACAGGCAGCAGCGTGGGGGATGCTCGCTCCTAGCAGAAAGCTTGGGTTGGGTTAGATGATGTCTGCTAAGCCTGATGTGAGGCAGAAAGTGGCTGCTGGGCTCAGAGCTACGCGTCTCTTCTCCCTGTAGAAATGCCAGGGTGATTGCTCGTCTCTGGAGATGGGATGCGCACAGGGTCTGCTTGTAGAGAGTGACAGGCTGGCAGAGTAACACACTGTGCCCCTGGCCATGGAATGTCTCTAGTAGGGGAAAACTGACTCAAACACGGGGATTTCACATGATCCCTGTAGAATACTCAATGAGGTTCCTTGAAGGATGCAGTTCTGGGCCTGAAGATGCTGCCATAAGGCTGCTTGCCAAAATGTACTCATCAATGCATACTAAAAGGAAATGTTTGTTTTTCCCATGTGTTCAGTTTGGCAGGAGCTAAATTTTCAGTAAAACACATCTCTCAAAACTATCTAGCACTGTAAATGAACATATCAACTCCAAAATCGGCTTGGGGTGGTGCCCAAACTGCCACGTACTATTTGCTTTTAGCTGTATCGTCCCATCAGTATCTCCTGTTTGATATAATCCACTTCCTTAGACTCTTTTTAGTGTCTATCTCCTTTTGAAAGCAGCATAAGAGTAGCTGGGCCCATCTTCTCAAATGCTAGAAGAGATTTTTAAAAGACCATGTATGCGTGTCTGTGTGTGTAGCTAAACCTTACACCTCTGGGTTTAGTGCGAAGGGGATGGTTGGTTGGATTGGCTTCTACAGCCTGAATTCTGCAGCAGTGTGACGAAGGAGTCCAAGTTTGGTGGTTTTGGGTTTTTTTAGTATACACGGGTATTTTGTCAGCTCTGCTGGTCGCAAGGAACAGTTTAGACATGACTGTTAAAAGATAAACATCAAATAGGAGGGAGTCAAACAAAAAGGCGCTTTTGTTATTATTTACATGCATTGCTTTGCAGCAGTATTAAGCCCTAATGGCTGTGGGGACAGGCTGGCTGCCCGCCACTCTCCAGCCTCATCACTGCCACCTCTGCTCCTGGAACCAGCATTGCCCCAGGGCACTTCTCCAAACCGTGAGGCTCCCGTGGGACCCCACACGCAGCAGGGCAGTGCGAGGGGCTCGCTAGGACACGCCAGCCAGGATGTCCTCATGGAGAGGTGAGCCTGCAGTCAGCTCTGATACAAATTGCAGCTTTGTGCTGTGTGTGCTCTTGCTATCGTTTTAGTAACAAATGCAGTTGTTGCTATCATACAACTTGCATTATTAGCACAAACCTTTTCTCTAACACTTTTTCTTTTTCTTTCCTGGCAAAAATACCATTAAAAAAACCCTACTAGCTGCTAATCAAACTCACAACAGTGGCCACAGAGCACAGAAATCTCTGATACTTTCCAGTTGTTTCTATTCTTCCCTTAAAAAAAAAAAAGAAAAAAAAAAGTGCTTGTCTGCATATCAAGTGCTCTCAAATAAATGTAATCTTGCATGGTTGATCCTAGAAACACTAAAAGAAAACAGCCAGCCTGAATTATGCAGTGACAGACTTGGGGAAGGAACTGGGTAGGCTGGTTGGTTTGTTTTGGCTTTTGAAAGGCTTTTCCATGGTGGAGGTTAAGAAAAATATGTTTGGACCAAAGTTCTAGAAAATAGGAACTGACATTTCCCAGGGATGCTGGCAATTCGGGGTGTTCAGTCTCTCATGAGATGCTTGGTGTTCAGCTGGGAGTGCAGCTGCTCAGGGGCCAGGGCGGGGAAGAGATAAATAAGGCTATTTTTGGCTTTACTAAAGGCACCCAAAATCCTGCACCACTTCTAGGAAGTTGGTGGTGGAAAGAGGCAGAGCTCAGCGTGGCTCTGGGAGGAATGTGGGGCTAGCACTGGAACCTCGTGCATTTGAGGGGCAAAGCTATGGGTAATTTCAAGTTTATAGGATGTTTGCAGCGACATGGTCACAGGCTGGAGCAGACCATGGGTGTCATGAGCAGGATTGGTTTTTAGCAAAGGCTCGGACAAGATGTGAAGCCAGCTAAGGGTGTAGCAGCAATCCTGGAGTCAAGGGTATGATCAACGTCAGCTCAATTGCTCAGTTTGGGTGACTAGGGCAGGTAGAGATCCTACAAATCTGCAGACTAGCAAAACTAGTTTGAACTGTTTTAATTGGCAACAACTCACGTAAATACACTCTTCTCCTATATTCAGCACTGGACTTCTCTCTTCCAACCAGACTGGGAGGCAAGGTGTCTCAGCAGTGCCACTGCCCCCACTGATGTCCTGGGTAATGTGTGAGTTAGCATGTCAGTACTGAGCCATGGATTTCCACTGGCTGCAGGCACAACATTCAGTAGAGAGGAGACAAGCTTGCAGTGCCATGTCTCTGGGCTAACAGCACTGTACCAAGTCCAGGTTGTGTGTGAAATAGCTTTTATCATGTATTTCACAATAATGTAACTTAATGAAAAATTAACGTTTTGCACATCACAAATATTTATTCTGATGGTAATTCCTAGTATCAATGGGGAACATCAGCCTCTTTCAGAAATGAATTATCAAAAATGTTAGGAGAGGTTTAAATGGCTTTCCAAAACTACCACCTCACTGAAAGGTCACTTTATTGAAAGTAGGTTAACATGTTCAATTTTGAGATTCAGCTGGAAATATCCAGGATTTGTATCCTTGAGAATGGGCTCTACTTTTGCCAGCAAAAGGAGATAAATGATGTAGACGTGATCCCTATTATAAACCCACCAGTTCAGTAAGACAAAAGCTTAAATGTTTATTACAAAACATTTTATTGTAGTTATGTACACCGTTCCTTGATAAGTGTATAAATGTAAACATTTATTATAGATGTATTTCTCTTATCTTACAGTTCTTCTCCAGTCCAGAGTAAATGTCATTTTTAAGCATACAGGTAGTGAGGAAATTTAAGCTATATTCACAGAATATACATCCACGTGCAGTTAAAAGTCCACCAGCCCTAAGCTAGTGGTATAGACACTGTCCCATTAGCTCTACTTCTGCTTCTCGTGTGTATGCTGGAGTCTGTGATGTCGTCGGCATGATCCTCGCTTTTCTTCTCTTTCAAGCTGTTGATGAACCGCAGGGTTATTTCATCCCATTCCTCAGGGAGCAGCATGAGCAGAAACCCAATGCAAATGATGATGGTGGCTCCCAATCTCACTACGCTGAAGATCATTTTGTGCTTCAACAGATCCACAGCTGTGAAGCAGAAACAGCAATGTCATCAAAACTGCAGCAGGATGAACTACAGCATCAGACCAGCCTGGCACATCTCTGTAACCTGCATGTCACACTCTGGCTGTGATACTGGCCACATTGCTCTCAATCATCTAAGTGACCAGCTCCTTTAGTTTAGAGAACAGCTGTGACCCCTGACAGTGTAGTACTCGAAGTGTCAAGTCTCCTCCATGCCTCACCGCCTTCATTCAGGCTCTGAGGAAGCCTTGTAGGGCTGGTCTAAAGCCTCAAGGTTTCCTTTTCTCCTCTGAGGGAAGGTACTTTGTGGTAACTCTTATCCACTGCACGTTGCATCAGCGTAACGTTTCCTTGGGCTGCACGGACCAGTGATGGGGAGGCAGCAGCACGCAGGTCAGAAAGCTGGAGTCAATGCCTCCAGGCCCAGCCTCCCAACTCCACAACCAGCAACAACAGTGCATCTGAGCTCTTCAGCAGTCTCTTACAGGTAATGACTGTTTCACAGCTCTGACCTGCGTTCCCCTAAAAAAAGATGTTTCTTTGAAAACATGCTCAAATATCTGGAGTGGCGAGGCTAAGAGGGTGGAGGAGAAGACTGGAAGAGCAGAGGTTATTCAACAAGATAAGACTCTGGAGTAAACTTCCTTGCTGCTGCGTGGCAAGTCACCAGCACAACTGCTGAACCACAGCAGCCTGTGAGGATTGGGGTTGGGGATCAGCCTGCCCTCTTCTCTGCGTGGTATGGACACATTCCATCGCTCCCAGAGAAAGGAGGCAAGACAAAAATCAAAGGCTTTCACGAACTGAAACACCCACCACCACCAGAAGCATCTGTGGAAGCCAAAGGAGATCGAACTGCTTTTGAAATATGTGACAACAGCTTTTGAATATTTAGACAATACACTGCTCCTGCTGTCTGCATGCCTGTGTGCTTATTTTCCCACCAACAACCATGGTACTTGTACCTGCGTTTCCAGGGACGCTGAGCACTGTGCCGATAGAGATCAGAATGGGGTATGTAAGCACAACGCCAACGTTAACCAGAATATTGAAAGCTAGGGAAGAACAGAGAAAATAATACATGATTATAGGGAAAAACACTAGTGAGACTTTTCTCCTCTACCTTGACCCTACAAGTATGATATATGCTCAGTATGCACACCACAATGATGTAGCTGTCACAAAGTGATTGATTTCTGTTTTTTTATATACAAGTAGAAGCTCTGCATGGGGGAAGAGGGAGGGCTATACATCCTTTTACAAACTCTGATACTGAGCTTATGACACTCGTATTTCACATTTTCCAAGCTTTAATCAGATACCAACAACCTAGTTTTGCTGCCGTAAGTCATCATTTCTCCTCCTGCCAGAAGGATGGTGATCCCAGCTTCCTCTCTCAGCAGAGGCTGTGTTGGTTTTGTCTTAATAGGACATTTCACAGATGAAAGGCTGCACGCCCCTCTAGCTGGACCATACACCAAAGGTGGTATCAGCAGGAACTCATAATCTAAAGGACGTTCAATACAGTTAGCTGATGAAGTTAACTGTGAACTAAGCAGACTGGAGTGAGACCATGGTCTTGCTGCCATGTTGAAGGCAAAATGAAAGCTGACAGAAGTACAAATGTTCCACACCTTTATGATTTGGTATTATTTTACATGATGGCATTCCCAGGCAGCTTGGATTTCCTTGAGACATCAAAAGCAAACTGCAAAAACTTCCCCTTCATACCATTCCCTAGGGGGCTCTTGCAGCCAGGGGCTGGTGCTGTGTGCTTGTGGCAGGACCCCAGGTTCCCCCAATCACCCACCACCCAGTCCTGCTGGTAAGTCCGTTACGTACAAGGAGCAAGACTGTCTGCTCTGCAAGGCTGTTCCCTCAGGGATGGGATTATACACTTAGGTAGATCGCTGGGTGATAAATTATCCCTATATTTGGACCCTTAGGTCCTTGCAGAGCAGCTGCAATTCTGGTTAAAGTGGTTTCAAGGCGCTCACAGCACCTCAGCTGTCAGCCCAACCATGTCTCAGGATGGCTGTGTGGATGGGCTATGCGCTGGGCAATGACATCCTCTTTGTTTCCATTCAATATACTTGTAGAGGAGACAAAAACATCTTCAATTACAAAATAATAGAGACTTTACTACAGGAAAGGATGTTGTTATATCTGGAAATTAAAACGCCCCTAGGCTGAATCCAACAGATTGCTTGGCTAGATAGCAATTGTGGCTCTGAACGAGAGAGTGTTGTGGCAGGGCAGAGGGGAGGTGAAGACCACAGGCAATGAAACACCACCAGACTTTGCAGGCTAACACAAAGCTGTACAAGTTCTGCCCAGAGCCCTGCAGCACCCACAGGACAGTGCTGTGGGTCCCTGTGTCAGTGCACACCCCCCCCACAGAGCATGCCAGGAACTCACTGAGCACATGCGGCCCTTTGAAATCAGATTTATAGCAATTATGCTGTGACAGAGACAGGGAAATATCAATGAAACTACAGTAGGAAGGTAAAGATGAAAAGCGGACAATTAGTATGACTGCTTCATGTTTATTTTCTGCTATTAATATTAGTATTAAGGCTTCTTATGAAAAATATTAATAATTTCTCAAGGAGTACCTGTTTGCACTGGGATCAGATCTGATCAGTGAGAGAGCTCTGCTGCTTAAGGGGGTGGGTGGAAATTGTACCTGAGGCTAATTTTGTATTGGGGTGGGGTGGGGAGGATGGAGAAGAGCTAGAAAAATGAGTAAATTTTTTATCACATACCTAACCAGAGGCCAGCTACTCCACACAGGTAACCCCATGGCACAGCAGAGAAGGGGGACCAGTACTCCACTTTTGTAAAATACAGTATGATGGGGGTAACAGAGATGAAAATTAAATTGAAGAAGCCCAAGGTAGAAACAAAATGAGCTGCTTCCCCAAAGTTTGCACTTCCAAGAAACATTTTGAACAAAACCTGCAAAGGAGAGGAGAGAGGAGGGTTTCAAACTTCATGCCTGTCATGGGATGCAAAGTTCTCCTGGACAGTCTCCACTCCCCTGGGGACAGTGGGACACAGGACAGCCCTGACCAGCACAGCCTGCCACTACTCGGCCCTTTCCTACAGAAGAGTTCTGCAAGGGGATCTTTGGTCCAATTTCTGCCCTTTCCTGCAGTTTAGCGGAGGGGGATACTACGTTATTACTGTGGGGACAGTTGAGTCTTATAACAAAGCTTAGAACAAGGAGCCAATGTAACTAAGAACCCAAGGACAACACTACTCATGCAACAAAGTTACAGGATTTGCGCCCTGCTTGGCACTGTCAGAATTTGTGAGGGGACCCTGGTGACCTCCACAGCATGAACCTGCCTGTGAGAGGAAAGCCTAGCCTGGAGGGACTCGCTTCAGATTCACAGCCAGCACAAGCCTCATGGAGAATTTGTCCTACATGAGCCTAAATTCATGCATTTTGAGCGACTTGGTCACAACAAATTTATTAGCAAGACAAGCAAAGTCTAAAGCAGGCAGACAACTTCTTATCCCACTACAACGCACTCCAAACTTCTGCTCCTCTTTACATACACTTCACCCTCCCCAAGCTGACAATAAATACAGCCACATTTAGCCCAGCCTGCTTCTAACTCAGACAGGTCCCTGCCTTCCTCACCCCTCACCTTCAAGAGCAGCCACGGCTTTCAAGCAGGGGGCAAGCCCTGTGTATCTTTAATGCATTGCCTGCACCAGGCACACACAGGGGCTCCAAGCCCAGCACGAGCGCAGAATATGCAAAAGAGCTGCAGTGCAGACCAGGGATGAGCCATCCGTCCCCGCTCAGGGAAGGCAGCACTACCTGCATTCAGGCTCTCCTCCCTGCTGCATATAGCAAGCCCCTTCGAAACAGTGTCAATAAACTGCGGTGGCAGGAAATGATTAAAACATGATCCTAAACTCCTTGCAGCATAGTAATGGAGATTTCATTAAAGGCTCATAAAGCAAAGTCATTCTGACTATTTGGCAGCTAACAACTAATTACCCTCATAGTAGATTTCCTGACATCGTGACATTGCCTGGTCACAGTATGAATGATGCAGGAGGGATGAATAAAACAAAACATTTTTTTTACAGTGATTCGACTTGTACTCATGCATTTTTAACAACCAATGTTACAGAATATAAGAATACTAATAAACAGTTATGACCTACCTTATACAATGCAGATGTAGAGGCTGATCCAACAGCATATGCTACCCCGATAATTGAATCACCCTGGAAACCATCTGCATATGCCATCATTACGATTCCTGTGATTGCCATTATTGCTGCAACTATCTGCACAGACAAAGCAAAGCAATGTAAAGCTCAGTGCAATTCCATTACACAGAAAGAGATTATCACTGCATGGGGTTTTAATGAGTGTCACTAGCTACTTTCTCTGACTCGAGGCTTTCTTGCTTTCCCTTAAATAGGGAAAATTATGTACAGTTGGAAGAGATGTAAAACATAATGAAAGTGTATGCACTGATAGCGATATGAATCTAAAGCATTGCAAATTCTCCTGGGACCTACTGACAGAGCATCCATCATTGAGTATTTTATAAGCTGAACATCCGCGTTGGAGATACGACTCCAAGATCAAGACATTTTAAGACATTATGCTCTACTATAAAACATAAGAAATACTTAGCAACGCCGCCAATTTGACTTGAAATGCAAACGTTTATAAGGCCAACCTTCCTGGACATCAGTCCAGGAGAATGACCCCTGTATTGCTGAATACCAATGTACCACTGGGAGCTTTTCCAGGCTGCTCCAGCTGTGCATGGTATTTCCTAACAGCACTGCCAGCTTTCTTGGACAGACATGACCAAATTTCTTTATGAAGCCTTTACCTTTGTGCTTAGGTTTTGACCTCATTTGAAAAGCCCAGACAGAGGTTCTAAGGAGCTTCAAAGAAAAAGAACAGAAATAATTACTCCGTATCTGAAATCCTGGGTCTTGACTCCAGGGACCTTAAGGAAGTGGTAGGGATCCTAACATGTTTTATTCTTTGAAAAACTCCCCCTTCCTAATTGTCCTCAGCAGGTAAGTACAGGATCTGAATTTCAAAGACACTGAATGCCTAGCTTCCATGGACTGCAGTGGAAAATGTGCTTCCTTGGACCTGTAGAAAATCACAGCCCTATTTCTGAAAGATAGGGGGTGTTCCAGAGATTTTAAAAAAATCAGTATTACATTAAACATTTTATCATTATAAAAAGGCAGTTCATGTACTAGACCTGGGTGTAGAGCAGAAGACGCAGAAATGCAGATACCCAAAGCTGGCTGTTACAGAATCAGCAGCAACGTTTAAGGTTCAGACCCTGTTTTCTCTTCCCAGATATCCATTAAATCACACAACTCCCCAGTGGTTAGGCAAGGCAGGCTCTCCCCATTCATACAATGGAAGAAGCTAATGCAGTTCACCTAGACAGCACTAACCTCTACAATCATGGCCACACCGACTGGCTCCCAAACTCAACTGCTGAGCCAGGCAGGGCTTTTTACCTGCTTGCTCCTGCGGCTCTGGTACAACTCCTGAGCCAACACCAATGTGAGATGGACACTTGTTTAATGAGGTTTTCCAGGAAGCTTCATTGAAGAAGTATTTACTACTAGACAAGCTTCACATGCTTCACACCACAGGCTTTAAAGGCATATTAATCAAATCATGTGTCCTGTTGCAGAAAAGCCCAACTTTCAGATCTCACACAGCTTTACTAACAGTCCCCAAAAACCCACTAATACTCATACGAAGCAGATGTGAGCTAGACTGAGGCAATAAGCACAAAAATCCCACAAAAGAATTTCAACAGAGCCAGTCAGTAGAGCAAAACCATTTCAAGGGACACACAGGACAGGGACACATGCCTGATTCAGGTAAAGGTGTCCACGCATGGGAGACAACAGGGAACCAAGAATCAACTCCCAGGGTAGAGCCAATCTCTCAGACTACAGGTAGAACTGTTAGTGCTCCTAAATCCCATCTAGGCCAACACCTTCGCTGGGGAACTGATCTCCTGGTTGTAACTTCAAGTGGTTTCCCTCTCACCATTAGCCCTATTTTACCAGTAACTGAGGCACACAGGCACTCCCCTCTCATTGCCATCACAGTGTCAAAGGCACTCACAAACCACAGTGCATGTCTATATCCCACCTTAGTTCTATTTAAAACACCCGAGCTCCAAGATACAGTTCAACAAAGCTGCCTTGCTGCCACCTAAACTCGAAGATACCATTGATACCTCCAAATTCACTATGAAATGGCACTTGAAATCCAGGTCCCCCAACTTAATGACAAGGACCGGAGTCACATATGTACTCGCAGTCTCCAGGTGTAATGCAATGGTTCGGTGAGATCTGGAAGGATTTTAGCAAGAGGGGACCAGATGGCTTCTCTCCTTTCCTTCCCAGAGTAACACATCCCAGCAGTCAGGCTATCCTGGAGGAGGGCTTGAGTCCCTTCACCTGGAGGAGGGACACGGATCCAAGACTGCCATCTCTGAACTTAGGGCTCTCACCAGCAAGCTGCTGAGGAGGACAGGGGAGAACGCTGCATTTTCCAGTGCCTAAATAGGAATGTGGCCTTCAGTCCCTAAAGGAGCTGGGGTGCTGGAAGACATCACCCCATGCTGTTCACCCTGCTGAAACTCAGGGCCCATCTGGCACAGGACGCACATACCATCACCCAAGATGCAGTAGGCTTATTTTGATCCCTGACCTTACACCTACCCAACGACCTATGAGCAAAACAAAGTTAAATTCTCTTAGAAGAGTTTCAGTCCCGTTCAGCAGGCACAGTTCCTACAGAACTTCTCTCTCCTACCTTTGGTTTAGTGAGTAGGTTGTTAGTAACATAATTGTGCAATACTGCTGTTCTCCTTACAGCTTATGCTAAGATACAACTACCACAAAAGTCCCAGCCTTGAAGCAACGGAGAATTAAACCCAGGACCTCTCAGACACCAGCATGGCCTCTCCTGTGAGTTTCCAGAAACCCCCCTTTGCCCTGCTACATTGCAAAGATGAAGCCAGGCTTCATCTCAGGCTGCACTACACATCTTGCCTTGCACATAAATTCAGATGTAGCATTTCAGCTGTCAGCTGGAATGTTTCAGCTGAAATATTTCAAGCAATGTCTCCCACGAGGCAAAACAGAAAAGTCCAATGTAGTTATCCCCTCCTTCCAAGGGAAAGGATCGAGATTTAACTCTTAATGCACTCATCACTCAGAATCAGCAAGTGAGTCCTCTCCTTGTATTAGTGAAAATGAGTAGGTCCATCATCCCCAATAGGTTCTTCCTATTGGGAAAAACATCTTCCCAGTCTGACTACATCAAATTTAGAGCCAGTTTCCTAAACTAATCCAATTATTTAGAAAGCCAAGCACTTTTTTTTCCCTGAAACAACTAAAATGATAGGCACACATGGAGCACCATCTCATGAGACATTAGATAAATCTGACACTAGAAAACAGCAAGAAGATTATTTAAGTTTCATGTTCAAAGCTCTTCCTGCAAATTATATACCACTGCATTAGCACAGTTAACCTCTGCCTAGCGATTGTCATGCGTTTGCTTTAGAAACCTCAGAGCACATCCTGCAGGCTTCTGTAAGCTGACAAGAAGCAGCAAGGTCGCAGCAAAGCAAAGCTGGTTGTTGTATCTGACAGCTCGTTAAACAAGGCTTTAAATTAACATAATAGGGTAGGAGCCTCCTTGGTAAGGAATAAAATTAGCCTGCCACTTTTTTTCTTCCCCCCCTGGAAGAGAGCAAGGCCAACCAACATTTTACCCAGGAACATTTTTTTCCCATGTGCAGCACAGCAGAAAATCAGTTGCTATAGTAAAGAAACCTCCCGCCATGCTAGTCAACCTTTTCTTGGGGGAAAAATGTCCCCAAACCGCTCCATACCTACCTAATAAGCATTAATTCAACTTCACAGATGAAACACAACCAAGGGCTCAAACATGCAAACATTCAAGCATGTGGCTAAATCTAAGCAACACAAGCCAACAAAACTACTCAAATACGCCACTTTTTTTAAATATTTGTGCTTGCTCTGAGCCAAAGCTGTCTGGACCTCCAGAAGACTCAGTGTAACATGGATACAGTATTAAGCTGGGAGACACCAGAGGTGGTCAAGCAAAAATGATTACAATGCAGGCAGGTATTGTGCTGTTTCCTTGTGCTGGGCAGTAGGTACTTCAAGGTACCCAAGGTCTACTTGCACTACTTCTATAGGTAAACAGCTATACAGCCATATATGTCCTTCTCATCTGATCACTCTTTCTCCAGCTAGTGTTCTCTCTCGGGCTGGGTGAAAGTTTCTTCCTACGCTACAGCATTGCTGCTGAGGGCACGTGGCTCTCACTGCACAACACACACTCTGGGTAGCTCAAACGCAGCCAGGGCAGCCAAACCTTTGTGTGCAGCCCCCAGCAGTCCTTCTGCAGCTAGCCAACTCTTCCACGGGCAAGATTATGCCATACCATAAGGTGGCCATCAAGACAGGTTTGTCTTTAGACAGCCTGTCTGAAAATGCAGCCCCGCAGCCTGGCCAGCAGCTGCTTTCCAGGGTGTGCAGAAGCAGTGCACTGGCAAGCAGCTGGGGGACCCGAGAGCCCTCAGGCAGCTGGCCATGTGGCTCCCACGCACCCATCCCACACACGTGTGGGCTCTGTGGGCAGCTCACAGGCTGACTGCAGCAACACCAGGACGGCAGGGAGCTGGTGATGCTGGGAATCTGCTGCGGAGCCACAGAGCCCTGATGACTGCTGGTTCTCAAGCCCAAGCAGATGATAGCTGTCTTGGACATACAGGCACTGGCTGCATCCCCACCTCCGATGCACCGCAGAACGTGCCCGATGGCTCTGAAGCTCTGAAAGAGCTGCTAGGAGCTGAGCTCCTTTGAAAAACTGGCTGTGCTCCTGGGTGCTGAGTGCTTTTGCAAAAACACTAGCTCAGAGTATATGATTAAGTCCTTATTTCTTTTCGTCTCCTTACTGTGCAAATATTGTAATTACACTTGCTCTCTGAGAGGCCAGGGAGTGAAAGCAGTAGAGGCATACAAAGCACAAAAGAAGGGCTGGGTCCGTGCTGCTTTGTTGTATTTCAGTTCTCAAACGCTCTCCTGCATGGTCATTAACATCATTAAGTGTTATTCTGGCAGGAGGGCTGCTGGAAAATGCTGTTAATTACCTTCCCAGCAACGTGCATCCAGAATCTGCCAGTTAGCAGCAACACACAGTTTCTTTTACGTGCAGAATTTGCTGCTCGCTTTTTCTGCCAGGTTTTTCTTGTGCAAACCTCATGGTGTTTACAGCATTAATATTAATGCATATTTATAGCAACCTTTTTTTTTAAGTTAGTGAAAAATAACTAATAACTGAAAATAGCTTTAGTGTTTTTCATCTAGGTTTCTTTAAGGGAGTAGGCTAGGAAAATGCAAAAGCTATGGTTGCTCTTCTAGAAAGATGTTGCTTTGAGACAAAGATTAGCTTAAAGGGTACAAAATTTCCTATTTTTTCAGCTGGAACCTGAGATAATCAAGGGGCAGAGAACCTACTATTCCTGTTAATTTCTGTAGAGAAGAACAGAGGATTTCAGATCCTGCTTATGTTTTGAGTCATCAGCAGGCTGAGGATAGGTCACATTTACCTGATGCTTCTGTATTTTAAGTTGTATATGAAATAGAGACTCAGGTGTCCGCCTTTAGCGCTGCAAGTCGAAACGTCTGTGTCCTTACCTTCAAGGGCACTATGGCTGAGGTCTGTGAAACACAGGTACACCTCCTCGACTTTACCTGGGCTGGACAGACCCTCCACTGAGCCCGTCCAACAAAACCCTCCTAGCAGATGGCTACCCAAGAGCTCAGTTGTGTCACAGCACACATGTCTTGAGGTGCTCAGGCCCCATGCCATTACTAACTGCTCAGCCAGCCCTGTCGCACCAGGAAATTAGGGGAACTGTTTTACTTTAAACAATTTCCTTTTCCATTCCCAACCCCAAGCACAGCACTCTGTTCAGTGTGCTGGTGGCGGCTCCAAGAGCTAGATCAGATAGATGCCTGTAAAACAGGATGCTTTTTCCTTTCATTTCTGAACTCTTTTATCATGCTATTAATCAAAAAAAGCTGCTGTGCTCATTTTTTAAAAAAACATACTCACTCAGATGAGTGTCCTGATCCATCACGCTTTCCATGGAACTCAAATCCAATTGCTGGTGATCCCTTCTGGCATCACACCTCGCCCCAACCAGTCCCTAATGAAGTTCAAGGCTCTTGATAGTTCAATCAGGATGGTACCCAACACAACCACTGGGCCTTGAGCCATTTCAATGGGGGAATCTGCATCAGCAGAAATGGCAGAAAGCCTAGCTACTCCTTAGCTAAGGTATAAAGTCAACAGTTTAAATTGCTGCATATTAAGAGACTGGTGTATGTAAAATTCCAGGAAACATGCTTGCTTTCCCCTAGTTCCAAATGCACATCATTTTGCCCGAGTTCTTTTTTCTCTTTTTCCAAGGTCCATATTACTGCCAGTGAGTCCTGTAACACTTTAGTGCAAAATACACCTTCATGCAAAACAACTGCTGTTCCTTTTAAACAAAATTTAGCACATGTATATGTGTGTGTAAAAAGTAACAGGGTGGCGCAAGAAAAATACACTGCATGTTGAAAACAGCTATCTACCCAAACAAGGAATAAAATTGCTTTGGTTAGAATCTAAGCATTCATCACTAAGTTTAAAATAACATTAACTGACTGTACTTCAGCACTGTAACCCAAGACAGAGTAGATTTATACAAACTTAAAGTCCTCCTATTCTAATTTATCAAATTACACTTAGCTGTAATAGCTTCTTGAAATTCCCACATCAAATTATCTCTGGAGTCTGAGATCTGTAACTGATACTCAGTCTTAGGTTTGCATCATAAAATTAAATGAGAAATGGTTTCATGGTGTGTATGTATGTATACACACACCCACCCCATGATGTGGCAGTACTATGGCAGCACAACAGCTTATGGATGTAAAGGCAATTATGAAAAGACGAGAGAGTTGAAAATCAGGCATGTCATTACCCTTGCTCCCATGAACCTGTCTTTCAGCACAATCCAAGAAAGCAAGAAGACAAAAGCTTTGTTACAACAGAATAGGGCAGAGACGTCTGTGGCTGTCAGCTTCTTTAAAGCCAGTAAATACAGGTAGTTAGTTAAAGTCCACAGAATAGAAAAGGGAGCAGTCCTTTTAAGAAAGAGTTTCAGCGTCAGACCATCTTCACCAAAAATCCGACTGCATTCCCTATGAAAAGAAGAGAGTTTAAAACTCAGCTACGATTTTCCTTAGCACGTACTCCCAACAGAACATTCATTAGACTTTTATCACATTCAATTAAGTGCTTTTCCTAACTCCTCCATGCACCCATAAGAATCAATTGTTTAAATCACATAGACAAAATAACGTACAAGCTTCTTAAAACAGCAATTTCACAAATAGAAAAGAAGTAACTTACCTGGAATAATCACACTCTTATGCAACAATAATCCCAGGGACTCACGCACAGAAATGAAGGTTATCTATAATCCACTGGCAGTTCTCAGACTCTGCCTTCGAGGCCATGAACTGAGGGATTATAACCGCAATTTCTTCTCTTGAAAGATTTCTGTAGCTTGACCATTTTTTCTTGCGTTGCTCCAAAACCTGTTTTTATTCTTATTGAAATATATTCTCACATATGGCCAAGAAAGCTTTAAGAATTGCCTAAAGACAGTGAAAAATACTGCCAGACACAACACTATGGTGGGAAAGTCAGCCACCAGCCAGTGGGACCGAGCCAGTCAAACGAGAGTGTGAGAAAGGGAAGGGATGGGTATTTAACAGCTTTATTTTATTATGCAGTGAAAAGTTGTGTTCGTTTAAAGACATTTCCTTGTAGTTTAAATTGCAAGCAAAATCTCTAGATTCCCAAACACTGTGTCACGTACAACTAAAGTGAGCTGTTTGCTTCTTACGGTTTCACGAAAGGGAAGGGTCAGCTCAGAAGACACTGCTTTCGGGGACAGCACTCCTGTGCAAAGTGGTCCCTGCACAGGCTAAGGGGAGACCAACTACTCAAGCACGCAGCTCCTGAAACACCTCTACCATTCCCAAATTGGGAAGGATGTTTTTTTTAGCAACTCCACTGTCTGCATTCTTGGTTAAAGGTATTCCTCAAGATATTCCCAGTATGCTTCATTTCTTGACGTGGCAGGCTGTCCGACACACCTAATTAAAACATGAGAGGTCCCACAAGTGAATGCTTCATACAACTGAAACACCAACAGAGCAAACCAAGGTACCATTAATCTGCAACACATCCTTAGGAAGCGACATTAAGGGACTAATCTAAATGCTGTGAGGCCTCAGGCCCCCAAAGCATTCACAGCTGAATATGGCTGTGTTTGGAAGATTGCTAAAACATTAATTATGTAGAACTAATTAGTAACTTCAAAGATTGCAATGCAATGTGAAGTCAGAACCCCTTGTAATTCTGGGGGTGGTGGCGGCAGTGTAATAATTATCCTGATTTGGCTGTGCCTTTAAAGACAGAATTGTTTTCAGGTCTCCTAAACCATTTTTAGTAATTCTGGGGAATTCTGCTGTTAAAAATATTGCAGTTTTTTACTATTAAGAATGGAAACCATCACTCTCATTTTGAGGAAAGTAGAATAATAACATCTTTGCAATACTTGAGATTAGCTATGTCTTAACCTAAATGATTCTGTGATTCTACTTAATAACCACTCATTTCATGCTGCCACTATAATGACCTGGGGTTACAAAGCAGTCATTTTGGGGAATAATAAACTCCTTTCTCAAACTCTGTGCCAGGGTGTCCAACAAGTTAACACTCAGGCAGGCGGATCTGCTAATTATCTCCCTCACTCCAGTTGAGCTCAGTGTTCTCAGAAGCCAGCCTGTTCTGCAAAGATCAGAACAGAAACACTACAGCTAGAAACAGAATAGCTAGTGGTGAGTATCATTTATCTGAGATGCAAAGCAAACACTCAGTGAAGCAAATGAATTAATGCTTAAGTTGTGACTGCAGGCTTTTGTATCACTGTTTTCAACAGGAGCTAAAGAAGATGCGTTTCCATGTGTGAGAATGGACTCACTGGTAGCACAGACTTGACTGTTCACTGACATGCAGATATAGCGGCTTATGTTTAAAAGATGTTTTCTCCCCTTGAGACTTAGGTGGATGCAGAGGGTGATTCTGAGCTCAACTACATCTCACTTCAAGACAGGCGGCCTCTGACCTGGACGCGCCATGGCTGGGTCACCGTTACATGATGTCAGAACCAGGATGCCCCATCTCCTGGCAAGAACAGATCTGCAACGTGAACTACAGACCTGTACGGAGCCTGCTCTCTCCAACCCAGTGGGAACTCTGCCATCGGTTCTGATGCGTGATTGGATTGTTACACGGTTGTAAATCCAACCTGTCTCAGAAGCTGTCAGGATCTGTCTTAGAGGAAACAAGCTTGTGCTGTGTTACAACAAGAAGGGTGCTTGGGCTGCTTACAGTAATGCAGGGCACAGTTAAGTGCCCCAGTGCTATGCTGACAGCGTACAAAGGCAACAGCCAAGCCATCCAAGCACATCATTCCGGTGGAGTCTGCAAGGCAGCAGGAAAAGCTCTTCTACAAATATGCCATGGGAAATTACACCCCAGTCATCCTCCACTGCCAGGGAGATGCTGGGAATAAGCCGTTTCTGCTCCTCCATCCACGGGGAGGGCTTCCAAAGCCAAAAAGGATGAGGAAGATGCCAGAATGAGTCAGGTTTTGTTGTCCTGCAGATCCCTGGCATGTCTGCACACAGACAAGCTCAGAGCAGAGTGAGGAGGATGGAGTCCAAAGTCCCCTGACTATGAATCCTCGGAAGGAGGAAGACTCAGTGATGTACTCGTCATTCTGGGTTGGACTCTGTGGGCTGGTCGACTATTTGGGAGAGGCAGCTGTGGCAACCCTGCAAATGTCACTTATCTCTGAGTTCCTGGATGCAGTGGGAAGGTTGAGCAGAGAGTCACAGCTAGGAAAAGAAATCTGGAAATGCTTCACAGGCCCCAGGCTGTTTAAGCAGATGGAAGAGCCTCCATCACACACAGCAGTGTACAATGACCATACAAAACAGGGGCCAGTGGTTCCTCCCCTCTCAATTAAAAAAATGCAGCAAAGACTTGTGACAGGGTCATGCCGAGTGAGACAGAGACTTGATGAATTTACCTCCATGCCTAGGAGAACTCCATGAATAATGCTCAGTGAATGAGGAGATAGGAAGAATACTTTATTTTCCCATCAAGGCTACAGTAGATTGCCTTGGGCTTTGTGAGGGCTGGATGCTCAGTGGTTAACTCAGACTCTTTGGCATGCAACTAAAATTAAACTTGCAGGAGTCATCAGACATGACAGTGATTAAACCCTGGGCTCAGGAGAGAGGGCTCCATGGATCCCTCCCCATACAGATAATAATGTGTAGGCTGTTGACTTAAAGGCAGAGATGTCTAAGGGCAACTGACCCTGAAACTATGACACAAACTATTTCCAAATGCACAAGAAGTCTATTTAAAACCTGCCCTCTAACATAAATAGCTCTTTTTATTTGCAGGTAGCCATCAGCTCTGGGCAGTGTGCCATGCTCTCAGGAATTACAGCACCGCAGGCAGTCATGTAGCTTTGCCTCTGGCACCCACTAAATAGCTTGCATCACCTCTCAGTTATTCTGATGCCAGCCCCTGCAGAAGAATGGGTTTATTCACCCCTGACGCACAGCAGCCTCTGGACGGTAATGCAGCAGCTGGTTTTAAAACAGCTTAAAGAAAAAACAGAGCTAACAGATGCTACCTGGGGTAATGTGAATATGGCAAATGTAATTACATCACCCGGATTAAAACCTGGCACGGCCACCAGTGCCATTACGGTAGCAAGAAGCACCACAGGACCTTTTGTGAGCACAAGTTGTTACTATGTCATTTGGTCCTTCTATCTAAATGATGGCATTTGCTGCGATAAAATATCTTCCAGCTCCATTTCAGGAGACAGACACCAAACAGAGTAATGGTGGAACTGGTGAATTGTTTTCCAGGACTGACCAAGTCTGAATATTATGAAAGAGCCTGGCCAGCTGTATTTGGCTACTCAAGAGCTGGAGCAAAGGCAAGGGAATTGTGCGTGAACTTCTCACAAAAGCAGTGTCTGTCTCTGGGGGCAGCACCACAGGAATGCTGTCTCCCAACAGGAATGGTCCAAGAGAAGCCCTGGTTTTGTGCTGGTGGTCTTCCTCCCTACTGTTGAGCCATACGGGGCTGGAGCATCTTCAAGCAACAGAGATCCTCATCTCTCCTCTGAAAAGTGTTTTGCAGTGAAGATCTAGATTTGCAGCGCTATTCCGTAAGTGGCTGAGAAAGCTGGACTGAGCTACTGCTGCAACATAGTTGGAGATATTTGTAGGTGACAAACTTGCCGATGACAGCAAATACCAGCTACTTATGGCTGTCTTTACTTCAAGTGATGCTCACATCTTGTTATCCTTCTTGCTAGAAAATCAACTCTTCCCAACATGTTCATATTTATTAAACGTGCACCTACTAACACTCTTCCCAGCCAGCGCCTCAAGGTTGCATAGCGCCTTGTAGGGCTAGCCTCAGCCATTGCATTGTGGATATATTCTGGCAGAAAGCTGCTGAATGCCACAGTATTTGTCCTTGAGCAGCCAAGATGGCAGATGGCAAGGCAAAATTTATTAACAATGAAAATACCATCCACCTATTCCAAATCATAACTCTATTAGGGTCCTGTGTCAAGTCTGTGGAATATCTTCTGCTGTGGGAGAATACTGGCAGGGTTAGATTTCTTATTCCTGAGCTTACTGAGCTTCAGATCATGTTATCCACCACTAATGCAAAGTGTTTCAAGCTCTTCATGTGGGACATACCTTTTACCTACAATACTGAGGGGATACCAAGAGCTGTGTCTTCTGCCTCAAGACAACCAAGATACTTCACTGAAATGCAGCAGCGTGGTAATAACCATGAATTAGCTTCTAAGACCATGACATTTAATCTCTAAGGTAAAGTGCAAAAGGTAAGAAATACACAATTTACAATCTCAAAGTTTATAAACCTTTCAGAAAGCCAATCTAAAGTTAAAGATTGAGAATTCCATCCTTCCAAGTGGGATTTATTAAAGTAACAGTGGCTCTACTCAGCTTTGCCAGCCTCGGGCAGCACTTTGCAAGTCACTCGCACGATCACTGATCTCTGCCAAGATATCACAGACACTGTTTGTCCTGATCCACTGGGAATACGTGCTGGACAAAATGCCATATGTCTTTAAAGCTCCTAGTGAGTAACTACATCCTCCAGAAACACAAAGACAAATCACCTCTGGACTCTGAGACAGGCCTGGAATCGCTACAGAATGGCTTTATTGACAAGAATTAGCTACTTCACAGAAATAAAATCAGCAAATGAATGAACAAGAAATCTTACGAAATGTAATAAAAAGCCTTGTAACAGGAACAATATCAAGAACACAAACCAAACAATTACACAAACAATTAACCTAGCTTTGAAAATAACCCTGTTCTGGGGTAGGAGGCTGTGTTAAATGCCCTCCAAAGATCCCTTCTGAACTAAATCTGTCTATAAATCTCTGAATTTAAAAACTACAAATGATGCTTTTCAACTCTTTAAGTCATCAGAAAATCAAGCACTCATCCTGAAGAGATGTCCATTCCCATACCCAAACTGGAAGAGTGACTTGTCAAGTCATAACACGGCACAGACCAAGTAGTTAACGGTCCCCATGATAAGGTCAGTATTCGCCAGCAGTTACCTCCTCCTTGGGATGTGAGTTCGTGACATACCTAGAATAGGAAATACTCTGGGAAGATGCCCATCAGCTCTAACACCTGTCTCCTGTTTCCACACATTCACAAACCTACTTCACATCTCTGTGTGTGGAGAAGTTCCTCTGGGCAAGTAAGCATGTGTCCTGAACTTTAAAAGCTGAACTCCTAACAGCCTGGGAAATGCATCAATTATTTAAGCATACTTGTATTATGTATTGCCACAAATGCCCAAAATTTTGCTCTGATGGATGTATAAGCAAGCAACTAGCTGCAGAGGATCCACCTGCAGGGATATTTATTCTCACCTTCTTCCTTACCTGTTGTGCATTTGTTATTACTCTACCCCATGCCCAGAAGCCAAGCTGACACTGTTAATGTTCTCACAAATACTCCAGCAAGAATCTGAATGAAGGCATCATTAATGTACAAAGCACTAGGGTTTTCAGAGAAGCAGTTAATTAAGTGCAACTGTTCAATTTCAGTCACGCTGATTTGACAGAGATTATTATTTAGGGCCAAATTACATCCCAGATCCTGGCAAAAGCAGCCAAGGGAAGAATTTGGCCCTGCTACACTCCAGCTTGACAGTCACAAATTTAATTCCCTGTGTGCTCAATGACAGCTGTGCTGAATCCTCTGTCAACAGGAACAAGGTACAGGCCACACGCTAGTTAATACCTTGCAGAACAATTCTGCTGAAGTCAGTAAGATTGTTTTCAAAGCAAGTCTGCACTGGAGTAACAGAATTGGGTCCCAGCTCAAAATTATGCTGTGAATTTCTTCCCTCCATGGGCAAGGTGGGTTACCTCTTCGCAAGCTGAATTTAGATCCATCTTTTAAAGCTGCTTCTATGTCACTGTCCCACCAGCAGAATAATGGAAGTGGGGGAGGAACTGAAAAATGAATTGTCCCAGAGTGTGGTGGTACTTCCAAGTCCTGAGCACAGTTTAGATACAGCTTGCTTAAGAACTGGCTAGAGTGAAGCTAAGCCAGTTTGGTCCTGCTTGCAGCACTGGTGGCTGGACCAGCTGATCTCTTTGGGTCCCCCTCTAACCTTGTATTTCTATGATTTCACAGTGGCTACTAAAGAGGAATTTATAAATTTCTACCTCTGCAGACTAATGTTACAGTTAGTACTGCGGACTCCTTTACACTTGAGGTTGAGAGTTCAATTACAACATGCAGCCATGTGGTGTAAGAAAAGACTGGAGTCAGAGGGATGTCTTCCCCTGGCCCTCACAATGCAGAGGAAGAGGTTTTTGCAGATGGAGCCCGACAGAAGATGGGACAAAGCCTTCACATCATTCTCTCAGGATGACAGCCACTCAGCAATGCCAACTTACCCTCCTCAGAGCTATAGGAGGAGGAAAACCAAGAGTCCGCCACCTGCTTTAATTGCTACCCCACACAAAAGAGAGCAGAGAAGGCTACAAGGATGCTCTTCCTCCATGCTGTGATCCAGCAGGAAGAAAGGGCAGTTTTCATCCTGCATACTTGCTGAGCATAGAGAGCAAGCTATGGTTTTGCATATGAAAACCATCTCCTCAGCTTTGAGCACTTCTTCCCAACTATGAATTACTGTGGTAGCACTTTATACTACTGGTCTATCATAAATGGGCCTGAACAGATTAATTAATGGTCTGACCCAGACAAGAACACAAAATATCAAGATATTAGATAATACAATAGCAAGATTATAAGCAAATTATTGACCTTTTCAACTTGGGGAAAAAAGCACTCTAACAAGCAATTACCCATTTATTCAAGCATATATCACTCAACTGTTAGTCTTCTGTAAGCTATTTATGAATGAGATTTTCTGCAGCATGACCTTTATTCTGCTTTCTGACACCACGGGTCAAATGGAGAAGAGCAGTGACCTCAGTCCACAGAAATCAGGTTCTTTAAAGGGATATTGCCACAATAAAGCCTACCTGAATTTTTTGATTGGAGACTGCTTTTCCTGTGCAGTTGCAAGGTGCCCAGAATAATAAATGGGAAAAGCCATAATGTTCCAGTTTGTTGAGAACCAAGTCATGAAAAACGGACAGTCAAAGGTCTCATACGTGATTTTGACAAACTGCGTGGTCCCAACCCAGGAAGAAGAGACGGACAAAATGATCAGAAATCTCCAGATAAGCTTGAGAACTGTGGATGTGCAAGACTGGCATCGTGTCTGTCCTTCAGCTTCTTGGCTGTTGCTCTCTGTGTGCATTTGTGTTCCTTCTTCTCCTGGAAAAAAAAGTAGAAAAAGAGGAGTTGCACACATAATGAATGCATTCAATACAATTCTTGGCAAAGTTTCCCCTTCTGATCCAGACACAAACCATCCCTTGTCTTCTCCCTATAACTCCTCTATGTCCCACAAACACGGAAATCCTGTGCAGAAATACTTCAGTAATACCATCTCTGTCACTTCAAGGGCATAGGAACAAAATACAAACACAGTACTGATGCCTGAGGTAAAAATGTTACAGTTAAGCTGTTGCCACTGTTTGCTTTATCAGCCCTTTTTTCCTTCTGTCAGCCAAATCTCTAGAATAGAGCTACATCCCTTGGAACCAATGACATTATAAAGTCAATTACTGTGCATGTGTGCAATGTAAAAGCTATCTGAGCCTGTATATCTGAAGCCAGAAACAAGTTCTTATTATTCAAGATTTTAACTCAACAATCACTTTTTTATTTGCAAGCTGGGAGGGGGAAAAGAAACAGTTTGGCAGTTTTATATACCCAAGCGGAGAAAGGCTCTTTTCAGTCAAGTTAGTGTACTTATATTTTTGAAGTTAAAAAAGGTAACTGGACAAAACTGAAGCTTGGCATGCCTAGAATAAACCTCTACACATAAACAAGGAGGAATCAGAAAGTCGTCATTTCCCATTTTAGTACAGTACTTTTGACATCTAATTGGCAGACTACTGGAGATTTCCTAACAGAAGTGCAGAGAATTTAATCTTCCTGACTGGTGACTTGCTCTCCAGACACATCTTCCAGAGGTGTAACCCACTAACCCTATTTTGATTTCACAGATCGCAGCTGAAAACAACAGACTGAACTGTGTTGGAAACTGGGGAGCACTGACACTGTTGCCCCATAAGCTCATGTGGCAGCTCCAACATTTGCCTCATTGAGCTCCAACCATTTACCTCATTAGACCATATTACATCAGTTTGATAGAAGAAACAAGAGTTCCTTCTAAAAATCATGACCTGCAGCTACCCTTAACTGTCACTATCAATTATCAGTCGTATCAACACATGATGTGATGTATGTAAGAAACAATATAATTGTTGATGTCAAGAGGAGCTATAGATGATCCACTGCAGTGAGAGCATACACTGTTTGACTTAAATGTCAAAAAGGTACCCCTTCAGACTCAGGTTTACTTCCATTTTATATTACTGTTTCTGCTACAGCCATAAGGAAATGTCAAACTGAGGTTCCAAGTTATTACGTTAGACTAACATTACATCTAAAAAACCATGATTCATCATAGCAGGGAGCACACTTGCAATCAAGAATTTTCGTAACCAGTATACGGAGCTTTTTATGATTGTATGGTGTATTTTGTTCCAAAAAATAGTCAGAATTCAGTGGCTCCATTGTTTAGTGGTGAATCAAGAATTTAAATAAAATTACAGGTTTATTAAAAACATGCAGAGGATAATCAGACACAGGCCTGAAAAAGCAAGCATTATTTTAGCATTCTCTTTGGCTGCTGAGAGAAAAATAGATATTTTTATGGCACTAGTAATGACTGACATCTTCTATTAAAAGGTAAATTACCATTTATTTGCAAGTTAGAATGGCTTAATTATGTAACATCCAATTGCAGGTTTTCCTGCTAAGCAAAACTACCATGCAATTAGCCGTTCTTCAGCTAACAGTTAAAATAATCATATGATAACAGAAGACTAAAGCACCTTTATCCATGCTTTCTATTTTTCAATTACCAAATAACTATGTAATTGCCGTTACTATGCATGACACTACCACTAGCATTTCACTTGGATTTTACAGTCCCAGGTTTGAATGTTAGGGAAAGACACAGAAATAAACACCTGTTGCAAGTCCTGCCTGGGATTTAAAGACTTACATGTAAGTTTTAGCCTGATTAAGTGTACAGTGGGGAGTTCTTCGAAGTGCTTAATGGGCAGGATTTATCCCATATAATGTAGTTAGCAAATAATTGTGTATTCAGACTAAACATGTTGTCTAGGGCTCCTTTATATTTAATGATAATGGACATGCATGGTGAGAAGGTAGCTGATTTCATTCTCATATATATCTAAGCCCACTGCAGGTGCTTAGCTCTCCCTAGACTAGATATTTACATTTAATCTAAGTGAAATTAACATGGATCCCCAGCCAGAGTGACATAGTAGCTTGACAGTTGCTTTCCAAATCCATGGGCTGTGCCACCTAAATCTTGGCCAAATAATCAAAAGGACAAGGTAAGAAATACTTTTAAGAATTACGTCAGGGCTTGAACTCCAAGACACATGGCAAGCAGGCACACAATTCATACTAAATAGGTTTAAGGACTTTCAAGTCATGAAGCTGGGGCTCAAGTAAGCTAGAAAGTAGCACTTGTGTTCAGATATGAAATGATACGCTAACGAGGAGAAAACAAATTGATCAGCCAAAGTGCTTGGTAGGTAGCATTTTAAAATTAGCAAGTTAGTAGAAATCCTTGGTGTCTGCATTTAGTTCAGTCTGAAACAAACCAACAGACTTACCCTGTCAAGAGCACAGAAACAATGTGAGAACTCAACAAGGATGAAATGACAGGGAAAGAATGCAGATGACACTGCAGGTGACACATGGAGATGACACTGGTCAATGGCAAACTGTGTTGAAAGGCAGCTAGCAAAAGTATCCCTGCATGGTCCTTTTGTCTATAATATAATTCTTGCTTGTGATGTCTCTATGACAAGATGGTAACAGAAAAGCCTTTTGCTTTCACTTTTCAGAAGAGTGAGATGTGGAAAACCAAAACCTACAGTTTTTCTTCTGAACTCTTGACTATTTGGCAACTACATCCTAGAAAATAATATTCTTTATATTTGTTTACCTACCTGTCAGGTCAGTCCTGCTTAGATCACACTGATGAGGAAGGGAAGATCAGGATAAAAAGGGAAATTAATAAATGTGAAACAAATGTTTCGAAGAGTATGATGACAAGGCCCTATCTCTTCTCAAGTGACCTGAAGTCTTTTCCTAGAGAAGATGGATTCTGATCTTGGACGTACCCTAGTGCCAGCATGCACAGAGTTATTTCAGTCTGATAGCTGCAAAAATGAGAATTGATCAGTTTTCTGGTATTTTAGATAGGATCTTTTTTGCAAGATGCTGTATCATCCACTCCTTGCAGCAATAATCACCTCCAATATTTTTTCTGAGGGTTTCCATCAAAAGAGTACTCCTGGAGTATGAGATCCCTCCATTTTCCAACACAAGAAGAAAACAGCTGACTCTTGCTGCCATCGGTGGTGAAGTGAAAAGAAGGTTCATCTCCCACAATTCCAGTGTGCAAGGGAGATCCAACCTGTTCTTCCTCCCCTTTTTGCTCACAGTATCTACACAGACAGTCTTCCAAAGAACTTGGACAGTTAAATTACTTCAGTCATTTAACATCTCTCTCCTCCTCAACAGACTCAAAGGCCTGTGGCTGCGTACTGTAACTGCGCCCATCCCATCCCTGCTGGTGATGGATGGACATCATGGTGAAGAAGTCAGTGTGTTCACCATACCTACAGGTTCATTTGATCTAAATTCCTGCAGTAAAGTGGGTGACACACTCCTGATGGAAGCCCTGAGGTGCAGCTGATGGATGATCTGAACTGCGATGGTCTTCCCTAGATATCCTTCCACCTGTTGCTCCTTCTCTTCCTCTTCACCACACTGTTCATGGTCTGAGCTGAGATTTTGTCAATGTCTTTGAGAAGGAACATGGCTCTTAAGGGTCCTGGTCTCTGGCCAGGCTGAAGCTGAGGAAACATAACCACTTTGTAAAAACTAACTTGTGTGCTAATGTTAATCATCCTGTCAAGATCTTCCATGCCTACTGGCCTTACGATTTCTCAGATATCTAACACATCACATGTACCTACTCAGGCCCAGGCCTTTTCCTCCCATCCTTGCTTTCTTCCCGTCTAACCCCAGTTTGCACACAGGTACAGGAAGGACTTTCATGCGGCTTTGCTGTTCGCAGCACCATAAACCAACGTCAACATGCTCGGACTCTGCATCATCTTTCAAAAGACGGACGAAAGAGGCCTTTCACAGGCATGCTGTGACGCCAGGAATGTGGCTGTTATGCCTACCTGATCTGCTCTGCCTCTCGACTCTGCTGTGCCGACAGATTCCCGAAGGACTTCGATTCTGCAGCTCAAGAATGGGAGCAGCAGAATCTTCAGCAACAGATAGAGGGGAGAGCTGCCTAGTCATGCCTCTGTGTCTGCTGGGGCAGTTGCCTCCTGGCTTGCATTGGATGACAGATGATCGTGAGGCACCTGAGAAGAAAGAGTTTGCATCAGTTTGGCTGTAAACCCCCTGGAGGAAAGCGGGGCTTTCAAACACGCTGTCAGTGAAATGCATACAAACGATTCAGCCGGAGAAAGGAAGCACACTGCAAAAATCAAGGTTTCAGCTCTGGTCAGAATAAAGGAAATAAGTAAATAAATACTTAACTCTCTCCCCCCTTACAGTTAAAAAGGTGCTGTATGAAAACCAGTCTCTCCCCTGAAGAAAAGAGCGCCCTATGCTGCAGTATATTCTTAGCCCCATGGCTCCATCCATAGGGTCTGAACAGTCAAAGGAATTTGTACTCACGTGGGCCCCTTCCCGAGCACTGACACTGAGTCAGGCAAAAGGAGAGGTCACCATTCTCCCTTAGGGTGGAAAGGAGGGCTGAGGAACCACTGCCTCCCAGGGTCAGTGCTGAGAGCCTCTCCAGAGGAGAGCTTCCTCTTTCCATCCTGCAGAATGATCCTTGGTGCTTTTTTATGGAATGAAGCCATGGCGACTGACAGGTCTTTTGGATGAAGACTTTTGCTAAACTATTGAAGATGCCAGTTTTGAGCCTTTACATGCACCAAATCAGAATCTCCACATCTTCAGAGAAGTTGCTTTTTCTTCTTCTGCTAGGTGCAGACAACACCGAGATGCTGCATTTCACATGGAGGCTGTATGGAGGCACAAGGTAGCAGAGAAGACCCAGGCCCCAGAATTACCAGTGGTACCAGATGAAAAATTTCCCAGTGAGTGGGACACCACATTTTATGAGTAAGAGCTTGAAGGACTGGCTTAAGAACCAGCAAACAACAAAAAAGCGTGCAGTGCTGGAATCTGGCAGAGTGTGCCTGGTGATTTTGCCTGTACCAAATTCACTGAAGGTGTGTGTGCAAGAGGTCAACACATGAGCAGTACAAGAGAGTCCTCTTCTTAGTCAGAAAGTCAAGACGACAGGCCATTTTGGTAAGTATAAATGTGTGGCCACGGTCAGTTGAGATCACCCACTGCTTGTCTTGCAGCTGCTACTTCAGCTGGTGACCATCTTACCTAAACACATACACCGAGAGCAGCCTCTGACCTTGTCATGACTTGGGGAGGATTTAATACGATAATTACATCTATTGCACATTGAAAAGAATACAAAAATGGACACAAACCGCCATGTGTAAGGTGCCAAATTTGTAACAAATATAGCAGACATCTCAGAGGGCAACATGAGCCATTCCAGTACATTGCGAGCAAATAACTACATGTCAAACAACAACATAAAAATATATTCTAAAGCAAGGACTCTATTCAAGATTCAAAAGACTGCATAAACCAAGTCAACACTCTTTTGCCAGAGGAAGCTAGGGTTCATATAACTTTTAATGAACTTAAAGCTATGTTTGATTCACCAGGTCTAACTACAAAGATCACAAAGGAAGAGATGTACAGAATATGGTATTACGCAGAAAAATCCTCTCTCAGCCTATTTAGAATCTCCAAAGTTAGTTTTTACCCATCAAGTAGACAAGTGAATGAACCAGCAGCTAACCTGCTAGAGATTATCTTTCTCAAAGATGCTCTTCCCTTTCTCCTCTGTCCAGTATGAGGGAACTCTGACATAAGGGGGACACCCCAGTTTGGGTTCCACCTTGCCATGTCGTCCCATCTTGCCATGTAGTCCTACAAATTCAATCAGTGCAGTATACAACTCACAGGCCATGACAGTAGACCCACAAAAGCAGACTTTGAAAAATTCAGACCTATTTGATGTCTAAGAACTGTATTGGCTCTCTGCATCTTTTGGTGAGCATTACTCTCCAAGGAGCTTTTTAGAGCCTACTGGATACTTTCAGACCTTTAAAAAGCCATTCACCTTCATATATTTACTTTTTAATAGAGAAATAAATGATCTAGGAGCCACACAACTCCCCCCATGGCTTTGTTCCACTTGTTTCATAACTACAAGTGTTACTTCTCCCACTTGTCAAACAAGGATAACATTACCCATTTCATAAGACTTTGTAAACACCTTGCAAGTCACTCTGAGGTTGAAAAGTACATCAGAAATGGCAGCCCTTGGCCATTCACCACTCCAGAAGCACCATAACACCTTGATTAGACATCTGAAAGTTAGCTCCAGGCTCCACAAGGTTAAGACAATCAGTAATTTTTGGGCTAAATATTCAAAAAGGCACTTAAAATTTTTCAGGTCCCTAAATTAAAGTTTTATTTTCAGAAAGCGTTTGTTGACTGCCTGTCCTCAAAGAAGCAGCCACCAAGGTGCTTCAACCCAAATCACTACTCACTTTGATATGCACAATTTAAAAAGATTTCATTAAGTTGAAAGACACACGCTACACCTCAATTCAGAAACAATTTAGAACAAGATCAAGATTCACATTACCCTCTGCAGAAGTCTAGCAGATGATCCGCAACCAAAATTGCAAGGAAACCTATTTTTTCTCACATGCAAAAAGAGCTCAGAGTTATTTATATCTAGTACAACAAAGCAGCATCAGTCTTTTCCTGTACATTGAGAAACTCAGCAGCTGAGACCAAAACTGCAATTCAAGAGACTGCATTTAATCGAAAGTCGCTGCTTGACTTACTGAAATCTTCTACCCTTATACTTCAAAGCAATCAGATAGCAGAGCAATTTACCAATATTTCATTGTAACAGCTAGAAAGCCTGGGCCATCTAACGCTACTAAATCCGAACATTTTTTAAGGATATACTTTGACAGGGAAGGTGAATAGATATATGCTGGGCTAACTTAGCCAAACCTGGTACCAGAAGCAAGGACAACAAATCACCATTTACATAGCACAGCAATGAAACCTTGCACGTGTGCAACTTTACCCCCCGCATGAGAGGAAGGGAAGGCAGAACTCAAGTAAGTCCAGTTCTTTGTCCCACACAGCAGTTACCAGGTATCAAGCAGGGATCCACTAAGACCCTCCAAATTCAGAGGGATCGAGAGCAGCATTTTCCACTGAACTTCTGTATACCTTCATAAATCCCACACGCTTATGGAGTCCTCATGGTCTTAGGCAGTAAGACCATGTCCTCTCCAGAGAGGACGACAGCAGGCTGTCAGCCACAACTGGCCACATGCAAATGGAGAACCAACCATGTACTAAAAACGTACCATAACACACCTCCTCCAGAGCAAAGGAGAAGTGACACTGCTTGGGTTGGATTCACTTGATTCATTGCAGATGTCAGCCTTAGGATGAGAAAAATAGTGCCCCGGGACTATCTGCATCTCCCTATGACTATACAGGGAATAACAGAATCATAGAATGTTTTGGGTTGGAAGGGACCTTTAGAAGTCATCTAGTCCAATCCCTCCTGCAATGAGCAGGGACATCTTCAACTAGATCAGGTTGCTCAGAGCCCATCCAACCTGACATTAGATAACCGTCCTGAGCAGAGATGTTTACACTGGGTGGGACTTTTTACCTGACTACTTTACCTGACCTTTTAATCCGACTATTCGATGCAAGAAGTTGCATGGGTATCTCACAGTGTACAGAAACCTCATCCAGTTTCTGTAGACTGACACAGCCAATACTGAGCTTCAGTTCATGCTTTTAGCAGAAGTGAATCACAGGCTAAGAATGAATCTACATTTTGGGCATCATTTGATATTTTAAGGGAATGCTACTGAAAGAGATGGGGAAAAAACTAACAAATAGGAAAAACCTTGCCAGACTGCCAGATTTTGCTGCTAGAAGTGTTCCTTCGTTCCTTGAAGGTTACAATCAAGTGCCAGAGGAACACTCAGCTGGGATCGACAAAGGAGGAAAGGGAGAACTAGACAGGAACATACATGATTGTATCAAGTATGTCCTAATGAGTCAAATCCATCTGGATGACTTTTCATTATTCAATAAAACCAAATCCCTGCTCCTTCCCATTTTTTAAAGAATATTTTTAGTTTATTATTCTATTTCAGCAAATCTTTTTCCTTGCCCTGCAAATGTGGATGCTTTATAGCATAAGTAGTAAGGCCATTTCTCTGCAAACCAAGACCAAAGGAAAACCAGCAAGGGGAACCCATGGCTTTCCACATGCTTCTAACAAAGTCTGTCCTTGTAATGCATTAAGTATTATATACTTATCCCAGGGTACTTTAATTTAGCAAGGTAATTATGCTTGTGACTAGCCTAAACCACATGATTAATATCACTGAAGTTCATGCCTTTTCATGTACTTGAACACCATTTTGAGTCCTGGCTGCAGGAGCTGGTGACTGGCATGCACTGCTGCTGCCCTGTCCATTCAAACTAGGAACCAGCAGTACATGCCTTGTCCTGACAACCATTTTCATCAGCCATCTGTAAACTATGCGCAGCTCCCTTGCCCCTTCATCCACTGAAAGATACAATACATGACTTGTGGCTTTTAGCTCATATACAGATTTCCATACGTAGCTTGCACAGTGAGAAAATACGTCCTCACCTTGGCTAGAAAAATCACTTTGTTATTTTGCAGGGGGGTTGAAGAGAAGAGATTATGCTTTGAGGTTCAAAAACAATTATTTTCAAATTATCTTGATGTATATGACATATTCAGCATGTGACAGCAGTGCTTGGAATACAAAGAAAGCCCCATACCATTTCAGCTGGGACAACTTTTCTGCTCTCAAAGTTGTTACTAAAAACAGATCAAATCAACTGCCAGTAAAATAATCAATGCAACATAAAAATGCAGCTCTGGAAGTAACTTTTATGGCCAGATCACCACAGGATTAACTTTTTTTTCTTTTTCTTTTCTTTTTTAACCAACTGCCTTGATGGAAATTTATAACTCTCAGACAGGTAACTGAATTCCCTTTTGAAAGCCATCTGTGCATTCACGACACTGGATTACTGACACAAAATGTTGGTTTATTTAGAGACAGCAACATCTGGCTTGCTGGTATGCACCAAAATACATACTCTTTTTTTTTTTTTTTTTTTTTATTACATGGCTGAATCAGTGATTAAATAGATGATGTAAATGAGCTGTACAGTTTCTTTGTATTATGTTCTCAAAGCTCTGCAGAGCAGTGGTCACCTGTGGCTACCACTGTAGGCAGGAGAGAGACCAGCTTTGCCAAAAAGTTAGTCAAGGCATCTACAATCTACCTTTTACTCATTCAGTATTAAATTATGCTTATTTTACGGTGTCCTCAAAATCTCAGCTCCTAATATGTCAATGTTTTTGCATTGTCAAAATGATGCCTTCATACCACTGCTGTGGAAACAATTGCTGGGTTTTGACAGATGGATGGAGGTAGAAGCCAGTCTGGTGTTATGTGGAAAGTACGTCAGTTGAATGTTCCTGCTAAATTGGGCTCCAGTGAAAGAATTGACAACCTTGCCTTTACACTACGACGTTACCTGTTAGAGTGAGCACCCGCAGTGATGACGGACTTGCTCACACATCACAAGCCTATTGTTTCCAGCAGCCTGTACACACAACACTCACATTGATAGCAGTCAGTTCATGATCATGAGGGCTGGAGACTTTTGCAATGAAATTCTGGTCTTAATGCTGCACAGTAAGGAGAAGATGATGTGAATTTTGTGGGCAGGGAAATATTGGATGCACATGGCCCTACAGGAAAGGGGACTGAGTTGCACTGCTATTGGTAGAGGTGAAGAGAGCTTATTTTGTCCATTTTACAACAATAAAACCTCATTAGGTTGGATTAGCCATGGCTTTAATTGGATTGCTTGCTACTGCTAGCACGCAACTGGGGGCTGGGTTATTCAACACCATCAGTCCAATGGTGAGTTAGGCCCATAGCTTATTTTATTTCAGCCAAAGGGACTGCCTGTAAAATAAAATCCTGCCCTTCATTACACTGGTGTAAGCCCACCGCAACTCAGAACAATCAGCCAAGCTTACACTGCACATACACTGACATACCTGAAGGTAACAGCTGACCTGGGAAGTTAAAATTGAAGGGCAAACTCTCCCCAAATTTTTTAATTAGCTCAGAACTAGCAGTTTGACTCAGGACATGAAGCCATAATTGCATTTAATAAAACCAAGCAAACAAGCAAGCAGACAGCATGCTACACAGGTTGTTTGAGGAGTAAGCATCTCTTGTTCAGTGAAGACAAATCATTTCACCATGTATCAGTCATTTAGAGACGACGTTCTCCATTTAAACACATCCTTCTGAGACACTGCAACAGTCTCTGTGTATTAGTTATGCACATATGTCCATTCAGAGTAATGCCTTGTTCATTTACTCTTTGCTTGTTCTAAAAGTTTTGCGTTTGAAGGGGACGAGAAGGTTACAACAATTTTTTTTGTCCTAGTGGAAAAAAAGATTTTCAGATTTTAATGAAAAACAAATGACTCAGTGATGATATACAGCATTTCTCTTGTACTATGATTAACTATTGTCAAGAGCAGAAAGCAAAAAGGCAGATATTTTTGTTGTAGTTTAACGGTGACATCCATCAGCAATTTCTGCCAATTATCCCTTCAGCGTCTGTACACAGCCATTCACTTCAAATCAGCAGACAGCAACTTCACTTACAATTAGAAATCTCAACAACTTCCATGTGCCCTCCTATCCTTCCAATAAAGTGAACAAAGAAGCAGCAGAGGGAGCAAATAACTTAAATTTCACAGCCTATAACTAACTTAGTGCCTGATCAAGGGATGTGTCACTCTACAGCCTTGCACCTAATTAGCCTTCCAGATGAGCAGTTGCAGCCTAATTGTCAGGGGAGGAAATCCAAGTTAGTAAAAAAAATCCTCCTGTACACACCAGTCATGTCTTATGCTTAGGTACCAAATCTGACCCACGTGGCTTCCCATCTTCCACTCCTCTGGCTACCACCAATGCACTGCCTCCAGACTGGAACAGACACTGCGATGGCAGTGCCACCATCCAACATCTGGGGAACAACCACCTTCACATCCCACATGGGGAGAAGGAAAGCTCTGACCACAGTGACCATTAAGTGCCTGAAAAATGGATGTCTCCATCTTACAGCAGAGACAAATGGCAGACACCTGTCAGGGATGGTCAAGGTGTAGCTGACTCTGCCTTAGAGAAGGGATGACACAGATAACTTCCTGAAGTTACCCTCCAGCTCTGCATCTCCTTGGCTTTATGATGGTAACAGCGTTGAGACCTGTAACTTGTAACTCCTCCTGATTTAAGATCCAGACTGCTGAACAATAAGGCCATGGACCTTGATTCCACTTACAATTAAGATCTGGAAAAGAAGAACACTCTAAGCAACAAGAAAACCTGACAACAACTGGACAGACTGAGAATGCACTATTAAATCAAAGAGGAAAGATGTGCCCAGCTCTGCTAACTACAATACCCTAAGTCAGTTTTGAGCAAAAGAAATAAAAAGAGCTAACAAGGAGTTGAGTGCACCTGCATCCAACACTATAAGAACTGGCAACTTAAAGAATTCAGAATTAAATTACAACAATCGGAATCAGGCAGGACCATCCGCATATGGCCCACGTCAGTTGTGAAAACAACCTGAGATTCCACTTGGTCCTGGCACCTGCAGCATGTATTTGCTCCCAGCTTCTTTGGTTGCCACACAGAAGACGGCTTTTGACTGCACTGCCAATATAGAAATTACATCACGTTACTGTCCCAGTGCCTGATACGATCTGCTAGATGAAATCTGCAATCAGAGCATTAGTGGCATTTGTATAAACTTTAAGGTCTGTGAAAGGCCCCAGCAAGACAAAGTGTAGTATTTGTACACACTGGCTGTGCTTGAAATGGAAAAATAGAGAGATCTGTACAGAAAATACATGCAAATGCACCATATTATTGTCAGAAGTAGTAGTGGCGGTAACAATACTGAGATTTAACACCCATATACTGAAGAGTCAAGGAGCTGCCATTTGTGCTCAACACAGCCAAGACATATGGGTAGATATATATATATGATTATTCACCTTTTGCAGGTAATAAAGTAGGAAATAGTTGCTAAATAAGTTGCACAAAGGCATCTACTCATGCCATGGTTTATTCTCACTTCCCCAGATCCCCATAGTTGGCTGCTGATCCCTGAGGCTGGGGTTCCCATATTAGTTGCCTTATGTTTGATACCTTGGCTTCTGCATGCAAACCTGATAAACACTTGCAACTCTGTAAAATGCATATTTCTGCACATCAGCTACATGTTTTTCTTAAGAAGAACATGCTCTGAGATGGATGTGTTCCATCAGCGAATGTGATGTGCATGGTCTGCATCCAGTGCTGTGTCCTAAAACCTCTGACTGGGACTGCAGCACAAAATGAATCCAGGCTGCAACATCAGTTATGTTCAACAGCTGCAACCATTAAAAAACAAACAAACAAAAGACCTTTGCAGAAAACATATAAAGGCTTTGCCGTCTGTAAGCAACCTGCAGAATGCCCTTTCAGGAGCCTTGATGCATGAGTGTACTGGTCAGCTGTCTCTGGAGGACTTCTCAACTTGTTTCTTACTGAAGTAAATGGCTCCTTTCTGTATTGCTCCAGATCAAAACTCTTCCTCAAAACACAAAAAGACAATTATTAAAAACCCCAAATCTCTGTTCCACTTTGTTCATCTATCTACATTTTACTGAAAGTATTGTTAAAAGCATGGAAATATTTTTTCCCTGGCTTGCTTTCTTCCTTACTCACTTAAAGCTAAGACAACTTTTTTTCCCCATTCTGATTGTGCCAGGGGAGGTTTAGATTGGATTATTAGGAAAAATTTCTTCACTGAAAGGATTGTCAAGCGCTGCCCAGGGAAGTGGTTGAGGCATCATCCCTGGAGGTATTTAAAAGAGATGTAGATGTGGCGCTTGGGAACATGGTTTAGTGGTGGGCTCGGCAGCATTGGTTTAATGGTTGGACTCAATCTTAAAGGTCTTTTCTAACCTAAGTGATTCTATGCTTCTATGAAATTTATCACTGCCTCTGCTTAAGCACTGACAAGGAATTCTATGGATTTGACACCAAAAATAATACACCAGCACCAGCACGGGGGTGTCAGAACAGATCTTGGAAAAAATGTTTGAGAACATCAGTAGTGGAACAGGCAGCTGGAGTATGTATTTTGAAACACACTAGCTACATATATTTTAAAGTTACTGAGCACAACATAACATGTTTAGAGTTTGAAGGAACATAGAAGAAAGTGCTGCAAATTAAGAATGATTTTTATACGCTGAAATAAAAATTTCTACCACTTCTACACAGAATGATCTACACAAAAAGATCTAAAACATCCATTTGGAGTGGAATATTTTGGACTGAATTCTGCTGTCAGAAAACATTGCTGGCATCTCCCTTTGCCTTGAAAAATGAACGCTGTGTCAAAATCTCATACTTAGCTGTGATGACTCTGGAGTTAGAAAACACTGACCTCCAGTAAGGGTATGAACATCTCCTTCAGCACAGAACTTTTCCCATGTGAAGATTCTCTGCTTATTGCTCCTTCCTCACCCATCTGGACACTGTATCCAGAACAAAGCCTGGGAAGGGGATGACCACGCACACAAATATTCTCTCGCTCTACTACCTATGCAACTCACAAAGAAGTCACGTAAAAGATTATAAGACCCCTCTGGTGCAGAGGACAACTTTCTCGCTAAATGCTGCTGGGGAAAGTCAAGCCAAGTTGTCCCGGTGCTGCAGAGGAAGAAGAGGGCAGCACAGAGGCATCCAGAAGTATGGCTGCACCCCACTGTCCAGCCAAGCTAAGCCCATGCCAGCAAACAACTCCAGATCACGGGGACTGCTCCAATCCCTGATGCACTTCCTGGGAGGACCAACAGATTTTAGCGAGCTTTGGCTCAGCCTCCAAGGAGGACAGCAGGGGTACTTCCACAACAGACTACTCTGTGGGGAGGAGGGAGCTGCACTATCAGATGTTTTTATTCTGGTGAAGCCAACATGTAGCTGTCTGAGGGAACAACCCCCAGGGACTTAGAACCCTTTGTCCCCTTGCTGCAGCTCCAGAGCAAGGACTTTATTTTAAGCTTTTGCTTACATAAACAGTCTCTGTGAGACCACCTCAACAACAACTTCTGAATGAGTCCCTTGAACACATGTTTAAAGAGTTATCCTTTGCTGCAACAGACTATGTGACTTTTTTTCCCCCAGATATACCTGACCTGACACCATCTCAAGCCAATCGCAGGATTCATTGGCCTGGGATCATATCAGCTTGTCATCACTGACTGAGCAACAGATAAACACAAATAATTTGATTCAAAGCTGTACACCATCCCATTAAAGAAAACCTCTGTTACAAACTCTGTAATAAATTATACCAGATGTACCTCCAGTAGTTTCACAATTTATACACTTTATTCCAAAAGAAAAGGTGATGAATCTATAAAAAAATCCTTTGAAAATTAATCTTGTAATTGCAAAAATTTAGTGACGTTTCCAAAAAGAAACATACATTCTGAGTTAAAATCTCATTTTTACTTTCACTGCAGTAAATCAAGAGTAGTTTCAATACAAGCCATGAAGCTGCTTTGACGTAAAGTTCTTGTGAAAGCAGTTTAGACCCAGGACGCTCCAGAAATCACTCATGCATCTCATTATTAAATAATTATGATATAGCTTCTACTTTCAAGAAACATTGCAATAAATCCGGGGTGGTTCATGAATCTCCTAAAATGCAAGTGTAAAAGCAGTCAGCACACTGACACACAACTCAATATCAAATTGCTTGTATTTATCTCCTACACAAACTATTGCCTCTCCTGTTTGATGGGTGCCTCCAGAGAGTGATTCATTCCAGCAACCTTAGATATCAATCTTAGGAGATGAATCACCTCTCAGAGGTGTCCAGCTCTCCTGCTCACTTAGGAAGCTAAGACAACTTTCTTAATACTTACTGGCACTTACATTTAGGTGCACCTGGATGAGTCCAAATCTGACTCTCTCAGGCTCAGTCCATGGCAGCACTGCAGTACATGCATTAAGCACATGCTTCAATTTCCTTGCCTGACTCAAAGCCTAATTAAACATGTTTGAGGAAGGGTGGGTTAAAAGAACATTTTACAGGTAAGCAGCTGGGGCAAAAGTAAGTATTTATCACTGCATTGTTGCATTTTGTAACGCCAGGAGATACTTCTGACTTGGGGCAATAGCTGGGTCTTACCCCTGCCTTTCCATGATGGCATGGTTGGGGTAAGTCTCCTCCACGCAGTGTCTGTACAACCCACCTGGCTTAGGCACTTGCACACATGCTGGTGCTGATGCTGTGCTTGGAAGTGAGGGCTGGCCAGACTGAGATGAAGACATGTTCTCAAAAGTATTTGGTGGTTGTGGTCTTAGCTTGATACACACCTCACATGCTCCAGAACCACTCGGCCCATGCGCTAACCCTTCCTGGCAGTTGTCTCTGCTCCACTTCTTTCCACATGAGCAGCACTTTCTGATCAGTGATCTGCAAAAGTCTGGGTGCCTCTTTACTACTGAAGGAGCCTTCTTGCCTGCATTTCACTCCAGTCCAGGAGTCAGCAGTTTCTGTGGTTCTACCAGAAAGTATTAAGGAATCCACAAACCTCAACTGCTTCAAAACTGCCAACACTGCTCCCGTGCTCTTCCCTCAGCACACGGGTCCACAGCCCAAGTTGCTGCGGCATCTGTTCCAAGTGACCTCCCCATGCCTGGGAAGGACAGGGGGGACAGGCACAGTGCTCTTGGGAAGCTGGCTGCCCTACGCCATTAGGATTCGTTGGGAATCTCTGCTAAAATCTTTGCTGATCTGTAAAACTGGCTGCATACGCTCACATTTAATGTATGCGTCTGGTATTAGTTCAGCTTGGCCAGCTTCATTCCTAGCAAGAACCTTTCCATTTTCAGCCTGTCGGATATGACAAGTGCTGTCATGTAGTCACTTCCAGTCTATTGCCCTTTTTTCCTACAACAACTGGATTTTCCCTCCCTGAGGAAACAGGCAGTGCAATATTTGACAGTGCTGCTGCAGCCTGGCACAGCAAGAAAGTTAAGACCAGACTGAACAGAGGCATCTGACAGCAGTTGGGACTGGTTAAGTTGGTGTCAAACACAGCTTGTGAGATGTCTTAGACCCTACAGGGTAGGGATAGTCTTTAATCCTCTGCATTCACTGCCTGGCATGACATGAGCCTGGTCTGTGCTGGGAGCTCTCAGGAAATAAAGAGCAGCAAATCACCCCATTTAACCAGCACAGAAAGCCAGCTCACCCAGCTGTAATGCTGCTCCATTAAAAGTAAGTGACTGTATGAATTACATTATCACACATGCTAAAATCTGGTGCTGTGCAACAGCAGTGGACCGACATAAGCAGCGGGTCTGTTCGCTGCTTCAACTTTAAGGCATTTTTGTCTCAAGACAGAAACACCAGGTAACTACCAAGCCTGCAGAATTCTCAGTATCACACATGTACTCCCAAGGAAAATGACACAAACTATTGCCTGCTTTATCAAAATCCAGCCCCATTTGTAATTTAAGCCAGCCTGACCAAGGTAAATTGAAGAACTGGAAGTCATGCTCTGATGACAAGCACTGAACCACGCCTCTTGCTTTGTTTTTATCCTGGATGTAGCACTGAATTTAACTCACAAAAAGGAATCACATTTTCATTGCTGGTCGGCATAACAAAGCTCAAACCAGAGACAGCACACACCTTGCAATTTTACGGCTCAAGTGTTCACAACAATGTACCACACCTGGTGGGAAAAGAGTTCATTTCTGGCAGAACAAGCAACTTTGGAAAGTACCACTCAGCTCTTTAAAGCAACTGACATCGAAAACAATGAACTTGCAAAAGTGCAGTTAAAGCCTGAGTTATTGGCAGACATTTAAAACAAAAACTCGAACCTGAACATTAGGAATATTTTTTAAAAAGCTTTCCTTTCGACCTTTGATTTATACTGCATACATACCCATTGTATATTTTCAGCATTTCTATCAGAGCCTTCCATCTGCATCACAGCTATCAGCACAGTCATATCGCATGCTGGACAACATCAGCACATTTCCAGTTGACACAAAAGTGTGATGTGAAGTTAGTGTACACTTTTAAAGGAATGAGGCTGTCATGTCTGATCAAGAGCATACAACAGATTTCACAATTTCTGTCTTGTGAGTTTCGTATTAAGGTACTGCTTTAGAGCTGACACTTCTGAAAATAAGGAGCGGGGGGGAAAGCAGTTCAAGGGAACAATTGCTATCTTAAGCTGAGGGACAGCAAGTACAAAAAAGTTGGTGCCTCTGTCTTTAAAGCGAGAGATAAATCTAGAGCACAATATTAAAATACTACAGAAAATTCAGTAACATTACATGGTCCCAACTTCACATAATTTTAAAAGCCAGAATTGAAGTACAACTACTTTATCAGTTGTTCACATTTCAACATTTGTTTCTTCATCAGAAATCATTCACACCGAAGTTGAACACAAGCAATAGAAATTTAACTGCATTTATCCCAGATCAAGTTAAAGTGCTAAAAATGCTACCCAAGCATTAGGTACTTTAAAAATACACATATACAAACACACACATTCACACTAATTTGCATGGAACGGAGCAGGAGGAGCATGCAAAATAAATTCCTGCCTACGGTTCAATATACAGGAAAAAAAGCATTTACCGTCTGGCAAAGGCGAATTTAATTCAGAAACATTGTAAGACGGTAATGGTGCCACTCTTGCTGAATGTTTCTTCATCCTTTGAAACTGCTCTCCTCCTCAGACGTTCACTTGGTCTTTAGTCTGCATCGCTTTTGGCCCCGTGTACTATAGTAAACACTCGGCTATGTCTAGTGGCTAGATGTTGTTCTTGAGATGCTGCAGTAGGCTATGAGTACTGATTTGCTGTTTCCCTGGGAAACCATTTGCAACACATTCAAACAATGCTTGACCTCCGCTAACACTTTTCTTTCATTCAATTGTTAAGTGCAGCAGATAAAATATAAATATATTAGCTATTGCGCTTTGTAAACTTGAAAGCGTGGCAGCCCCTTTGCATGAAAGGAAGGATTTCACATCAAATATCTGCGCTGTGTTAGCAAAGCAGACGGGAGATTTCTCAGACAACTGCAAGGGAATTATGCAACGCAATTTTCTGGTTCCTTACACTGTGACAATATATGGATGAATACAGAAATTATTCTAAATAAACTCTGAATAATGTAACTCCTATAGAGCTGCTAAATCAGGAATGCCTTGGGCAAAAGAGCCGGTAACATCCAGCTCTGTATCTGATAACGAAGCAATGGTATTGCAGGAGTCTCTTTCTCTTCTCTTTTAATGCCCTACAAAAATAGCCACAACCAGGAGATATATGTAAGTCACGGCTGGTCTACATTTCTTCCTCGCTTCCCTTGGGGCAGCTGAGGACATTTTTGTCCCTCTTTCCCTGACATCTTCCCTCTGTTCTACTCCCTTAAAAATTATTATTATTATTGTTATTGTTGTTGTTGTTATTGTTATTATTGGAAGTTGTTCACTTGGAGCAATGAGAAAGTTTCACTGAGCAAACCAGGGACAGCTCTTGGAAAACCCCATCCACTTGTGTAACCCGGCACTATGCTGGGAGCTTTCTTTGCCAGGAGGTGGTTACCAACACCTCTTAAGAGCCCTGGCTTCAGCTTTTCACCAAGAGAACTCTTATCAAGTCTTATACAAGAATTTGTAGGTAGAAAGTTTTACCATTGACATTCAAAGTATCTGCTATAGCAACTACGGGAAATAAAAAGGAAAAGGACAGAAAGGCAGCTTAGCTCTACCAGAATCTGCTAGCAAAGCTGTTGAATTTTTAAGGGCCACAAGTATATAGCTTTCATCTACAGTCTTTGTGCCTTTGATAGTAACTGAGAGTGGGGATTCCTGGCCTGGGGCTTGGTCCTCCATCCCCTACTATACCACAAAACAGGGTGAAGTCATAAGCTGTAAGGAAGGTCATAAAGTGATTTGAAAAGGATCAGGAACCACTGACCTAGAATGTCATGTGCTGGGCTTCCTAAAGCAGCCTGCTGGGATCTCACATGTTTTACACAGGAACAAGTACCGTGCCTGGGGTATGTGTGCAAGGACTGTTCTCTTCACTCACCCATAAGAAGCCAGGACAAATGGAGGAGCAGAGGGGAGGGAGCAGAGTCCTGGATGGATTATTCTTCGGATGCAGCCATAGAAGAGCCTGGCACATGCGGAGAACTGACCTATGGAATCCTAATGGATGAGGCAGACTGTGATGCCACTGTACCCAGAGGGGAAGGAAATGAATCTTAGGTCTTTGGGGCAATCAAGCCAGCAGTGTAGGACATCATTTTAAAAGCATGATCTTGCCCTCCACATCCCTTTAATGCTGCTCTCTTATTCCTCTTTGGGAGACAGAGTGGCCTGCAGTCTGTATTATTAGGGTGTGGTGACACAGTAAGGAAGGGACAGTGGTTAACCCTATGGAAAGGAAGGAGAAAGTACTCATCACCTCCCCCCTCAAGGCTGTCCTGCCCCAGTGTCGAGTAGCTGGGACACACTACGGAAGTAGTACAGGAAAGAGTAATGGCTACAGCTGCCTAGATTTCCACCCAGCATGTTCTCTCCTGGAAGGCTTGGAGCTCTCCTTTAGGATCTTCATTATACCCCCTGTGACTGACAAGGCTCTCCACCATGACAGTCTTTTCCAGAGCAGCATACTGCACTGCATAAAGCCAACCACCTTTTACTGCTTATATGCATGCAGAGGATTTCTAGCACTGTGTAACAACACTTCCAAAGAAAATTATCTTCCCAATTTGCAGAAGGAATTTTATTCTCCCTCCAAAGAGCTCAAAGTCAGTGGACTTTGTGATAGAGTAATCACTGGTGAAGTAATTGCTAGCTCCACAATCACAAGGCTATCTATTAATACATGTCTAGTCCTTGAGTATTTATATAATATAAACAACATAATAATATAACACAGAGATTGTTTTTAGAAAACCATTTCTGCAAATAAGAGCTTATAATGGAATCATTAACGAACCTTAACAATGGTGAGGATGAAACGCATGAGAAAATGTCAAGCAATTTGAGACGTTTCTTTCAGACAATTTCAACATTAACAGTGGAACGTGACTGCATCTAAAAGTTGTTGCATATTTTTTCCAAGGAAAACCAGGCAGTGTTTTAACACTGTAACTCAGAGGCCATATTCAAATCCACAAAGCACTCTCTCAAATACCTACCCAAAAAATCTCTGCTTTGTACAACAGTTACAAGAGAAACAAAGCAGATACAAACCCACTCTGAAAATGTGTGATTGGTACCTATAACTCCTATCAAAGTTTGCGGCTTGAAAAGCATCAGCTTCTCTGGCTACACAAGCAAAAGATTTGGCCATCTGTTTCTGCTCTTACTATGAATAGCTGATTGCATTTCTGTATGAGATGCTATTCATATAGGTCCTCTGATCCTTCCTATGTACTCTCTAAGTGTGCTGGAGAAAAGAATAATGAGTAGAAGTGAGAGAAGCAAGCTCTGTCCCTCTCTCCTGAGGGACATTAGGCACAAATCCATCCACCAGTGGAATGTGATGTTCAAATTTACTAGGATGGCATGGTAGTTACTCCACAGACTGCAAGTCAACATGAAATCTGTGGTCTTGTACCATCTTACTTACCTCATGTTTATGTAAGGCACCACAGTGGGGAAATGTGGGGAAATATGGGGTTCCCCCCGCCCCCCCCCCCCCCCAGTTCAAAAGTAAACTAGTTTCCAGGTACCTTTGAAAAAGATTTTAATATGTTGATGCTTGCCTCAGGTTCTGCACTTTCAGTCTCCAACATGTTAAAATTTTTCTTATTTGCAGGGAGTGGAAGGTGTGTGATACCCGGAAATCTGGCTCACGATTTCCCTGACCGTGAGCCCCAGATCACCATCAACCACTGCCGAGTGTGCCTGCTCAGCAGCCTACAGTTAGCAAAACCCAGTACAATCCCATGCTCCACACAATCAATCTACATAGCTAAATAACCAATCTATCTACATATTGAATTATTTTCACTCAGGGAGTCCCCATTTGTCAAGGAAACATGCAGTATGAATTATAGCAGTGTAAATTATTTAGCATGTAACTATACAGTGTAAATGATAACCCAGGCTGCAGGCTCGCAACCTCCACATCTGTTCCTAGTTAAGGCAAACACCATTAAGACACTAACCAAAGCTCTCAAGACAGCAGGAGTATCCACTCCCTTGTACCAGTTTTATTGTAAAAGATAATAACTGGATAAGGCACATTTCAGGAGAGATTCCTCATCCCTGGTCAAGAGTCCCAGCAGCTGGAGGCATCTGAACTGCACCCAGACTGCTTCCTACCACCCTCCTTGTGCAGGCACAGCGCACACTGCCTGCAGCAGTCTCTGTCCCCTGGCTCAGTAAATATTAATCCAGACAAGAGCACGGGGAAGCTGAAGCTGCGAGTTTGCTGACTCACTAACCAGACAGCAAACCAGTGCTGGAAGCACAGTCAGAATTAGAGTGCTGAATCACAGCCACTAACAAGTACTCCACGCTTGCAGCAGAAAGGGGCTGATGCCGTCAAAACACACACTGTTCTCTTGGCTTACAACATCTCTACTTGCAGTAGTTAGTCATACATGTTTAAGGGACCTACTGCAAAAGTAAAGGCTGTTTACTCTTCTTCACTGAAGATGTAACCTACATCAAAAGCTGTAGTGGAACTTCAGGTAACCACAGGTTTATCTTAAGTTTGAGCCCCACATGAACGAGTGCTTGCAACAAATTGCACTCCAGCCACAGATGTACTCAGTTTCTGCTGACAGAACTGGCAAGAGTAAAATCATTTGGAGGTTTGCCTTGTGGTAAGATACAAAGGATAAGGTGCCCATGAAGGACACTACACCATCCCGCATTGCTAGTTGGTTGTGGTGTCTATAGTCTTCATCAAAGAATAAATAGAGCTATGTCAGGTTCCATATGGGGAGCTTTTTTTTTCTCCTTACGGGAAACAATTAACAACTAAAATTACAATATTAATATAAATCTGATTGGGATCGACAGAATATCTGATCCAGAGAAGATGGCAAGTGTGCTATGGCTCCAGGGAGACAGAATCATCTCAGCTAAAGGACAACAGTTGCACAAGTACACGAAACAGCGAACTTCCACATTGAGAATGAGATTTGCCTCACTTGACTTTAGACAATGAAGTCTGAACCAGCTATACCAAAATCTGTATGGTAAACTGTTAACTCTAGAAGACAACCCACTTGGTTTCTCTTAGATGTCTACTGCAAACTGAGATAAGTAACACCCTGAAGGCACCCACTTCTTCCCACTGACTATGATGGCGGTGAGGTGACTTGCTCACACCTGGTCACCTGGCTTTTAGACACCCTAGTTAGGACAGATGCTCCCAATGGGAAACACTCTGTGTGAATGCCTGATAAAAGACATGAAAGGACTTTCTTTGACTCTAATCAATTTTGGAACAGCGTTCCAATCCAAAACTATAGTCTTCATTGGTTTTGAACACCACTAATTACAAGATCTGTATGAAATCCACTTTGCATATGTCCCTGCAGCCGACAGGTCAGTCCATTCCCAGTCACCAGACTATAAGACTCTCATAACCATGACTTTTACTGGCTCTTCCAGGCCAAGCATGTGTTTTAAGATGACAAGCTAAAAGGCCATTATCAAGTTTATTTTTTTTTATACTGTTGGAATATAAATAAGATGCAAGATGCAGAAGAGACAAACAAACTGAGATCAAAACAGATGTATCCTACAAAAGGGATTTTTATGTATAGCAGAGTCAAGGCTTTAATTTGAAACTTTACCTTGGTTCTAGCAAAATCAGAAGCATACAGCAAGTGTCACTTAATTCAAACAACAGACTCAATTCAAAACAACTTCCAAGGCTTGCACAAAGAAGAACCATACATCTCACTGCTGTGCCCAGTCACACCATATGGATTTTAAAGAATCAAATCCTGAATTCTTTACTCTCTCTTAACTCCCACTGGCTTAAATGCTGTTGGATACCTCTACTCAGCCACCCAGAGTATCAGCTCTGCTCTGCTCAGCATCCCATTAACACCTACTAGGCATGTTGCAGTCCTTCAGCCCCACTAGTGTGTGCTTACACATTGTGTGGTGTGGACAAGACTGTGCACACCTTTTCTCTTTGTGCCATCTGCAGGAGTGACAACTGTCTCTGCACACATCCAGTTGCTACATGACCAAACACATGACTCCACCACAGAGATACGACAATTCCCTAAGTGTAAATTAACCAGCGCCCACAAGCCCATACTCACGTGATAAATGCCAGATTCATACACCTGCAGAAGCAGGGATGCACAGCGCAGTGCAGCCTCAACTCAAGAGTATTTAAGTGTTTGGAGTGTCCCACTCACTTGTTCAAAGTAATGGTATCCTCCATCGCCTTACTGATGTATGGCATAAAAATCACACGTCAGCCATGGTGAGTTCCTGCCTCTCTTCTCCAGATCTTCTATCCAAAGAGCCAGAGTCAAATGAGCAATCCTGCAATAGCATTCACCCTGGGAGCTGCTGCTCCCAGTCATCACTTGGCTTGTAGTAGAAAGACTGCCTTAACCTTGACTTCCCTAATATACAGGTATGATTTATTTGAGAATATTCATACTAAAGGCACACTAAAGACTCATATATTTTGTTCACTGAGGCAGAAACTGAACTTTACCAAAATTCTCTGGTATTGTGTAAATACCACAAAGCAGAGTACTCACTGCCTGCTAAAATCTCACCTAATAACTGCAAAAAATACCTACTGAATCTGAAGAGATTTTTAATTCCCTTGGGGGCTGGATGTTTATATGCTGATCTCTACTTTGTGTTAACATGGATTGCTATTTTCAGTAATCAGCCCAGGAATTCACTTTTTCATACCCACCCTTTTTTTCTAATGGAAAAATACCATGTGATCTATTTTTAAGCTTCCCAAGCAGGCAATTTCCAGAAATAAGATTAACAGCACCAGCTAAACATCTACTCAAACATGATGATATGAAGATTTGCAGTGGTACGCAGCTGTCATCCAGGACAAGAAAGCTTCTCCATGCTGCCACAAGCAAAGGCCTTTTCAGCCTGCCACGTCCCACAAGACCTCAAGGCACTGCTGCTAACCAGCTGACAGCTTGACTCTGGCCAGCTCCCACACCCTACAAAACCAGTTCAAAAAGACTCAGATCACTGACAGCCAGCTGTGTCTTGGCTAACAGAGGCCAGATCCTGGGTGTACCTGAAAAGCTCCTAATAGTTTTGATGCTACCAAGTAGGTAAGATGTTATACATCAGCACAGTATGTTGCATACTAACAAACCCAAAGCATCTGATGATTCCCCCCCCGCCAGAATCAGCACACACTCCCTGAAGTACTCAAGTGATTTGAAAGTACTAACATCTTCTACTGCAGTGCTTTCAGAAAGCTTTTTGTTTGCTATGGGATTTTATAGACCTGACACCTAGTGCTTCCCTGGGAAGCACACGGATTAAAATTTCAATTAAAATAAATCTTAGATTTTCCTTAATCATGCAACTTTTGAAACATAAACCACCCACCCGCAACAACCAGGAGATACACGCTAATGTCTCCAGAGCTGGCAATGCAGCTTCTTAGGATTTTTTATTTTGTTGTAACATGAAAATACCATATAGTGAGAAATACTAAGCTTCAAATGCAATTAAAGATACAAGGCAAAAAAAAAAAAAAAAAAAAAAAATTATTGGCATAGAGATCTGTTCTTGAATTTCAATAGAAGACATTTAGTGTTTCATGGAAACAGCAAATTATCAACTTAGATGCATCTTCAATATTTTGACATTATAAAAGAAACAAGACATGGATTTCAGGTTGACAAGAATATTAAAAGTTACCTCTAATATTAGAAACTCATTCATATTTACAGAAAAATCAGAAGAATGAAAAAAAGCTGCTCAACAAAAAAACTAAAAGGATTCAAGAGGAACTTTATTTCAGCATCATGTGCACTCTGCAGCTACCAGCCTCAGAGTCTCTGCCAGGTTGAATGGATCCTGCTGTCCTAACCTGAATCAACAAAACAAAACATGTTTAGTACTCCATCATAAACTTCAGCTTAGGGGCTTTACCAACAACCAGGTATGGCAAAGAGCAAGAACCTCATGAGGAACACACAGAAATCCCATCTGTATCATGCACAGACCTCGTCTGAGAAACCAGAACTCACCAGACTCCCTACAATACAGCCTACCTGCTTGAGGTAGGAGGATCTGGTTCATTTGAGAGGCAGTGCTGGCAAAATGGTAGAGCTATGAGATCATGCCATGAGCTTCTGAAAAACTACCTGGGTAGCCTTCTGCTACCCAGCATCTGGGAATCCCCCATCAAAAAGTTACCTGAATTTCAAACTCCTTCCAAGTTTAATTGATTAGGAGAAAGGTTCCTACTTCAGCCTGGCCACTCTGAAACTCATTGGCAGTAAAACACAGCACAAGTAGACAACTGACACACAGCCCACTCAACAACAAATAACAAATCAGGTATCAATTTCAAATATCCAATACAGGCTTTCCAGACAGAATAATAAAATCAGATGCCCTACACTTATACTGTTTTTTCTCCCCCCGAGGAAAACAGCTTAGATGTAATTGCATGTCAGATAATTATTTGTCTTCCCAATGCTTTATTAACAAAGCTGCCACTAGTGAAATAAGCTGTCTCCATTTTCTGGTTCTGCAATTACAAAGTGCCTCTTCTTTACCACAAGAGAGCATTTGAGTTGAGAAAACATCCATTCTGTATTTGTCATCGTGACTGTAGAGCACGTCAGTGAGACAGTAAATCACTTCTCACATTTGTTATCTTTTGGGTAGCCAGCAGTTAATTAGATGGCTTAGGGCTTTTTTCAATACCACAACTGGAATAGCATAGCAGGCTAGAAATCCAGGGCTGGCTAGTCCCAAAATGTAGCCACCCGCGTGTTCCTGTCTAGGCAGGTTCTGCTGTAGGGGTAGGAGCTTGCACCATCCAACACCGCCACCCTTACCACCCCAGATGGCACCGCAAAGTTCCTTGGATGAAGAAATGTGACCAATTTTTAGGACAAATTACAGCATGAGATGATGTTTGTTGGCATGTTAGTGGTGCTGCATTACATTTCAGAGCTCCTCTAATTTTAAAGGCTGGGTACAGAATTCATGGAGCTTTTGAAGCAAGATCTGAAGCTTCAGAAAGGATCTGAAACAGGACTAAAGCAATCAGAGGTCTAAAAAAAGCTCCACAGTCTGCGTATGAAGATGGAACAAACTGGGGTCAAACAACTTAAAGAAGACAGAGGGGAGACAGCATGTCATCTTCAGGTGTGTAAAAGAAAGAAAGGATTAATTATGCACGACTGTGTTGACGGGGCCAGGAGCAAGAGACTTCAAATGCCTTAATGGAAAGTTCAGTGGGACAGCAGGCCAACTGTGTAACAAGCAGAACAGTAAACCACTAAATGAGATGATTCCAGGTACACAATCGCCATTGCAGGAGGGTTTTCAGACCAGGCTGTCCGGCATGGATGAAGCAGAGTTGATTGTCTCAGAGCTTGAGGACAGAGTAGGTCCACTTTCTATGATAAAATGATTGTGATAAATAATTTTACCTCTCAATGAAGAACAAATGTCCAGAAGGTGCTAAATATACTCAGAAATACCAATTTTTCAATGCGTCTACATTTGGGTACTTAAGCCCTCCTGAAAGTAGAGGTCTTGCACTTCATGTAGCTTGTCCTATTCATTCACTCCACCTATATTCATCAAGCAACACTGTGCTAATAATAAAAACGTACTACTAATAAAAACTAGCTATTATTAGCTGAGCTAATAATGAAAACTAGGGTGAATGAAACATACTGTGAGCTCAGAATGGGTGTCAGAAGTAGGATGCTCTGCAGAATTCCCAAATAAACATCTTGTCACTGCAGCCAAATCACTGCAAGTGGTGTTTTCCAACCTGTACATCACAGTCAACTCAGGACCACTATTGAGGACAGGCATGAAATGTTAGAAAAGCAAGCCTGCTGCCAGCCAAGTACCAGGTATTATGTGAGCTTCTGTGCCTTCTTTGGCAGGAAGTTAGATCTCTACAAGTCAAAATAGCTTGACACATACTAATGTAAGACTCTGGATTTTAGAAGATTCCCAAGGCAGATGTGAAGCCTTGTGAGAGACTCCTATGGCAGAGCATCACGGCTTCACAGAGAATGACCATGAACAAGCCACTCTGTGTCCCAGTTTGCCTTCAAGAGCTGACGTTGAACATGCAGTGTAGCAGCTTTTGAAGGAGAACAAAGTGACCAAGTCCTGATTCAGTGGGGATTCTGGCTTAAAGCCCTACAGTAAGATTAATTTCCAGCAGCTCTGAGAGTTAATCATAAACCTACCAGCCCTTGGTTTCTGCTATTTTATTTTAAAGCATTTTTATTTTCCATTTTAAGTGCTGATTTGATGCCAGGGTGGCTTTGCTTCTGCAAAATTCCAGCAACATTTACTTACTGATGATGAAATAACAGCCCAAAATCTCAGCTGCAAGACATCAATGCCTTACTCCACCACAGCTAGCCCTTGGAGTTAGCAGTTAAGTAACTGTGGCTGTAAAGGCTCAGCACAAAATGTCTTCCAGCACCCACAGAGCTTCTTTGAAATCAGTGATCTCTGCTGAATGTCAAAGTCCATCTGCACTCATCAGCAGGGGTACCACAGAGGATGCTCATGTATAGCTGGTCCAGCACAAAAGAGACCCCATATGAGTTTAATTCACCCTCTTTTTTTCCCCCAGAATTTGGGTCCACATTTAGAAAAACCAAACAAATGAAAAAACAGATGACAAATTCAGGTAGTACTAGTCTGAAAAATAACCAGTGCTGAAGTTCAAAAGAACTGTTTTGAACAGTAGCAACTTTAGGAATTTTCTTGCAGAAATTCTCTACAAATTCTTTAGGGGAAAAAAAAAAGTAAAATCCTTGCACTATAGAAATTAAAAATTTTGGTACTAAGAAATCTCCAGCCTTTTGTGAGTACTTCTTGTCTAATCTTCATATAATCCTCCCTAAAACCTTTCAGTGTAAATCTCTGTTACGTGCAACATCGCATTAGCAAGACAATGAAGATAACACAAGAGAAGTCTACTGAGCAGCATTATGGGATTAAGGAAGGATTAAACAGTTGTGACAATGAAAATGTCGAAGCTGTGTATTCACCATAATTAGTCTGGTTTCTAATACTCTCCCTGGGTCAGTTACTCAAGTCCCTGGACTGTCCCACAGGGCTGTGCTTGGTGTGATGAGTGGTGGCAGGACCCAGCCATCATCTCATGACTGGGGACGATTTTCCAATGTAAGAAGAGGGACACAGACCCTGTTCTTGACATATATGAAAAGCTGAATGCACATGCACCAAATAGTTAATAAAAGTGAAACGTGCTCTTCCTAGAGAGATTAGCTCTGCATTTCTTTAGGGTAATGATACCCTTTAGTAATGTGGTTATGGTTACCTGAAGGGTCTCTTTCCCAAAGAGGAACTGGCAGCCCCATGCACAACAAACCTCTTTCAGGGATTCTTTGACAGCTCACCCTTCCCACACATACCCCCATCATGGGCCAGAGAAGCAGACACACCCCTACAGCAACATGTCCTGGGGCCCAGCCCCATGCAAACCTGCTTTACCTGGTGGAAATGGGAATTACTGTTCTAAGTAGTCTCCTCAGGTCCTCACTCTACTTACGGAACTGACTTGTTGTTCAAAGTGAAATTGCTCCAATCATAGAATCATGGAATCATTTGGGTTGGAAGGGACCTTAAAGATCATTTAGCTCCAACCCCCTGCCATGGTTGCTCCAAGCCCTGTCCAACCTGGCCTTGAACACTTCCAGGGATGGGGCATCCACAGCTTCCTGGGCAACCTGCGCCAGTGCCTTATCACTCTCATAATGAAGAATTTCTTCCTAATATGTAATATAAATCTACCCTCTTCCAGTTTAAAGCCATTCCTCCTTGTCCTGTCACTACATGCCCTTGTAAAAAGTCCCTCTCCAGCTTTCCTGTTGGCCCCTTTAAGTACTGGAAGACTGCTATAAGGTCTTCCCAAAGCTTTCTCTTCTCAACCCCAGCTCTCTCAGCCTGTCTCCATAGGAGAGGGGCTCCAGCCCTCTGACCATCTTTGTGGCCTCCTCTGGACTCGCTCCAACAGGTCCAGGTCCTTCTTATGCTGGGGGTCCCAGGGCTGGACACAGTACTCCAGGTGGGGTCTCATCAGAGCAGAGGGGGAGAATTCAGTCCCTCGACCTGCTGGCAACATCAAGGGTACCCCTGCAATCTCTGCCACCTTCCAGTTTCCAAGGAAGAGATGCACCCCTGCTTCCACCAGCTCCCCAAGCAAGGTTTTACAGAGACTGAGATCCAGACCAGTGGGGGCCAGCAGCCATCCACAGACCTGATCTGCTCTTTACTTGAAAGACCAGTGCGCTCTATCCTTTAAAAATCAGGCCTTAATCTGAAATAAATTCTTACTCAATACTTAAAATCAAGCCTATTTACTGCAACACAGCACGGTATTGATCTGGTGCTGCTTTAATTTGTCAGAGGTAAATCACAGCCCACAGCAGGATCCTATTAAATTATTGGAGAGTCCATCTCCTTGTTAGGGAACACGCTGTGCTATCAGCGCTCAATCCCTGAAACAATTAATCTGGCACCCAAGTATTCCCTTATGTTCCCTACCGGCTAGTGGCATCTTCAAGCCCCTCTGCTTACAATAACTGCGTGGCAGCATGGCTCATTAATAGGTAGGAACAGGCAGGTCTGATCAGAGCAGGTCAAGTGCACAGTCCTTGAGAGACTCAGCAGGAAGGAACACAGCTTTCCACAGCCTACGGGAAGCGGTAGCCCACTCACAGCCTTATTTCTAACACCTCAACATTCATGTTAAATACCTGAGGAGGGGTTGTCCCATTTTCAAAAAATCTTTCAGCACCTGGAATCCATGTCAGTGAAAAGATGGGGGGTGGGCGGTGGGGGGTTGACTTTTTTTTTCCCCCCTGATTACTCTCTTGCAATGTTTTGCCCCAGCCATGCAACAAATCAGAGTACAACAGCTGACTTCCAGCATTTCTGAACAGGCACCACACCCTGTCCACTGCACCAGTGTACAACAGGTCTCCTCCCAGTAAGTGCTGTGCAGGGAACAGAGGGACCATGATTAATCCTAGCTCTTAAAACTTACACCATAAGGTTCCTGGTGCCATGTGAACCACACACAGCAAGCATCAGCTACCAGCTGCCCTTAACACACAGCTGATGTGTTCCACCTCTTGGAAAGTGGGTGTATTCGCTGGCACTCACAGGCGCTCTGGGCTCACCTCCCTGGCACATCCCACCAGCTCTCCTGGGCTCAGCCTCCAACACAGACAGCAGCTTGGACCATTGTGAACTGGCACTATAAAACAAGGTTGGCCCAGCAGGCCTGTGACTAAACCACTAACTTTGGGGGATTAAAAATACCAAGAGTCCAAAATCAGGCAGCAGTGCATCAACGAGGAAATATGACCTTGAAAAGAAACCACCCTCCTTGGCAGGAGATTAAAAAGGCCACAGAATTGGGGTACGCCATAGGGTGCTTTGTGGCAAGCTTCCCAAGCTCAGGCTGGGAACAGAGCTCAGATGAACAGAGCTGGGTAAGCACAAGGAAAGAACAAAAACCCCACTGCTAGGTGTGGTGTGCTTCTCAGGTGTACTGGATATTGGGGAAGGAGTCGCCTCGGAGATGCGGCAGTACCAGCGCTGCTGGCTTCTCCATGGGAGTCTTTTTGCAGCAGGATGCTGGGATCTGGCAGGAAAGGTCTTTTGGGAGCAGTGCTCCAAAGATAATGGGAATGCAATGTAATGGTACAGAGGCCCGGCAGAGCACACAGATTCTTCTGCTTCTTACAGATGTGTCTTGATGGCAAGAAAACTTTGCATTAGTTTTTCAGGCACATAAAATGCCTGTAGGCCTCACTCTGCAACAGCTTAGTACAAACGCAGTTTCCTGGGAGAGCTCAGTCAGTCTAAGAACCTTTTTTCCTCTCTCCACCAAAACTTCAAGAGTCTGATGGAGAAAAAAAACAGCAAACAACAAAAGGAAAAACAGATTTCTATGTGTCATGCTCACCCCAAGCCTCTCCACCTTGCACCACTGTGGCTTACTCAGTGATTCAAATCTGCATTTACTGGGCACGCAAACTGCTCTAATGATGTAAAGTATGTAGTGAACTTACCCTGGGGAAGCATATGTTCTCCTATATCACCTGAGCTCTGTTACAAATGGAGCTAGCCTGACCTCTCTCATATCATGCTCTCACGTGCACAGCAGCTTTTCCCTTGGGGATTGTCCTACAACTGGTAGTTTGAACCAGTTTTGCTCTGCTATATACCACCCAGGATGGCTCTCCCCACTCTAAGGAACCCTACTTCAGGTGAGCTTCTCCAGCTATCATCTCCTGGGGTTTGTAGTGCAAGAAAAACAGCATTACCCTAACTAATTACTTCAAAAGGAGGTTGCAGAGGTTTCCATTCCACTTGTTCTTTTATCTGTCTTTTCTCTTTTAGATACGTTCCCCTGCCCCCTGTTTTTTCTATTGTGGGATTCTGGGTGTTTAACACAAATCTCCTGAATGCCAAAAGCAATTTTTAAAAAGTATAAAAGAAGAGAGGCACAGGACAGCCCACTTGAGACAGGGATTTTATGCACATTAGCAAGCTGGTCTTTAAAATCATGTGAAATAGCTGTCTAGCTAAGTTTCAGCCTTGCTTTCTTTGGCCTGTGAGTGTGCCTGTGCCATTGTGTCTATATATAGAGGATATGTGTATAGCCATATATATACACACAGACGTATATATATATACATGTAGGCTCTGTGCTCTGTCACTGCAGCACTGTGAGAGCAGCTGGCATGCAAGGACACCAGCCAGCAGCCCAAGGCCAGCCATCCCCTGCCACTGCTGGAGCAACACAGCATCTCTCCCACAAGTGGCCGGGGCAGAGCGATGTACTGGCTCACACCACCACTCTGCCTGTCCTACAGCAAGGAACAGGCACAGAGTTTAAGCCCAGCCCATTCAAGCAGCAGTGCCAGTCAGCCCTGGGGCTTGGCTTACGCTGTAGACAGCACTCAAGTGTCGCTGGCATAAGCCTGCGCAACTGAGATTTCCCTGCCTGGGTCAAGTATCCCCAGAGCTGTGGAATGGTGCTAAGCTGGGCTCTGACATGGGCAAAAGGAAAGGTAGTTTTAACCTGGTCCCCAAATGTCCTCATGATGGTTTTGTTGGGGTAAGTGGGGAGCTGAAAAACAAGATAGGAACAAATGGCTAAGCATGCACAGGTCAGGCACGAGGCTAGACCAGCCCTTTAGCATCATGGCCTAAGTTGTAAACTGATCTTGAAACTTAGTCCTCATTCCTTTCAGAGGAACACAAGCTACTGAGCTCCAGCCTCAGGAGCTCCTGGTCCCCACCAGACCAGGTACCACCACGAAGGACCTCAGAAAGGTGCAGCAGGAGGAGGGGCTGGCAATGGAGGAAGCAGTGTGGCATGGAGACAGCTCTGGAACAAGGGATGGGAGGCAGATCTGGGAAGGTACTGACCATGGGGAGGATTAAGAAGACAGCTACAGAGATAAAGGTAAAGGGCAGGATGGAGGGCAGCAGCCCAGGAGGAGAAGCAAGGAGGCAATGAGGAGGGAGGAGGACACCTAACTGTGAGCAAGCTTGAAGCCACTGGTGCTGTGGCTTCACATAGCACTGCCAGGAGACCAGCTCTCCAAAATAAAGTTTTCGGAAGTCACATAAGTCAGATTCAGCTTTAACCTCCTCTTCCTGTAATCTCTGCTTGCTTAAAGTTGCTATTTAAACACTCTTCCCAAAGACAGAAAAGCTGGTTGGGAGAGGGCATGGAAAATGTAGACTGAAGCAGCTGCCCTCCTCTAGCAAAGCTCCAAGCAGTGGAGCAGGATGCCAAGTACTCATCTTGGCGTATAAGCACACAGGAGGCTTTGGAGGGAGAAGCTGGAGGCTCTTCAGCTAACAAAGAAAACCTCTTTTGGATGCTCTGCATACAAACATCTTTCTGCTTGATACTCTGTATTTTGGTTTTGTAGAGCAGAGCCCTGGGTTACATAGCTGTAGAAATGAGAAATCCAGATACTACATCCTCTGCACCTTTTATCATCTTCTACCTGTGCCTCCATAACCAGAGGCTCAATTTAATTACAAGAGCTGTGCTTAACACAGCTGCCAAAAACACAGTCAAAAGCCCAAAACTACTTTCCCGGTGGCAGGTGAAGCAACTCTCTTTGCAGTGTCAACAAGCATCCATCAAACTAGCCCCTCTACCGTCATTCCTTCCCTTTGTTGCTCCAGCTGCAGCTCCCTCTTACTCCACTTTCAGGCAATCAACACTTGGGTTTTTTTCTAAAGCACAAAGCACGTTCAAAGACAAAAGTGATGTCTGCACTCCAGTGAGATGCGACCATTTCTCCCACTTTCAGAGCCCGTGTTTCCAACTTACCTCAGAGCAAGGAGATCCTATAAGGAGGCTTCAGCAGAACAAATACATCATCTTCCTTGTCGATGCTCTCTTGCATGAGCTACTGTGGCACGAATAAAGTAGCCACAGCTCCACTGCCTTTATGGTCTTCCTACTGTGTTTATAGATCTTCATAAACCAGAAAAGATTGTTTCTCTGCCTATTTTCCAACACCTGCCTGGGTCAGCAGGCCTTGTAAGTGTGAAGGCTAGGGCAGGCTGCAGAGCTGCTAAGCAGTACATCCTTCGGTTCTCAGCGGTGTGTACTGACTGCATAGCACAGCTCAAAAAAAGGCTGAAGAGTACCTGGCAGGGTCCCCAGCATCAACTCAATCTGTCTTAGCCTTAACACATGGCAGCTGCAGTGACCACAGGGGCAGCCCCAGGAGCCAGAGCATGGCACAGGCACATGCTGGCTCCCTGTGCCCCCAGCCAGGGCAACACAGTGGTTTAGGTAGCATTAATGAATGCCTCCACTCTGGGAAAAGAAAGACATATAGCTGCTATTTTCCCCAGCAGTAACAGCTGTATTTTGGTTGTTTTATGGCAGGGTATGAGCTTCTTGATACAGGAAGCAATCCATATGACAATCTACACCTCAAAAGTATTTTCCTTTGCATTAGTGGAATGCTGGCTGGAAACTGTGATCTCAACTAGCTAAATCAATGGGGTAATGCCAGCATGTTACACATTCTTAAAACACAAACTGCACTATTCAGCAAGTAGCACCCCAGAAGAGTGCATTTTCAGGAGCACAAACAAGCTGTTCCTGTTGCGATTTTCATCAGTTCTTTCTGTGTCGAAAATCAAAGACCAGGAAATCTTTCGCTGGGCATTTCTTCTTGTGCTCATTAGCATGGTAACTCAGTGCTACACACTCAGTTGGGTAATTTAATTCGAGCTGAAGACTAAGCCGAGAGCTGCCATGATATACTCACAGCTGTATTTTTCCATGTGCCTAAATTCCAGATTCTATTTTCTTTATTAAAAAAATTCTCACTCAAGCCTCCTGACTGAATCCCTGTTGTACTCTCATGAACCGCAACGCTTCCAATGACTCAAAGAAAACAGAGCTGGCATCACATTAGGATGATTACAAAGAGAGAAAGTTCTGCGGTTAACCTCCAGCCATAACTCACCAGCAACACTCTTGCAGCACATTCGCAGACAGATCCCATTTCGGCAATGTTCAGGTCAGGGCAACAGTTCCAGCTGTTGACAAATGCCTACAACCACATTTCACAAAAGCCAAAGTGAAATGATGGATGTGAGTTCAAGGATTTGCAATGTTTCACTGCAGGGATATAAGCGAGTCTATGGTCACTCATTGAGAATCTTGTATTACTCCTTATATACAGAAGCAGCTTCTCTCCCCAGAATCGCCACTTCACTCTGCTCGTAGGTAAAGGACTGACCTGGGGCAAGCTTCCAACTTTTCCATGACTTAGTCTCTCCACCAATAGCACAGTGGTGGTGATCAGACTCTTCCATCCATGCTCAGGACCCAAATATAAAAGTGACCTGATTTCCAAGAGTCCTGAGCATCACAAATTCCCATTGAAATCAAGGATAACAACAAGATTCAGCACCTCAGAAAACGAGGACATGTACACTCTGAGGTGGCTAGGCACAGATTTGGAAGCGTGTTTGAAAATCTGGCCTGCTAATTTTACTTTCCAACAAACTGCTTCTTATTTATAGTTCAGACTGTATCAAGTATAGCACGTAGTATCCACCCAGGAACTGGGGTGAAAGGCAAGAATGAGGACAAAAATGCAAGAAGCGTTTAAAAAGCTTTAAAGGAGAGAGGGGGAGGGAAAGCAGAATTTTGTTTGAGCAAAACTACACTGAATATTTGAGAAGAGGCACAACCCAACACACAGGGCCGGAAACAGACCAGCGGTCAAGGGATGCTGATGGTGCTCAGAGCTACAAAGCACCTGATAGCTTAAGCAATGCCTTTGTCCAGAAGGTGAGGTTGAGCCAGGGAATGTCAAAATTGAATATCCGCAGTTCTCCCCTGCTCATTCCTAATCAGATACCAGAAAGGCTACAAAGTCTAGCAGAAATACGTAACTTCTATTTTTTCCAAAATCAGGCCTTAAAAAGGAAGGAGAATTCAATACAGATGATAAGCAGGTATCTTCATAATGCCCAAAGTCTTGCATCTTGAGTGGTCAGCTTGGAAGAAGCCATTGAGACAATGACTTTTACATCTTGGGAAGTGCTCTAACTGCTACACGACAATGGAGGTATGTATGCTGCTTCTCCACCCTGGCATGATTTTGAAGCAAACCACTGTGCTGTGTGTAAAGCATGCTGCTGTGAGATGAGCAGGCATGTCCCTGCCAGCTTTGAAGATGCTGGCTCACCTTACATGAGAAGCTGCAGAGTACCAAGCAGTAGTAACAGCCCTGGACTCACCCAGCAGCTGATCTGAAGCCTCTAGGAAGCTCTGATGATGAAACTGATGCTTACAGAACTAGGCAAGGGTTGGAGGAATCCCTGCCCAGGTCTCGCATCCTAAATTCCCCCTAAGTCTCACTTCCAGGTGGAGGCCTGAGCAACATACCTCACACAGCCCATAGCATAGCCCACACAGGAGCAGGGAGACAAACTTCAGGCTCCTGTGTCCAAGACTAGCATTTGCCCCTGGGGCCATCCCTTTCTTTTTAAGACAAAAGTAGGAAAAATGCTTCACATAAAGCAAATTTTAAAGGCTTGACCATTAATCACATGGAATTACCACCAGATGTAATGTAAAATAAGCAGGTATGAATAAGCAATGAAGCTTAACATTTGGGTAGCAACTGTAATTCCCCATGTCCACATCCCCACTAACCCACATGTCATGTCCACAATGGTACCAGATTCAGGAGCAACCATCTCTTACTTTTTTATCTGATATACTCAAGGAAGAAATCTTCCCTTCCAACTTCCTCTCCAGATCATTGGGTTAACTAGTAGCAAAGTAACCCTAGAAGTACAAGCACAACGGATGCCTGGCCTGTCTTTCCAGAGGCTGCAGTACTGGGAGATTTCTTCTCCTGCCCATTCACATGTGTCTTTTATGCCTGGGTGAACCCTGCTGTATCTCAGGAGAGTCCATAGCTCCCTCTTGTGTCACTAAAGCATTGCCGGTACTTGCATCTATGAACTCTCCGGACACCCTTTGCATCTGGACACCTCACCTCCAAGCACAAACTCACCCCGCTTCACTATAAATTCACTGGAAACCTGCAGCACCTTCAGCTCAAGCTGCAGCCTCCTATTTTATATGCCTCCTGCTTGCACACAGAGCTTTCCAGGCTGCAAGGTCATAGATCAATATCTCAAGGCAGTGCCAAACCGAGCTGGGTGAGCAGATGAAGTCAGCTTCCCACAGCATGCTCTGGGGCGGACACTGTATCTGGATATATTTGCAGGAAGACAAGAAAAGTCTGCAGTGACATACTGCTGTAATTCTGTACCTGATGAAGCAGTTGGGTTTGAGGTTTCAAAGCACATTGAAAGCCAGTCTGGGAGAATAGTGTTTCTTATACTTTATGAGCCTAAATTATTCATTATTCAAAAAAAAAAAAAGAAGAACAATTAAAAAAAAATTTAAGTTAGGAACAAGTTCAGAGAGAAAGAAATCAAATACAGAAAGATGCCCCAAAACACCCTTATTTGAAGGGAAACATTTTAAGCATCCTGCTTTTTGCAGCAGAGAGCTGTCAGATTGCCTGACTATAGCTATGTTAACAGTATATTTTTACTGGTACTCTCCTGATGAGGCTTTTCACAGACTATCCCTTTCTAATATTCCTCTTCAGATCCAAAGAAAGTGAAGGACCAGCTGAATCAGAGCCAAGATGCATTTGTATCCATTTTTGCCCATTTCCTCTTGTTTTATATCACTAATTAAGTGTTACCATTATGTATTAAATGGAATTAGCTTGTTGAAAGGCAGCGACAGAAGGAAAAGAGATTTATACGCTGTGCTGTTCTCCACTAAACAACTTGACTCTGATGGATGTTACCAGATATTAATCACCACCAACTGAACCCTAATTGAATCGTGGCCATGCAGGTAACGAACCCTGCAGGAGGAACTACTTTTCAAGGTGACCCCATCACAGAACAAGAAGGGATCACCATGCCAAATACATTTGAAAGAATATATAGTTGACAAGCCAACAGTGGGTTTCTGCTTTGATCTCTGCTGCACCAGGAGCTGGTCACTGCTAGGACACTGTGCCTTCAAAGTCAGTGAAGGAAGACATGGAGATGCATGACAAGAACAGCCACGTTGCCTCTGCAAATGGTTGTCCTCACTGCAGGATCTGCTCTGCAGCGTGTCATGGAGGCAGGAACAAATGGAAGTCCAAACAGGCTCTTTGCTGTATCACCAGACCAAGCTGGGATGCCAGGTCTGCAGCAGGGACATCATGCCTCCACCTGGACCAATGCTCTGGGGGAGAGGCTCTCTGGTGGGTCCCCACAATGCTTCTAACAGAGAGCACGTCTGGGGTGACAGGGCAGGGCATGTGGTAGGAGCACAGGTGTAGGCAACTTCATTCACTGATCTCCCTTGGGAGCTTACCCCCTTATCACCCACAGCCTGGCTGTGGTCTCCTTTCTAGGTCTGTTTTATTGCTTGTCTCCTGCCATCTACCCCTCAACCCCCTCTCCAACCCACAAGATACCTCACAGCATAACCCAGGTGTTGGCTGGCCCAGGCTAGGGGCTCATTCAGGTGCAAGTCCTGAATGGCAACCTACCAGTTGGCCCCAGACACCTCAGGCTAACTAGGGAAAGAAGCTACCAAACCAAACACTGTGCTCAGACCTCCTCCAAGGCAGACCCTACCCAGGGCTCAGCACCATACCAGCTACAGGGGAGTCAGTGGATGTACACACAGGGCACAGGCACGCACCCCATCTGAAAATCTCCTGAGAGGAGGTCTGAGTATATGGGAAACATCACCCTTGGGTGCATCTCCTGCCTTCACACAGACAAGTCTCGCTTTCATTCTTCCCCTTATGCAGAGACAAGCCTGTCTCTAGCTACAGGGAAAAAAAAATAAAAAAAAATCACTTCACTAATGAGGTTAGACTTTCAACTGATATTAAGTGACTATTTTTCTACATCCTCTAGAAGCTCTTCTCAAACAGGGATTATTCTTGCCAGCTCTTTATTACCATAAGCTGTTTGTTATAGTTTTGGAGCATTTAGAAATTTCATCTTATTTCCAGGGGTTTATCACCTTCCAAAACGGCTCCCTTTCAAGCCAATATTTCTCACACTGGCATTCAGCCTGGAGGTGAATTTCTTTAGAGAGTTTAAGCATAATCTGTTCAGTATTTTCTTTACGATAATCAGCACACACAGCGGTACAATCTTCTGGTGACATATTTAATGCGAAACTGTGTTCTTTGTTTTCCTTTAAAAGAAAATCTATCACAAAAGACAGACAGGGGTTTTGGTGAAAGCAAAATCAAGACCTTGAATTGTACATCAAGAGACAGAGATGAGACGTAAAGCTGCAGCACCAACTCACTCTCTCCAAGTGTATCTATTTCATCCCTATGCAGCAGCACAACAGAAGCAAAGTGACACACACTCAGAAAAATAATACAGAATGGAAAAACATGGTTACTCCTCCAGGAAAGCTAGATCTGACATCCAGCTTTTACATGAAATTTTACCTTTAAACTGTAATTTTACCTTTGAAGTCAAACTTTCTGGGTAACACATGCAGCATTTTGGGTCACTGACTTTAAAATTTATAATCATGAAAGGAGATGAGTGTAACCAGGGAGACTCAGCTACAATTTTCTCTGTGAATCTTAACTGAATTCCCCAATTTTGCTGCAATTAAAATCTTGAATTGACTTAGAGGGAAGCCAGGTCATCAGAACGTTAGGTAACTATTTATCTTTCCTTTTCTCTTCAGGAAATTTTAAAGGGTGATTTTTATTTCACTTTCTTTGTATAGTGCTTAGTCTTAGCAAGAAAACTGCTGTAAACTGATAGCTCGTGTTAATTATTTATACACCATGTTAATATTCCCTTGAGTATTTAGCCAACACTGAAAATTGAAGTATAAGTTTAGTTATTGCCAGATTTAGGACTTTTTACTGGTCACTTACCCACTAAAAATACTGCCTGGCAACACTGGAAATTGCCTGGCTCTGAGGCTATATGCAGACACAGATGGTGAGATCTGGAGCACAAAAGCAACACCGGATTTGCACCTGAAGGGTGCAACACCAACACTACAACTCATGCAAGACCAGCTCCGCTGAAGGTTGAGAGCCAGGCCTTGGGAAATACTTAGTGTGATGGTCTGAGCAAATCTATATGGCAGTTAAAACTGGACCACTGAGTTTGGATGTTTGGCCAAGACTTTGAAACAAATGAGCATAACCTCCCTAATATGATTTTTTTTAATACCAATAGCATATAGTTTTACAGACATCATGCTTCACGCTTCATGCTTCAAAAGCCAATCTCAGCTCTTACAAATAACCATAAAAGTGACGTAAAACACATTTTACCTTGCCCCTGCTTTCTGCCAGCTCTCCAGGACATATCTGGTGGTGGCTGCCAATGCTGAGCAGGTATGGAGCTAAATGGCTCAGTAACTGAACCACCTTCCCAATTCTCTCCTATAAGCCGTCCCTACTGCAGCCCCGAACCAGACCAAGCCTGTAATAAGGAGTCTTGCAGGCAATGCCTGCAACATAATTTCATGCAATTGGCCAAAACCAAAACCAAAAATAAAAGTTATTCTTCAAAGCTACAGATGTAGATCACATGAGACAGGGCTAACAAGACACCTCCAGCGGTCACTTAATCCATTTCTCTAGCACAGTGAAGGATCCACTCAGCCTTGCAGGAGGATGATGTGCCTGATCTGCTATTTAAACCCTCCAGTAATGACTCCACAATCTGCCTGAGAGATTCACTGCCCCGAAGAGATAACGTAACTCTGCCTGACTATAGTTTAAGCCTTCTAACTCCTTGCCCTGTTCCCAGTGACCACCATAACTAATGCAAGTTGACCACCTCAGTCTGGAAGAATCTGTAAGCTTTTCAAGCTTTACTGTCTGCTCCAACATCCTTCCATGCTCTGAGCTACTGAGTATGCATCAGATTAGATCTACTATATTTCTCTCACACCTGGCCAGGCTAAAGCTGTTCCCCTGACAGCAGCAAGGGAGAGACTTTCACCTGCGCTGCCAGTAGGACTGAAACAGATGTGTGCAATGGTCACACTGCAGGTTTTGAGGGCAAAACCCAGGAGGGAAACTGCTGCCCTTACATAAGCAAATACACTACTGAAGTTTGACAAGTGTAGCTCAGTCATCCTGCAAATCAATCGATGAGGGAGGGACACATACTGAGCAAGATTTACACAACTCAAAGACGGATTTTCCTGCACATAAGACAACCCTACTCGCAGTGATTAGGCTACGCTGGTCAGAAATAGGGAGAATCCTCAGTATTTGAAGGAAGAAGGGTTGCGAGGTTTCCCAGTAACACTCTTTGCTACCTGGCTATGCCCATCCAAATGTGATAGTTTTCCTTAAATATTTTTGCTACAGTCCTATGATAAACATGAGATAGCTACCCAGTTGCTTATAACTGACTGTCATCCTGGGAATTATTATTGTAACAAACTACTTGGAAGACCTTAAAGAAACCTTTTGCATGATTTTAGAAATGGTTTTTATTATTGGAGAGTAGATGTGACATATTAGTTCTTAATGGTTGTACAGTGTAATTATTTGTGATCTCCTTTAGAAAAATAATGATGTGGTAGTGTGGGAGGATCTCTATATATGCAGTTGGATTCTGTGATCTTACAGGACTTTTCCAACACCAGGTCTGTGATTCTATCTCTGGACAGTCCCACTGAGGCTACAAAGGGCAGTAAAACTGTCGCTCCCTCCACGAACACTGCCCGGCAGAGGGCAGCTCACACCACCCCACCGAGGCATCTTCTCTCTGTTGGCCATGGAGGGAGACTGGTTCCTCTAGATGACCCCTTTGGGATCAGGTCTAGAAGGGAATCCTGTCCTCACTTGTTTTGTGCATCTGATTATAAGCATAAAGACTCCCCTTTTCATTAACAGCCAGCTCCCAGAGACACCGTATTTCCTTGCCAACATGATTCTCACAGAGCCATTAGACTACCCTAATAGCTTCCACATCCCCGCTCCCCAATTCTGTGATAATATATGTGTGTTTAGCAAATAAATCCCATGAGGCAGTGCAACCTCCCACTTGACTTCTTCAAGGAAAACATCAAAGTACTGTGTTCTCTTTATTACCGGAGGGTGGTGCTTCACTCTGCCTTTCATCATTAAGGTTTGAAGAGACCTTGCGGTGCTGCTGCACTGACACAGATACCTGATTATGGAAAGACTCCATTCGATGGCAGTCTGCATTGGAAAGCTTGCCTGCACAGCAAGGATCGAGGTGAGCTCTGCTGTTCAAGGCACTGACCGCTCCTCTCCCTACATAGGAAACCAGATCCCTGGGTAGTAAATGGTCCAAACTACTCGTTATTATCTTAAGCACAGACACTCCAATAGTCACATTATCTAAATTAGGTATCTGTTGTAAGCAGCCTATATGAGACCTCGAGTCCATGCATGTGAATTGGGACAATTCATCTGGCAGATATGCATATGGTATTTATCTGCCTCATACGGGTGTAGGAAAAAAATTAGACAACTAATTCCTGAGAACTGTTCTGAGATCCACCAGCAAAGAAAGTCAGAAAAATGTTCAGCATCATCACAGCTCAGTCCCTTGGGAAGGAACTGAACGTCAGTAGGTTTATAGAGATCAAGGTGTCAATAGAGTTGTAAAGCATCACAGACCTGTTCTTTGCAAATACAGCTACTGGATGACGTTAACCACATTCATCAATGAATTAACGTGCATACTGGCCTACTGTTTATCATTCCTCTAAATGATCTTAACAGAAGCGAGCATGAACAGTTTTTTGCTGACTTTTCTGGCATTTGGGAAGCCAAAGTCTGTACCGTTTTCCTTTCACTTTTTCAGAGTAAGAAGCACTGGTGCTTACAAGCCCTCTAAAAGCCACCATATTTGGCAGTACTGACCTTCTCTGCTCCAAGTGCCCAGCTCAAAAGCCTTTCAGCTTCTGGATTCATTTCCTTCATCAATCTTTAAGCAAGGCATGCATCAGGAGTGATGAAACAGCATCAGGTTAGGGGAGTGTGATGCTTCCTATGATTTTTAAACAGGTGGCGCAAATAGCAGCTAAAAGATAATGGAAAATGAGACTCTGGTCCAGGATATTTTTAGGCATTTAGGTTTTGTTCCTGTGAAGGAGAAAAAAAAAAAAAAAAAAGCGCGGCCCCACTGAAAACTATGGCAGTTCTAGCATTCACCTTGCTGGATTTAGGACTTGACCCTAAATATCTTTTTGAGTTTTTTTTCTGCCAGCCAATATACCACAGCAGGCAATATGCTCCCAGACAAAACATAACTCATCTTTAGATCCTGTTTTCCAGGAAACTTTGGGAGTGGGAGGGAAGACCTATGAGCCTTACCACAATTTACACGTCAGCCAGAAGGACAGCCAAGCTATCCTGCAGGTTTCAAACCTTCAACATGAGAGAAGACACCATGAGGGCTTTATGCCAGAGGTGCTTGTTTTGAAGAAACCTCAGAGGAAGATGCAGGCAACACAGCCCAGCACCACAAGCCTGGCTGAGCAGAGTGACCCCTTGGCTTGCACGCCTGCAGTACAAGCAGTACCATCAAGACTCCACCCACTGTCTCTTTTCTGTTTTTCCTAGAAATCACAAAGGGCACAATGCTTTAGGGCAATGTATGTCAAGGCCAAACTTCTGTCTACAGAAAAGAGCCATGAAGCTCCATTTCATTAATTGCCTGTATTACAGGAGCCAATCCTCACTGTAGTTGCCATTGCAAGTGTACCAAGAGCAGCCAGTTCCTGGCCCAAAGAGGCTGCAGGCAAAAAGATATGAGAGAAATACTTAAGATGGAAGAGAAAGGAGGTACAAGTGTCTTAATTTCACAGGAGGCAAGCAGCATATTCAGGAAATTAAGCTTCATGCGCACCCAAAGATATCCATGCAATTTATTCTCATGAGTTCAGGTACCAAATATGGTTGCACACTGGACTCCACACATCCTTTTCACGGACGAAGACAGATCAAACCCAGAACTGAACTAAGACCTCAGCTGCTGCCTGGTGACTTCATCACAAGCCTGTCATCCTTCTCCTCCTCCTGCTCTAATGTCTCAAAAAAAACCCACAAAACAAAACAAAAAACTCCACACCCCCAAAAAAACCCAAACAAACAAAAAACCAAACCGAAAAACCACGAACCAAATAAAAAAACCCAAACCACATAAAAAAAAAAACAATCAAAAACATACTAGTCAGCTGCAAAGAGATTTACAGTTTAAAGATCAGTATGAATCTTAAAATTGCCAGAAGAACAAGACAACTGCAGCAACAGCCAAGTGAACCTTGTAAAGGCTTGAAGGAAAGCCAACTTGACCCTCAGCACTGCTCTCCAGTGTGCTCTGTGGCAGGGAAGAGAGATAAACTGCCTTTCCCTTATCCATACACCCTTCGTTAAACTAAGAGGGAACACATGCTCTCTAGAAGACTCCAGAAACTCTAATCACAACATGAATTCCAAAGAAAATTCAAATGCAAACACCTTTTATTAGGAAAAACAAGATAAAATCCTCTATGCTGGAGGCATCATTGAAATAATGTGATTACACTAATTAGGAGCACATCAGTAGATAGCTTTGCAAGAAGAATCTTTTACAAATGTCTCAAGGGACATCTCCCAAGCCAGGCTTTGTTAAAAAACATAGCTGATTTGGGGTCTATCCAGTGTGAAAGCTGAAATGGGCCTGATTTTCAGAAGATAATGGGCCTTTGCCTCTGGAAAAGGAATAGACTTTAAATTGCAACACCCTAAAATCACCAGGCAGTTTGAAAACTATTGCCCACATGCAGTCCCCTGCTCTCTGTAAAGCGATAATGAGCATGTTCTGCTCCCATGACCATGGGGAAACAGGACCTATCTGTGCCCCAGCCCCACATACCAACTGCAGAGCACTGAGGATGCCACTCATCCACCCCCCTCCAGAGACCTACAGTGGCAAACACCACAGCCAGGGCAGGAAGAAGCAGCACAAACCTCTGAGCTGTTCCCTTGTTCCACCCCAGGCCCCAGCCTGTCAGATGCCTACAGCCAGAACTGGATGCGTTTTTAAATCAACTTACCCAGTGCTCAACTCAAAACCTCATGGATCCGTGCTTCACCGAGAAAAATGACTGTGGTTAGGGGGTGTAAAACCCTCTTGTTTATTCATTTCACTGCTTAACTCAGTAACAGCTAGTACCTTCCTTGATGATCCAAAGGTCTGAGCAGCCTCCTCACACAGCATATATACACACTGTTTTGACTCTTCGTGCCAGGGAGCAGGGACTGTGGATTCTAACCAGTAGGAAGAGCTTCAGTTTTTGCTGTTTGCAGATATTGCAAGTTGAACAACAACTGACAGGAAAGTGCAGGAGGAATTAAGATTTCAACTGCTTTGAGGGAAGGGGGGCAGAGAGAGGAGGATCACCTGTTGGAAGCGTTTGGGAAAGGGATGGAGCCAGACAGCTCAGCGGGTCAGGGAGAGATGACTGGCAGGAGCAGAGCTGAAGGAGTCCCACGACAGTCACGTCCAGGCCACGCTTCACTTCGCAGAGTCAGAGCTCATTTCCCAGTCTTCCTCCTCTCTTTCCCTCCCTCCCCTTCTCTTTGTTTGACCAAGCTTCCCTCCTCTGCAGAATTTGATGCCAAGGTTTTCAAGGTCTACATTGCCTCAAGTTAGGCCCCTCAAACCATGTTCTGCTAGCAATCCAAGGGCACCTACCGGAGCCTTTCACAGGAGTAAAAATACTAACAGACTGGCTGCTTTGACTTCAGCACCTATTTACCAGTTCCAGAGACTCAGATGAGGTATCTGAGCTCAACTACATGGAGTATTTCAGGTCCTTTCGACATTTTTTTCCCCCTGCTTTTATACCTGTGGAAGCACAACCAAGCATATAAAAAACAGGCTGACAAGTCACAGCATCAGCTTTTGCTCCTCGCCCTGCTGTGTAATCTATCATAACACTTACTCTAGCAGGGAAAGAAGGAAGATTTTATGGTGATTACCCTGAAAACAAAAGCCAGCATGCTCAGGATCTTGTATACAGGGGTGATCCAGCTGCAGAGATGTGCAAGTTTGCATTTAGCGAGGTTTAGACCTGTTAGCTCCGCTTGGGTGTCACTATGTTGTACATGCATTGACACTGTGCATCCAGTGTGCAAAGACTACAGCTTCACTTTGAGAACAGAGATGCCATCTCAAGGAGAACAAGACCCTCTAGTCTGCTAAGGAAGCTGTCTGGTGTTTTTTGATTAATTTTTTTTTTTTTCCTTTTTTTAGAGGGGGTGAGTGGGTTTTGGGTGGGGTTTTTTTTGTGTGCATGTTTGGGGTTTTTTTGGTTTTTTTGTTTCGGTTTGGGCTTTTTTTTTTGTTATGGCCATAAATCTCATTTGGATCTGTACCTACAATTACAGCCGACCAAACCCACCAGGTCTCTACTTCAACACGTTTCACATACAGTATAGTTCAACAGTATCCCAGGACAGGACTTCCATCCTGCTCTGGACAAACTCCGAACTCCAAACTTCAAAGCAAGGGCCCTTTAGACAGATTGTATGACTGCATATTACATTTATCTGTCTAACAAGCCAGCCCCACTGTGGTAGCCATGGTAAAAAAAAACTAACTGGAAACACTTTCCCTTTCTGATTCAAAGTGTTTTGCATCAAGGGAGAAAAGAGTATTTCATAGCAAGGTTTCCCCAGGGTACCTGATGAGAAGCAAGAGTTTCAGGTCACTTCTGCTAACACAGAGTGAAAATATTCAGGAAAACTGATTTTTTTTTTTAATACAACTGCTTGCCGTGGATGTCACCCAGCTTAGGGCTTCTGTTCCCACAGGCAGTAAGAACAGAGACACAAAGCACAGCATCTGGTCAGTCCTGGGAAACAATCCCATGAATTTGCCTTTGGGTATCAGGCAATGGGTTACAGGATTTTCTGCAAAGGTTTGGGGGCGCAACTGGAGATGACATTTTTAAGCAGATATTTGAGAAACGAGCTGAAAGGATGTGGCTGCTTAGAGGATGCCTCCCTTGGGCAAAGAGCAGCAGAGGTCAAAAGTGAGGGTACTTTGTGAGAAGTTCCCTTAGGCAATGAAGAGCAACTGCAGAGCAAAGACAGCCAGGAGACTGCAGACAGAACATGGATAGGTCAGCAGAGCCCTTACAAAGGCAGGCACGTAAGTTACATCTGAGACAGTGGAAAAGAAAGGAGCTAAGAACAATGATATAGTAGCTGCACCACTCCAGGGCTGTGAGCCTTACAGAAGCACTTGGATGTGTATAAAGGAGGCAGAAGGGAATAGGCACACACAGGGATTTGCAAAAAGGCTGTCCCTGCATTTAGCTCACTTACTTTCCATCTGAGCCGGAGAAGACAGGAATGGCATAACAACAGCTGCTGCAACTGGATTTTAATATTCATACAATTTCCCTATCTCTCTCTCTCCACTTGCAGAGCTGTAACAGTGATGAATTTTACCTCTAGGCACATCATTTGTGACCAAGGTTAACCACATGCTGTACTGTTATTTTTTTTCTTCCCATTTGCTGCTCACATTGGTAGACCATGACCTTTCTGCACCATAGTACTCCTTCACATGTACTCCTCAGTTTCCTGCAGCTTATTTGTTCATGATGGACAAAATATTAATGTACCTGGCATCTGGAGACTAGTTTCCAAACATTTTTATCTGACAAATCTAAAGTTGAACCCAGCTAAAGACAAATAGCAGGTCTGACCTGGTCTGCTTTCTTGTCTATACAGCAGTTAAAGCTTGTTCTGGTCTCCGACTGCAACTCTGTAGAGGTAAATGGTGACAATTCCTAAACTGCCATGCAGAGCCCCTATGCAGACTCTGACCCTGGCTCTGGCTGCTTGGTGCATCTCCACTGTCACAGAACAGCCACAGAGTGGCAGACAAGGTGTCCTGAAAGCACATCAAAACACCCTCAGACAGCTGACAGCCTCACAGCAACTGTCACAGACCTCCCTGCCCTCAGTGCAAAGAGCCCAAGCAAGTAGTCAGCAGTGTCCCAGTCTTGCTGTGCTCCCCACAGCTAAAAAGGATCATTAACAACCCTGGGACAACTCTAGATTTTGCACAAAGCGCCTGCTTGGCTGGAGAGCTAGCCTTGTACAATTCTTCCCTATAGATGATAGCATTCGACCATCCCATACTTAACTTTGCAAAGCAATGAATTTAAATTAAACAGCCAATGAACTACCACGGGAAGGCCAGCATTGCAGGCAGTATACCACAAACTTTCATTTAGCTGCAGTCCAGTGACTATGTTCTTCAGAGAGCAAAAGACAAGGTAATTTCCCAATAGGGCTCACAAGCAGGGGTCAGCAGTTCCCCGCCATACTACAGGATGATGTTGGGCTGACCTTGCTGTTACAGCTGTGGTCAACAGTGTCTTACCTCCCCCACTCATCTCATAGCACCTCCTTCAGCATAGATCCGCTGTCAGATGCACAAAGCCACCCCATTTGTATTGTGCTTAAGCCACATATGGCTCAAAAGCCAAAGGCTGGCCCCACTAGTCGCAGGATTCAGCCTTACATAAAACCCAGAGCAGAACTGAGCCTCTTTTCCCTATTACACTGAAGGTGATTTGCACATATAAGCCCATAACCCAAATACCCTGGCTTTCCACCTGGAGTTAGCAGAAAGGGCTGGCTTCAAATAAGAGCCACATTATCTTCTGGGAAATATCTGTGCCATAATATGGCATGAATCCGAAACAGACACTCCAGTAGAAGAGAAACTGCCTCTGGTACCTGCCAGCTATTGTCAGTCCCCTGCTTCATCTCTGCTGCAGTTCTCTGCTTACCCACTAGTACTTCCCTCCTCCGCTACCCCATGGTAATAGGAACAGGCTGGAATGCATTTCTCACCCAACAAACCTGACTACTTTATATGCTTTAAATCACTGAAATATAAACATTAGGAAAAAACGCATAAAACCTTACCTAGCTCACATGTCAGCGCTTGTCTCTCAGTGGGAATTTATTAGATGCCTGAACTTCTCTTTTCAAATCACGTAAAGAAAATGAAAGAATGCAGGCTGCTCGTTTCAACACAACCACCAGAAAAACACTATAGAGAAGAGCCAGATTGCAAATGTCAAAACAAGTGATTGGTTTTGAAATATGGGGAAGAGTTCATTCTAATGATCCTAGCAGCTTACATACTTATGTAACTTAAAAAAAGAAAGCAACAAAAGCATTCTCCAACTTCTCTTCATTTGGTGGGGTGACAGCAGACTTGATATGCTTACAAAATGCACCCTTCTCTCAGCCCAGCCCAATGAGACAGCAGTGTGCTTACAAAAGGTATCATGGTCTGCAGTGTAAGGGAGCTCATGAGGATTTTGTTTAATATCTGCCTGTGCTACCGACACCCTCCTGACTTTGTCCTAATATATTCACCTCTCTGCAGCTTCCTTGTCCACTTGAGTCAGATGCTCTTGGGGCAGGATCTGTCTCTAAAATTCAAGCACATAAATAGTGCTTCAGCACAACACACTTCACATTTCAGAGAGCACCTCTCAGGTGCACTACCACAACAGAAGGAAGAGTAAATATTTGCTGTAATTCTTCAGTACTGTGGGATTTAAGCCTGTCAGATATTGATGCAAAAGCAAGTCAAAAACACCTGGAAACCCCCACAGGCTGCTGAGCTGACAGGCTCCCAAATTTGATCTCCTGTCCCTGTGACCACTGAGCCATTGAGTTGGGACTTCCAAAAGGCATTCAAACCTAGAGATGGCCCTGACAACTGAAAACATCGCTGGCAGCTGTGATGGGCCAAGCAGAAGAGCCCAGATGCCAGAGCTGGGTTTGGTTCAGGAGTTGGGTATGAGGTCTGGGGAGCTAAACTGGGAGTAGACCAGTGCTCCCAGTGGGAAGGACCTGGCTCCTGCTGAAGGGTCACACCATGCTGCTGCCACAGGAGTGGTCTGGAAAATCATGCCTGAAAACCAGCCTGTGTCTGGTCAGTCACATGCCAAGGAAGAAGAATCCTGAGCACCAGAGAGAGAGGGACTTTAGGATGACACAGATCCTGGGATTTTGGAGGAAGTGACTCAGTGACCACTGATGACAATATGTCACTCATATGCCTGGGACAAAATAATCTCCAGATGACCAAGGCCACCCGTTACACAACTCGTTTTTTGAGGTCAGGGTTTTACCCAACATAGCCGTGAAACCAAACTTGGCCTTGAAACCAAGGCCAAGAAGATCAAGAAGCTTGTAAGTCCAAGCTAAGTATGGGGAGATTTGAAAAACTGATGCCTTGTGTACACTGGAATAGTAAAGACAGTGCTCAGTTGCGTGCCACAGCAGAGCCACAGGACAGGAGAGAAGGGAGCAGATCACAGACCAAGAGCAGGACCTACATTACTGGGTAAAATTCCAGAACATTCTTCATTGTTTCTTGTGAGCCTAGTAGCTCATCAAATGAGGAACTGGTCTGGGCTCATATGGTTCTGCAGAAATAATATTTTCCAAAATTATTTAAACGGATGGGAAGAGTTATTTATTCTTCTGTTTACACATTTTTACTTAATTTATTCATTTTGCACCCAAGCAGTACATTGCTTTTTAGAACAGGACTTCAGAATACATTTAATTCATTGATTAATAATGGAGTAAATTAGTCTTTACTTACTTTTTGCTTAATGACCTAGCAAAGGCCTTGGAATTTGGCTTAATAATGGTACTGCAAGATACTTCAATTGATGAATTATAACATAATAATTAACATCCTTACAGTTGTCAGGCACAAAGCCCAGTGATGTACAAAGCCTCTGCATACATGAGATATAAATGATTCCAGTAGCCCACAGTCTGATGTGTTTACTGCTGTCATATTGTAGCTGATATTCAACATATCTGTAAAATATTCTGAGACTATTCTTTCTTTCAGTTATATAAGCTGTAAACATATTTAAGCTCCAGAACATCAACAGATTTAACACAAACTGTTAGGAAACTAGCCCTCACCTAGACGTTTTTGTCTCAAGAACCCATTAAAACTATCAATTCAAATTTTGCTTCCAGAAGAATATTCTTAGCATAAATCAGAGTGCTGTTCTCAGCTCTACAATTCTCTAATCATAGTTGGTCTCAGCCTGACCTAAGCTACAGCAATTTACAGCAGTTAAATGGCTGTTGTAATTTACGTGACCTGGCATGGCTCTTTGGACATCACCCACCAGCTCAGTATACATGTCTGCTCTCTGGAGGTCCTATGCAAGCAGCACACTGCAGTGTTTCATCTCTTCTAGCTTTTCACCAAACAACTTGTGCTGAAAACTCAGTTTTCAAAAAGAAAGAATAATTCCATTTGGAAAGAGGGAAACAATATAGCACACTGGGACAAAGCCACTTGAAAACACAGCCTGGAATCTAACTCTCCTTTCACAGTTTGCTCATGTCATGTGCAGAGAAGGCAAGCTACTGACCTCCCTGAGCATTAGTAAACAACAGGGCAGGAGACTCAGGTAACTCCCAGTACTCCAGCACTCTGATACTGCATTGTGAGAAATACATTTAGGAGCTGTGGGCAGCTGATGATGCCCAGAGCTATAGCTTACCTATCAAAGCTATAAACCTACCTGTCAAAGCAAAGGACTTCCCTGACCAGGTCCTCCATCCTAGTTGTGACAAGGATTGTAGGAAAGTCCAGTGGGACCAGAAGGTCCACAGCGGGGCACCGCAAAGATGCACCTGGGAGTTTCTATTATTTCCCTAAACAGCCCAAGTAAATCCAAAGATGGCCCATGTTCCACTTAAATTGATAAAGACCACAAGATCTATTCAGTCATTAAGAAAAATTAGCACAGCAACATCAATGCAGCCTAAGTTGTTTGGATACAGCCATAAATATTTGAGCAGGAACATCTCCAAAGCCCTTCAATTTCAAACGGGCACCTTTCACTCAGAAGCCAACATGACAATAAAGTATGTTTGAAAAACTGTCCTTAAACAATAGATTAATATGTCCATCTTCAAAAAATGAGCAGCTTATAAAAATCACCTCAGCTCATTTAGCTGTAAAACAGTTGTGTATGTGCAGTTGACTGGGCTACTTCAGAAGTTGTACACCTCTGCACGCTACTCTGAAGACGAGTCAAGGGGCAAGGGTTTTTTTGCAGGGGCTGTGCAAGTTGTCTGAGGTTGTCTGATCACACTCATCTGTCTTCTCTGAGAAAAAGAACCCGTGAAAGTGTTTGTGGGGTGGGGGAATCTAGAGCAAATGCTATACCAAGGAGATACTGAAATCCATCTGTTTTGCCAAAAGCAGCAAAAGATGAGGAAGGCAATAACACACTTCCTAGAAACTGGTTCTGTTACAGTGTTAAGATACCAGTCAAAGCTTTAAGACAAGGCTAAAAGAAGTGAAGGCTTGAGCTGTGACTTTAAAACATATTTTTCTGACCAGGTAGGTTTAGCTGTTTCAATCATCTGGTTAAAGGAGTTACTTGACTGACATCAGTGTAATTGCCCACCTTGACTGGGTACAGCAGTACCCATTCCCATCAGCAACAGGGTAGCTAGCAATTGCCAGCACCTGCATCCACCTTTGCCTGAAGAAAGGTTTAAACTCAAGAGTACAATTTCTGTAAAGAACAATTAAAATGGAAGCTTTGCAGCAGCTCAAGCTGCCGGGGAAGCTGTCAGCCCTCATGACACCCAAGTACAAGCGATCTTTCCAACTGCCAGGCTGTCTAGCCAACGTGGAAACAACTGCCGAATTCTCGCTTCACTTACAAGCAGCAATCAGCAGGATTCATATCAGCAGGAATCACAAACTTTCAAGGGCACAGTGTAAACTTGCTGTGCAGGCTCCACCATGTACCTGATGCCACTTTGGTTTAGCCACTACTAAATTTATGCATACTGCAGAGCAAGTGACTATTTCATGAAAAGAATAAAGTTTGGCAAAATTCAGCCAATTTTGAATGCTCAAGACTGAGCTTAAACAGGCCTTCTGATTTCTTAAAAGAAGTCTTAGGAATGAAAAGGATGTTTCAGCACAGAAGATGATCCAGTTTTGGTAGCACTTGCCTCACTGAGCACAATTAAGCAGAATATTTAATCAATCTATTTAACATAATGTGACAGTTTGTCTGCACCTGCAAAATTGAAAGCACTTTGGTTTTAGGGTCAGGTGGTAGAACTTCAACGTGACAATGCAAAACATCACAGTGATTTAATGACCACATAATTTTGACCAACCCAGCAGTCTGCTGATATTTTGTCTGTAAAAACAAAGCAGATGATCCTAAGCTTTCTTGTCATGATTTTTAAAAGCAGATGTTTTAAATGTACCATTCAGGCCCAGGAATGACTTTAAAGACAACTTTACAAACACCACCTCTGTGACTGTGGATATAGTCAGGAAACAATTGCAAAAGCTAGTACACAGACCACATAGTACCTGGTGAGGAAGGAGATACCAGAGGTTATAAGGAGGAAAAAGCAGAGGAACCACAAAAATTCACTAGAAGGCAGGTGAGAAACAGTAGAAATTGGCATGGAAGAAGAATACAGAATAAAAGAGGGAAAATGGAAAGGAGGAAGAACGCTGAGGAGAATTGGCCTGAAGAGCAAAAGCTCCAACAGACATAGTACGTTTGCACAGAAGCTTTGCCTGTGAAGGTCAGAAGCAGAGTATCTCAGAGCCAGCAGGGCAAGAGAGTTTTTCAACACCTGTTACAGTACCTGTGTGCTCTTCCAAGCCACCCAGCATGGCAAACAGCAGTCCTCTCAAGCCTCAAGACACTGATCTGCCACTGCCCTGTATATGGTATAATGTATCCCTTCCAGGCTGACACTGCAGACAGCTACACACCCTAAAGATGACACTGTCCAGAGGTCCTTCAGGAAGATTTGCTACAACCATACACTGCACCATACAGATTTTGCAATAGCCCTGAAGCCACCACTGCTCCAAAGATGTGAAGAAAGCCTAATTTTTAAGCCTCCCTCCTCCACAAAGGCAGAAAGTTCTGACAAAGGGTTTGCTGGGTCCTGGTGCACTCCAGGTTCCAGCAATGTTGTGATCCCACGTCTTTCCCATAAAAAATGGTTTTTCACGAGGCTTTTGCTCTGTTCTCATCCCTCCTGACCTCAGTCCACAGGGACAAAGCAGCATTCAGTCACCAGCACCGTTCCATGCTACAAAGCAGCACACAACAGCCAGAGATCACCTCCCTTGCTGAGCACAAAACATTCTTGAACCAGAGCTAGCTGGCATAAAGTTCAGCCAGATCTCTCCCAGTTTATGACAGGATAGCTTGAGATGTCTCACATCACTCCACCTATTTGGCTGGAAGAGGTAAGGATGTTGTCTCCTGGTGAAAGCTACATCCTGCCCTGGGGGACAGGCAGCTGAAACATAGCTTCAGCTTTCTGTCATGAAAGCTGAAACAGTGAACAAAGGAGTTTGACCTGACAGCACCTTGTACTTCGAGGCTACCTGGGTTCAGGTGTCCCCAGCAGGCCTAGGAGAGGTCTCTGCAGATCTGCTGGAAGGGAAGGGTAGGAAAGAAAGATGAATGACAGCTAGCAGGGACCCTCTTGCTGCCAGGGTACAGGGCCCAGCCGTAAGTCCACAGAGGAAAATCTTTGCATCTTCTAATGAGGTCTCAGAAGAGATTAGCTGTGACTGTCCTGTGGAAAATACATGAAGTAGCAAACTGGCTGAAATGCCACAGTTTGAAGGCTTTTGAGAGCTCTAAGACATCAAGCGGCTTTGGACTAAGGGTCTCAGTGTCTTTGAAAAGAATTATTTTGGCAGAAAGCTTTGTAAGAAGGGAAAAATTGAAGACCCAAAGGCATTGTCCCAAAGAACTGACTAGTGATCAGAGACCTCACAGCTCTATCAGGTACACTGCAAGAAGTCCATGGAGAATAACTGTGACTGTAAAGTTCGTGTAAACCTCCTAGCAACAACTCTGGCTCAGGTGTATGTTGGGTTCAAAGTGGAAATAATCACCAAGCCACAGACACTGACAGTTAAAGTCCTCAGAGAGAAAACTGCAAAATGCTTTCATGTTGCAACAGAACAAATGACAGAACTCCTTTTCCAAGAAGAAAATTCTACTTTACTGACAGCAGGCTTATCATGTGCAATTAATAATAACAATAACAAAAAAATAATCAGTGTAAGGTGGGCTGCTAACATCACCACTCAAATCCTTCCTCAGAGATATGTTGTAGTATAATACAATTTCTCAAACCCAAGATAGGAAGAGTAAGCAGTCTCCTTTGCATGAAGATGAGCTTAATTGCTCCTTTGGACTGCCTAAATCCATGCTTCTCTTCAAGAATCCAGAAGACAAAGTTAACTGCAGATAAGGTCACTGTCAGCATAGCAGGGCCAGTGAAAAAAAGCCAAACCCTTGAAAGTGTCTCAATCATAAAACCACAGAGAAGCATTTAGCCAGTTAAGGTGGTGCAGATTATAGCTAGCAGAGAGGAACAGTAGAGACCTTTCCTGGCTGCCAGCAAAGTTGTTTGAGTTTATACTGGAAAGTTGCAGAAAGGGACAAACCAGGGCCTCTTGGCCACAACCAGCCAGAGTCATCAAAGAGTTTTAGCAGCCCCTCTAATTTCCCAGCTTAACCAGTGGGAGTAGACAGTAGCAAGCTCATATAGCAGCTCCAGTCACCAAAGGATGAGACACCATCATCAAACCAAAACTGAGAAAGATCCAAGTCCACCAGGAACAAAAGGAAATTACTTAGTTGAACTTGGTCATAAACAGACACTACCAGCCCACAATCACTCCACATCTAAATGAGTGCAGCGCATAAGAAAGAGACATGTTGCCTAAACTTTGCGGAAAGCTTAAGAATACTCCCGAAGTCATATGAGAAGCTTGTGGTACAGCAGAGAACTAAAGCCAAACCTCAGACCCATTTTCAGTCTTAACCCCCAAATCATCCTGCCTCCTCTGCAAAGGCTCAGCTGAACAGACTCTGCATCATTTGCAAGCTTCAGAGTACAGAGAATGGAAAATAACTTTCAGCGCTGACAATATTGTCCCTATTTAGCTAACAAGTATTGATTTTTCCCTCAGCCACTCCAATGCAGATGAAAGCAGCACAGATTTGGTTCTTTTGTTTAATTCCCTGAATCCAATCAGTGTTACTGATGCTATCACCAGACTCTGAGGGCTGATTACCCATGTGCTATTTAAAGTCAGAGAGGTGCTTACATCTCATTTTATTTGGGACCAGTGGGAACTGTAGGTTATGCAGGAAGTTTTAACTCTTCTTTCCCCCCACCCCCCCTTTTTCTTTTGTTGACAAAGCTCTCCCGTGTGAAGGGACAGATCTCTGAAAAAAACAAGCTGTTCTCAGAGCAAAAGAACAGATGATGCCTTGTTCTACAGATTTATCCCTTTTCTACAGAAGTGCAGAAACCCTGCTTCTACTTCTGCCACAGTTCCATCTCTACATGAAATTCTGGGAAAACTACAACCTTCCATGAATCATCTTGTAAAGCTCCTTCCCTATCCTTTCAAGCTGAAGGAGCTCAAGTGGTCATAGACAAGCTACAGCTGAAGATTTCCACTTGTGATTGAGAAAACCAGAAAGCAGTGGGGGAACAATTAGTCTATGTATCAATTATTCCTTCTCTGTAGGCAGATCTTCCCTCTCTCAATGCAGATGCAATGAGCACTCAAGCACTCACCTGCAGTCTCATCAGTTGTCCACCTCTGTGGTGTACGAAGGCACGGACTCAGGTTGTGGTGCAACCAGAGACACTTTATTGTACAGAGAAGCTCATATTTATATCTCTGAGCCTGAATACAAATTCCAGCTGTATGCACCACCAGGCTCAGGGCAGAAACCATTCATGCAGTTACACAGTTACATATCACTACAAGCAGGCAGACATCTATTTGCTACTAGATAAACATGTTTATCTTTCTTACTTTCCTTCACAATACCCAGCTGTTCTCTCACCTCCTGCCAGGTCACACATTCTCCATACTCCCCTCACACATCTCTCTTCAGACATTCTCCATCCTCCTCTCTCTTCTCTCCCATCAGTAATGGTCAGACATTCTCCGTACTCCTCTCACACATCTCTCTTCAGACATTCTCTATCCTCCTCTCCCACACACCTCTGTTATGAAGATGAGCCATCTTGATTGAGATGACCAAGATAGTAATTTATCAACTGCCAACATTTTTGCCAAGTTTGCATTAAGCAAAAAGCCCTAGATTTTGCAGGCAGGAGGGTCACAAGGCATCACTCCAGGCCTCACAGCTGTATAGCTGAAGGAAGGAGCAAACGTTGGAGATTTTTATGATGTTTACAATTTCTTTGCCTTTAAAGCAATCCCATTGGAAAATCCATTCTGCCTGCTCACACAAAGCGGGGCTTTCTGCTTTAGTTCAGCTTTGGTTTTGTGTTGCCAGATTGAGGACATCTAGTCTTGATGTCACAGTTGCAAGCGACAGGATTACAAACCAGGCAGGTATACCTGTACGCCTGCAACATACACATCTACCTGGCATCTCCCATATCCTATATAGGCTCATGTACCAGCCACGTTCACTGTCGCTCTACAAAAATCTTCCCCCAAATCAGGTACAGCAGTACACGTATCTCTTGAAATGGCTGCTAGTCCGTTCCTCGCTTCCCGTCAAGGGTACAATCACAGATAGGGTCACCCTGCAAGTAAATACACTGAGCCCCCAAAGATGGCTATCACTGCTGCTGCAGCAGCATCCCTGCATTTCTACAACATCCTTAAGAAACAGAAGTATGAACCACCGCAACAGCACAGAGTCATCTAAATTCTATGCCTGTTGCCACATCTCTTTCCCACAGTTGTAACTCTATTATCACATACACTCTCAGACACAATCTGGGACACGTGTCTGGCACACATGGTATCAGGCTATAAATAGTTAAATATAGACGACAATCATACTAGATATACCAAAGATTGATTAAGCTGGGACACTGCCCTGCTGAACAGCCTTTGATCAGTACAGACAGCTTGTAGAAGCTGGCACAGATCAGCGCAACCATCTCCTGGGAGCAGAGAGATGCTAGAAGACTGCAGTTATACCCTGTGCCCTTGCAGTCCTATGTTCTTTCAGCTCACATGACCAAGGTATTTCTAGTAAGTGGAAAATTTCTGTAAGCGAGAGTGTAGGGCCTACTGGAAAATCCAGTAAAGCCTATATGAATTTTCAGTGGTATTTTTTACTGGTCCCTGACAGTTTTATTTGGGGATTCAGGAGCAAGCCCACACTCATTGCTTCATTCAAAAAATACTTGGCTGGCAAGCACCAGTAGAGCCTATTTGAGCTTTTGCAGCTGGACTTCCTAGAAGGAAGGCTGGCAGCAATATAAGGTCAAACTACTACTCTAAATACACATTATTTTCATCTTATCCAATATCTCCGTACACCCCACAGACACTGCAAAATGTTTAGCATCAGGGGAGCTGCATTACTCTTTTAGAGCTGCCACATCTCATACAGCAGGCATGAAATTGGTGCACATTCCCACAGCAAGAAGTCAACAAATCCTGCATTGCCGAAGCGATGTGCAAAGCGCTTCAGATCGCACAAGTCCCAGCCTCACCAAGGCAGCAGAGAACAGCAAACACTGAACTACGTGTTTAAATGCAGACAAATATCAGCAAATGCACTGAACCCACTCCTGTATATCACACCTGTGTGCTCATCTTCTAAGAAACACTGAAAGACAGCAGGCTCAGTTCTCCAGTGCTTTGTATTTGGCATTGCCAGCCACACCCTTACAAATCATCATTGTACTTTTTTTCAGATTATGTTCTCTGGAGCACTTTAACCCTACTTTGCTCAGATGTGACAAGTTTTGTGAATCATAGGTCGTAGCGAGACCCAAAGACTCAAGAAACTAGTTTGGATTCAAGGCAGAGGAGGAGCATTCAGAACCCAAGTTCGACATGCACAAGTCTATGGGGCCGGATGGGATCCACCCAAGGGTACTGAGGAAGTTGGCAGAAGAGCTCACCGTGTCACTCTCCATCATTTATCAACAGTCCTGCCTAACCAGGGAGGTCCCAGAAGACCGGATGTTAGCCAGCGTGATGCCCACCTACAAGAAGGGCAGGAAGGAGGATCCAGGAGACTACAGGCCTGTGAGCCTGACCTTGGTGCTTGGGAGGGTTATGGATCACACAGCACGTGCAGGACAACTGGGATCATGTCCAGACAGCATGGGCTTACGAAAGGCAGGTTCTGCTTGACTAACCTGATGTCCTTCTACAAAAAGGTGACCCACCTAGTAGATGAGGCTGTGGATGTTGCCTACCTGGACCTTAGTAAAGCCTTTGACACCATCTCCCACAGCATTCTCCTGGAGAAACTGGCTACTCATGGTCAGCACTCTGGCCATGGATGGGCATACTCTACACTGGATATAAAACTGACTGCATTACCAAGCCCAAAGAGTGGTGGTGAATGGAGTTACATCCAGCTGGCAACCAGTCACAAGTAGTATTCTCCAGGGCTCAGTCCCGGGGCCAGTTCTGTTTAGTATCTTTATTGATGATCTGGATGAGGGAATCGAGTGCTCCCTCAATAAGTTTGCAGACA
>JAVJGI010000063.1:33149830-33182744 GCA_035590275.1 Ibycter americanus | reverse complement strand
GTTTAGTGGTGGACTTGGCGGTGCTGGGTTAACGGTTGGATTTGATGATCTCAAAGGCATTTTCCAACATAAATGATTCTATGTTAAGTCCAGAGTGAAACTGCCAGCATGGAGCTGTTCCCTGCTGCAGCTGACAGGACAGCAAGCTCACTGCCTGCAAACAAGATAAATTTTATATAAACCAGACTACCTGCTGTGAACATTTGAGAGCTGTTGTGACTGATGCTACCACACTCACTGTTGGGTTGCTTTGCTCAGCTGAGCTCTTGGCTTGCCATAACAGTGACTGCAGTGGGACACAGTCAAGATGAGCCATGGCAGCTTGTGGATCTGTTTCCCACATCCAGCCCAGCCAGGCTGCGGAGATTGGACTCATGCCCTAGGGACAGTTTGACAACACACTGGTTTGGGCAGAAAAGCCAGTTTCAAGTGTTTCCATCCCTTCCCTTCCCATACATTTATTCATGCCATGCTCTCCCTTCCGACTGCTTCCTCCCTTCAGCTGCACCACACTTGTGGGCCTGTTTCATTAACTACATCATTGAACTGCCCAAGATTAAAACAGTGCCAAGGCCAAGCAGATCGCTGTTTCTGAGAGACAAGATCAGACTGCCCCTCCAGAGGGATAGAGCTGCAGAGGCAACACTACAAAAAAAGCCCAGGGAAGTTTGAGAGTGCTGTTTCCTCTGAGTTACACTAAAAAGGCATCTCTGAGGAACAAAGTGACCTTTACACGCCATGATGTGGATACTGTGTAGTATCCAGTCAAGGCAGAAGTACCACCTCTTGCTTCCCAGCTGGTAGGAGACCCATTCTGAGTGCGTCTCAGCCCTGAACCCTCAGTGAGCCCAGTGACCTGACAGTCGCATCTGAACTGCTCTGTGATGCAAAGTTCACAAGGCCCAGCCCTCAGCAATCCAAGTATGAACTGTTCTCAGGTTCACAAACAGGTCTTTGACATCTACTTGCATCCAGTTGGCCACACGCAATCTTGAAAGTGTAAAACACAGCTGAAGAGGGCAAATTTTTTTTAAAACTTCTTGATCCACATACGCATCTTATCTACTTACAAAGGAAGGGAAGAAAGCATTGTTAATTGACTAAAATACCTTGAAGACACAGTCATCATGAGGCAAGATTCTTCTGCAGTTGCAGGGCCTCCTTATGAATAAAACACTGTAAACCAGTGACTGGACATTACCATATTCCTGGTAAAGTCAAAGTTACGGGGAAACAAACAAGGAACTATGCTATGGACAGAACAATGAAATGCCTTGCCAAATGCACTGGCCTTGTAGCTTGGGTTTACAGGCTGGTTTCCCTGACCATTCAAAGTTCTCCCTGTCTGCACCTGGCTGAACAGAAGACCATTCAATGCGAAAAATTAAAAGAAAAGCAAAGAATAGCCAGTCACCATGAGCTCAGGGTCTCTGCTAAGACCAGCGTCAAACTCAAAGTATAAGGAAGTTGCTCAAAACACCAGCCTAGTGGAAAGCCAAATATCCGTTCACACAAAATATTTCTGTTTCTAGGGATAGCCCTCCCCAAAATAAAAAACTCCTGTCAGGACACGTCCAAAGCATCTCCAAAGTCTAGCAGATCTTCAGAGCTCAAATAAAAGGTGAAAAAGATCTTATAGCCTGTAAAAGTCATCCTCCCAGCACAAAACTACTTCTACCCATTACCACTCCTGTTTAGCCTGTTATATGGCATCACTACATGCATCTAGCAAAAGATAACATGCACTGAACAAAGTGGCAATTAAATCTCCAAACATTTAAAACCCTGTTCACAACAGGGATTAACACTGCCTTGGGCAAGTGAAAGTTAATAAAAGACAAATCTTGCCATGTCAGACTGCAGGTCCATCCAAGCAGGAAACCCATCTCCAACAAGGACCAACAGGGATGCCTAGCAGAAAGCCCAAGACAAGAGAGGTAAGCACAGTGGAATTATTCTCTCAATTTTGCTGTTCTGTGGCTCAGTGGGTTTCTGGTGGATTTCCAGCAATAGCTTTAACTATTAGATCCCAACCTGCATTCAGTCCTTCCTTATTGCTACAACAGAAATGTAAAACACAACTAAAGTAGGAGTTGTTACACCTTGCATGAATAATACAGAGAGGTCTCTGCCACCTTCTCACCAATTAAGAGGGGTGAAAGGGGACCCATAGGCACAATATATTGGAATAACTTAAAGCCACCTAAAGACATCTCTGAAATCTGTGGGACACAAAGCATATCCCAGGTACTGCATGGCAGGGACAGGACCACCTACCTCTGTTGTGCTGAGCCCAGCTTTGGAATGCAGCTCTATCACAAATCAGAATTTTAATTATTATTTGACTTGAACCATTCAAAAGTACCACAGCATCATTGTGATATAATACTCTTGTCTTTTCCAGCCTCTGCTAAATAACTATTTCCTCAGAAATTAAGAACACCAGAAATTAAGAACACCAGAAATTAAGAATGCAAATATAAGGCACAAAACAGATAGCCCTAACAGCTTCCTGAAACACAGTATTCAACTTGCTCCTCAGAGAGCAAACCAACCAAGCTTCCAGTTTTACTTAACCCCACACAAAGCAGTACAAGCCATGCTACAGCACTGGCTTCAAACAGCTCCCTTCCAGGCCTACATTCTGAATCCAGAGGAGCGTCACTGTGCCCAAATCTCCTGCTACATTTTTAGCAGTCCCATCACCCCTGTTCATCACACTTATCAGTGATATCCCAACTCAGGCAATGAATCTAAAAGCCAGCAACTGTCCCTTCTTCAGAGCAGGTAATTTTTAGGGCTTTCAGGATATCTGAGGAAGTCTTGAAAACAAGATGCCATCATTTGGAAGGACACCATACTGAAAGCAGATGCAGTTACGTTAACCACAATTAAGTATTAAAGCAAATGATCTTACAGAAGAAACCCGCAGTTTTCTTTGGCTGCAGTTTCACTCAGCATCATCCATTATCTGCTCCCACCTTCACTTCTGCTTGAGAAAAGGGGTTGCAGGCAAAGCAATGAGATGGCCATGATAACCCAATGAGTCACTGTCGTTAAGGATCACGTCACAGCCATCACCCTCACATGCCAACCATCTGACAATGAAAGCACCTCTCTCCTCAAGTTAGGGCTCTGCCAACCGCACATGTGGATGTGTGCATATATAGGCAGGGTTCAAGTCAGAGATAACATCCCTAATCAAACCCAGGTCAGCTTTGTGGTGAAGAGAAGCCACTCATCTGTAAATTTATTTTAAAGCGCCAACTCACACCAATCTGGACTGTTACAGTGGGCTCAGAACAAGCCCTGATATGAACAAGGAGAACACCAGCCCCATCAGCTAGCCCCTTTCTCCAGCCCCAGAAAAGCCAACCCTTCTCTTCAGGCTTACACAGATACTCTAGCACACAAGACCTCTTCCTACATCCACCAAGAAAGATGTTGTCAGTCTTTTTGCTGTAATCACTCACAATCAAGATACTTCAGGAACAACAGGATCCTTGCTTTTCTTCCTGGAGAGAAATATGACACACCTGCTTTTCCATAACACTACTATTTCTTTTAACATTCACTACACTTGCATACAACCCAAAAAAAGCTTAGGCACATAAAACTAATAGGGAAATAACTGTGATAGAACAAATAATTTGGGAAAACCAGAATTGATTCCAACAGAAATCCTGGTTTCCTGCAGTTTCATCTCCTGCAATTACCTAGCTTTGGTATCCAAGATGATGGAAACTCAGACTGAAGCATTTCTTGTCATTAGAAAGTAGATGAGGACCATCTGCTGCTTCTTCCTCTGAAGTCTAGTAAGGGCTGAGCTCACACTATAGATTTTCCCAGAGCCAGATACTGAGGAATTCTCTCCTTACCCTGCCTGCTCTATGCACAGAACTAGCAAAAAGACAATCTCTTTTAATTTCAATCCAAATTCAGTTGAGATTCCAAGAGATTCAAAATTCTGGAGAGAATGAGACTAGCACCACACACACACATGCAATGACCACAACATTGCTACCTCATATCCTGAGAAAATGAGGTTGAAAGAAGAATTACTGCAACTAGTGTTTGAAATACATGAAACAGCCAGCAATATATACAACAAGATTAAAAAAAAAAAATAAATCAGTATGAAAGGGTTAAAGGCCAAAACAATATCTATTAACAACAAAATGAACTTGTGTGAACCAAGATCAGGTAGCTTCCACTATCTATAATCCTTGGATGCATGTATCAGAATTGGCCTCCGTCTTCCTATCACATGGCAGCAGTGAAACAAGGAAAGGGAAAGGGACCGACATTACTGATGCAACATTACTGGCCTTGTAGTAAAAATATTCATTAATCTCAGAAGAGGTTTTTTTACTGGCAAGTAAAACAGGATTTTCTGTCCCCTGGAGAATCCCAAAGCAGCGAGCAACATCAAACTCATTTGGGAACATTCCTCGTTTGAGATAAGTGCATTTTTTAATAAGCTGCAAACCTTCTGCAAGCAAAGCTTGCTTTTAGGGAGAAGTATTGTCTTTCATTAGCCAAATTGATATATTGTTATTAAATCTGACGCTTAAGCACTTCTAGCTACTAAGGGCCAGGGTTATTTTTGAAAAGTAGCATTAACCAGAAGGAGAAGTTTCTTCAGCAAACCACAAATGTCTTCAGGTAAAGTGGCTCACTCCAAAGAACAAATCTAGCAAGAGAAGTTTCTCTGTTTCAGGTATTAGTCTTTCTTAGTGATTAGTTTATTAGAGGCTTAGCAAATTATTTTTTTTTTAATTGCATGCAAAGAATCTTCTGCCTTTATTGTGTTCATAATATGGTTGTGCAGGTCAGCAAAGTCTATGTCCCATTCCCTACATTAGTAGGTTGTATGCTTTCTTTCTAAGGACAACAAATTGAATTAAACTCTTTGGGGAGCTGTACTCTCTTGAGAATTCTCATTAGGGATTTAATTTGAAATACTTATTTTTTGCAGCAAATAGCTCTCAGTACTTTTGTTAAAAGTTGAAAAGAGAAGCAACATTCTGGAGATAGAAATTCATCTGTAGACAGTCACAGGGTAATTTGAGTACAATTCTGAAAACCAAGCCTTTTTTCAAAAATTAAAAAAAAAAAGTCTGGTTCAAACACTTGATAGGGGAGCCCTCTTAGGCAGAATTCGTGGTCTTGGTTATGCTGGTTAGCTTAGATGATGTCTACCCCACTTTAAAATCTCCAGGACAGATCAAGTCTGATGAGGAGCAGCTCAGGCAATTGGGGTTGTTTAAGACTGGAGGAAAGGAAGCTCAGGGAAGACCTTACCAGACTCTACAGCTACCTGAAATGAGGTTGTAGTGAGGTGGGGGTCTCTTCTCCCAAGTAAGAAGTGACAGGACAAGAGGAACCCACCTCAAGTTGCACCAGGGGACATTTAGATTGGGTATCGGGAAAGATTTCTTTACCAAAAGGGTTGTCAAGCATTGGAACAGGCTGCCCAGGGAAGTGGTTGAATCACCATCCCTGGAGGTATTTAAAAGACGTGTAGATGTGGTGCTCAGGGACGAGGTTTAGCGGCAGGCTTGGCAGTGTTGGGTTAACAGTTGGACTCTATCTTAAGGGTCTTTTCCAACCTAAACAGTTCTATGATTCTACCATGCACTGGGGCCCAGTGTCAGCAACTGCTCAAGAACTGATTACAACTAGAAACCAAGCCAAAGGAAAAAAAACACCACAAACCAATAGTCTATATACAAGGTAGGAGAAAACCCACAATTTCTAGCGTTATGCAGTCATGGTTTTTAATACCAGTGCTGTGTAACCACCATAGACATATCCTTTGCAATGGATTTGTCTGTGCTCTACTAATCCAGAACTGGCCTCTTTAGCAGCTGGCAGTAAAAAGAAAGTGCTAAGTCATCTATTTCCACATTTGGGGATGATAAAAAGCACTTGAAAATGCTCAGCACTTCTGCAATAATTATAACACACACACACAGAGTACTTGTTTTGGGAAAGTATAATGTATTCTGGTGAGCAGAATCACATCAAAGAGGAAGCTTTCAGACACTTCAAGGAGCAGAATATGAAGACATATATAGAAAGATATAATTATCACCACAGTCACAAGTCCCTTTTAGGCAGGGATCATAGGAAGGAGAAGCAGATGAGTGAAGCAAAGTGGACATATAGCAGAGGCTGTAAGCTGGCGCAGTGCAAGTTCTCATTATCTGGATGTGGTGCAAGCTAAGCTGGTACTGCAGCAGTGCTGCTCACTTTGCCTGATTTTTCTACCTGAGGATGAGCTACAGCTGTTCAAAAAATCCAGTTTTTTTCTTGGGACAGCATCCCACAGCTGTCTGCTTCCTCTAAAGGGCTCAAAGCTGATCAGCAGCTCCAACACAATTAATCACAGCCTTTCCAAAGGTCTCCCTGCAAATCCCTGTTTCCTTCCCCCAATCTCCATTTTGCTACACCTGCCATTTAGGCATCTATGCATGTCTGTCTGAAAGATGCCTCCACCCCACTACCTAATGGACATGAGTGCATACCAGAAAAAGTCACATCTGCAACTTGCCTCTGTCTATAGCCCCAGGCTGGCCCACAGCAAGGGTGAGGTGGCTGAAACCAGTAGAAAAATCAAAGGGATTCAGCTAATGGTAGCTGCTGGCTAAGCCAGATTTGGGAAGTTTGGCCAAGTCTTCCCTGTTCAATTGGCAACCAAACTGGGGATTTATTTAATCAGTTCAGCCTCACGATTCAACAACTGCTCAGAAATCTAAGGTGAAGTAACTTGCAGCATGTCACAGACACAAGTTGGCATTACAAGAAACATGACTTTCAGTTTTGGCAAAATATAGGAAATAGGAGGATATGGCCTCATTTGGAGGTAGAAGAAAGAAAAAAATAATCTGGTGCACCTGAAAAGAAGTAACACAATACTAAAATGTACCTGAAAGCCTCCCTTGATAATTTTTTTGCCTTTTGACTTTCAGGCATTACTGGACATGCACAAGTCCCCTTGGCTCTGTCTAGCATGGAAATAAGCAAATCCAGAACAGCAGAGCCAGCAAAGACTGGCTCTTAAGGATTTCCCACTCCACAATGGCCTCTTGAATCAGTTCTGCGACTTCTAACACTAATTACTCATAGAATTTATAGGACCTTAATACTAATCATTAATTGTTATTACAGTAAGAATAATTTGCAAGATCAAATAATTCCAAGATCTGTATCTAGCTTGCTTCAAATGCACCAATGGGTTCAAAAGTTACCGAGTAAGAAGAAAGAGAACGACAGCAGCACAAGCTCAACTGCCTCACAAGAGATCATGCTAAAATACAGCAAGGAAATAAATTCTTACAACAGTTTTCATACAACTGAAGCCAGGATTTATTGAAAGCTCTGTGCAGTTTCTCAGATGCATTTTCTCTGCCATGTTTCATACAGTAACCTGTTATTTTCAGTGAGGAACTGAAGTAATTTGCTGAACAGGGAGGCTGGCAGCTTTATCTTGTTAGTTAACCACAGAAGTCCCTCGCCTAGCAGGGTGCAAACATGCAAATACTAAAAATATGCAACTGAGATGGGGCAGTGTCATCTTATTTGAATAAGAAGGGGAAAGCGAGCACAGAATAGATACTTGCACACTTCCATAGACAAAAAGCTCAACCCACCCTCAGACTTCTTCCCCAGATACTCAAGTTGTTTCTTTAGGGTTTTTATTCAAGGATATTTTAATTTTTTTTCTGCCATAAAACTTGAGCCACAGAGAGGATGAGATAGCAATGGCACTGTCCCAAGCTCAGTGCAAAGACATGTGTTGCTACCTCCTGCCCAACCCACTTCTCTACTGTTTCCATAGGATTTACAGCAAGGCAGTGTGTGACCAGCTCCAAGATTAATCATACCTCCCACCCTCATCTAATGGCTCTCCAAAGGGCCAAAGGAAGGCAAATCCTGCTCCCCAGACTGCTGACAAACTCTTTGTTAAAATTTTGCAGCTTTCCTTTTTCTGGAAGCCTGAGATGTTAATGTAACGTCCTTGTGAGACCACCTGCTTGACTTGTGCAGTTAAGAGGTGTATTTTGCACTGTGGCTATTAGGAAAGATCTCTCCATGCCTGCTACCTGTCCCTGCTCTTCCTTCTGTAGCGGTCCTGGTTTTGCCTCCAGTCACCCAGTCTCAGCTCTCCCCTGCACAGCTCACAGTGTTTAAAATTGCTAGTCTGGAAACATGAAAGAAATAAAAAGAATATTCAGAGTGCTTTTTCCCCCACTCTGTGTTTGCCTTCTGCCGGTTTAGTGAGATAAATCAGCACAGCGCTGAGTAAAACTCACCGTTGCAGTGTTTCAGTGCTACAGGCTGATAATGCAGCAAAAGTAATCTCTGACTCAGGATTTTAAATTTTGTTTTTTCCAAAAGAACCTGCTGAGGATGACAACTGTCCCTTTAGGCCCAGATGTTGTGCTTCAGACTCTTGAAGCACCACATGGAGAAGGAGAAGCTGGACCCTTCCAAATCCCTTAAAGTTTGCCTGGAGACCACACTATCCGTTCTATATCCCCTGTCATCCCAAAGCCTCTCTGGTCTCATCAAACACAGGCACTGCAAAGGTTGGCCAGGCTGGTAACATATGCAGCATGACATTCCCCATCCTTCCGTACCTTCCACTAGAGCAGCAGAAACACCAATTTGCATTAGAAATTAACAGTGTGCATTGGTGGCTCTGCTGAGTCCAACTCAGCTGTCACAGCATCCCACAGCAGAAGGAGTGGTGAGAGAGGGCAGAGGAAGAGGAAGGAGATCAAACCTGCACACAGAAAATAAAAGAAACCTGTATGTTTTTTGCAGTGACAATTCCTCTTTCGTCTTACTCTATGCCATGGGAAGATCAACAGCATCTTCTGGGTCACCTGAAACAAATCCTTCTCCACAAGCCTCTTTGCTTCAAAATCCACCTGCCTCAACAAAGCCAGAAATCACAGCAGACAGTGCTGGAAGGGAGCTTAGGAGTCATTTATTGACAAACTGCCATTCATCCTGTTCACAAAAAAAGTCACCAGCAGTGGGTACTCCACAGTCTCTTTTTCAGTCAGTCCCACTGTTTCATATAATTTTTCCCTACCAAGTCTTGGGAAAGTCTCTCCTCATAAAAAGCCAAACTCCCCTATCATCTTAAGCCAAATTACTTCTTACCCTAGTCACAACAGTCCTGGAGAACTGTTTGCTCCTGCCTGTCACATGTTTGAAAGCTTGTATGTGTTTGTCAGTGCTGTCTCACCTGGAGTCAAAAACCCTGTTGGTCATGTTCACCAGCCCTCTGAACTGGTGAATCCCTTACTACTCCTGGACAGTGGTGCCAAAAAGTGAGCCTAATACTCCTCAAAACCTTCACAGCACTGCCAATGTAAAAGGATTACACCACATGGCTGACATCCCATGCTCTGCTGCGCAGACAGAGCATCACAGCTTTGCTTACCACAGCCATGAACCACACATATCACTGCACATCAAAGATACCTCTGGTAAGTGTCACATCTTTCAGAGCCCACAGACAGACCAGCCCCATACTAATTCCTGAGAGCTGTACATACTCAGAAAGCTTTTTACCATGTAGGTGTGTCAGCTTAACCTAGTGGGAGGTGTCTGTAAGAGGGAGACATGGACAGGGAAGGAGTTCAGTCAGCCAGTACTCAGACAGACAGGGCAGGCTGTTAACAGTGTCCAAGCTCTTACCTTGGATGATGCTGCCTTCTCCAGCCTGCTACTAAACCGCTTTGCTGAATGCTCACCAGAAAGCACGAAGTCTGAGAAATGGGTCTTTTTTAAACCTGCTACACAAGATGAACAGGGAGCAGCTGCTTGGAAGATAACAGGGAGCTCTCAATCTGGTGCCTGGAAATGCAGTAGGATATTAAACAAAGCAAGACCACAACATCCATGGGACAGTCATATTGACTGTTGCATTTGAAAGTGTGTTCTCTTCCTTTGTGCCCCAGTGGTAACACAGGAAGACTGCATGGTCACAGGAGAAACAGCAGGGATGGGACCTGCTGGGGCAAGGATGCTGAAACAGCCTGGAATCACCAGGCTGAGACTATGTCAGGAGGCCTGAAGACAGAGTCTTATTCTGAATTGCAGCCAGGACTGGGATAAACAGGAGGCTGGTCCTGTGATCACCAACACACTGGGCCTGCCTGTATTTACTGGGGGAAAAAACACCCAGAGGGGGAAGGAAAGCAGAGAGTGATGACCTTCAGCTATGCTGAAACTCCTTTATCAAGTAACCCAAACACTGAATTTCATATGATTACACGACAGCACCACCTCAAAGAGGGACAGAAAACACAAGTAATTAATTTTTCCTGCATGAATTCTTACATTTCGGTCATAGCAGGCTCCACGAGCCGAAGAAAGGATTATCAAAAAGGTGTCAAGAGACAAGTTTGAATCCCTGCCCTGCCCCAGACTGCCTGGGTAACCTTGGGTAAATTACTTCATCCATCTGAAGTGCAACTCCTCATCTGTAAGGTCAGGACGACAGAGCTTGCTCCATGGCATATCCTCAGAACATCCGAGAAGGACAATGAGTCACTGAAGTAGCAGAGGCAAGTTTTGATAGATGGTATCTCCAGAGCATCAAAACAGCCACAATGATTACTGGTATCACCACACTCCTAAGATAAACAGGGACCTAATCAGAGGAGAAGAGAAATGACCACTTCGATACAAGCCAACTCTTCTACGAGGAAAAGCAAATCAAGATTTTTCACTTCTCACCTCAGCCATCCATCAATAGATAAGTCTTCTAATTGGGAAGCAGCAGAAGCAACTGCCTTGACCTGATGCCATAAACTGGCTTTCAAATCAAACAAGCAACAATATTCCCTTCCAAAGCAGAAAATTTCTCAGCATTTCTTTGCCTCATAGTTGTAACAGCTTAGTCATCAAAACAGACAGGCCTCCGATAAAGTCATATACTTCATTAGCATTACAGGACCAGCTGGATGACTGACAGAAGGAGCTGCTCAGTGCCATTTTTGGGTCTGTCACCAGCAGAGACACTGTCCCTCTGTGGAACCACCAGCCCAGCACCCCCCAGCCCCAGATGCCAGTGAAGTCCAAGGAGCGTATTTCTCAAAGACACACATTTGGAACCAGTCCAGACCAGCTGGAGCACCTGCTTTTGTATTTGCATCACTTCACAGGATCTTTCCACTGACGACTTCTCTGCAGAGATGCATACAATGAAAAGAACTCAAGCTTATGTCTGAGGTTCTGCCTATCTTACTTTGGCTCTCTGATTATCATTGAAATAATCACAACAAAAATTGGAACAGAGATCCAAACTCTGCTCTCAGTGAAATCATCTGCAGGCTCAGAATAAACTATGGGCTTAAGAGCTTTGCTGAACTGAGCCCTAAATAACAGAGGTGGGAAGGAAACAGAGTCCACAGCTACTGTAGCACTGTGAAAAGCTAAGTGAGACTTTGCATGAACAACTCAGACAAGACAGAGAATCCAAACGTAACCACCTTGACACATTCGTATTAAATCATAAAAAAAACCTGCAGAGTATGACAATGCTGTAGCATTACAGGCAAGAGCACAGGAGGAAGAGTGCTGTGAGCATGGCACACCAACCTTGCCAATCGTCTTCCATCTAAACAATGAGTGTAATAAAAGCACCCTGAAGGAGACCCTCTCTGCTCATTAAGAAGCAAGAACCAAACAAGTGAAAGAAGCCAGATGTTTTCCAGTCTTGGGTCACAGTCCTGTTGATATGTTTATCTACCCAGGGGAGGGGGGTGGGGGAGAACAAGTTGTTCATTTTAGTCTCTCTTTTTGACCATATCTCGGATGACAAAGTCACAAGTTAAAAGACAGGAGTACAGCCACATTTTAGCTCTCAAAGAAAGGCAGAACTGAAGAACCTTTTCCTGCCTTCATCTTTCAAAAGCTTCCAAGATATTTTCACCCCACGCAAGTCCCACTTCCCCATCCACCGCTGACCAGTAGCCGGTCCACTCCTCCAACACAAAGCACATCATCCTTGAGAGTCCTGAGGCACTTCAGATTTGAGGATTGCTCACCCGTGTCTCACGTTTCTGCAGTGAAGCAGATCAAGCACATGTAGGCAGCCACAGTAAAGGTGGCTTTCAGATGCAAAGCAGAGAAGGATTTACACAGATGAAACTACAACAGGGCCTTTGAGCAGGCAGGCTGTAAATATCTAGCAAGGAATATTATAAGAAACAAGGACTTCAGAGCTGATTTTGGGGAATTCATGGACAGGAAAGCAAATTCTGCTGAAGCATCAGCATTCATGAGGGACATCTCTTTACCAGATCCTCTGGTGAAACGACTTTGCCCTTTTGACCAGAACTCAGGATGCCTTTTAAGGCCACAGCATTTCCAAACATGAATGCTTTCGTCAGGGTTTTGAAAGTAGTACTGGGCCAGAATTTCAATAGGGGTTCAAAGCCAGCCTAGCAGTGATTTGCCAGGCTTGAACATCAAAAGAACAGTGAAGACAGCTGGCTCCTGTTTCTGAAGACACCTTACTGAGCTATGCCCTGACATGACCTGGGCCAAGGCTGCCATGTACAAACCACCCCAGCATGTATAAAGAAGGCATCTCAGTGAACGGGCATGTGGCTCAGTTTGTCCAAACAGATGAGAATAAGGAAAAATGGAAATAAATTCTAAAGGGAAACACCTCCCTCCCTCCTCCCCCAAAAAACCTAAACCCCCAGTAATTTCTTCCCAGCTAGCAAAACATGTATCCAAAAGACTGTAACAGCAGTTCCTCAATGAGGCACTTGCAACAATAAACTCAAAACACACAATCCCCTGAGGTAAGAGACCACAAGAACACAGAGCATTAATAGCAAGCATACACGTTAGATGCAATTCAATGTAGAATGCATTGTGTTTAAATAAAAGGAGGTAGTTTTTATTTTCAACTATGTGGGGTTTTATTATTATTTTTGCTTTTTATTAGCAGCATGGGACCAATGAGAAACAAACTCCTGTTTTGATATACGCCTTGCATGTTGCAGGGGACACCAGCACAAAGGCAAGAAGCCAAGTGACTGCCATGGGGCCAAGAGCTAATGGAGATGACTTGAGCCTTTCCCCATTAGATCTACAAGGGGGATCCTAATTAACTGAGGATTGACTGTGGTCCAGGGCACAGAGCAGTGGCTGGGGATTCAGCTGCCCTCAGGGTCTGCTGCTGGCTAGCCTGTACAGGCAAGACAAAGCCTTTCAGGTCCTTGTGTCTCCCTGTCCCTTCCCACTCAGTGCAGAGGCTGAGGACCTCCTCTCTTTTCTACAGGAAGAGTTGAAGCCATGACCCCAGTCTCTGTAACAGCAGAGAATTAGGCACATACAATCATAAAGCATCAAACCCTAAATGTAGGGAAAGCTTAGCCAGAAAAACACTTTATTCCAACCCCATCACTTATAAACCCACAGCACTGGAGCACAGTTATGAAGCATTTAAAAGAACACACACCCTGGCAAGCTGTGATCAGGAACAAGAAACCTCATCTCCATAGGTAATTTTTCACTAAGTTATGAGCAGGCAGAACCGTGACTTTGAATGAAAGAGCCAACTCAGCTTCCACTGGAGCTCCAGTACTGCCACACCAGCATAAATTTTAATAAAGTAGCAATACAAATGTAGTCTTTTTACCCCTTGAAATGTTGCTGTATATAGAATGAGACTTGCAGGTCTTTAAATAACAATCTATTCAAGCATTACAATGAGCTATTTTGCCCACCTAAGTAGGTACTCTATTCCAGCAACCTGACAGCTATTCAGAGCTGCCTTTCCCTACTCTGAGCCATAAAGCCACTCCACGTACTGACAAACTGATTTGTCAGGTCTACTACTACAACAATTTTTTGGGGGCCTGTTAGTCAGTGCCCTCATCACCAAACAACTCATAGTCAAAGAGCATAAATTTTTGTTATTTTTTTTTAAAGGAACAGCCTTTTTCTTGACTGTCACAGCACTGATTTAAATTGAAATCAATGTGAGAGATCCAAGATAGTGTAAATATATGGTGTTCCTTGTAGGTGCTGATGCACCATCCTGCAAACCAACCCCTAAACAGCAGGGGAGGCTAAGCGAAATCATCTTCCTTTGAGGTAGCAATTACCATGGCATTCCTTACACACTGCTTTGATGAATCCAGTCGAAGCCACTTTCAGACACACAAGGCTGGGCTGGAAGGATTGACTGATGGGAGCAATTCTCACCTTCCTTCATATGTGCACACGGTGAATTCAGGTACAGACCAGAGTCGTAGAGACTCTACAAAAGATCCTCCACTGTCTGCCAGAGCTGTAAGCAAGGTCTATACTACACAATGCATCTTTATAAGTCTATTTAATTTTATTACCCTTAAATCATGGCCCAACCACACTGATTTCACAGTTAAGGTAGGAACTAACATTAACATTTGTAATACGTACTTATTTCTGACTTGCCCCAAAAGGCTGCTTTCTTCATTAATTTCCACTGTGTGCCTTTCTAACCCAGCTTGCAAAGTCTACCATAAATCAGGCAAATGAAAAAATATAATCAGCAAAATAAATGTGAGATTCCCTTTTGCACAAACACGCTACCCTCTGAGTGCTGTACCTCAAAGAGGTCAGCCTAGAAAACCCAGAGGTCCCTTATTTATAACTCCTATGTGAGGGCCAGTATTTGAGAATTTAAAGTCTTGGGGGTTAAAGGAAGAAAATAGCAGTTTCCAGACAAAAGTATCAGCTGGTTTTGCTTCCTGCTAACATATTTCATTTGTGGGATTTACATGTTAGATGACTGCAGTAAAATGGTGCCAAGTGACACAAAGTAAGTTGGCATCACCCCCATGGGGAATGTGCTGAAAACAGAGTAAAGGAAAGGAGAAGAGGGCATCACTGAGCAGAATATGGATAATCTCCCCCTCAAATCTGGCACACCAGTGATTTCCACGCAGAATGGGAAAGTAAGACACTTTACATATAGGTGCAAGGGTTTTATATCCTATCTCATTTTTCTCAGCACCCCTTGGGCTCCCTGTAGTACCAGCATCAACTGCAACAGAAACAGGAAAACAGCTTCTCCTGACTTTATCCCACACATGGAAGGAAGGGAAAGTGATGCAAATGCAAACAACACTGCAGGGAGGGGGGGCAGGGAAGCAAACAATGTTAGGAAAGGAAACTCCTCAGACAGGAAACTGAAGTTAATCAAGCAACACTGCAACAGGAGTCCATCAGCAGGAAAAGGGACAGGACCTTCTAGTTACAAAAGTCACTTGGATCAACCACTGCCCAGGGCAGACAAAGAACACACCCGTCTTGAACATCCCTACGGCAAAATGCAGCCCTGGCACCTTCACTTTCTGTAAAGCAGCAGATTGATTTCAGGGCAGAGCTGGCTTTTGTGCCGACATCACAAATCCACTTCAGAGACCTGAAGTGGAACAGCTTGTTCTCCTGTCCACAATTTCACAACCATGCAGCCGCCTCAGAAGTTGTCAAGCTGTCTTGTGCCCAGCACAGGCCTTCTGGAGGACAGCAGGTGCCATGCTATTTTCACCTGAACAGCTGCAAACCCGAAGAAGGGTTGATACAGAAGGGGTGGTTGTGGCCCTGCCTCCTGCTCACTTATACCTTGTGCTTCACGCCATAAAGGCAGGAGCATTCAGACACCCCTCTCTAACTTCTTTATACCTCTGAAACAAGGAGTCCTTCAAGCAGGTGAATCAGCTCCATGGATTTTAGGGAAAACTACCAATGTTTAGTAGTGACATAGTAGTTGCTGTCCATGTGTTCTGTTCCAACATACATAAACCACTAAAACATGTACAGAAATGCAGTTGGGTCTCAGTTTATTCTCTCTTGGTCCAAGACACAACCAAACATAACCAAACAGAGGTTTGTCTAGACTGATATGGAAAAGTCAGAGATCCATCTCTGCACCTCTGAACACTGACCCATCCTTCCTGAAGTACAACCTAAACATCTCTTGTTGTAGTCTCAAACCAAATACTTCTTGTCCTTGCCTTCAAGGAAGATGGAGAACAGTTCATTCCCTTGCTTTTAATGTTTTGAAGACAGATGCTATACATGACCTCAGTCCTCTGTCCTGTACTGAACAAGCCTGTGCTTTCAGTATTTGAGGACATATCATACACTTGATTTAGCTGCAGAGGTCATCACTCATCTTTCAGAAAGGCACTGCAGTGACCTTGACAGGACACAGAATTGTTATACTGGATCTAGTCAACTGGCTCAGACAGTTTAAATTTTACTCTCCAACAGCTGGGATGTGATTCTCATGTGCTGAACAAGCAACAGATCACAGCTTTTCCTGAAGATAAACCTTGTCAAAGGGCAAGGGAGGTACGCCCCATCTCTTCCACATCACTACACTTTCCCACAACAAAACACCTGATGGAAAGATTTCTTCTGATTTTAGGCCCAATGTAAGCACCAAGTTTATTCCCATAAACTTGCAGAGTGTCTCAGAGCAGCATACACCTTTATGATAAAGCTCCTCCCTTCCCCCTGCAAGCTGTGCAGGTGATGACTGCATGGCACAGAACACGTGGTTCAGCAGGCTATGACTTACAGCTATGTTTTTCCTCTGGGCACAAGCCATCTGTGTGTACAGGTCACATGCTTATCACTTTATCACCCTTCCCTACTCACAGCCCAGGTCTCTCCTCTCCTCCATAGTCAAGGCTGATGTTAGAACCTACAGGGCATCCTGCAAGAGCTGCCCAGAACACAGACATTAATATTTTCTTATCAAGCTGAGAGCCTACAACATTTATCATGACAAAACAGGGAAAGGGGCCCTGCTCTTTGGGGGCAGGGAGCCTGTCCTGCACTCTGGCAGCCCAGCAGAGAAAGGGCCTCTCTTCCTTAACAGGCTGTGCATCCACTACAGTAGAACAGCAGGCTCCTCCTACTCCCACAGGAGAGGGACAACCTTACCCTACAACAGCTATCACCCCAAAGCTGGGAGCACACAGCAGGACTTGGAAGACCAATATCTAAATTACAATGACAGAGTAACTGAGGTCGGAGGGGACCTCCATGTGCTTGTCCAGCCTTCTGCTCAGGTCAGGACTCTGCATTACAGTTAGGTCAGGTTGCCCAGGGCCTCATCCAGTCAAGTTCTGAATGTCTCCAAAGATGGAAATTCCCCAGCTGACCCCTATTTCATCTCCTTCTGCTGTGCTGCTCTGAAAAGAGTCTGACTCCATCTTCTATATAACACATCTTTAACTAACTGGAAGCCATAAGTGCATGCTGTGCCCTGGCCCACCGACCACCTTGGTGGCCTTCCCTGCATTTTCTCTAGTCTAGCAACCTGTCTTGAACCAGCAGGCAGAGGGTGCAAAACAGCAGTCCAGATGGGGCCTCACCAGTGCTGAGACCAAGGAATTAATCACTTCCATCAGTTTGATGGTTACACTCTAGCTAATACAGCCCAGTATGCTATTAGCTTTCAACACAATAGAACACACCAACTCACATTCAACGTGTTGCTCCCTGGGAACCCCAGGTCCAGCCCAGATGAGCTACTGAGTATCCAGTCTACACCAGTGCAGCAGGTTGCTCCATCCCAGAGGCAGGATTTTGCATCTGACCTTACTGAAAATTCCTGCAAAAGACAAGTTTTAAGCCTCACACTTCAGCGGTATATCCCTAGCACTGTGGTACTGGTTATTCCCTTTGATGAGAATTTCTTCTTTGACCTGAAAGTTATTCCTCATTTGTCAGTTCAGATGAAGCATTCCCATAAGAATGCTATCCCTCCAACAAATTGTCATCTTCTGGCATCTGTCAGCTGGAAAATTCCCAGCTGGGTGTTATGTGATAAAGCCACTGCTCACATCTGAGATCTGTCCTGCCTCAGTTGGCTGCTCTTCACACTGCACTGCTTGTTGCCCAGAACTTATTGATAAAAATGCATGTCTGATACGGGCTGGGAAAGGAAGCAGAATAGCAGCATTCAGTCAACAATATGGGCACCTTCCAGTGGCAAACCAACCCCTCTGAACAGTGATGGGTGATAACAAAGTAGAGTCAGATTCTGACTGGTCTCGCACCAACTAAGGGAACAGTACCAACAACAAAAAATGTGTAATCCTTTGAACTTGGTTGAGGCTGTGTGGTCTTTCTTACATGAACACTCAGGGGGGAAGGGAAAAAAAAAAAAGAAAAAAGAAGACATCAAGATAAGTTGAGAGTGCACATCAGTAAATTAAGGTTAAAGTAAAGGACTGTCAAGTTTTAACATTTTTTCACCTAAAAATAGGATGTTATCAATACAAGCAGCTGATCTAAAACATGTTTCTCAGTTTCAGGGCAATATTCACTATACACTCATATTCATTACAGGATCAGATACAAAGCGAGCATAGGAACTTCTGAGTTAAGATTGCAAATCCAAACCTGTGATGGATATGCAGTTTGTTGCACTAGCATAACCTTAACTCTGCCCTGCCAATCATACCAAAAAAAGCCATATGAGCAGAATGAGGATACTTCAGCAATGACAGCAGAATAAAATAAATTGGGAAGTTGGGTTCAGACAGCCTTAGTTCTGATTCTTCTCCCCCATTTTCTGCCTACTCTAGCATCATATAGTGCGAATATACTTTTTCTGCACAGCAACAACAGAAGATATAATCCTGTGGCTGATGAGCTCAGTTTTTCAAACACAGCAATATACCCAAAACCTGGAACTGAAGTATTTCATTCACAAGATCAGCTGAAGAAACCTGAAGTGTTTAGGTGGTTTACAAACAAGAAGCCTAGCAAGATCACAACTGTTCCTAAATCCCTTTAGGCTGACTAAGTATTTAGATGACTAAGAAGCATGGACACATGCCAAACCCCTCTCACAGGCAGAGCCCTGGTATTTGGGCAAAACTATCACACAATATTCAGGATTGCTGTAGGTGGAGGATGCACTGGCTCTGCTGACAGGGAACCTTTGGGGAGAATAATTAAGGTCCACTTCACTCCAAGGGGTCAGACACTGCATCGCACTGTCCTAATCAGGCAGGGTAAATGTGACTCAGCAAGTGCAAAACTGGGGTGCAAGCCTGACAGCTTGTCCTCTGCCTGATGAAGAGTCTTCATCAGACTGCACCTGCTTTTTCAGCAGCCTTTAGCACTTGTGGTATTTCACTGGACTCACTTTGGAGTATGAAAGTTTCCTCTAAAAAGACTGAACAAGTCAAACGAGAGGCAAGATTATTTGCACAATGGATTAGTTTACCAAGCCCATCTACTCTGCAGAGTTGGCATGCAGCTTGCGCACTACAAACAAAGGAGTGATGGAGAGCTGTCTCAAGCAACATCGAGTACCGAACAGCAGCAGCAAACAGCCACAGGGGGCTAAAAATCACGTGGATGTCTGGAGGTTTACACATTTCCATGTACAGACATGGCTGGACTCCCATTGCCTGAAACTTCTCTCCATTTGATTCATGCAAGTTGCTGTCTGGCCCCCGTGCTCCTTTCTCCTCAATGCAGAGGTGGGAAAGAGCTAAAAAGTTGGTGTTAGCCTCAAGTCAAGATGCTCTGAATTGCTCGAGGAAAACCCCAAAGGTAGACCTGGACAGGAGTAACCACTGCAAGAAAGTGTATCAGAGACTGAGCTGGCACAGAAGAGCATCAGGTCTGTGGGATACAAGGTACAAACGACTCAGCTACACCCTGAGCATGGGTAAGGTCCTAAAGCCATTTCAGACATTCCAGAATGCAGAGTTCTCCATTCTGTTAAAATCAGCATATCCCACACTCCACAGGCAGCAGCACTGTGCCCTTCATCACGCAATGAAAAGGTTCCCAAGCAAAATGGGATGTGTACATGTTTTACTATCACTCAAAAGCAGGAAACTACAGGTCACGCTTACAGCGGCAGGACTAAAGCAAAGCCTGCTGAATGGATCACCGGAAAACACTGTTACCCTCTGCAAAGTCTCCCATGCTTCAGCAAAACACTTAGTGGAATTACCTAAGGATCAAAACTACTAAATGTTCCATGAAGACCTTGGATTATTGTGCTGTTGTGTCAATAAGATGGAGAAACAAAGTATCAGGAAAAAACATCCTTCTTGAAGAAAAGCCAGGATTGTGCTCTCACCTGCCTAATTAGTACACCTCCAAGTAACCAAACATGCATATAATTTTGCTGTTTGTTAATATGAAACAATTCAGCCAAAAATAATGACTTCTGCTCCAACCCAATGTGACTAATCCAGTGATGCACGCACCAGGCAATCTACTTCATTACTGTTTTAATAAAAAATGATTTCACAGAGTCTTTTTTTTTCTCCCCTGAGATGCCTGCATATTGGTGATTACTTAGGATTACAGCAGTGCTCGTTCCATTACGCAATCTATTTCACAAGGCATCTATGATTTAGACATGCAATTCTGCAGGCGGCTTGCTGCTGCTGTGTATTTCCTTGCAAATAAGCGGCCTGAGGAATGGGAAGCACAGACTGGTAAATTCCCATTGACCTGAATGCCTACAGAGGCTGAGATCTTCGCAGCAATTCTCTGCTGGCATTGACAGGCAAATTCTTCCAAACTCCATGGAATGGAATAAGGGGAATTTGCTTTTACCTGTGCAATTGCTATCCGCCAAAAGCACACTCCTATCATCCAGGCATGAAGTCCAGACGTTGCACCATATACCACTGCAAGAAGCAGCTCAAATTTCTATTATTAAGAGAAAGGTGAACATTGAAGCAAAAAGATACTGCTTTCCTCTTCGCCTTCACTTCAGAGCACCATCAACCAACATATTCCCACCACCCTGTTATCAGTGTGGATCCTCACGACAAGCATCATCTGCTGTGTGGACATCTGGCCACAGAACAAGCAGCTTGGTTATTGCTAGTCATCCAACACAGTGCAATAGGTCTGAAGAAAACAGTCTGAAGTAAATGCCAGGCCACAAGGGAGTATTTATAACCACTGTTCACTGCTGCTCTATCTTTTTTCCATTTTTCAAATGCCCAGTACAAAATCAAACTCACTGAGAGAGGTGTTCTTGGATCAATGTACTTCACTGCACATCTGAGTCAGCTCCCCCTGAAGAGGACCATAAAGTTCCTACTAGAGGGTCAAGCACAGCAATGCTTTTATACTGCATTTTATTTCATTTAATTGCAAGGCAAGAACAACTCCTCCAAACTCTGTTATTTTCTAGAAAATGTGCCTGGTTTTTACCAGCTTAGCTGGGCAAATCAAATGTTTGTGTTAACCTTAGTATCTGTTTTACAGTCTGTGGGACATTATCTACACCCAGCAGTTAAAGAGTCTTTCTAAAGAAAGAAAAAACGTCATCTTTGATAAAGAAACTTTTTGTTAGCATTCCAGCAAAAGCCTGAGAACCTCACTGAGTAAGGTTGATTGATTATGTAAGGCATTGATTCCTGTGTCACACAGTTTTTACTGTATAATAAAGTTGTCTGAGAGGCAGAAATCCAGCAGCTGCAGTAATACAATGCAAGAGAAGTTACTATAACTAGCAGACAATCTGATCCCAAATTTTAATTTTCTTTCTTGCACCCTTACAAAAACATAATTAAATACTAGGAGGTGAAAGGAAAGGAAAAAAAAAATACTCTACTTATACACTTCAAGTCATTTCACACCAATATAAAGCAAAACTCAAGGAGTTAGCTGGGAGGAGGTGGAAACAGAACCTTTGCCTGCATCAACCAAAATTGACATCAATACTATAGAAAAGCACCACAGAAAACCAAAGCAATAGTCTCAATTTACTGCTGAATCTTTCAGTTGTTTCCTTCCTTTGTCTTCCTTGGAGAGCGCATGTTTTATTTATGATTAGCGGAACTTATCCCTGAAGGGCATGTCCCACCAAGCTGATCTTTTAGGGGACAAAGTAAATTTAATATGAACTTTGTCTGCTTCAAATCACCAGAATGTTAAAATGAGCCCGTATATTTGTTCTCTTATTCAGTTGCTGTATCCGAGTTAAAAAGGAAGAAGCAGGCTCTGCTGCTAGAATTAGGAATGGCGTACTTTGACTTGATGCCTCTTTCACCATAAAAAACTTCTTCCAGACAAAATAATAATAGAATTCAGAAAGATAGGAAAATCTTCTTTTACTGATAAAATAAGCCAAAGCTCTGCAGAAGAGCTGAGCAAAAATAGTTAAAAATCCATGTACTTGCCTTCGTACAATTTCACCCTACACAGATTTCAAGAGACAGATCGCTGTCAAAGGTACCCAACAAATTTTTAAAATAGCAAACAAACAAAAAATAACCCACACAACACCACACGCACCCTTAACCCTAAAAACATGACTACCTCTTCCTGTGGAAGTTTCCAAGCACTTGCAGTTCTTTATTCAGCTGAACTAAAACCCTTTCTAGAAGTTATCCTAGACCTCCTGCAACAACTACTGTTCAACTTCGGAACTCTGGTCTTTAATGATGCACCCAGACAAGTCACATCCCTGTTACACCACTGGAGATCACACAATAGCCTTCTCCTCACCCCAGCTTGCACGTCACCCATAGCAGCAGTGGACATAGTCTACTGAGCAAGCTCAGACTTCTGTTTAGCTCAGAAGCAGAGACTTAAGAAGTGGTTAGATGGACAGCAAATAAGCTTCACTGGAGAATGAACACATGATTTAATTAGCACAGTTTGCACCTATTGTAGTGGGACTCTTCATCACCAAGGGCTATACCTAAACAAATGTTACAAGGTTTTAACTTCTTTTGCTCCACACCGAAGAGATGAATATGGAAGGGAGGAGGATAGTGTTTTGCTCAGTATCCCATTTGTTTCCTGCCTCCAGCAGATGAAAGCAATCCTATCGCTGGCTGATGACTAAGTAGTTCAAGGGAAGAAAAAAAAGCCAAGGATTAGTCCTATGAAGCTAGCCTTTCTAGAGCTAATCAAATGTTATTTGCTCTAATTTGATCCTTATTAGACTTTGCAAGGAAGATTTTCCTCAGGCCATCTAAAAAAATTCCTTTTTCCTTTTTTACTGTCATGCTGTTTGTAGGAACAGAATACATTTACATACAAAGAGCAAACTATCTCCAGGTTTTCCAACAACCCTGAGATGCTGGTTGCACAGAAAATCTTCTCAATGAAAAGACAGCAGGACTGAAAACACCACCTGACGCCCAAAGTGCAAATTTTTGTTTAGTTCTTTCTTTGAGTGTTCATCCCATTAGAGAACTCTCACCACTTGCAAATTATATAAAGACCCTGCCAGGACAACCATACTCAGTCAAATGCTTCACTATACAAGGTAATTCTAAGTAACCCTCTAGCTACTTGCATCAGACTTTACCTCCAACTTTCTCATCTTCATCACATCAGCTTTAAGTTCTCCTGGATCTATCAGAACTAAGTTAACACTTATGGAAATGCCCATCAGAAGCAACGAAATGTTTCTTATGGTTCCTTCTGAAGAGCAAAGAGAGCCCAGGCTTTGCATACTGCTTCAGTCACAGCAGCAGAGAGTAGACACGCCAGCAAGCAGGTAACTCTTCCCTCCAAGGACTACAGATGTTAAAATCGACTCCACTAGTATGGAGCTCCAAGTTAATCACTGGGGCATTTAACACTGTTGAGGCAGCTCTCACAAGAATCAAAAACAGTTCTTCCACCATGCAGGCTTTCCCACATCACACAACTCTGAGAGGTTAGATCTACAGAGCTGAATGAGAGCTCATCATATCTCAAATATCTCATCTTGGGACTGGGCACAAATACTTACAGAATAAGGAATAACACAAGTAAAGAAAAATATGCCAAGTGTGAAGAATGAAGTCAAGCTCAGCTCCTCAAACAAGAAGGACAAACAGAGGAAAAAGTGCTGCATTCTGAATCCTACTATTCTGCATGCAAGTATGTGCTCACACAAAGTCAAGTGCAAAAGCTAAGCCTACAGAATAAATTCTTTATACAGTAGCATCACTTCTGCCTTGCTGCCCAATTCCCTGTATGGAAACAAGCAGATGAAAATTAGAAGAAAAACCCCACCACAACACAAACACACTACCTCTCAACAACAGCAGTAATATTGCTGGAAACCCACAGTGCTGGGCACTAATTAAACACTGCTCATTAATCAGTATTTATAAAAAGCAGCTGTTCTGCAACACAGACATAGAACTGGTGGAGACATTCAAAGGTCCCTTCTCACCAACCTCTTACTCAAAGTGGTACCAAGGCCAATATTAGATCAGGTCAGCCATAGCTGTATCCAGCTGAATCTTGAAAACCATGGATGAAGTTTCTGCTGTTCCCCACTCCAGTACAGCACTACCTCTAGTGAAAATTCCCAAAATGAACCTCCCGAGCTGTCACTTGAAGGTCACTGTCCCTTATAATATCATTTGTATTACACTGCAGAGTTTGCCTCTTATCACCTTTGCACCTTTTCAAACAGGCTGCTAAGGCTCACTGTTATGTTTACCTGCAGTTGGGGCAGCAAGATGCAAGGAACAATTTCAGAGGTACTCAAAATTTAAGTTCGTACCTTGTAGCTACTGCAAAGGTTAATACCAATGCAATGCCGATCAAACAGAAAAAGCCTATGGGAGCACTGAGTTTCTCCAGGCTCCTTAGCTCTGAATGAGAGCTGAGCAACAGAGGGCAGATTTTAAAGTTCTCGGTAGCATTTTGTATCATGATCATGAAAGGCAAACACAGAGCCACTGCAGCAAAAGACTTCAGCAGTCAGATTTCAAGCACCCCACTACTATTCACTTGCACACATGCACAGTGAACGGTGGAGCCAAATGACCTCAAAACAGGCCAAAGCAAAAGTCTGGATGGCCACACAGAGACTACCAAAACACATTCTCTAAAACGAAGAGTCACAGTTCAGAGCAGACTCAATGCAATTCTTGCAGCTATCTTTCAGCTACTGTATCTCGGGCAGGGCAACACCATTTAGTTAAAAATCTGAAGGCTGGCAGCACAGATTAAGCAAATAAGATGTTGGAGACGGTTCTGTTCCTATCCCTACTGATGACAGGTTTGTGACTGTGCCCCATCCTGCTTCCCAGTCTCACTCTCCAGTGCCTCAATAGAGGGAATGCTCTTCTGTATACAGACGTTGTCTTTCATTCTGTGAGTGTGCATAGCAAGACGAGGCTCCGATTCAGGCATTTCTATGAAACAAATAATTTATTAATGCAACAACAAAACATTAAACTGAAAGAGGGTAGATTTAGATCAGATATTAGGAAGAAATTCTTTACTGTGAGGGTGGCAAGACACTAGCACAGGTTGCCCAGAGAAGCTGTGGATGCCCCATCCCTGGAGGTGCTCAAGGCCAGGCTGGATGGGGCTTGGAGCAACGTGGGCTAATGGAAGGTGTCCCTGCCCGTTGTAGGGGGCTGAAACTAGATGGTCTTTAAGGTCCCTTCCAACCCAAACCATTCCATGACTGTGATCCCCAAGACTCCATGAAAAGCATCAGATATTTTTCTTTCAGTAGGTTACTGGTATCACAAAGTGCAAACTTTTTTTTTCCCCTCTCTTAAAACAAACATTTCTTAGGCTTTGAAGCATGAAATAAGTAAGCCCCGTAGAGAATGGTATTTTTAGCTTGCAGGATCACATGATGTGCCAATGGCTTCTGTCAGAATCATCAGTCTTGCAAATTTAAATTGATTGGAGTATTAAGAGTGCTTGGCAAACATACCAAGTTGAAATGTTTAAAAGGGCAAAACTTCTAATCAGACAGCATGAAGTAAATGCAGTCCGCTTTATAAAACTCCTAAACAATTCGTATTAGCAGTGCTGGAAAAAAGCTTACTATGCTGCAAAACCATAAAGCATTTTTAGTCTTACTTTTTTAATTTTAGCATAACCAGTTAATTTTTGTCATCACTGTCCTTTTTTCCAAGTGTTTATTTGAAACAGTTTCATCCGCATTAAGAACTAATTAATTCAGCATCACACAATGATTTCTACTACAAACAAACAGCTGGATACTTGGAGTTATCCTTGCATTATTCTTATCCTGGATGGATGTGTAACGCAGTATGCAAAATAGGCAAAAATATATGATGAAATAGTCTTAACAAGCCTGGATTTATACTGGTCACAGACAGAACAGTGTCCTGGTTTTGGCTGGGACAGAGTTAATTTTCTTCCTAGTAGCTGCTGCAGTGCTGCGTTCTGGATTTAGTATGAGAATGATGTTGATAATACACTGATGTTTTAGTTGTTGCTAAGTAGTGCTTACTCTAAATCAAGGACTTTTCCATTTCCCATGCTCTGCCAGTGAGCAGGTGCACAAAAAGCTGGGAGGAAGCAGAGCTAGGACAGCTGACCCAAATTTGCCAAAGGGATATTCCATACCATAGAACTTGATGCTCAGTATATAAACTGGGGGTGGTGGGTGGTGGTGAGGGTTGGCCAGGAGGCACTGATTGCTGCTGGGGGAATGGCTGGGCATGGGACAGTAGAGGGTGAGCAGTTGTATTGTGCATCACTTGTTGGTTCTCCTTTTCGGTTTTATTCATCTCTCCCTCTCTCTCTCCTTTTCATTACAATTATTGTATTTTATTTCAATTATTAAGTTGTTCTTATCTCAACCCATGGGTTTTACCTTTTTCCAATTCTCCTCCCCACCCCACCAGGGTGGGGAGGAACAAGTGGCTGTGTGGTACTTAGTTGCCAGCTACAGTTAAACCATGACAAACAGCCAGAGAAAAACTCGAGAAATCCTCCTCAGTTTTGGTGTGAGGTTTGAGGTTTTTTTTCATTGTGATCAGACATTAGAATAAAAAAAAAAAAAAAAAAAAAAAAAAAAAAAAAAAATCAATGGACATAGATTTTTCCATTCCCATGGCCAGCTGTCCATCACCATTCTGACTTTAGCTGGGAGGTCCACACCTGCTGAACATCCACCACCACACAACACAAACATCCCTCCTATAAACCCTAGAGAGGATTAAGGGCAAGAAAAGCTAAAGTAACCAAGGATGACACAAAAGGACTTGTATTGGTCAAGGTCAATGAAATTAGAAATGAAAATCAGCCAACCTGTTTTCTAGGATTTTACTTTTCTTTCTGGTTTAATGATTTCGTGCTCTGGATAAGATACATTGACTGAAACACGTAAGACACGTTTAGGAAGAACCAAACAGTCAACACATGGGCCAGATTTTCTCAATTGCACCAGGACAAATCTCCAACAATCCCAGAAGAATCTGTGGGTTTCCACTGGGGTAAAACAGGTAGAAAGATCTCCCCTGATTGCCACTGTTACTCTTGACTTACACTGGTAAAGGTAACTAGAATTTCTCATCAAGGCTGGTCCTTTTTTATATTTAGAATATGAAAAAAATCAAAACTTCATTTAGAGATACAGTCTGTCAACTACAGCATGTAATTATGGTCAAATTAATTGCTACAAGCAGGTGACTTATAAGCAAGCTCCACTAACATGAGCTTGAGCTAGGACACACACCAAGGACAAGGTGTTAGAACAAGCCTGTACACTACAAAACAGTTTGCATTTGCTCACATGACTAAAAATAATTGTATTCCCTTTTTCATTGATTAATATCTATGAATATGCACTTTGAGCTTGAAATTACTTTCCCCTAAGCGAGAATTCACCAATTTACATCCAAACATGTGAGGCCAGGAGCTAGGCACAGTGTCCAAGTTCACAGCAAGCTTGAAGCTTAAATATTCATGTTCCCTTGCTAAGGTCCAGAGGCTCTGAGTCCAGCTACAGCCAGAGACTACCCTGACTTGCCAAGGATTTCTCATAGCTTAAAGAAAAATTAACTGACTGCTACACTATGGGTTTAACACACATGCATTAAAATTATATTACCTATATATCTTTATGTATTAAATATTAGACTATACAATAACATATATTTGTATATAATGTAATAAAAAAATAAAAGAAGGTCAGATTAGGCAACCTTAACTGTCCCTTCTAGCCTTAAAAACATCTATCAGTCACAAGGCTCTAAGAACACATACACAGAACCAGCTGATCCAGCTGCCAGGCAAACTCACTTCAAGGAAGTCTGACCAGATAAGCAGCTCCGTGGTTCAAACGTCTGTGAAATCTAAGGATACCACTTAGGTATTAGACAACCAAAGCTCATGATTCACAGCACGCAGATTGCCTCAAAAGGAAGTATTATATAAACATAGTTGCCTGAAACCCAGCAACTTTGGAGGTCTTTCTCAGTTTGTGTTTCTGCCAGGAAATTTCCAGTCCTGGTAGGATTGCTTTACTTTGATGGCACCATGCATACCTGCAGCACGTAAGCACCGAAAGCAGTAAAGGTTGAGCAGAGTTTACAAAGGCATTTGACACTTCTACTTTCATGTTTCATCTCAGTAGACCACAAAGCACACACATGAAGGAGACCTCTGGAGCCAAAATACTAGAGACGAGAGTTCCTTGAGAAGTGTTTCCAAGATACAGCTGTCCTCATGAAAATTAGAATTATCTCAGAGCATCAGTGGTATCTAGGAGGCTCCACTACTTGTTCATTTCAGGTGTTACCAAAACCTCTTCTCCCACATGCTTCTCAGCCAGATACAGCTGGAAATTCAGATGCATTATATCTGGGTGAACTAGATCTGCATGGACTAGTAGGGAAATCCCACAGAGGAGACAATATAGAGCTTTTATTTATCATGTTTTCTTTAATGTATCCAGATTAATGACTAAGATCATTAATAGCCATCCACAGAGCTGAAAGAGTGAAGAATACTTTCCGTTTCCCTTTACTAGCCACCCCAGGAGGTTCATCTGTAAGTCCCCAAGAACCGCAAAAGTTGTTCTAACCTCTGTCCTACATTTGAGTTACTCAACTCCTCCCTCCAACAAACAATTACAACAATTTGATTTTATTATGCTCTTAAGCAAAACAACAACAAAAGGTCACACTGTATAGATAGCAGACTATACTTCTCTTCAAAGGCAATTTAAATTCCAAGTTACCACAAAGCACTCTAAAATTGATCTCGTTTCTGCCGTACTTGTGTATCCAAGGGCTGGGGGCAGCACTCTGATCCTGGTTACATCAGTGTAAACCTGAAATAGCTTCCTATGCTGTGAAGGAGTTATTTGTAAGCAGTTACTGCAGGCTGAACCCAAGCTCATAAATGGCCACATTTCACATCATGGAGGGGAAGCTGACAGCTTAGCAAGGAAATATTTAAAAGGCATTTGCAGCTTGAGTAAACTGTGTATTCTGCATTTAGAAACTACCCCAACTGTCCACATGAGCTTACATGTCAGATGCTCAAAATCTGTGCTATAAATAGACTCCAGTAGTCTTCTGAAAAGCATCAAGACATAAAAATTGTCAAACACAGATAAAGCACCTAAATATTCAGTGATCTAATTTTGATCTCACTCACACTGGGTATACACTGGTGTAATGCTGTATTTTTTTTAATGGAGAGAGGATTCATCTAGACACAACATTACTACCCTATATTTATTTCTATTTTTAATCCTTGTGATTAATTATTAATGTTACATGGCATGTTTAAGATAAGAACATACTGCTGCTCTAGAAACACTAGGAGTCTGCTTTCTTGCTTTTCCAGATAAAATACCAAAGATAAAATCTCTAATTTCACAAAACAGTCCTGTCTTCCTGTGATCACTAAATTAACAGTGCTGCTATCACTCTGAAATGGTATATAACATTTAAGATTATTAGTCAGCTGTTTGCTTTTCTATTAAAGCCTCAAACATACTCCACAAAGCAGCATACAGAACCTAAACTCATCCCAAGCAATTTGCTCTTCTGGTTTGATTCTTTCTAGCTTGCAAGTTGGGATCTGCAGAAATTATCATTGAAGGAGGCCAAAGAAACAATTACAGCCATAGCGCTGACAGACGAGTACCTGCAAATAAGCACAAGCCAAGATCAAAATTATCTCACTTTATGCACCAGTAAGTACAGTCTATTTGCAAGCAGATTCAAATGAGGTAAACTGCAGCAATGGGAAAAAAAGACCAAGGGCAGACTTCTGCAGCCCCAGCTCAAAAGCAACATGCCCATTAATTTCAGTAGTTTTGCCTGAGTCAGAACTCCAGCTCTAGAACCCTAATTACAGACCAGGTTTTTCTTTCCTTTAGATGCTTCTCCATTCCCCGTGACACAACAAATACTACGTGCCCACCAGCTCCAGCCAATGGGAAAGTCACAAAGGGTTCATCACCAACATGCAAAACTCAAGCTTCGGGGCTCAAGCTAACACAAAAAGTAGACGGTTCTGGAGAAGACAGTCAGCAGGCAGCTGACTTCAGCCAGCTCTCCACACAAAGCAAAATGAGACCAGGGCACCCATTGCTAGAGGTTGCATTAGAGGCCAAAAGCAAAACAAGTTCAAAGTTCTGGTTTTGAAAGTGACTGACAGCCTGATAGTGGGAGGTAATGACAGCAAAGGGTCACTTACTCATGTCCCATTTCATTTCGTACAGCATCTCCTACTGTCTGTGTGAAATGAGGGTCTCATGCTACACAGACTTCTGGTCAAAGCTTGGAAGACTTTGTGATCTGACACACTAGATTAAGAGTCCAGTTGTTCAGAAGTATTTCTCAGATGCCAGTTCCAGGAGTCCCACAACTCCACCAAGCCCTTAGCTCTAAGACAGATTCCTAGCCTTCAAAGTTATCTTTTTTTAAAACAGTAAAAAAAAAAAAACCAACCAGCTGACAGTTTGATCAAAAAATATCACACACATCACACACTGCTACAGTCTCCAAAGATACAGGAACAGTAGTTTTAAGACAGATGAGTCGTACGAGAATTTTGATGCTTAAACCAAAGTTAGACCACCAGGAGTACAACACCTCACAGGAGACATACAAAGCACTAGGAAAAAAAATAATCTTTAAAATGTTGGTGAAAGTCACACTAACGAGACACACTGATGTTTACGAGCTCAAAAAATTATTTTCAGGAATCTTCAGAAACCTGTATGACCATGACTCACCCAGCCATAGCTTGGTATGTGGCAAGTGATGAAGAGTTCAGCCTGTTGGACCCTTTCCCCTGGGTGGCTATAGGGAGACGCTTCCTCCCAGACACTACTCCTGGTGAGTTAGGGCTGGAGAGCAGATTCTCCCAGCCAAGGTGCAGATGAATATATGCTATGGTAAGATCTGCCAGCAGCCTGCTCTAAGCTTACTCCAGTCATTGCTCCCTGTTCAGAAGACGCCCTTCGAAGACTACTTAGAGATTATTCAGATTTTTTCAGCCACAGGCTAGATGTTCGTTTGGAATTCCAGCCCCTTTACCCTTCAGGCCTCCCATGGATACAACTGCAACTCTTGGTCCAATTCAACAGCCTTTTCATGCAGTGAAGTGGGAAATGTTTGGCTGGTGGACTCATCTACTATTTTAATGGATATTCTTAACTTTTCAAGACCACATGTCAAAAGGCAGTAGGCTGGATGGCCTAGATTGTCCAAATCTCCTAAACACTCCTACAATGTGTTACTTTACCAGGACCATTAAACACATTTCTTCTGGTATTTAAACAGTTTCTGTCTCACTATTCATTTGGCCTCCTATAATTTGTTATGTAGGTGAATTTTTTCAACCCGTACAAAGGTCAGGGTGATGTCTACAAAGCAATTACATCTAACTTCAAATGGTACCTGAACATTTACTTGTCATATACCACATCTAACAATGTCACCATCGGTGACCAGTATGCCGAGATGACTTCACTTGCAAAACTCTGGCAAAATACCAGAGAGAAACATCAAAATTAGTTACAAAGGTTCATTTCAAAGTCACTGACAACTTTGCCAAGAATTTTGCCTCATTATCTGCCCAGCTCTGGCCTTGATCATCTCTTCAACATAGAGGGGAAATTAGAATTTCAGCAGAACATACAAATTTTAAGTTTGTAACAGAGTAATGAAATAATACTGTATCTTAAACATGCCTCAGCAGTCACTGTTCCGTGCAACAGTAGATTCTGAAAGTGGCAAGGTGGCACCAAACAAAGGTCCATTTGGAACTTCTGTATCTAGAAGGATGCATTTCATATCAACAATTTGGTCTGCTATAACCAGGAAAAAAGCACTGGTCTCAGTTCTGGGAACTTAGTTTTAAAATGTTAACAGGGACCTTTGACAACTCTAGGTAGGCAAAAGAAATCCTGAAAGAGTGAAAAAGCAAAAACTTGAATAAAAAAGAAATATAAGCAGCTGGATATAATAGGCAGCCTGTGTTCTCTGTTCCCATAAAAATACCAGACCAAATAATCCAACAGGCTACACATAAGACAACCAGGAAAACGACAGTCAGAAGTCCATCAGGACTAAATTCCATCAGACAAATGTTGTTTCTTTCTATGGCAGAATAATGGGTTTGTGAATAGCAAAGGACAGGAGACATTACAGTTCTTGATGCCAGTGCAGCTGCAGATGCTGCCCAGCACAAGACAACAGGGAAACAATTTCACTGGGTGGAAAAGTGTTCAAGAGCCAAACCTGGGGTTGCTATCAATGGCTCACTGTCAAACAGAAGGATGCAAAGTTAGGGTCCTTTTAACATCAGTTATTTTCATATGTCCTGGTTCAGCTGGGATAGAGTTAATTTTCTTCTTAGTAGTTGGTACAGTGCTGTATTTTGGCTCTGATGTGAGAACAATGTTGATAGCACACTGATGCTTTTAGTTGTTGCTGGGTGATGTTTATACTAAATCAAGGACTTTCCGATTCCTTGGGCCCTGCCAGCAAGAGGGCTGGGGGGACACAGGGAATTGAGAGGGGACACAGCCAGGAGAGATGACCCAAACCAGCCAAAGAGGTATTCCATACCATATGACATCATGCTGAGTATATAAACTGGGGGAAGGAGGAGGAAGGTGGGGACA
>JAVJGI010000063.1:33131746-33149730 GCA_035590275.1 Ibycter americanus | reverse complement strand
GCTGAGTATATAAACTGGGGGAAGGAGGAGGAAGGTGGGGACATTTGGCATTATGGCGTTTGTCTTCCCGAGTAACCATTACGCGTGATGGAGACCTGCTTTCCTGGGGATGGCCAGACACCTGTCCACCGATGGGAAGTAGTGATTGAACTCCTTGCTTTGCTTTGCTTGCGTGCACAGCTTTTGCTTTACCTATTAAAGTGTTCTTATCTCAACCCTTGACTTTTACATTCCTTTCCGATTCTCCTCCCCGTCCCTCTGGGTGAAGGGGAGTGAGCAAGTGGCTGCGTGGTACTTGGTTGCCAGCCAGGGTTAAATCACGACATCATAATAGGGAGATTAATCATTATGTCTAAAATTATATCAAAAGGAAGGTTGCCAAGTACATTGGAGGAAGAACTGGAATGATTTTAACCTGGAGGATTTGCTTGGAAAAAGAATTATTTGCAAAAGTGAAACATTATTCCCACTTCAGTGGAGAATCAGCTGTATAGGCACAGTTCAGAAAATAGCTGCGGTTTTCAAGAAGATGACTGGGAGTTTAGAGGAAACCCCAAGCTGAAGCTGCATTGCTTGTTATACTGTTGCCAAAAATTCAGACACAGAAGTGAGATTGATGATGCACTGTACACTAAGGACGTGAAGTAATTCTTCTCTGCAAGGCTGCACTGGTGAGACCTCAACTGAAGACCTGTGTCCAATTTAATAAAACAAATTTTAAGAAAGGTGTAGGCTCACTGGATAGAGTCCCACAGAAAAAGAAGGCAGATTTCTAGAAAGTATGACTACACAGAACTAGAAGAGTTTGGTTTGTTTAGTGAAGATGAAGGAAACTAAGAAAAAAGGTCCTGAGAGCTATAGGATATTGCTGCAGGAGGAGACCAGCCACAAGGTGACTAGGACAAGTACTGGATCTGAACTACACCAAGAAAGATTTAGCCATGAGGAAGTGACAGTAAACGAAGAACTGGAATAGACTGCCTGGAAGGATGGGCAATCTCCACCACTGATGTTTTAAAAATGGAGTAGACATGTATCCACTAAGAATGATACAGGTCCCCCTGCTCATTAAGACACTAGTTATTTCTCCACACCTCTGCCAGTTCTGCAATCCTCTTATTAGATGATCACTGCTCAACCCACCAAGCTCAAAGTATTTTTTTTAAAGTGGCCAAATCCCAAATGGTGCAGTCAGACAAAACTTCCCCTGACTCTGGAATCTGGATCAATGGCAAAACCAACAAAGACTATGTCAGGTTCTGCCACTCTTCCTCATGTAACTTCATGTGAGGAACAAATAATTATTCAGCCTGGGTAACATCCCACTTGAGAAAGAAGATTATAGCAGACTGACTCAGAATTTGGATGCCTGTCCATCATTTTGCAAGGTTTTAGGACTACCTTTGCAGTTTTACACTTGCATTCGATTTCCACAATTACTTTAAAATGTCCTACTGTAATAGAATAATCAGAGGCAATTATGGAAGGTCAGAGAAAGAGCAGGCATAATATATTCTGTTAGCTACTTCTGATCGTTAATGCAGTGGAGCTTTATTAATGTGTCTGGGATACATCCCCTAGCCCACTTCAGAAATGCCAATGCTCCCTAAGGGATGGCATTGAAGGATTTCACTGCTTTCAGATCTCTCCAAGAAGATAAAGATGATGACTTTCAAAGAAGTTAAAGGGAATTAGAAACCTTTTTCCCAAAAATCAAATGGGGGCATGCACAGCTGTAAGACTAGGTGCTGTGCCAGAAAGATTAAGGCATTCTTTCACCAATACAGAGAGGTAAAGGTCAGCCCTGGTCCAGATTTGCACTAAAGGCTGCATTCCCAATTAACCCAGCTCTGAGCAGCTCCTTGCTCACTCAGACCAAGCATTGAAAAGCAGCTGGATGTACTATTAGCCACTTCATAACTTTATGTAGTGAAGAATATAGGCACTGCTATGCTTTAACTTCACTCATCCAACAGGTCATAAAGTTTAAGCGAACTGTCACCATGGCCAACATCCCAAAACTGGTTCAAGAGGGAAGCTCAAACTTTCTACTCTGCTTATCTCACAAGTCAAGGCCTGGCAAGTGCAAGTTCAAATTTATGGGTTGGTTGCCCTATCTGATCCACTCCCCACACGTAACGTTTCACTTCCCGTGCTTCTTGCACTGTTATGCTGTGATGGAGCAGACATAGATGCCTTTGCATCTCCACCTTTGGAAGATCTTTCAGAGGGCAAAGAGCTAAGCTTCTGATACTGAGCGACACTTCAAATTAGACGCACCTTAATAAAGTATATATAGTGCAAATAAATTGCTAATTCTATCTGTAACAATCAAATCAGAAGGATCACAAAATAATTTAAAAAATCTATAAAGTCATCTAGTCATGTGTTCCCAATTACCTGTTTATATTTCTGTCTTTATAATAAGACTAATCATCCTGACTGTCCTTACATTAAATTACTACTGTGTTCTAGAAATGGAGGGAAGAAACATTTCTCTCAGACATGCCCTGCAAGTGACTTCCCATGTTCTCCACACCACTCTGCCACACTACAAATTATATATGATCACAGTTAACACACAACTTTTTTCCTTCCAGCTAGTAAAAAGGGCACATTTGCAAAACTCAGTGAAGAAACTGGTAAATGCTGACACACATGCTCCTTAACCTCTTCTTTCTGCACCCTACTCTCTCAAAGCAATGCTGCAATTACAGGTATGTCCCCACAGCCTTTTACAGGCAGACATCAGCAAGTTGTGGCCCCATTCAGAGCCCACCACCCACAGCAGGGTTCACTAGGGCTACCACACCACAGAGCTGCCACGGCACCATGGTTTCTAACTGGGAGTTGCCTGACATCTACATGGCTCACAATAGAAGTGGAGCAAACCCACCTCTACCCAAAGACAAAACGTACACAGCAAGAAGCTAAAGCCAGCTGCTCTAGAACCTTTGGCTCTGCCAATGAAGCTAACTCATTAATTACCAGTGCTGTACCTCTACACCATTCACACGACCCCTGGGATTCCACCACAAACTCCACTCCAGTATCCAATCTTGGTACAGGAAAATGAAGAAAGCTGAAGTGATTGAAAAATGCCTTGGGACTAGTCTTTCAAGCTATCCAGGCTTCTCTGCAGCCTCTGCCAAAGCAGAAAAAGTCAGCTCTTAACTTTGCTGTCCAGCTGAAGCAGTCACTTGCCAGTTCCCATCAGCACAGGATCACTATGTACCTCCAAACCCAGCCCGCTCATGGCACTGTAAGGACCACAAGCCGCATAGTGAAACAGCACTCTTAAGTATTTGACCCAACTCCACGCACATAGCCCCCAACTGCCCTTGTTATGCAGTTTATGTTTAAACAGCACAGAAATGGGATGACTAAATTAGACCTCTCATATTAGGGCTCTCAGCCCAGGTTTTCCTATCATGCTCCTGGACGTCAAGAGCCAGCCCACAGTACCTGTCTGCCGGCACTTGGATGTTAAACCTGCTCAAATGGTCTCTGCCCTCAAGGAATCTCTACCAATCTGTAAGGTAAGAACAGGAGAGAACTTCATAAGCCACCTTCTGTAGGTTTGCAATTATCTCATTACCAGCCACTTCTTTGCACTTACATTTAATAAAGCAAGACTGAACTTTGTATTTTACCTCCAAAGCAGAGCGCAGTCCTCCAATCCAGTAGCATTACATAAATGAGTTTCACACCAGTAGGGAGAGCCTAATAGATTTTATAGGTCAGTGCTTCTGGCAGATATTTCTCTAAAGACTGTGTTTTGAGTTCAAGGAAAAAAACCCATCCTTCAACTAGATTTTCGAAGGTACAGTCCAGTAAAAGTTAATAAGAGTGCACAGAAAAAACAGAAGGAGGAAAGAGCTCAATTTATTTGTTGTAAGCTGATCTGAAAGTGTTTCAAGAATTCAGGGCACACGAGGACAAAAAAAAATATTCTAGCAGAGATCAACTCAAAAATAAAAATAGTAGCAGTGGCTAAGAACAGTTCTTCAAAAGGATGTCAGACTTTACAATACTTTGCACAGCAGCAGCGACTAAAAAGGCTTCGTTTTATCATTACATGGCAATATTGAACATTAGAGTTCATTTCTTTGGGAAAAAATAAATAACAAAAACACATGCAGCAGACTAATAAAATGCAACCATAGGAAGGTTGCTTCAAATCCTATTTATAAAACCCTGGGGCATTTTTCCTTGTTCAGTGTGGACAAGTGACCACAATGTCAAATTCTAATTTTCAAGACAGGTCATAATGTCATAACTGGCAATGTAATGGATGGCACGGGTGACAGAAATAATTTCTAGGAATTTAGCCTTTAAAAAAGCAAACAGAACTGGTGGTATTTCTCTATTGTCTTTTTTAATGCTAAGAGTTACACTGAGTATTAAATTTGCTAACAAACTTTTATGCTTTGTATGAGTTCTCTTTCCCTAGGCTCTCAAGGAGCCAAGAAGTCTGAGATGACTGCAGAAGCCTCTATCTCACTAAACTGCAGCTGAAAGAGGGGGAAGCTTACTATTTTTCTGCACACCATGACATATTTGTGAGCCTAATAACATGCTTGCAAGGTAGATAAAATATTAAGTATTATCTCTGCATTACACCAGCAAAGAAATAGAGGGCCAAGAGTCAGCCACCAGTTTTCTTCAAGTACAAAATTAACCTTGGATTTATTATTTCAAATAAGAGGAGATGATCATCATGAATATTTTATAACATTTTCTGTAGCCTTAATAAAACAACTACATTCTCTCAATTTTTTAAAACAGCAAAGGGTTCACAACCATCATCTGTGATGTCCTATAGACCTTTACCAATAGCTATGGTCCTAGAAATTAATCTTCTATTCACTGAATTTCAGACCAAAACCTGAAACTGTCCTGTACAAACATTTTGTTTTTTACTGCACCATCTCAAAGTCCCAAAAAAAGGCAGGTGTACCCTGTGAGACTCCTAGCATCCCAGTATAGGCTGAAGAATTAGCCAAACAGTATGAAGCCAACATCTCTCCTCCCAGGCTAGTATCTTATTTATGTGCTGGAAGTAATTATGAAATAAGAGATGTGTTAACTTCACAGGATGCTTATTCACAACGAACAGGCCAATGCTTTGTTTCCTTTCTCCCCCTCTGTCCTCACATATTGGGGTGTGGAAGGGACCTGACTCCAAGACTTCATGGGAGTTACCCTTGTTCATCAGCTGAAGAGCTCTATCCAAAGAGCCAGCAGCAACAGAGACAAGTAATTCTACAACAGCAATGGACAAAGTCACCTTCCTACAGAATTGTGTCTTCTGGCCAGATTCTCCAGTGTCTAGAAAGCAATTAGACAAATTCATGGAAGAAATATCCATCAACAGCTACTAAAATACACATACACCAAGAACTTCCCAAGTTCACTTTTCCAATGCAGGATGGAAGCACACCAGGAACCTGCATTGCTCTTCTCTGCACACCTCCTGTTGACCACTGTCCGGAGCTGAATGTTAACTAGATGCATCTTTGATAAGGCCTCCAAAATTTTATGCAGTACATCTCATCTTCAGGAATGAGCTACTTCTACAATTTTCCCACTGTGGGAGAACCAATAGGGCCCCCTTCTTCTAGCTGGCCATCTGTTTTTATAAGGTCCATCAGGGCTCCATGCCTTTCATGCTCTTTGACTCCTGGTAAATTTGCTTGGATTTGGCCAATAGATTCAAGAGTTACAGGAGGGGGAGTAGGAACAGAAATACAATGTTCATATAACCCTTGTTTCCTTAAGAAGCCAGGTTAAAAAAAACAACAAACAAATAGAAAACCCAACAACAGATGACTAGTTACAAGACATCCTGTAATCTGCATTTAAAAGACCCAGGAATGAAGTGCAGTGTCCTCACAGGGTATACAAGGATGTGTTTGACAAGGAGCAAGTGCTCGTATTTGGCAAAACAACATAATCTTAAAAAAAATATTTGATGATAAGAAAGACGCAGCAGCAGTTCCAAGGAGCAGGAACCTGCTCGTTCACAGACCTACCACAAGGCACAGGACTAGCCTTTCCTTTCTAAATCATCCCTTTCACTCTCTCCCAGACCTTAACACACTGCTACAAAAATACCATAAATTATAGAGTATGAATGATGTCAAAGCCCGTTCTCAGCGGGAGGCTGGGAACAGCAATCATGTATTCTTCAGTCTGGGAATACACAGACACAATCTTTGTTCATAGCCTATAAAACAAAATGCTCTGCACATCAAAGGCACCAAATATACTTCCTTTCGGATCTTCCCTTCAACCAGCCCAGTCCAATGCCACACAGGGAGAGAAGGGAAGCTGATAGGATGAAAAGGGAAAGTCAGGACCAAGGAGAATGGCTTAAGCCACTGAAATACACAGGAACAGCATAAATGCAGCAGAAGTTCCAGTACCTACGTACTCGGTTCAAACTGCACTGTGTTCCTCCAGCTGGCATTCTGAGAGACCTGCTTCTGAATACCTGAATGTGACAGGAGATACTGACCATAACGCTTATATGAAGTTTGAACCTATGAATCTTCTCTTCATGTGCATGTAGGGTATTTGCCAATTCAGGCTGCTCTAAACTACCGTACCTGTCCACGGTCCCAAGTAAGGAAACAGAAAAGCTTGGGGAACATGAACAAAATGGGATGATTTGTTTTACTCAGCCACACACTACCCATCACCCACAGGGAGGATCTGAAGGGCAGCAGTCATTAAACCACCAGAGGATTCTCCTGCTCTAACATGACCTTTTGCCAGGTGACACATCATTAAGACTGCTTCACCATGGGGAGAAGAAAGAAAGTATAGGAAACGATTAGAACCTTGACATTGGTCTCCAAAGCTGTGTTCATCAGAAGAAAAAAAAGAGAAGAAAAAAACCCCACTTAATTTCTACTAAAACTAAACCAAAAACATCCTTAGCTGTGAACATCCTACATCTGGGAGCAGCTTTGGAACTAAAGTAAATCTCAACCCACACAACTGTGGCTGTTTCTTACCATTATTTGTATGGCAAATCTGAGACCCCAGCTAGCAAGAGACCAAAGCAAACATCTGTTAATAACAGGCACAGTGATAATGATAGATTTCTTCTACCCTCCATTCCCCTACCCCAGGTAAATCTGAGAGCTGTACCTCTCCTTTTGTTTGTCTCCTTAAAGCAGTAAACTGTAAGTAATGTCTTATCTCCGCAAAGTACTATGAAACTTCACTACACTGTACAGATGTTTCACACCAACAACAATTAAGGGGCACATTTTCAAAGAAGCGCTTCAAAATTACACACAAAAAATTTGAGAGCTCTGTGGCTAAATCATAGGTACATGCCCACAAGGGTGGTATTTCCAGGTGTCTGCCTTACAAACTGGCTTTTGGAAGAGCCACTGCTGCATCTGTGCACATGTGTGTGCAACACCTACATTCAAGTAAGTTCTTCAGAATCTGTCCACATTCAGACATCATTTTTTCTAGTCAACTTCTCTAAGCCCATAGCCAAGGATGCCTGTCTTCACAAGGATGCTCAAAACAGTTGCTCTGAATTCACTTCAAAGCACATGTGCAAAGACACCGCACAGACCCTAGCTAGAAATAGAGTTGCCCTAATTTGATATAATTAACCTCCTTTCTAGCACTGAATGTGTGGAAACAAACAGGATGCATTGGAAAACCCAGCTAAGCAGCCTCTTCGCAGCTTTTGCCTGCTGCAGTGCATCTACAGGGGAAGTACAACCTCAGCCTTTTAAGTCGACCCTCTAACCAACCAGTGAGGTCTGCACCAGAGCAGATGGCCTTCAGAAGGCATATTCATAGGCCCATACCTCCATGAAGACACTAGGTCAGATGGCAGTTGTGCACTTAACTGCACACTGAAGTCAGTCCAATTCTCCCTGCAAGCATCAAGCTTTGTGGTGCACAACCACAGATGAATCCATGTCCACTGCAGGAGGGTCCCGCAAGAAGAGTGACAGAAGGCAGGCCTTGTACTGGATGAATCACCTCAGCAGGACACATATGGCTTGGCACACCAACAACAGCTCAACTAAGTTTTCCAGCTAAAATATCTCTTCTGTTCCTTCCTCCAAGATTCTTTTCTCATTGCATGTGACATTCTTTAGTGATATTCCAGACACTCTACCAATCTGAATTTTTTTTCCTCAGAAGAAATGTTCAAAATTTTTTAAGTTTTCTTATTTAATTCCTCCCTTTTTTCCATTCCATTCCACCCTGGAAAGAAGCAAGAACTTCCCTAATTTTCTATCTATTCATCAGATGTGGTGTTCTTTTCCATCTTCCCAGTAAATGCTAAGGTCAATAATTTTCCACCTGCTCTTTGTTATCAGCCTCGCTGAGTACTAAGGATTGAGTAGGTGCTTTCTCACATGCAGAACTAATCCTCCTCAGGTAGAAGCCCAAACTGTGGTACAGAAACAACACAAAGCGTTCACCTTACCATCCATGCTGTCAGCATTGAAGAATTTCCTCTGTTGGAATGCTGCGAAGCATCCCACTTGCACACAAGCTGCTACAAATTCTAGTCCCTGCAATGTATCACACAACAGGATATTTCAGGCACTGCAGAGAAAAACCCCAATCTGCACCCACACAATTCCAGGGCTGCAAACTCCACATGGCAAGTTTTGTTTAAGAAAGGATTAAAAAGTCCCACGATTTAGACATATAAAAGAAAAGAGTCATAGCAACTGCACTATGACAACTATGCCATCTTACTTCAAGATGCCAAATACAAATCACACCGTGTGAACTAATGCAATCACTTTTCTGACTCGGAGCACTGTGACAGAGAAGATGTGTTCCAGCTATGTTTCACACTTACCTTACACAGGTACAGCAGCATGTAATTTCAGTATTGTCCTTAGACATTCAGGTGTATGGTGCCCATTAGCTGGACTAGAACTGCGCGGTTGTGTTCCTATGAATCATATGAAAAAAATCAGCCCAATAGAAAACTATTTTTTACTGAAGTGCACAGCATCTCTAATTACCCCATTAAGAAAGGCATGTGTTAGCCCTCATCAAAAATGTCCCCCAGAAGACTAAGCCTCTGCAGGAAGAGAGATAGCTGTACTGTGTATTGCTTCAGCAGGCAATTGGTCAAGCAATACTGCTTCAGTGCCATAAACTGCCACTTTCCAGTCATAACGCCAAGCACAACATGCTTAAAACAGGAAGGAATAAAACTGGAAAAGTCACCAGGTTGGCCTGGACCTACAATTTCTTTCTTACTCTTGATGGAGAAGAGAACACTACCAGGTCTATGACTGGTCTAGTAACAGATTTGGTACCACGCTGGTGCATGCCTCTCCCTTCCTCACCCCGCAAAATGCAATTGAAAACTTAAATGAGAATCAAAACAGGCATGGGAGCCCTTCTTGCATCAGGCAAAACAGACTAGACAGCACTGAGACAAGGAACAGCTTTAAGATTGCCAGAAACAACAGGAAACATTATCTTCCACCCTAGACCTGAATCCTGCTTCCTCGCCTTAGCTCATAAGGAAACCAGAACAGGAGCAAATCTCCCTCCTTGCCCCTACAAAAGGGCAGGAGAGACACCTTTCTCACTCCCTCCTCACTCAGCTACCCCTGATCCAGCCCAGCTGAATGCAGTAAAGGGCAAGTCCATTTCATCAAGAATATTTGCAAATGAAGTCTAGGAAGAATCAGTACGTTTTTAAAGTAAGAACAGAATGGTCATCTTTGTGTGGCAGATACAAAGAAAGCCTGTGACTTGAACATACACTGCATGCCTTTGAACAAATTCACTCAAAGTTGCCACTCTAAGTTCCTAGGATGCTCTCACTTACAGCTCCGCCATCGCTGCATGAGCCATACCCTGGGTATCAGCCAGGCATAATGTTACAGATTCTATGTCCACGCAGTGAAATGTGCCATTCTGCAGAGGGCCAGCCCAAACTGTAGGCCACTGGGGAATCCCAGTTCACCTTAGTGCAAGAAAAAAAGATTTTCAGTCTCACTAGAGCTGGTCCACTTGAATAATTTAACCAGTCAGTTAAGCACTTCACATTTTCTCCCCCAGTCTATTTGCACATTTACCACAAAGAGACACAGACTTTTTTTTGCAGGCGTTTTCATTATTCACTTACACTGCCGGGCAGAAAAGGACCAGGGGTGTTGGTCAACAGCCAGCTGAATACAAGCTGGCAGCGTGCTCAAGTGGCCAAGAGCGTCCTGGCTCGTATCAGAAATAGTGCGGCCAGCAGGACCGGGGCAGTGATCATCCCCCTGTACTCGGCACTGGTGGGGCTGCACCTCAAATACCATGTTCAGTTTTGGGCCCCCCGCTACAAGAAAGACATTGAGGTGCTGGAGCATGTCCAGAGAAGGGCAATGGGGCTGGGGAAGGGTCTGGAGAACAAGTCCAACGAGGAGCGGCTGAGGGAACTGGGGTTATTGAGCCCAGAGAAAAGGAGGCTGAGGGGAGACCTTACCACTCTCTACAGCTGCCTGACAGGAGGCTGTAGGCAGGTGGGGGTCGGTCTCTGCTCCCAAGTAAGCAAGAATAGGACAAGAGGAAATGGCCTCAAGGTGCACCAAGGGAGGTTTAGATTGAATATTAGGAAAAATGTCTTCACCAAAAGGGTGGTAAAGCACTGGCACAGGCTGCCCAGGGAAGTGGTTGAGTCACCATCCCTGGAGGTGTTTAAAAAAAGCGGTGTAGATGTGGTGCTTAGGGACACGGTTTAGTGGTATGCTTGGCAGAGCTAGGTTAATGGTTGGACTCTATGATCTTACAGGTGTTTTCCAACCTAAACAATTCTATGATTCTTTGGTTATTGTTATCATCCAGCAGCAGGTTTGAGTGGAAAAATTCCTGCCACCAGTTGTTTCAACAGCAAGCTACAAATTCACTTTCATGTGTGAATTCCCATACAGGTAGTTGAGCAAAAGCCCATCAATTTCCAAACGTGCGGAAGAAATAATTGCAAGTTTTAAAAACCATTAATAAAAAAGGAATGCAAGCACTGGAAGGATAAAAGTTTGCTCACATTGGAATATTATTTTACAACATTTAACCAAGACTAGATATGCCTGAGTGGACAGGGAAGACAGTGTAAGGGAAAGAGTGCTGGAAGGACATTCAAAATAAGGGGTTACCTCTTCTGTTCACTTCAGAAGAGTGCCAGGAGTTCATGACATATGTTTCTTAACGAGCTATATGCAGCAGCAACTCTTTTAGGAAAAAGAAAAGAAGGAAGCGTGCAGCTCCATGCCGCCATGATGAGATCAAGTTGAGCGAGCTTTAAGCCAGCTCAGGTAAATCTGTATGAGTGAGGCAAAGCAGCAGGCTGCCAGAGAGCTGTGCCAACTGGCAGCACGAGACACAGCCCATCCATCACCCAGATGGCCAGGCAGTGATGGAGCCTTTCCGCAAGCAGGGCTGAAGCATGCACAGGAGGGCAGAGGAACTGAAAAGCAGGCAGAGCGCACACACAGAAAGCTACCAAGTTATTGAAAGCAGCTCTACTAACCTTAGCACCAAGCCAGATTCAGCACAAGAACTGCTGTGCAGTCACCAGTGGAGGAAGAGATCAGTCCAGCAAACATTATGGCTTGTTCTGCACAATCTCGGGCAAATTAACATCCCTTCCCCTTACATTTCTGTCTCAGTTTTCCTTGCCAAATAAGAGTAATTTTTCTCAAAATCTTGGCAAACTTCTTTGAGGCATCTTTAAAGCTTGGGAAATAATTCTTATTTAAATACGTGAGACTGGGAGAGACTTTTTGGCCATTAATCTCAGCCTTCTGCTAATTTCCAGTCTTCATTCATTTATGGCCTGTTCATACCCATTTGTTTGTGTGCCAACATGCTGCTTCAGTTTAAATAACTCTTCTTCCCTACATTTCCCTGTTCATCCTCCCAAAATGTATTTGGAGCAGCAGCAGCATTCCCATCTTGGCTAGCCTACGCAATCCAAGCTCTACCAGTCTCATCATGCACAGATACGCTCCTCATTGTCCTGGTCACCATTGTGTCCTTCCCAATTTAAATTCATCCCTTCTGCCGAGTTGTTCAGAACTGTACCCATATGCCATGGCATATTCAGGTACCACAGTCTCACGGCTCAGCTCCCCAGAGATGCAGCCCAAAGAGAGCAAATCAGTCCCTGACAAAAGGCCAAGGACTGAACCAGTTTCCTCTCCCCCCAGCTAATGAAATGGCTCATCCTTCAAAACACTTTGAATCCCCAGGTGAAGGTCGCACATTCCAGCCACAAGTCCAAGGCTGCCATACTCTCCCTTCCAGCACAAACAGAAATCCACACAAAGTATGGCTCTGCTCCATTACATACCTGGTGTTGCCAAAGTCAGTGGGCAAAGGAGTATTTATAAAATCTGTTTTGCTGAAAGAAATTACTTCATAAGTTATTGCTACCAGTCCTGACACACAGCCATACCGTTTTGGTTTTTTTTTCCCTGAACAGAGACATAAGCCTGCAAAGAGAAGCAACTACAACAGGACTGCATCCTATGCCATGACATCCACTTGTGCCCCCAAGGCTGGTTGGGAAAAAGATTGTTAAATCTACAGCTTGCAGCCCAGCCTCCACTGCAGCACACCCTCCCTAAAAGAGGGGCCAGGAATAACTTGTGTGGAAAATCCCTGTCCAGTACATAAAGCAAGGGCTTTGAAATAAAGCTTATCCCAGCCCAGGCCTGCATCTGGAGTCCTTGCAATCCAGATGCTATCAGGTGGCACAGGAGCAGGTGCCACAACTGGTAACAAGCCAAAGCAGCCCTGAGACTTTAACTCGCACACAGCCAGATTCAGACACCACTGCCACCCTCCCAGACCCCCTCAAACACAGCTCGAAACCAGCCTCATCCACCAGAAATTTCAAAGCAGCCTTCCTCACTGCTCCTTTCCCAGTCTCTCCCGTTATGTGTGCTCTGCATGGAGAAACAGAGGGCTCTGCAAACTGCTGGAGAAGCAGCTGGGTACCTCCCGTAAACAGACCGAGATTCTGTTCCTCTCGCTGGAAGTGACAAGCCACCAGGAGGGCACGGTGCTCAGTAAGCACAGAGATGATCTGGGTTTGCCATGTGATTCGTACTGCAGCAGAGCTGCTGGCACAGCTGCTGTCATAACCAGTAGAAAATTCCCTCCAGTGTTTCAGAGTTAGATTTCCCCTCCACAGCCTTTTATTCTGCTTGGAGAGCAAGAGAGCCAGAGTGCCAAGCCACTGATGCTGGCTCAGCATGCCTGTAAACTCAGTCTTATTAAGCACAGCGATTAAGCATGGACTTAACTTTAAACACATCGTCAAAGCCCAGTGGCTTACTGCAAGTTCAGACTTAAGTAGATGCTTAAGCTCAGATTGCTGACGAGGCTTAACTTGCCAAATTAAACCACAAAACCTTGCTTGAGCTGTTCTAGGGAAGTAAGAAAACACAAAGCTTATGCTCTACAGCAACTGTGCTAACGTTAAGGACAGGTTCAGCATTTCTTCCCAGGTGCTGAGCACCTCTAAGGACACACACCCTGGTGTAAGGGCTTTCCAGCTCCCTGGCAGACACTGCTGCCCATGCAACTGCACCAGGATGGCAACCCAGTATCACACTGGGTGCCCAGTAAGACAGCCAGCAGCCCCACTGATGCGTAGACACGAGACAGCACCCTCTGCTTCTTGAAGCTTACAGAAGTCCAGGGTTTCAATGCCGGTCTGAAGGACAGCTTGAAGCAGCATGGGAAAATGTACAAAGGAACTGGATTTTAAAAGTCTAGCAAATGCCTGCTGCAGATTGGCATTCATGACCTGCTGCGGTGGGAACCAAACCCTCCAGACATGAAAGCATATTAAGAGAAGCTCTCCAAGCATGATGAAGAAGAGAAGGTGATGGCCCATGTGAAAAGCAAGGAGAACAAGTGCAGCCACTGCATTTTCAGTACAGTTATGCTATGCTTGTCCAGGCCTGAGAAAACAGCATTACAGAAATGCAGATCTGTGACGCTGTCAACCAGGACAAGACTTTGTGGATGGTGGAAAGAGCTCCCATCAAAAAGACATTACACAGGCTGAAACTGCTTGACTTGGAGGTGGACTTGGTGAAGGTGATGAAGATTAGAGATGAGAAAGTTTGTCTAGAGCAGTTTTAATTCAGTGGAAGGCACAGAAAAGGTGTTAGGACAGATTTGAAGGAGAGGAACTTTGTAGTGTGAAAGTAAAAAAGCTTTCAGTATTGAGATGAAAGGCAGATGGGGTGGCAGTTGGAAAGAGTGAAAAAAGAAAGGAAAAAAAACCAAACCCCATACATACTCTTAAGACTGGCGACACTAAACATGACTGTATGACCAGCGAGAAGTCAGAGAAGAATGAGAAGTTATAGCAAAGATGAGGAGAGGGAAAAGGGTTTCTCACTGTTTGTATAGATGGAAGAGCTGGATCTGACCAAAAGAAAATACACACACTGAAACATGAAGCCAGCGGGTCACTAACATGGGAGGAGCATCTGATCTACACCAGCACCATGCCCCGGGAAACTACAGAGCAACTTTAAAGAAAGTCACTGAAAAAAGAGACACAGCCCCTCCTCCTTCCCACAGAAGCCAGACACTTCATACATACTCTGCACCTTTTAAATGCAGGAATTGAGGGATCAAGCCACGCATCCAAAGGCAAAGGATGACTGGGATCAGGAAAAGCCATTTCCATCTCAGGAACAGGTGGGTTAAAAACCCATCATTTCTTGCTCTATTTCCTGTGACTTATTACATGGGATATGGGGTTTTTTGCAATACATATGGATGTAAATACCAGACCAAAATACATGTAAATCCTCTGACTGAGCAGAAACAGAGAAATAAAAAAGGTATTTCCCTTCTCTAACAGCCATTTTTAGGGATAAATAAAATTACAGAAGTGCCTGACTTAAAATTAACAAAAGAATCATCATATCCACACTCTCGAGTCTGAAGTAGGTTAGTACACACAAATATAGAAGTTGAAGCAAAAAGTCACCAGAAAATACTGCAGTTCTTTGTAATAACAGCTCATGAACACTACAGTCCTCTGACATTAGATATCATGACCATTTGCAACCAGTCTTTAGCCTTCACACACAGAAACCTAGGCATGATCTCCCGTTAAACCACGGAATAAGTGCCAATCCACCGAGGGAGGGACATAAAATCACCAGCACAATTCCACAGAGCCCTGGGCTTTTTTTGTCATTTTCCAGGACCACACCCCACACAAAGAGTGAGCAGAACAGTAGACACCCACCCACTGCCTTCACCCTTCCTCTACAAGAGAAATCTTCCTGCCCCTAGCTGAGAACCACAGGCTGCGGACAAACAGAAGCCTCAAGGAAGGTGGTGACCACCAGCAGGCTGTCACCATCCAAACAGAATCCCCATCTGGTGCCTGGCCAGCCCTCTGATCACACCAGAGGGGTACCCAAGAAGAAGATGGCACAAAGCAATCCTGGGAACAACAGCTCATCCTCAGCTGCTGTGTTCCTCAGGCACCTTTCAGACCCCAGCAGGAGCAAGGTGACAGAGAAAGTAAATGATGGCACGCGCTACAGGTTCAGCCATATGACAGGACAACGGCTCCTCTGCCACTGGGGAGGGCAGGAATGCAACCCACCTGAAATTTTGAGCACACTGCATGCCACTGGCATGCTGCTGTCCACCAAAAGGCACCGGCATTGTTCAGCTGCACTAAAACTGTATTTGGATAGCAGTAAGAAAAATCACGCCCTCACCAAAATAAACAGAGATATCAAGTACATTAACAATTAGTTGTACAAATTTCCCCACCTTGAGTGTTTACATTTCAACAGTGCTGCAGCTGTACTGAAAATTAGCTACGGAAAGAACTGTCAGTCAACAGCACTTTGAAACACCACCACTTGAAGGTGCTACTTCAGCATAGGTGGAGCAGAGTAAGAACTCCCAAGCCAGAATCTCCAAGAGTGACTCTTGCTGCCTTGGTGCCAAGAGGCTGTATGTTCAAGGTACCTGAAGGACGTCTCTTTTTTTCCCCTGGAAGGGGCAGAACATCTTCGTGAAAATTGTAACACATTAAAGCACTTTACAAACCCAAAACGCACAGCCACAAGGATAAAGTAGTCATTCACCAACGCCAACAATTACGGTGATGATTCCAAAACTTATGATAGTGCTTTAAAAAGCGTTCACAGCTTAGAAGGGGGTACATGCTTTTCATTTCCCTGAGGGCATTTATATATTGGGATACCTTCTGGGTTATACACTTCCAGTTTTCCTCTTTAAGCATGACAACCACTAATTTGGCTTATTGTCTTCAAACAGCAAAACCAGAGATGTGCATCACTTTTCTTTTGCCTCAGCACCCAGTCAAAGGTACAAAAGGCTATTAGACTTGCAATAAAATTCTACGAGTCAGCACTTTTGAAAGCCCTGGCCTCTCACAGCATGCCTTATCTAATTTTAAGCAGATGCAATTTGTAGTATCTGCAGAACCTGGTGCTGGGCTAAGAAAGCTTTTCTTCGTCCAGGCAGTCCTCTCCTGACCTCCCTGATGCACCGGTGCAGAGCCACTTTCATTGCCAACACTGAATTCAGGTCTACACCTTGATGGAGAGTGGGAGTGTTGCTGCAGACTGAAATAATTGCATTCTGCCACTGAAACAAACTTGCAACAAAGTATTAAGCCAGTACCCTCATCCTCCTCTGGTAAATCACACACTGTAGAGATCTTCTGGAGCGCTGTAGAATTTGGGACACAGGTCCCACCTGGCTCACACTTATATAGTCCCTGGACCGTCAGGCAGCCATTCCTCCAGATTGTTCTGAGCTTCTTCCCAACTCCTCTGACTACAGACAAACCAACTGACCTCACCAAACGATCAAAACACCTGCCATGCTGTTAGCATGCTACAAATAGCTGAATAAAACCACTGGGCTTGACTGTTTGCTTTTTCAGCTGACCGTTACACAAAGGAATTTTTAATGTTTTGTTTTGTTTAAAGTGGTTTCAATCCATGGCTTTCCTCTGTCATAAAAAGCCCACAGACAAATCTGTCTGATATTAGCAGTTTATTAATTATGCTTTGGTTTACTGTTGTATTAGAGCTGGAGAGTACTGCACTGCCTGTTCTGGAAAGCAGTTCACCTCCTCCGATTCCAAGGGGAGTTTAAATATGCAGAAGAAAGTCTGCTCCGTAGTGCTCTGTTCACTAAGGTGGAGGTTTTGCCTTCCCCACCTCCCTTTGCCTCCATTCCCCTTTTATTATTTTTTTTAAGCGGCAGCACGTCGTGGCTTCTGCAAACTGCAAAGCAACTATTAAGACAATAAAACCCTAATGCATCTATTTCCTTGGTAGCGCAAAATGAATCATTTCTTTCATTAGTCTAACTTTCCCCATTAAATAGCTCTACAGAGCACTGGGACAGCCACAATTTCAGAGAAACCCAGTAAGGTTCTCCCAGCTGCCAGAAACCCGCTGCTCCTAATTAAAAACTTCAAAAGCAAAAATTGCTAATTTCTGCAAGGACCAACTGCTTTAATTTCAGTTGCTTCTTTTAAGGAAAAAAGAAAATCCACAACAAGAACAAAAAAACCCAAAACAAACAAATAAACAAAAAAAACCAAACCAACGCCAAAGCCCTAAACCACAAGTGTATTGTATTAAAATGGCACGAACGAAAACCCCTCGGTAACTCCCCAATTTTCTGGAAAAATCCAATTAGTTTTGTGAGGAAGATGAATAATGCAGGAGCCTCACGCTGAAGCGGCCGCCCGGGGGGACCCACCGGGACCGAAACTTTCCCGGTGCGGCGCGGAGCACCCGGCGAGCAAACCTCCCCCGCGGGGGTGGGCGGGCAGGGGGGGTGCAAAGAATAAATAAACCTCAAAATGACAGCGAAAGGTCCCCGCACCTCTCCTGAGCGCTGGCTGCGGGATGAAGCCGCGGGCGCCAAAGTTAGGCGGCACA
>JAVJGI010000063.1:33112943-33131014 GCA_035590275.1 Ibycter americanus | reverse complement strand
TGTGAGGGCCGGCGGCGTGGCCCCGGCACGCTGTCGGGGTCTCTCCTCAGAGCAGGGTGCCCCGGCTCTGTGGTCTGTGTGAAGAAACGCCCGTGTCACCCTGTTAGTGCCAAGACCCCCCAAAATCCTTCCCGTGCTGGTGACTGCCCGAGGGGCACGGTGGTCTGTGGAGTTGGGGTTACTCGGGATCGTGGGATGGCCAGCGCTTCCCCACGCACTGGGAGCTGTGGGCTTGGCACGGGCGAGGAAGGTGTCCTGAAATGGCACCTGCAAACCACCGACCGGCAGGTCATATCCTCAGACCTGTCCCCCCAGGGGCTGCCCACAGGCCCCAGAGACAGGAGCGAGGACAAATTTGGCCTCAGCGGACTCGGGGGGGAAGCCTTCGCTGCTCGGTGCTGCCCATGTCCCTCCAGAGGAGCCGTGTCCCATGCTGGCTGTGTGTCGCTGGGAGGCACGCCGCCTCAGCCGTGCCAGCGGTGCTGTCCCACGCTGCCGGCAAGTTCAGAGCAGGAGGAGGGCTATCTGCCCTCTGCCACACAGGCGGGTTGTACACCTGCTCTAAGATCTGTCCATAGGGTGTCCTCTAAATCCTTGCCTGCATTTGAAAAAAGAGGTGAGAAATTCACTGTTTGGCTTTGTTACTCATTCCAAAGACTAATTCTCTCTTTGGTAACAATCAGCCTTTGAATTACTTGACTTTTCCTGCTACTAGTCCTTTTACACTTCTCTGTGCCAGACTGAAAAGGCCATTAGTAACCAGCCTTTTTTCCTCCAAGATGTATTTCTACCTAGTAATCAACTCACTTTTTTCCAGCCCTTTCATTGTTTTGTGGCTCTGTCATACATTATCTTCACCTGCTTCTTTTTCACCCAACCATTTCAATTAACTGATGCATGGGAAACCCAGTCAAAGACATTTTATATCCCTTCCATCCTCCCCTGGTCACATTCATTCTTCTCCCTTCTGTGCTTGGCTAAATAAGCTGATGGCACAAAACAGCCTTTTATGAGCACAAACAAATAAACAGATGTATTAAAAATAGCTGTTGCTGTGGCTTTGCATGGGGAGTCATTAGCTGGTTAGTGTTTGTACTGCGCTTTGAACAACATTTTCTGGTGTATGAATCCAGATACAATAAATGCACTTCAGACATTAAATACTCTTTTGATCTTGATTTCCTGTCTCCTGCCATGTTGTTAGGTAATCACAGAATCATGGAATGGGCTGGGTTGGAAGAGACCTTAAAGACCATCCAGTTCCAACCCCCCTGCCATGGGCAGGGACACCTTCCACTAGCCCAGGTTGCTCCAAGCCCTGTCCAGCCTGGCCTTGAGCACTTCCAGGGATGGGGCATCAACAGCTTCTCTGGGCAAAATACAATACAAAATGTAATACTAAGGGCAGTTACAAATCAGTGATAAATCAATCACCTATAAACTCAGAAATTCAAGGCATAGCTCATTTCACAGCTTCTTGATCCCCTTTTAGGCTAGCTATGAAACAAGATTAGTGACTTTTAATATTTTTCAATATAGAGATTTTTTTTGTATTTGTCCAACAGAAGCATAGACTCCTTCATGGTGAATTTACACCAAATGACAACTGACATTTTTTTTACTTCGGAGCTGTGGAGTGTTACAAGCAACCCGCACCCCTCCGGGATTTCACAGACCGTGGGACAGAAATGGCTGAGAGCCAGGCCGTGTATTAGTTGACTTTGAGAGGTGCTGGGTCGGTAGGAGCTGGTAAGGCTCTAACCCCTTCTGCAAGATTAAAATTCTCTGTCCTAGTTAGGGAAGAACAGTTGATGCAAAAATCACTTGCCTGGTGTGTTGTGTGGAATCTCTGAATAAACTGCAAGTCCCCCCTTTCCCAATTTCACCTCCAGTGGGAGTTGGTGTTGTGAGAACATTACCAGCATTGATCTCAGCTTCAAAGTCAAATTTTGGGACTTAAAAGTGTTACTTTGAAGAGAAGGAAAGAAACGACTGGTTCATTTGAAGGTTAAACTAATGTGCCCAGAAACAACTCTAAGCTTCAAATTTTTTCCAGACGCCTTAGTTCTGGCTTAATTTTTCATCTCCTCTCTTCCTTTTATCCCTGGGCTTTGAAGGACATGCTGTGCATGTTTAAACATCAGTAGTTGATATTATAAGCAAAGCCATTCTTGAAATTGCTCCTGACTGTGGTTCCCTTCCAACATCACTCTGTGCAATAGATGCACGGTGGTACCCTCTGTCTCTTTGAAAGCTTATAATGAATTACAGCTTCCTATTTTTTTCTGAATTCTTACTATGCTGACAGTTTTTCTTTTAAGAACAACCAAGCAGATTGCTTTTTCTGCAATTATGCTTTCCATAAGTTATGGTTAAAGGAGTGCAGAGGAAACCTAGCTGAGTAAGATGTATGAACCATTTATTACCAAGGAAAAGACACATGATTAGGGGCACGTGGGGACTTATTTGTTTCATCTTTTCAAGTTAACAGGCCCATCAAAGTCACTAGTTGCATAAATACGCTAAAGTGATTTTGCAGAGAGATTTGTGTGTTTACCACCCTGTGACTAAAACCTAAAGGTTGATCCAGAAAAGAGCTGTAAAAGCATCAATTTAACTTGGAGCTTGTTGTACAGGTTGAATTTCCCTCAGAGTCTACAAATGGGTATCTTTCACTAGAGAAAGAGACTTAGACCATTAACAGCCACAGAATTTGACCGCAGTTTTTAAAAAAAAAACATATTTCAACTCCAGGCCATATGCTTGCAAAAATAACCTCTCAAGTGAGAGAACAATGTAAATGTCTCCTGATCATCTTGCTGATTCTGCAGACAGACAGTCCCAGTGTCTTTTTTGCTGCTCACAGCTTTCCCAGACAGCCTCAAATAGAAAGGAGCAAGAGTCTGGGTGTATTTCACAGCTGCCTTTCAAATCCCACTGGATGATGCTGTCATGAAACAGCAAGTATCCTCACATGAGTAGGGCCTGAAGAAGCAGTCCTTTCCTTACCTGCCTGTTTTCTGATCACATCAACTCTGGTTCTTTCTCTATGAGGTAAAAGGCATTTCTTACTTTTCAGTTCCTTATTTATGTTGCAAGATATCCTAAAGACCCAATGCTGATAGCTCAGTAGGTGCCCATGCTGGACAAACGGCCCAAAGGATTTAGGGAAAGACACGGGGCAAGAGCGGTAGCGAATATGCTTAGAGCTGAAGTGATTGCCTGAGACCCTGAAGCAGATCAACCACAGGCTTTGAGGAATACAACTCAGTTCTGTTTCCCATGCCAGTTCCCTGTCCTTCTCCTTCATTATTTCATCCTCCTCCACACACCTCCTCAGTCCACCTGAGGTGAGAGAAGGGGTGATCTCTGTCCATGAGCAGAGGTTACTGCCAATCCTGCCATCCTATCTCTTTGAGGAGGTTCTGACCTAAGCTCTTATCAGGAGTGAGCTGTAAAAAATACAGGCAGCTTTTGTCTGCCAGTGCCCGTTATTTTCTGAATGCAGCTAACCTATGAGCCTGAGAACATGTGAAAAAAGAAAAAAAACCTGCCACAGCAAGGACTGTTTAATGCCAAGCAACTCTTTTAAGTGAAAAATTAATTGCAAGTTGATAATTTCAAATTAACTGTTTTCATTCCAATATACTTTTTTTTTTTTTTAAACAAGACTTTGTCACTTTGACTTGGACTGCACTTAGCGGAGAATCTAAAAAGTCATGGCAAATAGGACTTCTCTCATTTCATTTGGAAAAAATCATTTTGTATGTTATGGACCCAGTTCTCTTGTCAGACCAGTCACGCCGGTGTAAAACTGGCATAAACATTAAAAAGCTGGATCCAGAAACACGGACAAGAAAGTCTGTAGCATTAAAAGTTCCACTGATTGTCCTCTTAAGTGGTACCCATGAAAGTCACTGGAGGATAGCCAGTTCCATAGCCGCTCTGCCTCACACACAGCAGCAATGAAGGATGGACTCCTCTCCATTGACATCAAGGTCAAAAAGGACTCATTGACAGTATGAAACCATTTAGGGTAAAGATGTCTGAAGCTGGTAGCTTGGTTTTAAGAGCTTTTCCCCTCTGAAAACTGGAGAGATTCCAGCTTGGAACAAAATTTGAAGTCCAGTTCCAAAATATTTCAGAGCATTACCAGATATTAAAAGGTTTTGATTTGGCAATGAGCTAGGCAGCCTTTTTAATGCCAGTTGATTTCATTGACGGGAGGCAGAACAAGAAACAATCAATTCTTTCTGAAACTAAGACACAAGATGTTATTAAGGATGGAGGAGAAAGCTGCCAGAAAAATAACAAAACGCATGTTGACTAACAAGGAAGAGAAATGGGAATGAGCAGGAAAGGAAAGAACAGAAGGAAATAGAAATTTTGAAAAAGGAGGCGGCTGTCAAGAGAGACGGACACCAGAACAGTGACAATCTGAGCTAGAAAAAGCTGCCTTCCTGATCCCAAACCAGACTGTGGTTTTCAGCCCTGGAAGGGGAACAGCTTAATCCCAGCCCTGAAAGCTCAACCACGCTCCGAGCCTGCAGCAGGACAGGGGGTGAGAGGAGACAGTGCCAGGGCTGAACACACCCATTCCATGGGCAATGCCTGAAGAAATGGCTTATGCACATTTTTTCTTACTGTGCACCTGTAGTCCAGACAGCAGCACAGCTTTAAACAGTCCCCATGCTACAAAGCAATTTGTATGAGCATGACCATGCTCTGATCCATTTGGGGCACTAGAGGACAGAGGGGTAGTTAGCATTTGCCCCCAAGATGTATAAAAATTCAAGCCCCCAGCTCTATAAATTTGTTCTAACTAAAGCTAGCAAGAAAGGGGCTTTCAGGGCATTCATCGTTTTTGTTTCCAAATAGCAAAGGGCAGTAGTTATTCCTCTGAGCCTACACTCTCAAACATTTCCTGGAAACATTTAGTTAGCAGTAGCACTGCCAGTTTATTGATGCCTGTTTCAAAGAGAGGGGAAACACACAGAGAAGAAACTCAGTCCAAATTGCAACTGGTTGTTGCAAGTATTTGCTCTCTAAGGGTCATTATTCAAGGCACCTCGGCTCAGTCTTAATGACAAAAGAACAGCAGTTACAGAACTCCATACCAATGCAAATAGCACATGGCTACTGTGTTCTACGTCGCTTAAGGTGGACTGAGCCCTGTTTTTGTAAAGTACTGACCATGCCTTTAGCCTTCCGTCTTTGATGGCTAGAGCTCAGCTGATAGACTGGTTTATACCCATTGCTCTACTTTTTCAACTTCCACTTCTTCAGCAAGCTCTGAGAATGATGAACGGCCACAACTAGGTTCTTGTGTGTGCTGTTTTCAGTAGAGCTATGACGATGTATACCAGCAGAAGATCTTTCTTGGGAGCAGTGAGAGTTGGGGTGGACAAAGTCTGGCTGGACTTTCAGATTCCATTCCAACTGCAGTAGTAGGGATAGGGGAAGGAAATTGTTATTTGTAGAGAAAACAAGGTATTTTTTTAAAATAAATCTATATGGTATTTCCAAGGAACCACTTTCCTGCTAACACCTGCCCTTCCTCATTCAAACCAGGATTTGGTCTCTGAACAGTCTGCAGCATTCAGGAGGCATGGAGGAGCTGGACTTGTACACTGTGACTCAGGACTCAGCTGTGATGACATCCACACTGATTTCTTGAGCATCTGGTAAGATTTCATGTATTTCTCCCTGTCCTGGGATTTGGAGGCTGGTGTAATTTGAAAGTGGACAGGCTGATGCACTGACATGGAAGTGTCCGGATGGCTGGTGGTCAGGACAACCGAGCTTATGATGCAGCGTCAGAAATCTCCTCTGCCCTGCAATCATCTATGCCAGTTTTTCATTTGCTTTTGACATCAGCAGGACCCACAACAAGCAACACTGTGCAACACACACAAAAAATCTGCAACACTGGGCAATTTTTCAAAGGAGCTTTTTTGTGGATAATAAAGTCCTTGCTCTTTCAGTATGTCTGCACCTACGAAGTTTCCCAGATGGTGTTCTGAGGAGGTAAGAGTTCATGAAAAGTGGCATGAAAAACTCAAAAATCTCTACTACCTCCTGGTGGCAGACATTTGCTCTCTGTGTACACAGAAAAGATGCTGATGGAATGAGGCGTGATCATCTGACATCACTGTAAAGATTTTGGTGTCTTCAGATCAGTTCTATAACCCCTTAAAACCCCCAGTGATACATAAGGTATTACCTGAGCAGCAGCTGTCCAGTCTATCCTCAGCTTTTCCTTCCCATACTTCTCCCTGCCTACATCAAATCAATTCCTTTAGGCTTCTCCGCATTCTGACCAGTTAAGCCAAGATGGAAGATCTCCTCCTCTACCTCCTTCCAGTTGCTTGTGCTGTTGGAGAATGTGATCTCCTCTCTGAACTCGCTCCCCAAAGCATGGAGATTAAAACAAGCAATGTGACTTAGCCCCAGCAATAAAATTAGCCCTGTCCTCTGGCCTTCACCAGTCCTTTCGATCAATATGCTATAGGAGGATGGAGGTCCAGCTCCTTCTGATGTCCTAGACTGAATCTGTACCTGGTGCATAAAGAGAGGAGTAGCCTTACTGATCATCTCCTGCTCAGGAATGAGCAGCTGGATGATATGGCTGTGTGCCCCCCTAGGACTCTTCATTTCCAGCTCTCCAGAGAAGAGCTCGCAGCTACTTGCCAAGGACCCTTTGTGCCCAGTTTCCCATCAGACAGGCTGCACTTTCACTCCAGAACGCTCCTTAATATGATTCCTCTCCACTTCTTAAAGTGAGTCACGGCTCAGTCCATTGACCTGAACATCAATATCTGGTGTCATTTAATATGCCATGGGGCATCTAAGAAAACTGCAGAGCACTGGCAGCTGTAACAGAGGATCTAAGGAGACGGTATGTTTCTGTGTTGGTGGCTGGACGCCCTGAAGTGTTTCATAGCACATCCTAAATGGCTTTGAAGTTTTGTGTGAATCAAGCCATCAGTGTCACCACTAAATAACTGTGTGACCTGACTTGGGGATCGAGTCACACAGATCCTGATGCTTCTAAAGGCAGGCATGTTTCATCCTGAGTCATGTATACTTCCAGGACGCAGAAGAGCAGGCTGTTGCAATGTCCCAAGGCTGTCGGATTTGCTGACTGCATAATCTGAATTATCTGAATTGCACCTGGGAGGATATAGGGCAGCACAACTCAACAGAAACAGACAACAAGCACTCAGATTAGCTCAGTAAGTGTGTGTGTGTATACATATCTCCCTAGAAAGCATGCTGGCCAGTCAGAAAGATAAATCATGTGGAGAAAGTAAGGCATCCCAGGCTTGGGACAGTACCTTTAACTGTGCTCTGCTTTTCCTGCTAGCCTACCCTTTGGAGAAGTACAACTGCAAGCTGAGCCTTTTTGCTTTTGGGAATGAGGTTTTTATGGTGTGATCTGTCTGTGAAGGTGAGGTTGATTTTTACCCTTTTCTTTCCATATGTTTACTGTGCTGCACTAAGTCAAGCAGATTGCAACTGTTTTTCATTGCCCAGCCTCAGCATGCTTGCCAACTTTGTCATATTGCCAAGCAACAGTGACATCCTGACCCCCCTCCAGAAGTACCTCATAAATTCAGATTCCCTGGATTTTCCTCAGTCAGGTTTGTCATGGTTTTGCACCTTTATTGTTTGACAGATCTAGCTGGAGCTCCACACACCCTCCTCTTTGGGCTCATATCTGCCACATTTGTAGCCCAGCACTGTGAACTCTCTTCTGTCCTACAAGTAGACGCATAGCACTTGTGATCTGCTGCTGATGGTGCATATGTAGTCTCTGCAGCAGCACTGCATCACACCCAAAGAGTCTGCCAAAGGAGCCCAGCCACCTTCCCCCGAAGAACACAGTGAACTTGACCCAGCCTCCTTACTCAGGTCTCATTGCATATCGCAGCCCCATTACCAGGAGTATTCACTCCTGTTTCTGTCACGTGCCTCAAATCTGGGATCTCTCATGACACGACATTAAAAACAAAACTGGAAGGGTCTGGGCAGTACCCTAAAAACATTGTGAGCTTTTTCCGTAATACTTGCTGCAGTGCATATTTGGGGACTTTATTTTTCTGCCTTTGCAGCTACTTCTTAGCCGTGGGAAAAAATGTACATCAACTAACACGTTCTTTAAAGGATCAGCGGGTGAAGTCTGTTTTTAACATCTGGTTTCTCCCGGGCAACTCTGTGAATTAGGTATGTACATAGGAAAAAGAAATCTGGTGTCCCGCTCCCTCTGCTGGTGCAATTTTTCGGCCATTGCTTTGTACCGAAGGCAAAGCTGTTCAGTGCTCTGTTTTCCAGTGCCTGACCTGGCTCTGCTATTTGGAGATCTATCACTGTGTCAGAGGAGAAAGCTTGGGAAGGACAGCAGAGCTCTTTTGCAAACAGTTTTCTAATTAAATGCAGGTTGTTCCCAGATGGCACTGCATGTTTTATGGCTGCCTCTGAACTTTCTGCTCGAGCGCTGCTATTTGGAGATATATTTCTGTGTCCATAGAGAGAACTGCTGCAACCCAAACTTTTCTGCTGGTATTTTTTTCTGCTTCCATAAGCATTTCACAATTCTCACGTATCACCACATCTCTTCCTTCAAGATCACCTAGCCTGGCTTTATGTCATTTTAGTGCTTCAGCCATTAGAGGTAGGATCCCAGTGTACACATTCTCCCCTCTCACTGACATTGTATTTAAAGAGCCTTCCAGACTACTAACAAGTACTGGGCAATCCTTTCTGTCTGATATTCTTATTTACAACAAAGCCTCTTATCCCATGTTTGTCTAATGCCACAAATTGTTTAAAATCAGGTAGAAAATGAGGTCCATTGCCTGTTACCACTATGCACAGGCAAGGATGTCCCTTCCAGAAAGCTGGATCAGTTGTGCATCTCCAGATTCCAGTGTGCCAGAGGATGACTCTCATCCTGAAGAGCCCCAGGGATAATAAAATCATTGAAAGCTGCACCTGAAACAGCAGCTCAAGAGATCACTGCAGACAAGTCTTCCTCATGGGTTGCACAATCATCTCCCACCTGTACTCACTGTAGCTAAAAAGACTTCCACAACAGAGAGTCCATCCAACCCAGAGCACCAGGGAATCAGATGCTGTGTTGTTAAAAAATCATTTCCTTTCTCCCTCTTTACCACAGTACTCCATTCCAATTCTAGTTACTTCAGTTTTGCTGTGCAAGATGTAAGCAAACGTGACCTCTAGGGCCAGAAGGAAAATGGCAATATGGTTCTTCCTTTAACAATCCTACATATTGTATTGAAGTCATTTAAATATGTTCTTTGGTGTTTACATCATCAGAGTCTGGCTTGTGTGTCTAATGGGGCTTGTCAAGTACCAGCACAGACCAACATATTCTGCAGACAGAACAAGCTGTCATATTGAAATAGTGACCCAGATAACATCAAAACTACTTGCTATTCATCACATAAATTATTAAATCTTTCATCAGGAACAGAGCCAGATGTTAATATCTTTAGCTAAATATATTCTTTTTAAATTGTAGTACTTTTTTCTGTTTTCCAAAGTACTGCAACTTGCCATGAACAATGTTTTCAGTGTCTGGTAGTGATTAATTTTCTGCTGCTCCCTCTTGCACTATTTGAATCTTTATCTTTATGAGAACCCAGGTTTTTTCTTTACTCAAAAAAAAAGAAATGCTAAATTCGTATCAAATATTGCTGGCAGCATCAGTTTTCAATGCCAAAAATGGTACTTGGGGTGGCACTGAGATCTACTTGAGAGTGCCTCAAAGCACTGGCTCTGCAGAAGGGCTTTTTATTGTATTTTATTTTATATGATAACCCAATGATACCTGGTACAAGTCACACTGCAGGGCCGGAAACCTTCTCCTGTCACAGTCAGGGTGGTGCTGGCTTTCTGTTTGAAGTGTAACACGGAACTGACACATTTGTTAGCATAATCTCTAAAAGAAATAAAACTACTAATCCCAGGGCTGTGACTATTATACTACCAAAATTTAGAGCAGTAATATCTATTTCCTATTATTTCGTGTGAAGAATAAGGCCTTTCAGTCATTTCCCTTTGTTTGTAATAAATTACCTCCCTGCTAGCTATTTGGTTGTGGTATAAATCAAAAGTTTCCATTTCAAGGAGATGTCATGTCTATCTGAAACTTCTGTTGCTACCTCTCAATTTATTACATTGAAAACAGAGACCATTAATGTTGAGGTTACAAAGTCAAGCACTAAAAAGTTCAGAAACACCAGACAGAAGGTTGCCTGTGCCATTGGGACTGTGCTGAATGGGTTTTACCCACCTGTTGAAATCATGCCCCCCACCCAAACTGGGTGTTATGAAATGGCTCTGGCAAGCCCCCCCCTTCCCTGTACATCTGCCCCACTTCCAAAAGCTGTATTATTTTTGTCTAGTTCAAAGATGACTCTTCCTCTCCTCACCCCTTGACCTGGACACAGAGCCATCCCCATTCTTCCTACCACACACCTCCCCTCTCACATCTCTAGGACTTATTAAGTAGCACAACCTCAGAGCTAGCTTTTACTTACGCCCTTGAATTCAAGCCCATATTCCATGAGATGACTGCATGTTATTTTTCCTGCAAGTCGCTTACCTCCTGGAGGTGCTGACACAGTGGGGACAAGACACCAGGTCACCGTTTTTCCACACTCATTAGTCTGTGTGAGAGCTGAGCCCCTATTTTCTGCACAGCACCAAACCTCTGCACTGAATAGAACATGAATAATTCCCTGTGGGACTTTTCTGGGACACTCATCACAGGAGAAACTGAGAGTTTTGCAAACAAAGTGCAAAAGTCACTTTTTTGACTTCATCTTCACAACACACTGCTAACGTCAAAAGGCCTCGCTGCCCTCCTTTTACACACAGGGAAGTAGGTGCAGAGACAAAGGCACCAATCATCCAGATATTTAACTGTGTTTTAGCACTTTATGTGTTCAAGGCACAGTTCCCAAGGGCTTCAGTTGTAGCTGGGAGATCTTAAGACATCCACAAATCACGCCCAGCAGGTGTCTGAGTGGACCTCACAAAATAAACCACTGATATATCACTAACCACATGGGATAAGTAACTTGCTCATCATTCCTCCTTCTGCTTTGGCCGCTTTGCCATGGCACGCTTGGCAATGAAACGCTAACAAAGGTTTTGCTTTCTTAGAGCAAATCTCAATCTCCTTAACAGAATTGCAGCCCGGTGCTTAGTGCACGTACCCTCCTATTCACTGGAAAACCAGAGGCAAAATGATAGTCTGCAGACAAAGACCATCATGACCATGTTAAAAAAAAGGCATAAAACCAACCAAACCATACACACAAGCAACCACTTTGGAAAGTAGCTGTGATATATGATTTAAGAGATTACAAAAACATCAAAACAAGTCCAGTTGAATCTGTGATATGCAGAATTATTATCACAGCTGAGGAAACACTCGTGGCATTCAGCACTTTTAATTCCCTTTCAGTGTAAACAATGATCAATGCCAGTTGTGTACCAAAGGTCTGGATCATCTCTCCTCCTGCCCCTTCTCCACTGTGAGCCACCCCATCTTCCTGCATTCCTTTCTGGATCTGCTTCTTATCTTTTCAGGACACCGACTGCTGTTCCTGTGCTTTTCCAACATTGAGACAATGAATCTAGCTTTTTGCTGACTCGATCACAAGTTGGGCTCATTGCCTTGTACCTGAAAGAATTTATCTTCCTACAAGCCTTGTGCAAGTCAGTTCCAAGGAGAACTTGTCAGAAAGGGTGAGAAGAATTATCACGCCTTCCTTTAGCTGTCCAAAATGTACACATTTAGTCTAAACTGAACTTTTACGTTCCTCCTGTAATCAATGGAGAAAGATAACCAGTTTCAGAGGGTGCTTCATCCCATTCTAGTCCAAATGCCTCAGACAGGTGGCATGACATTTTTTCATGTGATTGCTAAGCTGCATGTAAAAAAACTGGTCATCCTGATTTTTTTGAATGTCTGTAGGCTTTTCTATAAACAATGTCTTACAACAAGTTCCTAGCATTAAAATGCGTATGGTGAAAGGAAATTTGTTTTGTTACTTTAAAACCTACCACTTGACCACTTGTTAGTGCCCCTTAGTCTCTTCATTATGACAAACAATGTTTAACTGCTCCCTTATATCTTCTCCATGCTACTGCTGCTTTTATGAAACTCCATTGTATTCTCTCTCTGTTAATCTCTGTTCCAGGCTGAAGGGTCTCATTCATTTCACTTTTCCTCATACAGAAGTTGTTCCGTATCTTTGGCCATCTCTGATGTCTTTCACTGTGTCTTTCTCTAGTTCTGCCTGTCCTTTTTGATATGGAGGAGTAGCACTGCGCACAACGTTACTGCAGACATGCTGTGGATCTGCAGAAAAAGCCAAGTGGTAGTTTCTGATTTGTTGTTTATTCCTGCCTAATAATCCTTCCCCCTGCTGTTTTCCTTTTTGAACACTGCTGAGACTGGAAGCGTTTTCAAAGATGTTGTCACAGTTTGAAGATCTCTTTTCTGGTAGCAGCTGACAGAGTTTCTCTTTATGAACATTTTGTAACAATACATTCCTCTGTATTTACTAGCTTTGAACATCATCTAGCATTTTACCACCTCATTAGTACTTAAAGATCCTTTATTTACCATTTACATTTGCTCTGCATTTTTACCACCCTGAAGAGAAGGAGCCTTGATGTCACCCTTAATAGATGCCTACCTTTTAGGACCCTATCCTAACAGGCATTTGAAGGAAGATTAAACAGAAAACCTTCCAAACAAAAATCTCTGAAAGCAACACAATAATTTCCATGACTTGTGATTCAGGGGAAATGTCTGGCTGCCAGTGTGACTTTAAGCCAAATCTCAACTCCTCTTGCCTCAGGCTTCCTCAGCTATAAAACAAAGATACTTTTATAGTGCATGGCAGAGGCTAGAACTTCTCCCAGCTATTTCCACACTCAGCCTCATGGGCTGCCAGAGCTCATGCATGTTCTTAGGATGATACCCTGTCTCCCTGAGATTTCTACTGATGGAGAATACCAAAGTGACTTGTCCAAATAGACAGCTACTCTCACTGTACTCTCATTATATAAATCTTCAGTTCATAAAATTCCTTAAAAGTTTATTCTCCTTTGTAAGTAGCTTGTAGGTCTGCAGATCTTTTTAAATGATCTGAAGTATGGCACGATGAAGGTTAATCAGCTTTCCTTGTAGGCAAATACTCCCTCCAGTCTGATCCCCAATGTGTTACAGGTGATACAAGAACAAAGCATCACTGCTTAGCTACCTGGGAAAAAAAAATTAAATCCACATTTCCTCTATAAACATGTCCAGGTTTTTTTATCCAGAGCCTCCTGAAGAGGTATCTCATCATTTGTGAACCCTCCATTCATAGCTCTGTCCTACAATAAAGGCAAGACACTCCACCCCACTACATTCAGAAGTGTTTAGTTTGGGTTGTTAGAGGGCAGAGATTGCCAGGCAGAGAACTATTTATACTCATTATAGGTTTTCATTTCAGACCTACAAGGAGTAAGCTACCTACTCCAGTAGCCTGGACAGCAAAGAGTGATGCTATGTGAACAGAGGGGACATGAAGGCAGTAGAGACCACTAGATCTCCAGGCCAGCTCCAGTGAGGACCCTTGTCTAGCTGGCACTTTGTATTGCCCAAGAATAAGTTTTCTTGTGCCAGCCACCACCGAGGCTCCTAGCAGCTGATCCACAAAGCAGCATTAACATCAGCAGCCAGAGACTGTCAGTTCCAGTCTGCTGGCCACAGAATGTGCCCCACAAGCAGTAGATGAACAGCAGCATAAGGTGATCAAAACCAGCAGCCGAAGGCACAACCGCCTTAAATACTAGACAGTGACAGCACTGGTGAAGACAGTACCTCTGTACAAGAGAAGGAGAAAGGGACTTTGAGCTCCACTGTAACCCTGATTTTTTCTGCGTGATCAAAGCTTCCTTGTCATACTGCAAGTAGGAGCGGCTCACTGTTTTGTCTGCATCAGGTGATAGGCAGACAGCAAGGCACTGATATGAGGCTGTGTTTCTTACCTGGAAGACAGCGCGATGAGAAGAGGGATGATCACAGGATCATGCCAGAAAACAGCACCCAGATTGCTGTGACACAACCAGTTTTCTTTGCTACAAGCAGAGAGTGAGTCCTGCCTCTGCTCCAGCAGCTCCCTAGACTGAGTGTGGGGGGCTGGATCCTCAAAGACCCATCAGTGCCTCACTCCTAGCTGTGCTCCCACCACACAAAATCCTTGTTGTGGTGTGAAGCTCCAAAGGTCACTACACAGTGCATAGGGAGAGCTGATGCTGAGAGATGGGATGCTCAGAAACCAGATGTATTGTGCGAGGGTGTTAAGAGACTGAGCGAGCTTGGGTCTTGGAAACAGAACAAACACATTAGGTCAGTGCTTTGCCCACCCTAATTAACCCAAGTTATCATATGGCTGCATCCAGTGTCTGAGCAAGCCCCACTTAATGCCTTTGCAGTATACTTCATGTATGGACAAATCAAAGGACCTCCACCAGTCAGAAAGGAAAAGAGAAATGATGGGTTGATTTAAAGGAATTGAGCAACTGGTCTGGTCAAAGATAAACCACAATCCATGCAGGTTATTAGGACATGACCTTTCCCTGCCTGGGATTAATCTGTTGCCTCCAACAGAGAATAAACTCCATATGAAGAGGAGGCAACAGGCTAGATAAATGGGCTTGGATATGGAAGTAATCTCCTTGATGAGGTGTGCGGACTTACACTTCCATCTCCCGTGTCCAAAGTAGAGCATCCTGACTACCAGGACAGTGATATGACTCTTGGCCAGCTTCTTCTCTTGGAGCTCTTCTGTACTGATTAGTAAATGTTTACAGCACCCCAGCTTTGGTGTGTCTCTGATCTGAACTAAAAGACTTTATGTAGAAATTGTTTGTTAATAGACATAAAAATTATGACTACTACTTTTAAGAGAAGGGAGGAGTAATTCCATGTGGAGAGTGGCCAGCACCAGTTTATTGCTCCTCTTGCTTCTGCAACAGTGACTCTGCCAAATGAAATCCACCACAGAAACTACCTGTGCAAAGTTAAAGAATTTAGCATATAACTGAAAAAAAACATCCCAGCAATGTTTGGGGGATAATAGAAAAAAATAAAAGAAATAAGAAAGCACTGTATTATAGGAAAGCACATGAAGGGAATTTGAGTCTGTCTTGAATTAGCATCAAAACTTCTACTAGCACAAGAAAATGAACTTACACTGAAAACATTAGTCATAGTTGAATGAGGTAGTTAAGACAACAAGCTGGACAGCTGAGGTGGACCCCAACACTCTCTTCTTACCCAGCAACTGTGCACTCTTGCTACGCCAGGGAGCACTGCAGGTACACCTTCATCATATCAAACTAGTCACAGAAAATGTACTGTTTGTTGTTCATATATCAGGAGTGCTTGGTACCTACTACAATGAAGTTGTGAATAAAATGCTCAGATTTCTGAAATGCTGAAAAAAGCATTGCTGACAGTCTAATAAAGGCCTAAAAAAATTTTTTTTAAAAAAATTAAAGTCTTACATTTATTCCCTAGCCACACTGCACAGTTTGACAAAGCCAGTCTTTCTAAGCCTTCGTTTCAAGATTCACTTGCACTGAGGGAGATTTGGGAGCAATTACAGTGGCTTTCACAAACTAGCAGGTTTTATATTTACAGTTCAGATGCTGATAGTAAATATGACAAAGGGACAGTAAACTTTTAAGTAACTCAAAATATTGCTGTGCTTAGAGTAAGGCAAACTGAAAGAGAAGCAGAAGAAAACTTACGCAGGCCATGTTATCAGAAACATTGAAGGAGACTGCATTTATAAAGAAAATTCTTACAGTCAGTTATTTGCCAATAAGTGGAGCAGTTCATTGGCAAAGACACAGTAATACACAGCAGGCTGCTGGCGCTCTTAGGGAAAATACAATTAACTTGGTAACAAAATAAAGTATAGTAGATCTATAATAAGTATGAACAGCTCATAGTAAACCCAAAGGGAGTATTAAGAATACAATCCATCAATCATCACAGCACGTAACCACCCCTGGACAACATTTCTAAAAACCTGTTTGTATTTTTATGTCTGTTCCAGTTACTATATGAATAAAGCTGATCTTTGACTGATTTTAACTGCTAATGGCTCCTTGAATTTCAGTACAGAAAAACTACTTCATGCTAGTCTATCATTTTGATATTCTAGATCTTTATACCCATATTAACTGTTGCAGTGTCGTAGCTAGACCACCAGACTATTTCCACCAATGCCAAATGATCTTTGACAAGATTTTCACCAAAATTTGACTCACTTTCTCCACCTATAAAATCTGGATAATGTCATTACTTTCCATTACAAATTGCCTGGAGACCTAAGGCCATTTAATGGAAATGTGTTGGTAGTACTGTAGCCACTTCTCCTTTTACCTAACACAAAGTAATCATGAGTAATGCCACAAACTTGTTGAAGTTATTATGGTAAAATCCCAGCACAAGAGAAGACTGTATCTCCAATCCTTCTAAAGAAAAAAAGAATCAAGAATATTATTGCAGCTTACAGAAAACAATCCTGTGTAAAAAATTGCTGCCTGCTCTGTCTTACTATGATAATCAAATTTAGGATCCACAGTGGTGATTCGAAATTACAACACATTCACTCAACATCTTGTCATTCTTCACAGACTCCCTCCTCCATCACAGGGACAGAAAAACACACTCTGTCTTAGCCCCGCAAGGAGGAACCTGCTCGGAGCACACCTCCAACTGTGATAATGGCTTCAAGGCAGTTTCAAAATACAGTTCAACTAATTGAACTGCCCTCACAGCCACAGACCGGTCTGCTTCTCTCACACTGGATGAAGCTGCACACTGACAAGTACTTCTGTACTCTGGCACGCCTGCCAGCCAAACCATTCAGAACCCTGGCTAAACTGAATTTTCCCATAAGTTCCCCTGGAAAACATAACCCTCTCGTCTCCTTTCTGTTCAAGATCACATTATCACAGGTAGTCAGAAGTGTCTTTAAGTAGAAATCACAAGATATGCTTCCAAAAGATACCGAGACATTGGCAACCATTCATAAGATCACCTTGTACTTCCAAAGCCCTCCTGGGGTGTGTAGCCCTAGCACGTGCTGGTTCCCTTGCCCCAAAGAAATCTGCAGAAACTGCAGTTCCCAGGAATTCGTATGAGGACGGGCAGACTCGTTATGACCGAGGACCTGCAAAACTGTGGAAAGCAGGAACATGCTGGTATCTTGTACAACCAGTGTTCCCCCGCTTTCAAGTGCCAGTGAAACACTTGGTGCAAGTCCTGTTTGAAAAGCTGCCCCTGCCTGCCTCCCAGACAAAAATGAATGCTACCTCCAGCTGGAGTGAAATCAGTGCTGGAAAATGCAGGGAGGGTGGACAAGGACTATCTGTCACATACAGCTCTTTGAAATAGCTCATTGCTCCCCCTCATAGCTCTGGTTACGGACAAGTATTCTGAGGCCATCAGTGCCATCTCCCTGGCAGCTTCCCAGGTCCTCACCACAAGCTGCGTCTCTGTTGCAAGGAGCAGCGATCTGTCCGACATGGAGCGAGAGGAGACTCTGGGCACAAGGACGCAGCAGCCTCTCGCTATGCCCAGGGCAGGGCTGGCTGGGGCTGGGATGAGCCCCTGCAGCACAGCCAGCCCTGCGAGGCAGCTGCAATCTGAGAGAGCAGGTTTGGGCTTCTTTTCATACCCAGCTCCGTTCATAAATCAGGGGAAGTACTAAAGGGAAAATTCCCACAGTAGGAACATTTTCAACTCAGACAGTCTCCACCCAAGGCAATTACAGAGAGGAGCTGTTAATCACTGAGCAGAGAGGGTAACCTTTGAGGACTGCGTGATGAGAATTTGAGGAGCTGCAGTGGAAGCATTTGCTTGAGCCATTTTGATTCCAGTACTGCATTTACTTTGGAAATACCAATCAAAGTACCCCTCCCCACAGTTTCCTCTCTAGGCCTATTCAGCAATCATCCGGGGG
>JAVJGI010000063.1:33025590-33112916 GCA_035590275.1 Ibycter americanus | reverse complement strand
GGGAATCGCCACAGCCTAGTAACTATTGGTATTATGAAACCTTATTCAGAGACAATGTCTGCACCAGTTGCTCTTTTAGAGAGATAAACCAAATGCTTCTAGTCTCCATGCCCTGTGCATTTGGAAAATGTGCATGTTAACTGAGCTCTCAGTGCAAAACAGAGCTATCATTTCGCTCACAGAGATCACGGGCTGCCCTGGCCCCAGACCAGGGCACACAGTGAGCAGCACTGCTGCGGGTGACCCTCCAACAGGTACTCCCAGCACCAGGAGCATGGCACAGACCAGAAGTGAGAGCAATAGGGGAAAGTGCAGACCTTGAATAAGAAATAGGTTTACAATCTGCAGGACACTGCTCCAACTCAGGTGTTGCAGGACAGCCCAGAGTAGTCCTTATTCACCTGAATTGTCCTGTTGAATCACTCTAACGGCTTGAGCAGACCCTTCAACTTTTCTCTCTCTGTATATACTGCTCAAGGTGGCATGAAATTGCTCCCCTCAGCAGAATCAAACCCTATCTTCCATTTTTTTACCCCCTTTCCTCCTGCCATCACCATCAACACTCAATCCAAGGATTAGCAATAGATCCAAGCCAAGGGAAAATCTACAAACCCAGTTCTCTCAGGTTGGCTGATGGCTTATTTCTTACCCAGATAATTCCCTAATCTAAATGCACAGCAGTGGAGGGTCCATTACCTCCACCTGGAGGACTCCAACAGATGCTTATTAGCTGGCAGCGTTGGAGATGGTCCTTCATTCTTGGGAGAAACCTGGAAACTGTTCAGATGATGTAAAACTGGACCTAAGTGGACTGAAGCATTCCTAGGCATGGCAGATCTTCCTTGATCGCAAGCTAACCACTGCAGTGTTGGGCATGGAGATGTTCACTTGGGGTTTGATCACAACCAAGAAGGTCTATATGAAAGACACTATTAACTTCAGAAAACAAGGAATCAACTTTGTTTTGCTGCCACACCATGCAACACTTGTTCATAGGGGCGGAGAGGATGGTTTGGCACATTTGCCATGAACAGTAACAGCACAAGGATGGCTAATAATGCAGAGCCTACTTATACCAAGTGAAACAGAAGTTTGTCACTGGGGACTGTTCTTCAGAGTGCAGCTCAGGTAAAATCTTTAAACAGAACAGCCTTTAATGTTTAATTGAAATAGTATCTTAACCACTGAGGAGCCCCTGGGCCTTGCACACAAGACATTCTGATTTAAACTGCATTAACTGAGCTCTGTACGCAGCTACAGAGATTTATAGATGACCTTCCCCTTACTGCCAGTCGTAAACACTTGAGCCAGCGGCCACTTGGAAGTGCTAGCAGTGATGATGTGTGTGCATGCAAGAGAGGAGGTTGCACTCATTCAAATAGGCTTTGGATCATCCCCCAAATACACTTAGTTAAGCTAGCTACTTTATTAAATCACTGTGCCAGCACATGCATGCATGGATCTTTACAGCTTAGGAGAGGGATATTAATTTTTGATACAGAGCTGCAGCTTCATTGACAGAGTGCCATGTGTAATATTTAGTAGTGCTGCTGTGCCACAGCTACCCCAGTAACATGTCATCAGCTACCACCAATAATCTCTTAGATTAGGAACTGGGCTGGATGTTTGGTGAATTATCCATTTCACTGCAGAGCAGTGCCAGCAGCCTGGGGAGTGACAGCCATGGGCTTTGAGCAAATACAGCAGCGGCCGAGATCAACAGCTACTTGCCCTCTTATGTGCTATGGCTTTTTCTGTTGTTCATTGCTGGAAAGTTTGCATGTGCCTTGTGCAAAATTTCCAGTCCTATACTAAAGAGAAAATTGAAAGGAAGGGGAAAAGCTTCTCATTAAAAAACGTGCTTACTACTTACTACACATAAGCCAGAAAGTCCTTTCGTAGATCAACAGTTGCTGCCTTCAATACTTTTCCCATGTATCATCTAGAGGCTGCCCCAAAATTCTCGGAAAATTATGGAAAACTGTGTGGATCCTCTTTTGCACAAAGATGTTTCATAGATACAGCTAAATAAAGGCATGAAACATTGCTACTTACTAGCCTCAGAGAAAGCCGGTGCTGTTGCTCAGAGGATTGTGGTGAGTCTCCTGATACTTGCAGGCTTCTGAGAGCAGCAGCTCCTGCAGTCCTGTGATCACCTGAGAACTTTGGCTGGTTTCAGTCTCTTCTCAGAGATGTCTCTTGCTTTTATGTTTGCTGGAAGAGCTTGAACTCATAACAGGAGCGAGCACAAACTCAAAATAAAATTAAATGATCTTCTCTTGAGTTTATCAACAGAGTGTTTGTTTTGCAACATACATAATCCACCCATTAAAGGCTCGCATCTGAGCGCTAGCATTCATACTTAAGGGTTGCAGTCTTGGGCTCTTAAATAAATTGTTAAAAGATTTTAAGGAATATTTTGAATAGATTCCTTCTTATTAGACTGAATCACTTTCTGTGCCTATTAGGGGACCTTTTTCAAAAATCAACAAATAACTGTAATGCCAAAAAACACTGCAAGTGTACCCAGTGCTGAGCATGCTCAAAGATCAAATTGCAAAATAGGTCCAGTGCTGGGGGCTTTGCCGTTTTTATAACTGACATAATTTCTACCCCTTAAGCTCAAGACTTTAGGACAAGACAATGGCCTCAAGTTGTGCCAGGTGAGGTTTAGATTGGATATTAGGAAAAACATAACTCCTTTTCATGGAGAAACAAGCACTGGCTGTGTCAGCCATGAAATCATACACTTCGTTAAGCCTTATCTTGCATAACCAAACACTGTTGAGACTCTTTTCCATCAGAAGCTTTCACGGTCCATGAACCCCTCTATGGTAGAAAAGACCTGTGGTGGTATATGGGCCAGTCTGTGCCTCTCTAGCCCACCCCAGGTACCACCTTCCTGCACAAATTGCCCAGGTGAAAGTAAAGGGATGGCTCAGAGGGCAGTGGGCTTGCTGGCATGAAGGCAGAACAATCTGCCCATAAGGCAGTTGGGATAATAATACACAGCTGGATCTTTGCTAGTGTGAAGTGGGTCAACTCCATCACAGCTGATAAAGCTGTGCTGATTAATACTGTGTGAAGGTATCAAGGAGTCTTAGCTGTGGCGAACTTAGGGGTTTTTTTTTCCTATGGGATGATGCCTCTGGGATTGGATCCAAGGTGCAACTAGATATGTGTGTTGGAGGGTATCAAAACAGCCATCAGCTGGTGTTCATTGGACTTTTCATAGACAGATATGGAAACCACCTGAGGGTATTAGAAAAGGCCATGCACTGCCACTGCTATGAGTGCTCTCTTGGGAAGTGGGAATGGGCAGGAAAGGAGGGCACTATAGTAAATCCATGTCTGCTGCTGGCTGGGTTCCCATCAGCATCTCCCCCAGCTGAAGTTGTGATGCCAGGAATCAGAGGGGACACCAGCAACAACCCAGCACTTGGAAATCATGGGGGAGAGTCCAGAACGGCTGAATAAATGGCATCAGATTCACGGGCCATGGAGACAAACAGCTAATGTGCAAATTATCCTTCATTTCACACAGACTGCAGGCAACATACAGCCCTGTTAGTGCCAGCAGCCAGTGCATCATTCCTACTATCCACATGACACCTCATGGATTGCACACTTTCTGCAAGGACTTACGGGCAGAGAACATCTGACAAAGCCAAGGCAAAAGTCCAGTTGCCTTCAGAAAAGGAACAACCATATTTACTTAAAAAAATTAATACTCACCTTCTCAGGGAAATGTTCGGTTGTCAGAGCAGAGTAAATGACAGCAGCATTTAGTCCACAGGCTCTAAAGCTACTGGTGAACATTGGGTGAACTTTATGGGCAGTTATATGCCTATTTTTGTCTGTATCAAGCAGATGATTGCGCTTGCAGCCATTATTATTTTTAAGGACCCTCTGCTTTTAAATAAACCATTACAATAATTATTCAGGCTCCAGCTTTACCAAGAGCCACCACAAATGGACAGATGTGCTGCAAGGACAGTAGGAACAGGCTTTATCGTTGCCCAGAGCCATGACAGCATTTGGTGACATCCTGCTGCAGTGTCCCCATCCCAACTGAGAGCCTCTCTGGGAGAGTACCAGAGCATCACTGATTGAGACAAGCTGCTCTCAGGTCCTCAGCAGCATTTTCTCATCTGTGTTCAGAAGCAGGGTGCTTTCTGTGCCCTGAAACATGAACAGCTGGCATACAGCACACAGCCTCAACAACATCAAAAGTCTCCAGGTCCACAGCTGAAGCTATCCTATGATAGCACATAAACCCCAGACTGGGCCTTTCCCCTTGGCTTACATCCCACAGATCATCTTAAGCATCTCTCAAGCAGAGACCATTAATTTCTAGTTATGATCATCACCTGAATATGCCAGTGTCACTAGGGCTCCCATCCTCCTTCGGTGGAAGGCCAGTAACTGTAGCAGATGCTGGACCGAGCAGTTTGTCCCTCAGTAGTTTTCAGCCTAAGAAGGCTCTCGAAGAAAGATGGAAATCAATCGTCTGACTAGCTCCCACGTGCTGAGCAAAGGACCCCATTTCAGGGGTGTCTCCCTACTGGGTGCTGGTTACCAGCAAAAGGGTCCAAAATGGGCGGCATAGGCTGCAACTAAATGGTAGAGCTAAGCCAACCAAGGCTCAGTTTATTCACTGAGGCTGGTGGATTTACCCACCAATTTACCCACCCAGATCTAGATGGTTTTCAGCTGCATTCAGTCAAGATCTCTCCAGTTTCTCCTCCCCCACGATGCATACTGGGGGATACCGTGTCACCACCCAAAGCTGTTTCATGAGGGGAAACCATCAAGCACCTGTGGCCACCACCTCCCCACTGCCTTGATACTGCAGTGGATCCCAGATCAACTGCATCTGCAGTGGAGTGGGGGATGACCAATGAGCCAGGTGGAGAAGTGAGAGGCAGGTCTGCTCTCCCCGCTCTGTATGTGAAACCCAGCAAGTTTGTGACTTGCACTTCCAACGTGCTGCTGAGCAAAGAAAGGGGTCTCACTTGCCTTGAAGCAGTGGGAGTTCGGGTCACACGCAGCCTCTCTTTTTCCCCTGAAAAGCATCTGTTAATAGAAAGGCGTTCGAGGGGAGCATCAAAGAGACATCACAAGCATGATCCTCCCTAGCAGTGGAACTGCCACTTGCCAGGAGGGTTTCTCATGCAGCCTACGCTTGTGATGTGCTATTATATTTTATGAAAAGAAGGGAAAATGTCAAGTTTAGAATGTCTCGGCTATTTCCAGAGGATTAATGCTATTATGGCTCTGAGATGACATGCAGCGGAGACTACTGCCCTCAGAGGGCCCAGCTCTTTGATAAGTCATTTGAATCAAAATAAAGCCAATCCCAGACTAAGGCACAGGCTCCCCATTTGGCTCATTTTGTCCACCAGGGCTCCCCAGATCTCACCTTGAAGTGCCAGTCACTGATCAGACCACACTGCGGGCTGTATGGACCAGGAGGGGATGGTGAAGGGCTCTGATCTCATGTGACAGGTCCAACACGCTGGCATCCCAAATGCAAGATGCCACAGGGCAGCCTCCTGCGCTGTGAACTGAGCAGCTCCCACTGACACCCTGGGGAGCCCTTTCGGCAAAAGGATCCTGACAGCAGCTTCCCGCTTGCTCACACTGCTTGCCCAGTGCCATTTCTTGGGAAGATACATTTGATCATCAAGCTGTTGTAAAGCTCCCAGGGCTTTACTGCAACTCAAGCCACCACCCAAGCTACTGAATTTGCTCTCTCTTATTTAACCTCTCATTTTCCTGTTGCATCTGCAGCAACATGAAGCACTGAAGCCTCATTTCCTGCATTCCAGGTCACTTCTCAGCTACTGAATCATCATTCCCCCTCAAAAGGAGCTTAAAAAAGATCCATTAAACCATTTGCTTTGTGGTACTTTATTAAATACTCCAAGTTTCCAATTCAGCATCCAATTTCTCAGGACAACAGCACTGCAACAACATCCTTCTCATTGGGGATATTATTTTAAAGGGCAGAATAAACAAATGTCACACACACGTTTTCCTTGCAGCAATTGAAAAGAAAGGCCCTTTAATCTGAGATATGACACATCCTGACGGGGGGCGCGGGGGAGGGGATGGTGACGGATGGGGACCTGATCAGACAGATTTGGCTTTCATGTGGCTACAAGATAAATTATCATCCAGGGCAATGGGTAGTAATTGTAACTCCCCTTTGAGTTTTACAGTACATCAGAGATCTGTGAGGGCTGAGATTGGTTGGTAGCTACTGCGCCTTCCAGGCTCCAATTACCCTCTGTGCTGCTTTCAGTATCAAAGGCAAAATATTGCTTTCTTCATACTAAATGATCCGCAGAGTGGAGCCAGATGGGGAAAGGGACTTGGAGAAATTATCATGTGCCCTGGTCTCATCTATTTCTCTAGCTCCTTCCAGAGGAGGAAGCGCAGTGCAGAAGGTGTGGGACTGAAGTGCTGCTTTCTGCACCTCACACTCTCTTGTGATGAGCTGGTCATTACCTTTAGGGAAAAAAAAAATAAAATAAATTAATCTGTGCTCAATTTGTTCATTGGACACTTCAATATATCAGAGAGGAAGAATCAAATGGCAAAGAAAATTTTTTTGCCTTCTGACATTGAACTTCCACTTAGGAAAAACACCTGCCCCTGCAGCAGTCACTGTCATCAGCAGATGGCCATGCACACAGTGGGGCCACTTGCCCTCTTAAAAAGGGGAACCCAAGGCTGATGACATTAATTTGCTAGCGGACCACCCAGCAACCTTGCAGCATGTGAACTTCAGTCTCCAGCATCCCAGCCAGGGCTTGGTCTGTCACACGCTGCTGCTCGCCTACAAGTGCAGACATCCCTTTGCCAACTCTCCATCCTGAAATGGGTTTCCCTCCTCCCATGCAGCGCAAGACCTGCCAGGATGATCAGTCATGAAGCAAATTACTATCAGGCACTTGTACTATCAAGGATGTGTCCTCCACATCTATTAGATTACATACAATGAATCTGGGCCCAAGCTGGTTTGGCCCAAGCCAACTATTAGCTCCACCACACACTTAGTGACTGCGCAACAGCAGTCTGCTACATGGTGGTGGGTTTCAAGCACGTAGTGCCCCTTGTAGTTACATGGTCATGCAAATGTTTCCATCACTGTCTAAAATGCTGCAGGTCCAGCCAGCTCCATTATGACGTCTTAGGTTTTGCTGGATGCTGACTTTTATCAGCAGGATTGGAAATATTTCCAGTGCTTATGTTCACTTGCAAAATCTAGGCTGTCTATTGCACAGCTTCCCTTCCCCACTCTACCAATTCCTGATGACATATATACTTATTTACTGCTGACTAGATCCAAAATTACATATGCTGCTTCAAGGTTGTTTTACAACCAGTGACCATAGATGTGTCACCTCAAGAACAGTCAGGCAAGCAAAAGCCCTTCCTTTAGCTTCACTGTTCTTCAGATCAAATGTTCAGTCCATAAAATAGAACTAACATTTTATTTCTATAGTGTCAGCTGAGATCCCTCTTTGCAGAAAATTCCCAAAATTATGGTTTTCTGATGTGCAGCTCTGTGAGCACCAGCATAAGGGCTCAGGTTTTGCTATGGCAGTGGAGCTCACAAGCAATTCACTCTAGGATTTTAGCTCCAGATTTTTGTCAGACTGGGGTATTTAGAAAAGATCCTCTGCGCAGGCTCTCAGGCTCTAATACTGCTTGGCCCATATGAATTTCCCAACCCACACATGCTTAAAGCCCTCTCTGGACCATGGCACATTTGCAGATTTGACTCTACACTTTAAGTGGTCTGAGACATTGCATGCCTGTAGTTGTTATCCAGCACTGCAAGCCCCAGTGTGGCTCAGAGCACTTTGCTTTTTTATAAGGTAAATGTTAAATAATAAAATAATCAGATGATTTTCTTGTTTCCTGTCTCCTTGAAGTCTGTACTCTGCCATCCAAATACAGTGTGCATCTTCTGGCTTAGTGTTTCCACAGCCTCATTCCCTTTCTACACCCAGGTGTGATCATTCAAATGTTTCAGGGCAATAGCATGTATTTTTAAGCCCAGCAGGCTGACTGCAAAACAAATATCCAATTAAATACTCATTTTTAATAGATGCTGTACAGTTTGCATGCGGCCAAATCCCTTTATTTGCTTTTTATTTTTAATGATATTAAACCACATTCTTCAGTTTCCATTTTAGGGGAAGGTCTTCTGTAGCGTATGCTTACCAGCTCATCCACTGCTATTGAGCCTTTAACAATTCACTGCCCTCTGCCCTGCTTTGCTGGAAATAAGGATGGACTTGGGTTATTTCTGTTGAATTTTTTTTTTTTTTTTTTTTACAGAAGACAAATACAGTTATAAATTATAAAAGTCACCTTTGACTTAGAGCTAACATGCAAATTCACTCCTGCACATCCCAGAGTTCCTATTCTGTCAAACCATCTGGAGAAGTTAAAAGCACAGCAACCTCTGTGCTGCCAAGAAGACGTGGTCTCCACACATGAGCCGGTCTCCATGCATGCAGCATCAGGGCCACCACCAGGTCCCCCACTTGAACACCTCACTGATGCTTTGCTGCCAATTTTATGAAGGTTACAGGAATGGTGAAGGTGACATTTATGTGATGACAGCTCCCAAGGCATTGCTATAGATGGATCCAGCTTTCTGCTCTGCCCCAAGAGCTCAGCCCAAAGGTCCCTGTGCAGAGATTGGGTAGTTGGTGCATCACCCCAGCGTTACGTGGGGAGTACAGCTCATTCACCAGCATTCCAAAATGTCTGCCATGAAAGCATATGGATGTGTCATCTCTGTAATTTCTTCTCACTTAAGGCACCCTGGAGCTGTTAAGTAGCCATCTCCAGGAATTCATTTAGCACCTAAGTACATTACCCCCTATGGGGGAGATTAAGTGTCATCCTCTGGATTAAGTTTGACATTAAAAACAACTAATTTTGGCACCGCAGGTTAAAAAGTGCTTTTGTCCCACATTGACACACGGCTGATAAAACTGAGCAGGGAGTTTGGTGAGCGATGGACACTGCAACCAGCCAGCGGCCTCCTGCCTTCACCTCCCCATGCTCAGAGGTGCACGGACCCAGCGCTCCGGTGGGACGAGGTCCCGTGGCACCTGCTGAGAATTTGCTGAGCTTGGTGTCCAATACCACAGCTGTATTTCCTAGCAAGGGCTGCTTTGCGTGCTCTGTTGCACTTGATGGGACAGGTGCTTCCCAACCAGACTGGCAAGCTCAGCAGCACCAGCTATCAGAGGAAAAATCCATCAGCAAAGCTTCTCTTGTCTCTTATGAAGATGACTGTCTTCCATAAGGACACAGCCAAACAGATAGCTACTTTAGCAGCAGTGAAGGCCACATGAGATCAGGGTGAGCAGACCCAGCTGCTAATCTTGGCCCCAGGCTGGTGAGTGGAGGCAGAGCCAGCAGGGAGGAGACACTGCAGCCAGGGGCAGGTTGCTGGCGAAGGGGTGCACAGCGTCCCCCCCTCCAGCCCCATGGCAGTGACCTCCTGCCTAACAGCCAGAACCTGCGAGCAATAGTAGTTTTGGAAAGTCTTTCCATCACTTACAGCAAGAACAAAACATCCTGACAAACCTCCACTGCTGTGTTTGATGCAATCCACATACAGCACAGTCCAGAGGAGCTGGAGACCTGACACCCTCCTGCCCATAAATAACTTTCACGTACCCAGCACTAATGCACAGCGCAGCTTTCTCTCATTCCAGCCTTGATTCAATAATGTGTTTTACTACCTCCCTCCTTTTCATTTTAAACCCAAGACCAGTGTATCTTTTATGTAGGTCTCCTTGGCCATGGTTGCGCCTCATATATAATATCAATCTTCTCTCTATTTAGCTCTTCGTGTCCAACCATGCTGAAGTGGTGGCAGTTCCGAGCTCCCCTGGGACACAGGGACTGAGGTTGGTGGTGTGTTACTTAGTCTCACAAATCACAACCCCATCAGCAATTTCTCCACAGCCCCTTGTGCCCATAGACAAGGGTTTGTCACTACAAACTGGTCTTGAATGTTTGCACAGTAGCTCAGGTCCCACCCGCAGCACCCCAATTTCTGGGTATTTCAGTTGAATTTCAGTCTGTATCCAAGTGAGATTTAACCAGACCGGAATGTAATGCAAAACCAACCAGCCAGTGGATTGGAAGGATGTTATTTGCTATTTTTTAGTGTTAAGAAATGCAAAATGTAAATAATCTGAACAAAATATATCAAAAGACTTGAAACTGCTTAAATAATTGCACGTAAGTGCAGAATCAGTTATGGCAAGAAAAAAGCACAATTCCGTGGCAGACAATCTCCAGAGGCAAATCAATAACTTTTAAAGGGCATATTGACCAGTAGGAACGAATCTTTGGAAAACAGTTAAAAATGAAAAAATAGCTAGTTGATCAATTATTTAAAATAAGGATTTTCAGATTCCTGATATAAAGTATGATTAAACCTAGTGATTTAAATATTTTGACTGCAAAATCCCAGGTCAAATTACAGCCTGATGCTGGCAAATGACTCATTATCTAAACTTTGCTTGTGTAATAGCAGATGTTTTAATTTTACTGCATAAATTCTTGATTTATTTCTGAATATCCTTTTATATGAATAATGGTCATGTTTTACATGGATTTTCTTTTCTCTTTTTATCACATTACCTATTTGTGCTCCATTGAAGAAAAAAAAATTAAAACTGAAGCGCAGTATACCTCTGTTAACATTAGCCTCTTTCTTGTTGTCCAGTTCCATTTCCTCTGCTTCAGATTAAATGAATTCATTAGTGAAGAGCCTTGATGACTGCAGTTTATCCTTCAAGTCATTTTGTATGTAAGATTTGGAAAATTCATCTTGCTTCAGTGAACTCCTGCTTGTCCAGGTGGTGCTTGCGTATGCACTGCTGGCAGTAGCACCCGGACAGCCTTGCCAGGCACCACACAGGTCCCTTTCCAACCAACCACTGGAGATTTATTTCTTGCCATACCCATGGCCTTCATGGTGAAGATGCTGTGAGCAAGAGCTGGAGACACCCATGCAATGGCATTTATCACCACGCAATGGAGCTGGCATTCTTCCCTGGGTGTCAGGTTTGGCTCCCAAGCACTGAACTTGGAGCAAAACTTTTATTGTTATCCCTCCAGTGCCTTCATTATATATCATACTGAAATAAATACTTTGCCAGGAACTCCTGGAAGCCTCCAGGAAGGCTGAATAAGCCTCCACTCCTGAGCGCTGGCTCCAACACAGAGGTTAACATTTCTCTTCCTGCACAATGTGCATGACAAAGGATCTTTCTGGAGATATTTTTTTGAAAGGGACACTCAAGAGCTGCTGTTCAACTCCATCTGTGTCCCTTCATAGACCCCTGTGTTAAAGCTGCATCAGCAACTAGGCAATGCCAGCAGTTGCTTAGGTCTCTAGCAACCTTTTAGTGTCAGTGTCATTTCATGACATTCGCATGGTTTTGGCCAAAATGCACTTGCCAACACAAGGTGTTAACCTACCCATGAATATGCCTGCCTGGACATGAAGGCCCTGCTGAATGTGGCCTTTTAGCCCCAACATGAAATTGTAGGTGTCAGCCAAAGGCAGCACCTGGGTCCACCAGTTCCTACCAAGACATGGAGCTGGTCTCACACCTTGTCTCTCACAGGGCTGTCCCCACCAAGGACTAGCTAGTCCATGAGCCATGGTGAGCTCCCCACCTCCCACACCCATGCCACTGGCCCCCTCGCCTCCAGGCAGGAGCCTGGCTCAGTGCTGCAGGGAAGCCTCATAGAAGGCAGTGCTGAAGCATCCTACAGGTGATGCAGGCAGGCACAGCTTAGCTGTCATGGCTAATCTGCCAAGAGGGTTTGTGTGCTGCTCTGACTGCGCTGATGGTAAAAGCAGGAACACCAGAACTGTAACTCAGCCTACTCATACAAGGAGCCTGGGGAGATTTTTCCCACCATCCAGTTGCTAAGAAGCCTTTTGCTGGACAGAGAGCATGGCACATTTCTACTGCTCTGGGAAGAGATTTTCAGCATTAACCATCCTGCCTTCGCGTTATGCTTCAGAGGCTTTGCATGCGGAGCCCCTTAAAGAGCTAGTCACAGCCTCCCCTTCCCTCTCCAGCACCTTCTCCTTTAATTGCAAATTTGAGCCAGTGCCTGTTTTGGATCCCTCTTGTGTCTCCTTTAGCAGATTTCTGCAGGCAATAAGCATTATGTTAGACATGGGGTAAATCTGCAGGAAATCAGACTGAGAAAAGACAGAACTGGAAGAGACTTAGGGTAAATCAGAAAAAATCACTGTGCCTGGCAGGTGGAATATTTGTGTTGCAAATACCATGTGGTTCTGTGTATACATAACCCGCTGGTTAAACTTCTACTCACGCATATATCTTAGCATATATGCATGCTAATAATGTAGTGCGCTCACATATATGCGTTTGGTCATCCATACAGTGGAGCACAGGGTGCTCAGCAGTTACCATTAAAAAGGTACTCACTGGTAGAAAAGTTTCTGCTGGGAAATGCCACCATCACCTCTGCTGACTCCCTGCTACTGGCTGAGACCCAACCCTTTCCTTGCAGGCAGGGGCTGTCCTGCTCCTAAGCCCTTGGGAGAGCATCACTGTTGAGGAAAAGAAGGAGCAAACCACTGCGTGCGTGGCTGTAAGTCTTGAGTAAGCTGAGAGTCAACATCCTTGTGCATTAAGTTTTTGCCCATTGAGGTTCAACCTTAGAGCACTTACAACCCACACACACTGGAGGTTTCACAGGTGGAGGGTGAGACTTGCCTCAAAGTAAAGGAGCTTTCCATGCCTGACCTCAGGCCTTCAGCTCAAGCGCAGAACCCTGGTCGGCTCAGGTACAGCAGCAACGACTGCCCACGGGTGGCTTTACCACCAGAGGAAGCAGGAAATGCCTTTTGGTTTGTCCTTCCAAAATACACTGATGTAAACCTCAGGCTGGGCTGTCTGCATTGCTCTGCATGGATTGGTGCCTCACAGTCAATAGCTTGCTTGTAATTGAATCAGGCTGAACCCCTTGCCAAACTGATCTCGTGCTTCGCTCAGCCCCAGGGAACCCACACAGGGCAGCAATCCTGATGGGTGTTTGGGACATCCAGCTTGTCCCTGCTGTCAGGGTCCTTAGAACCTTCTTTGCTCACACAGGTTTTCTGCAGCCTCAGAACAGCTCCACACATGCTTTTCTTGTGGGGGTTTTAATACGGCCCCTCTCCTCTCCCCTGTGTTCGCAAACCCATGGCTTGGTTGGCAGAGTCAGGGACATTAGGAGGAGACCGGCTGATGGACAGAGGCTCATAGTGAGGCAGCATGATCAGAGAGAGTAATTTCCTTAGGAAATAAACCTATGGAAAAAACCCCATTGTCATTGTTTATCTTCTTTCAGCAGGTTTTGTTTTTTCATTGGAAAAAGTCAGCAATGCAGCAAACAGCTTCATGAATATACAGATTGCTTTTGGCAACTACCAATTAGCAAAGAATGTGTTCATGTAATCCCCACACAGCTATTTCCCTGGGAATTTCTTGTTTTGAACAAGACATTTTTCATTTGAGAAAATACACACACTTGGACAAATAGCTCTTGCTGGCTTTTATTAGTATAGGAAGAGTGGAGAGGGGCCGGCAGCCACCACTGCAGGCTGGCCATGTGCCCCGCTGGCTCACATTCCCATGCTGGGACTTCCATCTATACACAATACAGCAAAAGGATGCATACCCAGCCCATGTAGTTGCATGCAGTAACACAATGCATTCAAGGACATCTGCAAACAGGACTGGAAAGGCAATTATAAACCCAGCCCGTACACCTCTTACTCACTCTCACGTCTTTCTAATTCTTCTGCTTGATCACAGGTCCATCGAGGTGTGTGCAATAATATTCACCTGCAATAAGGCTGCTCTTTTATGAAACATTTGCAGCACCTACAACTGAAACTCAAGGCTCACCAGTGCCATATTACTGGGGTCCTGAAAGATTTTGGCACAGACCCTTGCTCACAGGGCAAAAGAGAAAGGACAAATGTCCTGGTATGCACAAAGACACCTAGCCATATGTAAACATCAATGGTGTAAGCGTATCAGCATCGGGGCTCGTTAGAGCTACTGGAAACCCAGCCAAGGGAATTTGGGGTATTACTCATCACAGCCTATGGCCGACACCTACCTCCAGGTAAATCTTACCTAGAAAGTCCAATGCTGAGGCTCCCCATGGCTCGCATTGCCCCTGCAAGACCAGCCTGAGTCCTTGCATTGACCATGCAGCATTGAGAAAGAAATGCAACACCCAAGTCTTCCACACAATCACTTCACAGCTTTTCCTGAGAGACAGTGAATGCCATGAACCAGAGATCAGGGAGACAAGGTGCTTAAAGTCAGATATGATGGACAGCTTTTTATTTCCCAATGTTTTAATTTAACAAAGTGCTACATTCCATAGTTACAGTATGAGGAGTTGTTCCTGTCCGAAATAGAAAAACACAAGAAAGCACAATGACTGCTAGTATCACTCTATGGAAGCAGTGCAGTCCAGAGAAACCTCAGCTAGGTAAACATCTGGCATTAGAGACACCTTTAAAAATCAGCAGCTGTATAGTGCAGGTGCATTTCATCAGGGCAAGAGCTGCACATCAGGCAGGCTGGTTCCTCCCATTGGAAATGGGGCTGTAGATGCCAAAGCGGTTGTGTGATGCGTACAATAAATTCTGGCTTGTGCTATCAGGAAAACCCAAAACAGAGGTGAGTGACTCATCTCGTGTCGAGTCGAGAGATTATTATTGCTGCAGCAAAGTCACTGTCACAGCCATGCCTTTGCATAGGGCCAAGGCTGTGTTAGCAGTGTCATGACCCACCTCTACATTCAGGGGCTTGCAGTTCAGCCAGCACAGAGGATGAGGAGGGCCCTTCTTGGCTGTTTTTCTTGTCCTCTTCCAAAAGAATCCGCATGTTTGGCAATGCAGAGGTGTAAATTAAATCAGTAGAGCATCAAGAAGCTGGAGGCTTCAGCTCCCACCCGAAACCCTCCTCATCTCCCTGCCTGGAGTCTGATAATTTCAAATAAATGAGTCAAATTCCAGGTGTTGTATAGACCGTATTTTTAAGAGCCCAATCCAAAGTCTATTGCCCTTGGATGAGAAGGGAAGGAGCTGAATGATGCTTGTGCTTTAATGACCTGCAGAAACTGCACTGACATCAGGAGCACTGCAGAAAACACTGTCTGTGCTCCAAAGGCTCCGACAAGATTCACTGGGACCCGAGGCTGGTTTTGACTGTCTATCTTGCCTCCATGTTAAGCACAGCTAAGCTGAAGACATGGGGAGCCTCCAGGCTCTGGGGCAGGTGCCTGACCAAAACCAACTATTCAACAAACACCTCCACTTCAAATGGGCTTTGCTTGGGATCCCTCTGCACTGCTGAGCAGCTCAGAAAGTTGGCCAACAGTTGTCTTCTGCCAATGAGCAGCTCCCAACCAAGACACCTTGGCTGATGGTGTTCACAGCCACAGACAGGCCTGGGAGAGAAGATGAACCACAAGTAAAATTTTTGGGCAGCCCTTCTAGCCCGTAAGTCTGGCCCCAGCACAGACCAGAGAGCCAACACTGAACTGTGCATGCAGCCAGACCCCCCTTTTGGCTACAACAATCCTGCTTGCCCAGCCTATCCTACTCTACTTGCCATATAACTGCTTCAATATTTGCAACTATTTGTCAGCTCCACTTGTGGCATCGCTGATTTCCAGCACCCCAGCCACCCATACCATGTCCGCACCAAGTGAAGCCTGGTTCTTGAGGACACCAGGGCACTCAGCTGATGTGCTAAAACACCACCTTTGTCATTCTGACTGGCAGCATCACCTTTAATTTCTTAAGTTCATTATTTTGGGGAGTGAGAAGAAGAGAGACAGTAAAACTGACTGCCACTGTAGAAAGTCAGTGTTTCCCAAATTGTGGATTTATTAGCACAATGAAAGGCCACGGCACCTTCTCACCAGCCCTCCCAATCCATCAAATCAACAACCCATCCATAAAGCTCCTCCTGTGCTGCCAGAGCTGGGGTACTTACACTCAGAGCAGCAGCCTAGCTCAGCCATCCTTTCGCCTTGTGACTGGCCCAGGAGCTCTGCATTTTATCGGCTACCTAACACAGCTGGTGCTGTTATCACACACCGCACGGGCACAGCACCATTAACAGGAAAGCAAGAGGAGACTGTCCTTCACAGGCTGTTGTTGCACAAACCCCTGCTGGTCTCCAGCTGCTTGGGTCTTGCTGGTGCATCTGCTCTGTTCTGCAGTATCGCTGGCAGCTCCTCTTTTCCACTGCTATTTTGGGTCTCTCTTTCAGGCTACAGTTGCATGCAAAGGACTCAGCCAGCCCAGCTACCATCGTTTCTGCTCCAGGACAGAAACCCTTTTGCAGAGAGGCCAATGTCCTTTGTCACTGCTTATTCTCCATGCCTCCCTGGCTGGAGCAGGGTAAAGCATTTCAAGAACATCCTGCAGCTGCCTATGCAGTCTCGTTTCCAGCCTGCCTGGTGCTGTACCTAAAAGACAAGCCTTTCTGGAGATAGTCTCCAGCAAACTGGAATGGAGGAGAAGTCATTCCACCTTGCAACTTCCATCACACCTTGCCAGGAACAAATCATCAAAGAGCCCTGGGGACAACATTTCCTGATTCCCCAAACTGCAAGACAGCCAGCAATGCTCAACTGGACTGTTAACACCTCCTGACCATCTCCAAGCTCCAAGAGACTTTGGAATGAGAAGGAAATAGGGAGAGACCAGTCTGCAAGGAAAACTTCTTAGCTTGGACTGATAACTTATGGAGGAAAGAGGCATTAATTTTGGGTAGGGGCCCCTGGACTTAACAGTGCCTGTTAAAGATGTGGGGCTGCATTTAGCAAGGAAAAATTTTCCTGGTCAAAGTTTCAGGAACAAAAAGGGAGAGATGCAAGCACTGTGGAGCCCTGGCTGGGAAAGCCTGTCCTAGAGGGACTAGGGTATGAAGACTCCCCAACATGTTGATGGACTGGGTTTTACTGTGTCTCCCCCAACCTGCTTCCCACACACTCAGCAGGATCAATGTGTGAGGGACCACGCACAGCTCTTCAACTGGAAGACTAGCATTAGTAGCAGCATTTTGAAACCAGGTTGTCCTGCCTGTCCTTCTCCAGGTGACTCAGTAGACGTGTAGATAAGGCCTACAGGAAAGTACCTGGGCTCTGAAGAGCACTGCTTGTTTGGAGCTAAACATCACGCTTGATGATTTAACATCCAGAGGAGGCCCTGCCTCTCTCCAGAGAGAACTCACCTTCAGGAGGGTATTCTGAATGTCCTCTCTACCTTCCACACCCGTTCACATGCTCGTGAGTCATGTGCTTACCACCACTGACATCCACCCCTCACAATCTGACAGGCCTTTTCACCTTTACAAGGAACGAAATCCTGCATTTGCCCCTCCTCAAACTCTCCTCCCTTCCACTTCTTCAGAGACTCAGTGGGATTTAATCTCAGTAGATGTGTGGTCTGGCCTTATTTGTCTAGTCAGGTCTCCTCTGGCAGCAGTTGCTGTTCCTTGTATGCAGGATGATTCCCCACAGAACAGTGATTCCCACCTATGAAACATGGATGTTTTGCATAAATGTCAGATTGAAGTAATTTCACAACTGGAAGCAGAGATAAAGTAACGCAGCCCTTTTTCTAGCTATTTTGACAGCATTTCTGTGCAAAGCAACATAAGTTTCCCCTGCTTGGTCCCTGTAATGTCTCAGACACTGGCTGTCTCCCTGTGTAACCCAGTGCTAGCAGCCCAGGTAGCACAGCAGCTTGCTCTCACCCAGTGCCACCCTTGGGCTTCACCTCCACAACCCTCTGCAGCCATCTGTCCCACAGCTTCACCTTTTCCTCCACGGCCAAGGGTTCCCAGTGTCCCATTTCACCTCCCCATAGCAGACATCTCTCCAGCTGTGGCTGCAGCTGCATTCTGACTACTAACCATGAATCCCTCAACACTGACAGTCACCCACTCCACAACCTTTTGTACCTTTCTGCATTCGGTGGTCTGGAGACAAGACCCATCCAGATCCCCCAAAGGTACTGCTGTTCATGCAGCTTTCAGGGGCTGAAAATGCAATTTCCAGTGGGTAAAGGAGACAGATGCTTCACTTTCACCTCTGTGCGAACGCAGCCTTGTGAAAGAGATGAACCTACAACTAGCGTCCTTCAAACAGGAGGCAGAAGCTGATGAAACCTCTGACCTGCCTCTTCTATTACCTACTTGCACACTGAACAAAACTTAAGAGATCCATGCAAGACCATCCATCAGTAGGTGAGTGCTGGTATTTATTGTGCTGTAACAGACAGTGCTGGTTGAAAATGGACTAGAATTTTTGTTGTAAATCAGGTGTTGAGGCCATTCCTGTGTGTCTCCAAGAAGCGTGGAGCAGAGCTGAAGGAAGAAAGAAGGGGTGAGAGTCGGGGACCCGAGTGCAGAAATGTGCTTCAAACTGTATCAACAACACTGTACGTGGGCACTTTTCAGGTGGCAAGGGATACAGTTCAAGTGTATAACTCATTAATTAAGCAGAGCAGCTAATCTTAGCACTAATGAACTCTAGCTTAGGTAATGTAACATTTAAAATTAATTGGACAGAAGTCATTCACAGTAAAGATTTCCATTCCCGGGTTAGGTGAGAGCTATTGTTATGATTAGATTACTGCCAGCCAGGACCAAAACAGTACAGCAGGGTAATAGGAAAATAATCATCCATACGGATCAGCTCCAGCTGTAACAAGACACGCTGTGGATCTGAAGGAGGCGCCGGGTGCGAATGTGAAATCTCACTACTGTTTCAAAACAAACATCACTGCGTGGTACACGTAGAGCATAGCATGCCATTTCGCCGGGGTGGTACTGACCACTGCTCAGTGGCTCGGGGCGGCGGAGAGCAGCGATGCAGCAGAAAGTCGCTTGTTCTTTTTCTCCCATTCTCTCTTTTTAAAAGTCACAGGCTATCACAACGGCACTGCAGTTCAATTCAAAATTCATCTTCAGAGCTGTCAGCTAAGAGCATGACTCGGTCTTGCATACTGTTAAATTCCCTCTGCTAGGGGAAGAAAAGAAACGTGAAAGAGCTCCACATGTGAAAAGGAAATGAAGAGCATTCAGATCCCCACCATGAACCGAGAGGTCCCCAGCACTTCAACCCAGACAAACCATAACCATAACCATAACCAGGCTGTGCTCACTTTACAGCCAAAATGATTAATAGGAGAGGGAGTGGGATTGGCGTTTTCCTTTGCAGTTGCCATACCTTTCTTTTATGTCTCTTCGAGCCATTTCTCCTTCGGCGATTCATTATCTTAATGCTGTAGAGTGCTCCTAAGATAAAGAGGGCTCCCGCTATTCCAACTCCTACAGGAACCAGCATTCCTGACATGTATCCTGCCTACATGGAAAAGAGAGAAGCAGAGCAGCACTCACGAGACCATCCTTTCAGAGTTGTTTTTCACCACTCCAGGACTGCAATATATCCCTATGCTGCTTTTGTCAAAGTTTATTGTATTTGAGTCCCTATCAGCTGCCTGCATAGGATGAACCTTACTTCCAGGATTGCTAAGCAAGCCCCCAACCAGCCCCACTCCAGGACCAAGCTAGTAACCAGCATGGCTCACCCACTGTCAGCTTTTGCTAACAGATACTTCCTTGTGATAGCTGAGACATTGCAGTGTTTGCCTACTTTTAGGAGAGGAAACTGTTTTGGTGCAGAGATGCAAGTGCTGGGGTGAAGTGTCTGTTAATACAGGTGCACGTGTGAAGGAAAACCTTGACTGCCAAGGGCAGGCAATCTTGAGCCACAACAAAGACCTGTGACCACCCAAATGGCTTCACTACATGCTATGTAAAGTGGGCTGAGTGCTGCTCTGAGCTCCCCAGGCTGCCAGAATAAATCAAGGCACAGGTATATGTCTGGCCATGTTGAACAGAGCTCAATCTGGAGAGCTGAGAGCTGTGGTTAGACTTTTTGCCATGAATCCGGACTAAAAGAGCGGTGCTGAGTGGTGCCGTACTGAGCACCTTGGCAGCCTGCTGCCCACAGCCCTCCGCCCTGCAGCGCTCGGGGTGGCAGGAGCAGGCAGAGGAGAATGCGGAGCAGGCAGAAGAGCCCATGTGTAAGAGCCACCAGTTAGGGTGGCAGGCACCAGCTGGGGAGCGAGCAGAATGGGCGAGGAGCTGTTTTTGGAGAACAGCTGCACTGTGAAGCAGGGACTCTGACCTCTGTTGTGGGAGGTGGATGGAAAAGGGACCCAACATCCTCTAGGCCAGCTCTGATTGCTGGAATGTGTCTTAACTGTGGCCAAATTGCTAAATACAGAATCACAGAATCATAGAATACCTCCAGTAAAGAGTATTACACAGCTCCCATGCTTCCCAGAGACACGTTGGCATAGGAAAGCAAGGGCTCTGGGACACTAATGTCATATCTCAGCATGGGGACAGCAGAAGCTGCTCCCAACGCTCGCAGCTGGATCTCTGAAGGAGCTGAAATGCCAAGCCAGGCTGTGCTCACTGTTGCAGGAAGAAGAAGCAGCTTGCCCTCTCCCTGCCCAGTCCAGCCTGAGCCTCCTCAGCTTCATACTCAAAATCTTTGAAGCACATGCTTTCGCTTTGCAAAGGAAGGGGTCACTTGCATGAGCAGGACAATGACGTTGAGGGAGGGCACGCACACCTTCAACTAGCCTTAAGGGAAGCACAGTAAAAGTAAGCCAGCTCTAATTCAATTGCTGTGATCCATATGTTTGCATTGCCTATTAAAAAAAAATAGATAGCATGACTAATTTAAAATTACACATTTAAACATTTAAAATACTTTGGAAAATATTCCCAAGTGCTTTTTATTTTAAATTTTACTGTTTTAAATGAAAATTAACCTCAGTTTCGAAGTACTAGACTGCTTCAGCATCCTCTTCAGCATCCTCACCTAATTTGGGCCGGGGGGCTCAATGGAGTAAGGAAGGCAGGTAGAGCCTGGTTCCCCCCCTCATTAGTGCTGCCTTCGTTCACACTGCAGCAACAGAGTCCTCTGCTGTGACACTACAGCTTTACCCTTTGCCATCTGCACCCCCCAAAATAGATTTTACGCCTGCCAAGGGATACATGCCCAATTCAGAGGACTATCAGGCAGCTCTCAGCAAGCCTCATCTTAGCAAGTCCATTGCTTACAACCACTCATCCTCATCTGCATTCCCAAACTGCAACACAGCCTAACAACACATGCTTACACTGCAATTGCTTTTCTTCCACTGAGTAGGGGGAAATAAAAAGCTATTCAGTGCGCACTGCCCTGGCTTCATACGCTTACCTGGAGAATGAAAAAACCTGCTTTCATCTAGGGCAGATATGATGCTAACATGGGCTGTTTTGCTCTCCTAAACCCCTCCAGATCCTACTCAGTGTTTTAAATAGTAACACCTTTGTGTCTGGATCCCAAGGCTTGAGGGATCTGCAGCTGCATTATGCAGGTTCCCTGAACACCCTCCCAGAAAATCCGCTTGGAGGGGGGCTGCATGCCTGCACCCCAGTTTCCAAAAAAGAAGGTTAGTGACAACACAGCTAAAAGATTGTATCTCTGCAAGGCAATTAATGGGGTGACCTAATTAGTGTAGCACGGGGTTTTCTATTTCTGGAACTTTGCTGCTGGCGTGGGCAGAGAGGGGAGACTGGAAATGGCTTTTTAGCTGCTGCCCGGTTGAGTATCTATATCAGAAATTACTAGGTTTAATACAATGAACTCCCTCGCCCACCTGTGAGCCTTTATCATGCCTGGCCAGCCCATGCCTTTTTACAGGCTTCCCCCAACAGCTGGACCAATGATTTATACCCGAAAAGCCTGCAATGTAAAGCAGATCCAGGACCTGTTCTCTCAGCCCTTCTGTGTCATACAGCCCAACTCATGAGGGTTTCTGCACCTGCTTGATAGAAAACCCCATGTCACAGGCAGCTCCAAAGCCACGTTTCTACCCCTTGCCCATGGGGAAGATGCAGCTGCTTTACAGATCCCAGGGATGCTTTTAATATACCTGATCCCTGACCACAACCTTCCTGGCTCCACTGGACTTTGAGATAACAGCAACAGAGGACCTCAGAGGAACCCTGCGTCCATTCTTCGGCATACCAAATGCAACACTTGCACAGTGTTTGCAGGAGACCAGACTTAAACCTGTCACTGACCCATGCCGCTCGTCCCACGCTCCCCAGACCCTTCCCTCTCCCAGCAGAGCAGCCCTGATGGACACAGAAGGATGCATCTCTCAGGGATGGGGCCATCGTGTGCCAGGATCCTCTTCTGGATGGAGGGATTGCAAAACAGAGAGGGCAGGGCTCTGCCAACAGCAAATGAGAGGGGCATGTATGACTGGTGCTGATTAACCCAACAAGGAAGAGGAGGAAATGGGGTGAGCAGGTTTATTTGCAAGTGATTTGCTACACCAGCATTTGGCTGGGGGTGGGCAAGTGTTTTTTGTTGGGCTTTTCTAAAGGAAAATGTGAGCAAGGTGAAAGATCTGCCTCCACACATCTGCCATTCCCCAAAGGAGGGAGATGGCTCAAGGCCAAGTCTCTCTTTTACGTGGACACTAACTGATCCTCAGTTATACCAATGCTTGCGCTGGGTACTGCCACACATTCCAACATCTCCCTGCAAGACGTTCAGTCTACAGAGCAAGTCTGTTGGAGACTGGAACACGCACCCCTGCCCTGCAATGGGGAAAGACAGAGGTAGCCAACAAGGTGCCAAGAGGAAAGAAGTGAAAGCTACGGCTTCAGTGAGAAGACACCTGATGCCCCCAAGCTTCTGTTGTGCTGACTGGGGTAGGTCTGGCATGAGCAGGTGACCCATGCATGCTACATTCACTCCAGGCACTCAACCAGTCTTGGCATTCACTTTTTACCTTTGTCGGGAAAACCATTCTCTGTCCTTTCAGCATTTGCTCTGGCTGAATCCCAGGCCAAGGTGCTCTGCTATGAGCATAGACGGTACTAGACATGCCTCCTTCCTATTGTAGGCAGAAAAGCAACTCAACAAGGGCTGGGCAGGAACCCACCTTAAACCCTTCCACTCCCCAGTCCCAGAAAACAGACATCTAGACCTCGTCTCTCCATTCACACTTGATGGTAAGGTGCTGCTGAAATTTGGTGGGGATCACGTGGCATGGCTGGGCTCATTGGGTGACAATCTGCTTGAGCTCAGAGATCTATTTTCAGGGGCTGGAATCTCCTATTGAGTCATTATTCCACGTGGTGGATTTTTTGCCTATTGACTCTGATCCTTTTCAAGAATTTCCAAGCCCTGTCAAGTCACAAAATGTTCTTGTCTTAAAACACTACTGTCACCTCATTTCTAGCTTCATGGCTTTGCCATCATCAACACAGCATTTGGAAGGCTTCACAACTGTTTCAAAATGTTAATATTTGCTCTAGGGCAGCAGAGCCTAAAAAGCCATCACTGACCATGTCTGGCACAACCCTTGATTCCATGTACCATCACCCTGTAAAGCCAGGCAGAAAAGATCAGGCTCTGTTATCATTTCACTCTTCCTGTGTTTGCTGTTTTTTCTTCCAGGAATTTGCAGCTCTTCTTGCATGTGGAGGCAGGAAAGGTCTCGTCCAGAGGTGGTGGCATGGCATGCACCAGATCCTCTTGATTTGGATCCGCAATCAAGCTTAGGACTTAGAGGAAGGGGGTGGCGGTAAGTTAGAGGCAATAAAAAAAGTAACTGGGGTAGTCTGAAGAGAAGGTTGTTTTTGAGTGCAGAGAAGTCTATCAAATACCCCTGCCCCTCCTTCTGCTCTTAGTTACAACTCATCAGGGATGTACTGTGGCTGTACACCACTATATACAATAGCAGCATTTGGTTCATTTGCCTCCAAGAGAAAATTTTAAGCCCTTTCTCAGTTGTCTTTGTAGAGATAAAAATTACACTGACAAGAGTTTATTTATTCCTGCAAGTAAAAATGTTTTTGCTCTTAAAGTAATTGAAACACTGAGGCTCTTACCTTATCTTTCAGCTTCTCCATCCAGCTTCTCACTGAAAAGTAAGACAAAAAAGCTGTAATCATGTTACTTATGTTATATTAATTAGTAACAAATGATAATGATAGTATTAAAATAGACACTAATTAACTTGACAAGCTGATAACACTGTTCATTAGATTTCCTCCTTTCTCATTCATGAAACAAGCATATGCAGCAAATCAACATGAGAAACTCTTCAAGTGAGTTGGCAGGCAGGAAGCTTGCTTTTGCCTGTGCGATTCGTATCTTCAGAGTGATTAAAAAAGGAAGATGAAAAACAGTATTTCAGGTTGTGGGTTTTTAACCAGCACTTCTCATGCACACACTGGGATGTCTGACAAGGAGAATACCTTACAGTGTGGCTATCCTCTTCCACTGGCCTCCTCCACATAGATATTCTTCCCTCTATTTGGCATAGCCTGTAATGATGCCTAAAAAAGTATTATTCCCTGTCTTTTATTCCCCTGCTTTTCTGGAAGCAGTCACTGCCTGCTCTGGGAAGTCGCCAGAGAACTGGGATAGCACTGGAGGTGCTAAATTACTAAACCAAGTAAATTTATACTGCCATCACAGAGACTTTCATTTCCTAACAGTTAATATTAGTCCCATGAAATATGAGACCCAAGAATTAAAAGTCTTTAATGGCATGTACTTTGGGATGAAATATTCAGCTAATCTCAAAGAACTGCAAGTGCTTAGCAGCGGGGGCACGACTCATTAACTCTGCAGGTGACTGGATTTGTCTGCACTGCACCAAAGACAAAATGCTCAGCCTTGGAGAGATCCGCTAATATTTTAATGAATTCCTGCCCATAGGTAAGAAGCGAGTAAATAGTTAAATGTTGGGTTTTCTTCAGGGTTCGGCAACTGTGTTTTAAGTCCTGCTCAAGGATCCCCATTTCTCCAGAAGCACAATGCTACAGGCACAAAGGGACTATTGGATGCAGTGAAGTCCTTCTGAGGAATGTTTTTCCCAGGATTCATTAAATCCCAAGTGTAGCACATCGTTTATGGAGTGAGACCCTATTTCCAAGCCTGCTTTCTTATAGAAGTTCCCTTCAAAGCTTGCATTAGCAGTATTACAGTCTGCACATGCACATATACCACTCAGGGTAACCATCCTTCTAAAATGAGAGCCTAACTGTGAGTGGGGAGGGTGCAGCAGCAGGCCATCAGTAAATGACGTTCTTCTCTCTCAGATACAATCCAGAGAAGCACAGCAGCTAGGAAGTAATAAGACTCAGCCCAGACATTAGCATCACTGAATTAATCTGCATCATTTTAACATGTTACAAGTGATCTGAATGCTCCCTTTTTAAATATTAACTTTCCAAACAGAAACACTTTCCAAATAGAAGGATCCCAAATGACCTACAGGTGAAAAAGTGTGAAACAAGTACAAGCACATACATGCAAACTCACTTATCTCTGACAGGCAGCTAAAAAATAAAAGTCGAAGTAAACTTCAATTTATGAAGGTGCCATCATCATCATCATCATCATCATCATCATCATCTTCTGCCAGTCTGAGCCTGCATGCCTTGAACGTCACTACCAGTGGAGTACCAGAGAGGAAGGAAACACATGGCTCCCCTGGGCTAGGTTTCTCTGCTGGGTTTCTAGATATAACACTAAAACAAACACTGGGTGTAGATGTCACTCAGACTTTCAAGAAAAGCCCCTACACTGCGGCCTTGCTGACAGGCGTGAGGGAGACCAAACACTTGGAAAATTCTACTTGAAAACATAAAATATTGCAAACCAAAGGAATTAATCCCAGAAAGAGCCTTCTCATGGCTCACATGTATAATGATGCTATTGTGTTTTGCTCCAGGCTGCCAGGAGGAGCGGTGACAGTGACTCAGAGTCACACAGTAATAGCCACAGCTTCAAAACCACAGTGCACATTTTTAAGCTTCGGACTGATGTTCTCCGTGCACATCCAGACAGCTACAGGTGTACACACGTGTACACACACAGCCGGTTAAAGCCGCTATGATGCTCAGTTGGCCCCAACTCAAGCTAAGAACAAGGCCTATTTTTACGTGTCTTTCACAATAATTATATGGGACCAGTGATCTCATCAATAGTCGACCCACTTTTTTGTAGCTGAACAATGGTGCCTCTAAAGCACTGCATTAACTCTGGAGTATTTCTGACAAGTCAGAGGCAGGGGATGATCTAATAATATTCTACTACCTATTTTCAATGAACACAAATTCTGGCTTCATTCCCCTCTGCTGCACAAAACAACAGCAGCATGTCCGTTGGGACCCACGGACTCTATAGTACAAATCTTTAATTGCTCTTTATACAACTGCTCATTATTAAAACCAACTTTGTTTTCAGCCATGTAGAATACGTCAGATGCCTTTGTGAATCAATCCAAGCCACAGGAAACACAACACAACATGATTTCTCCCAGACTTTCCAAGAGATGCTCTAACGCAGCCACAAGCTGGCTGGCTGGGTGACAGCCCCTGACCTGTGCTAGAGGAAAACTATGGTCCCAGATTCAGGAGGTTAAGGCAGCAGGAGGTCAGAAGCCTGGCTGGCCCTTCTACGTCCTGGTGGGACCCCACCAGTGCGGCAGCAGCGGGTCCAGCTCCCCTGGGCAGGAGCGGCCAGTGCGGAGCAGCTGCAGCCATGGACCTGGGCCCCTCAGCTCTTCAGCTGGTCAGGCTGGGGCCATGACAAGTTGAGGAGTGCCGGATTACCATGAATTACAAACACTTTTAATGTCACTAATGCACAAAACTGTTTTAATACCTTTGATGAAATGACAAGCTACTATGTCGTTAAAACCAAGCACTTACTGCTCCAATTATTTACCCATATGTGGAAACTATGGGGTATGGGTAGGAGATGAAGCTTTTTTTCAAGTTAGAATTGATATCTATGCTAAATGGCTATCATCAATTAATTCTGGACTTCAGACTCTAATTATGCATCATTATCCATAATTAATATTCTAAACTTGGTCTTGGAAGAGGAACATTATGGATGGCACCTTCTCATAAAAATGCAACGCTCTCCGAGAACACTAGGTGACTTGCCAATGAGGACAAGCAAATAATTAGTAACAAATTCTCTAGTCCATGTATGTTTCATCATTCCCTTTTTTTTTTTCCCTCCCCTGATCACTGAATGTCCTGAACAAATGACAACAGTCCCCGGCTGTGAAATTATAACAAGTGTCTACAGTGCTGGCTCGTCTTCTGTGGCATTTTAAGGACGGTGACTAGTCCAAACTCTCTGCCTCGGCTTAATTTTGATCCCTTGGTTTTATGGAAAGCTAAGTTAGATGAGTGTGGAGCACTTCTGAAAATTACATACATGATCTGACATTTCCTCAGTGATTTATATAATGTCTGCATCTCTGCAAATTAATTTTAAATAACATATAGCTTAAGATTAAGCAGGTCAGGAGCATGGAGGAGGAGCAGCAGTTGTCTGACACTGGTGTCAGAGCAGCCCAGGACGATTTCAGACAGTTACAGATGCACCATGCTATTTTTAGTCATTTTTACCCAGCTTTCCCCTTCATAATGTGCAGCCAGCTATTAAGAAGCTATGCTGCCAACTAAAGAAGTTAGGCTAATTTGCAGAGGTAAGCAGCAGCCTGCGGTGCTTGCCTGGCCCTTCCTTGGAGGAACCTGGTCCAATGGGACAGTCAAAAAGCCCCATGAGCAAAACCCTTCTAAAAGTTCAGGTTCTGCCAGATGCAGGCTGAAGGCTCAGCAGAGGGACAACAGGTGACTTTCAAGGGTCTGCGGTATATGGCACAGCATGGCTCAACATCTCCTTTCACCAATGAACTTTTCAATGCTATAAATCCAAACTGAGCCTCATGGGAGATGGCTCTTGTGTTCTCATCCCTCTCCTTCCCACTGTGTCCAATAGCTTTGCATCCGCTACAAGAACACATTCAGCCAGCTTACCCAACCTGCTCATTTGTTTTTTGTGGAGCTCCTCTTTACAAAGGGGGTGATCAGATATGATTTACAACAGAGAATCGAAGTGTAAGAGGTTTGGAAGCTGCCTCCAAGTTCAGCTGGAAAGATCCCTGACAATGAAGCATTTGCATGACTTACATCAAGGGAAAATCCAGTATTTATCACTTCTGACCAAAGAAAATGAAATTAAGGTAGCATGACAGACCATATTGACTGCAAGTCTAAACCACAGTCTGACACTTTCCTCCTAGGGAAGAGTCTGACCTCTTGGTGCTCTGCTCAGGGATCTCACCGCACCCTCAGCTTACAGCCCTGCAAAGTCTCGCTACAAACAACTCACCAGAAAGGAGAGGGGATGTTAACTGAAGGCAAAGATCTGGAAAAAGTACACAAAACATTTACTACACAGTAACTCCCATGGCTACTGTGCATCCCCACCGTGGAGAAAAGTGGGTCCACATGTACCATTATTAGAATCATAGAATACAGATTACCTCAAGTTGGAAAGGATCCGTAAGGATCATTGAGTCCAGCTCCCTGTGTCTTCCTTCCCCGCACCCTTATCAGTGGCCTTCACTCATGATCTCACTTCTTGTTGCTGCTCCAAGGACTGCCCATCTTCAAATAAGTTCTTTTTTATTAGTCAAGTCTCTTGAACCCCCTTTTGTTCTGGAAGCTGCAGGGTAATGGGTGCCAGAGCTAGGCTCTGCCTCTAAGCCTCACCATAAGCCTCACCTCATCAAATCTCTCGCCAAAGGCTTTTCCCCACTTCCCTCATCACCCCCCTCTGAAACCAGGAGCACAAATCCTCTGGGCTTCATGCTTTGCCAACTTTTAGTAATCCTAATTGCCTAATTATCCACTCCAATGCAATGATAAAGCTGCTTAATAATTCTGTTCACTTCTCATTCATTCTCTCCCTTCCCAGACAAGAAAATGCAAAGACTTTACCTTCTGGTAGAGATTTCAATCAATAATTCATGCCCTCCTGCCATCAGTTCCATCTCCCCCTTCCCCTCTTGGATGCCCTGCTGATTTACCTTGTCACTTTATTTTCACCTCATGAGCTGGTTTTATTCATATTCTCTTTTTTAATCATCAGCTAAAGCAATTCTGTCTTTCCATGTTAAAACCAGCACATTATCCCCCTGCCCTGTGCATCTCACTGTACTTCCAAATCCAGCATTTACACCTTCACTCCAGAACTTCATCTTGCCACTGATGAAGGTACATCCTGCACCTTCTCTTTTAATAATCCTCCACTGCAACTGCCAGACCTGTGGTAAAAACAAAAATGTGGCACCCAAGCTCCTATACACTCTCCAAAGGGCCAAGAAATGGACTGAAGGATGGTTTTATGGTTAAGAACTAACCTGCAGCTCAGGTAATCTGACCCAACCATTATATCTGCAATTCCTTAAATGCAATAGGCTGAGAAAGCTGCACCAAGCTTCATTCTGAGAAATCAGAAAATATCAGTCACCCCAATAAGCTCAGGGCATGAAAAGATTTTGATCTAACAGCTACTGTTGATTGCTTTCACGTCTGTCTGAAATCAGAGACATCCCTATCTAAGGAACTGGAGAAGCTGTTTAAGGACAAGGCCCCCACTGCAGCAGATGACAGTCCCCACTGCAAGTGGTCTGTGTATCAGACAAGATGCAGGAGGTGGATGGATGGATGCCAAGGAGCAACAAGATGGAGCCAAGGAGCAAGAAAAGCAGCTCTTTTTGAGCACTGGCAATGCCTGCCATGGATGTTGGGTTTGCTCTGCCTTCCTCTGGCCAGGACAAGGTCTTTTGTCTCACCCATGGCCACAGTTGTAAGGCAAGAAAAGACCAGCTTAGCATATTTGCAAGAGTGTGGAAATTGTAAATATGTAGTGAGGAGGCTTTGAGTAGGTCATGGTACAATGAAATGTAACTGCACCTTGCAGCTGATGCAGCTCGGCACAGCTTTGCCATTGCATTTTTCCCTAGGACAAATTAATTCCACTCTTCCATGCCTGCCTGCTACCCTGCTCTCCCTGTTTCCTGACATGAAATGGCTGGGGTTTGGCATTGCTTCTCACTGGAGCTAACAACTGGTGGTAGTCAGGAGGAGTAAACCTCACCCTTGATGTTTAGCCTTTGCTAGAGACCTCGCTGCCAGAGCAGCTACCTCTGTAAGCCTCTGCAGTGAGAAAATGGGGCATTACTGTCCTCTAAAGCGCCTGTTCAATCTCCGTTACATACATTAGGGCAAACTATCTGCTACAGTTAGTACTCCTTCTCCCTCCCTCCCACACAATTTCCAAACTGTATTCCTCATTCCAGCAAAGGAGAGCTGGTTAAAATGTAAAAAACAAAGAAAAGATCAATTACTTTAAATCAGTCTGTATACCAAGCAATCTGCCCTATTACGTTACAGATTTCACCCCTTTCTCTTGCAGGTGAGACTTGCTTTTAAATGAGACTAGTGAGAACAGTTTTGCAGAAATGCTCTGTGCATCATCTGCTCAGCTCCGACAAGTTAATGGCACAAGGCTGCATTGGCTCCTTTTCCTTTAAAACCACAATTGCCAATTTACTTACTAGCACAAATAAATAATACAGAAAATGGCATTTGGCTGGAAGCCAGCATATTTTTAATTCCAGAAGAAGAAGTATACCTACTTGATGGGAATTTTAATGAATGCATTTCCCCCCATGCCTAACTCAAGAAGATTTGAACGGTCAGATAATCAAACGAACGTCAAACTGACAATTACCATTTATGATTTCTGAAAAAAATTTTCATTGAGTGAACTTTGAATTAACAAAGGAAACTTTAATAGTTACCATTCAACTGTCTGGTTTATTAACTGTACTGACTACAACCTTTTCCCTGTCCTCCCAGTTAGAGCCCAAGCCTGGCTGCATACTATTGCCTGCCACGACCTACCCAAACCCCTTCAGAGAGAAAGGGAGGTGGGGAGGACAACTTGCCATGCTCGTCCAGAAAGTAGAAATTAAAATGGGCTTCCGAACTCCTTCCCCAACCTTATCAATCCTTTTGATGCTGCCTTCCCCATGGCATTAGGTCAGATTTCTCCTTTTCCTTTTCCCTTGCAGTTTCCTGCAGTTTTTTCTTCTAAGCTGTTTTGCACTCTGACTTGCCTGCACCGAGTAGCCACTTGCTGGGGCTGGCAAAGGCACTGCCCTTCTGCCTTTGCATTTCTCTGTAAACTCAGTTCTTCTGTGGTGCCTTCAAAACGCTTGTTGGCATAGACAAACTATTTGTTTCTCCCTACGTGACCCCAGACAGGTGCAAGATGTTAAAAAAAAGCCAAGGTAGAAAACCTCTCGGTATCGTAAGAATAAAAGGCATCAGCAGGACGTTGCTGTGAATTGGCTGTCACAATTTGTTGTACGATTAAACATTTACTGGATCGCACCACGTCCAAAAGCTGTGTACACTCTGGGAGAGGAAATGCAAACCTTGCTTATGGAAACGGCAACGCCTCTGATGGAGCACACGCTGGACCAAGTTCTCCACAGCTCTGCCCTGGCACAGCTCCTAGAGCAACACACAGACTTACCAGAAGCAAGAATCCATCCTGCTTTAACTAATGGGTTTACTTGTGTCCTGAAAATGTTCATATTCACCAGCTTTCACTCATGACATAGTCACAGTGTCCATATTGGGAACACAAAGCATTCCTAAAAATTGAATTGGAATGCCTTAACTGCCAACTGGCTCTCCCACTTGTAACTAGCCCTCCTCCTTTGTAAAATGCACGTCATCACTCAAAAGGCAAAAACTGTTTGTGAGACTTAAGGTATATCCCCTCAAACTTCAGGCACTTATCTAAGATGCCCAAATTAAAAGTCTGTCCACTGAGGGAGAGACTGCCATCTGCCCAATGTCATTCACCTCACTCCACGTCTGATTTCCCCTCTGAAGAAGCCCTTCTCTTCTGCTGAGAGCAACTCTGGTGCTTCACTTAGAGGGCAGGCTCCGGCACCAAACTGCCCGCATGTTTTCAAACAGAAAGTTTCATTCGGGAGAAGTGCAAAGCATAGAGACAAGAAGGGTGATAGTGAAGGAGGAAGTACAAAGGCAGTGAAGCTAGAGGACCTGGAAGGGAGCAAACACAATACCACTACTGACGTGTATTGTGATTTATTGCACACAGAAGCTGCCTGATTCCTGCTCTGACTGTGATACTATCTTCTGTCCCTCTCTCTGTAGTCTAGCTTCTGTACCATTAGTCTTACTGAACCAAGGAGACAGTAAGAAATACCTTAAAAACTCCTAAAAAGATCTAAAACGCAATGGCTGCTCTACAACATAAATGTGCCATGACTGCAAGATCTAACATCCTGAGGCTATAAGCAAATACAGTGTGGAGTCATAGGCAATGGTGAAAATCTCCATTCAAAACTCCAACCTCTGGGTTCCCTTGGCTGAGACAGTAAACCCCAATTTGGGTCTCAAGGGCTTCCAAGCCTGCCCGAAGGTCTTCACGCTGCATTTCTTCTACAGCTCCTCTCCCAAGAGAAGCAGCATGCACAAAGCCAGGTAGTGTTTTCACGGCATTTTTGGGTTCATCTTGTTGCTCTTTGGAGATTTTTAACCCGTTCTCTGGGTTATGGGAGTCCAGGTTAATACCACTGACCTGCTCCTTGCACCAAGCAATGAGGGCACTTGCATGAGTCTATCCCAGCACAGCATGATTTGAGCAGGGGGAGAGGAAGCTGAAGAGGGACTTTAGTTGGATGGCAGAGTAAAACATCTGTACTACAAAATTTTATAAGAATTCAGAGTGCAGGGATTAGCACAAACTCTGGAAGAGATATATTAGCGCCCTGAAAAAAGCACTGAAAAAGCCCATGAAGGCTTTCTTTAATAGGACACGTGGCTCTTCAATTGCTGCTTTTATGTAGTAATATTTGGATAGCGGTATGTAAATAAACAGCACACAAAAGCTATCTTAAAAAGGTTATTAAAGCCACAAAGTCAAGACTCATGAGTAAAGAAACACCTCATTTTGTGTGTTCAGCAGGACACCACTTCAAATTGCCCGTTATTTTTTTCTCAGAGGTCTCCAGTAAAAAGATTATTGATGGATTATTTTTCCCCTCTCTTAATACACTGAATTGGGTGAACTTCCACTAAGATTTTCTTTAAAAGTCTGAGGCGAGCACCATGGAAAAATTTTGGCCCAAATAGTTAAAATTCAGTAAAGTTATCAAGAACTAGAATACAACAGAATACAAATCCAACAAATTTAATGATAGGCATGGCTGTTACTGCCAGGCAAGCCACAGGTATGTGCAGATTTACAGGGCAATGCCTTACAGGGGAAGCATTACCCTTCCATAGTAAATACAACTCAACCTTAGTGATAGATTTTTTAAAAAGCTTTAAGGTACACTGAGTTCCTTAGTTGGCTGTTTCCTGATTTATAGCACCTGAGGATGTGGGCCTAAGAGCATCAATTCTTCCTACCTCAACAGGCTCTGTGTTGTGTTTGCAATCCGCCCAAGTCATCTTGGGGATTAGAGAAAACAAAGTGCAATAAATAACAGCATGGAGCTGCCCTGCGGCAGTGGGGAAGCTGTGCCATCCAACCCACTGATGCAGAGAGCCAAGCTGCAGAAATGGTTCAAGGATCTTTGTACTTACATTAAGCCAATCTTTTTAGCTCTTTCTGGCACCCAGTCCCCCTAAAATAGCCAGTGGTTTTGCCCAAGCTATGACTGTAGGATTTGACCCCATATATTTGTGGAAAAAGAACATGAAATGGAAATTGGTCCCATGCTACCTTTTAATGCCCATTTTTCAACAAGCCTATTTTCCGCTCTATAACCCAGCACCCTTTCCCATAATCTGGGAAAGACAGATACATTTTTGCAAATTAAAACTAAACGTCAAGAAGCCGTGATGGGGGCAGTGAAAGAACCAAAGAGGCTGCAGATGGAGAGTGCCTCACGCATCCCTCTGCTCTAACAGCATCTAATTTCTGCTGCAGGACAGAAGCAAAACAATGGCTGCTGTTACTTGACTAAGTACCTTCCAAATCTCCAGCTGAAGCCACGTGATCTTCCTCTCTATAGAGTGGAGTGGGCATTTCTCCATGCAGCTCTCAAGCCATTCATTCCTCCCTCTCTAAATGCAAGCCACATAGACTTTCCTGTCCTCACGACAGAGCCTGCATCCTTATCTATTTTAAAGGACCAGCAGCTAAACTGCAAAATTTCTTTCTGTGCTTCAGTTTATGTCTGATATTAATCAGGTTCAGAAAGGATTCCTAGTTTGCTTTTTCCTTCCATAAAGAGCAAATGTGTTTTTCAGAATAATTTTTCCTGGGGACGCTGTATGAAGGATTTGCCTGTATTTAAGAAAAGGAAAGTATTTTTCTTATTTCAAGTTTTGGCCTTTATTTCAGCTGGCAAGATGCAGCACTCTTCATGAAATGACATAAAGATCAATAAAGTACTAAATGGTTGGAATTGAAAATGATGGAGTTGACCTTTAATGGAAAAAATAGATACTGAACTGTGTTTTCAGCAAACAATTATTCTAGTAATTAAACCACAAAGCCCTGAGCATCGATTAGATGCTAGAAATAAAATCTGATTATCTCAGAGACTCATTTCATGCAAATACTTAGGAAAATGAGCACTGTCCAGTATTAGTCACAAAAGGAAAAGGCACTTGCTTTATATTTGCTAGCAGAAGAAGTCTGATCCCACATTCCTCTTGCATCACAAACTGACCATCGATTCCCACTAGGATTCGATGCTCTTGTGATGAAATACCAAATAGAAGCTTACAGTTCCTGACACTGGCTCAATAGCCTTGCAATTGTCTTCTTGTATAACCACAGGCAAGTAAATTAATCTCTGTTATTCCATTTCCCATCCTTACCATGGGAATATTAAGGGTATAATACACAATATTTAGTAGGTCTTTTCTGTTTCTGTTGTGAGTTGCTTGTGTAAGAGCCTCTTCCTACATATTTTAATAGTCCCTACTGTAACACCTCCACCTGGATGTGACATTCCAGAAGCTAATACAGTACAAACATTAAATAACAGTAAAATGGTCTTCAGAAACAAATGCTCTTTAGAAGGCCATTATTTGATGTGTTAAGGTATATAGGGTGCTAAAGAAAAACAAATACATTCTCCTTTCCCTACCCTCATGAGCACTCAGACTATTACCTATTCTTGAAGATCGAACATGCAGAAAAGTTTTTAACTAACGCTTGCAAGGAGAAGCAAATTGTCAAATAAATATAGAACCAAAGAAGTAAGAATTCTGCTGCTCCGAAAGCTGCTCTGAGCATGTATTTGTGACAGAAATTGAACCTGATCTTACTCCTACTCCAGGAAGGAACATGACACATGGGACAACAGACCAAACCCAGCCTTTCACTATGTAGTGAAACTCCACTCACTTCAGCAGAGTTGCACCATTTCCACCAGAGTACGTGCCCTGCCCAGGCATGCTGTCACATTACATGCCTTTAGCGTCTGCTGATACCTTCAACAATGTAAGGAAAATTATGCATGCTGCTAGGAGGAGCCCAGCTCCAGGGAGGAGGTGATACCCAACTGCTACTCATCAATCTGTGCATGCCTGGACTTCATACTCGGTGCTAATGAAGAGCCCATGAAAAGATGCTGTTCCATTTCATTCACAAAAGGCTTTACCTACTGTCCACTAAGGTCAACATGAACCTGACCAAAGACTCAGCCACACTATATATTAAGCCCAAAATGGTTGATACCCATCTTTACTTACAGTAAAATTCACAACTGTGAAGGCTGAAAATCTGTGGAGCAAAGCATCCTCACCCAGCCGAAGAAAGAGAAGAAAAATGAAATAGTTTCATTAGGCAGGTGAAGAAAGTGAACGCGCTTCCCAAAACCTCTACCAACTACTTGTAATGTTCACAGTAGACCTATGGGAATGGGCCCTAGGGAAATCACAAACAGGGTAAAGGGAATGAGCAAAGAGCAAACCAAACCAGTGGGGAGAAAACACGGAAATGGTAGAATCTTACTAGTAGTACAGTGATTTTCCAGTGTGCTTATAGTTCCCAGTGATTTATGCCTGCTGTCTACAAATGGCCTCTGTCACTGACAGATTTTATCCCCTAAAAACCAGAAAAACTCCAGAAATTACAGTACTCTTTGGAGGGCAGGTCACTCAGAAGGTTACAGGAGAGCCGGGTACCAGGAGACTGCTGATTAGCCTCTGAGCTCCAGGAAAGCAATGGCACAAAAATACTTCATGCCTGGAAGTGAGGCAGACAGGGAGGTAATGGCACACAGCATCATGCCAAGGCAGCGTGAATGATGCCTTCTACTTGCTGTAACGCATTCTGAATGAACACCACCACGCTAAATTTATAGCACATGAAGAAATTTATAGCACAAGAAGTGGGGGAGAGAAGTCCTCTGTGTACACCCCATGAAGTCACATAAGACCAGGCTAAACTAGAAGCCAAACGACAGGATCTGATGCGTCAGAAAGTGTTACTATAGCACTCACTAAATCAAAATATAAATCAGTAACATAATTCTCATCGTACCAGGCTGCTTGGTGCCTACAGGAATCACAGTGACCTTGGGCAATCACCCACCCACAGGAACCAGGGTCATGGATCCATTTGCAGCAGAAATCAGCCCCTCCAGAGGGAATGTGTTCTGCTTCCCACCGCTGGCAAGTCTCACATGGAGTCTGGCAGCTGTCTTAAAATGATTTCCCAGGGGAAGGGGCTCAGGTTAAGGAACATTTTGAGGTGATTTCAGAGTTGAACAGTCACCTCCCAGGCAAAGGCTTTGTGCCTCATTATATACTGTGCCCAACAGCATACACGTGCCCAACGTTCCTCAGCGTCAGAGGAGCAGAGTGCCTGGGATGGGATGAAGGGCAGCACTACAAGTCCGTGTCGTTCGTGTGTCTCCCCCCCCCCCCTTTTTTTTTGACATTGTGACATCTTGTAACTCTTTTCTGACTGGCGACTGCTGTCTCCATGGGATGCTAAGCTCTTTGGTCTTTTTGTCACAACATGGCCTTGCCATGCCAGTGGTGTGGTGTCAGATCAGATGCTGTGCAGCCTCCTCTGGTCATAAACCTCTGTCTTCTGATTTATAACTCCAGATCTTAGAAACTGCAAGGGAAAAGGCAGCTCCTGGGATAGCTGAGGCCTGACTTGCTTGGAGACTAAGTGCTTGGCAACAGCAAGATACATTTATAAAGTGCCACCATATTATAAGAGAAATCACATGGCTGTTCCAACAGGCCAAGGCACAGAACAGTATCGTGGGAGGATGCCGAAGGCTGGCTGAGCTCTCATTAGAGCCAACTTCAGCAGCCTCATTCAGGCCAAAAGTGCTTGAACCATGTGCATTGTACCACCACCTCTCATTTAGATGCTGTCTTTGGGCTGGAGGAGAGCTGCAAACACCATCGGCTTGAGAAGCCACCCTTGGCACACCACAATATAGTCGGGGAGATGCATGTCCAGCCAGCTGGCTGGTTCCACCCCACCAGACCTCAGCCACTGCATGGACAGTCCCTCTGGGCATGCACATATTCAGTGAACCCCAACACACATCTGGTATAGGTCGCCCACTGCAACTAAAGCAGTTTTGTTTACCAGCACTTTGATCCAAATCTTAGCTCAAGACACCCAGTCGGTTAGGATGGACTACATTTGTCATTCACATTGTAAGGCTGGAGTTAAGTATAAGGGATCTGTAGTGAAGTGATAGCAAATCCTGACTTGATCCATCACCCACTTTCCGCCGAGATCTACAGGCTCTGAACGAGTAGCAGGCACACCTCCTACTCCTCAGCAGTAAGCTTGCAAGCTGTTTGGAAGATCCTATCAGCCAAACAAGTCCAGGAGCAGTGAAGCAATAGCGCGTCACGGGGTGGTGTTTCAGACATGGCCATGTCTAGCTTTCCTTCTTCTGCACTATATTTTTATTGTTGCCCTTTCATAGAGTGCTTGAAAATATAATACTGACGTACTGCACTGCTAGAGGTTTAGGAATCTGCACATCCCTCCTGTTTCTCAGGGCCGCACAAGCCGTGGCCAGCAGTGGAGTAAGCACAAGGAAAAGCAGACAGCACTTCTCCATCAAGGCTCTTGACCATGCTGTGGTTTGCTGGTGAATGCAAACTCACAAGTGTATCAAGAAGATGGATGTGGTAAGGAAGAAGAACCTGCAATGGGGAGAAAACACTGTCAGTGACAGCATGGGGGTCTACAGGGACATGGTGCAGAGAGGGAAGAGGCTGCTCTGATTATCCCCAAGCACTTGTACGGTGAGGTCCCACTCTCAGCTGGCTCCCAGCTGCTACCACACTGACTAAGAGTAAAAAGGGAGAAGACTTCTTCCTGTTTCCCTCCAGGCTAGGCTGGCCATCGGACAGGTCTCCTTGGTGGTCAAGTCCACCAAGGCACATAGGGATGTTCCCATCCAACACTAGGTAGATGTAAGGAAAGACCTGGTCCCAGAGAGGCTGAAAAACTCTAAACACAGTCTTTCTAAGCTCGTTTCTGAGACAAGTTGCAATTGTTCTGGCACTGCAACTGTGCACTTGTACCAGTATAAACTCACTCATACCAATATAAGCTGAGCAGAAATCACTGTTTCATTTGAATGGCAGTGATTTATTCCTGTCTTATACTGAAGGAAACAAGCTGAGCCAGGCTCAAGTTAACCAAGTCCCTCCTGCTTCAGTGCTTCACTTCTGTGGGCCATTCCTTCCTGATTATTTCATTGTAAGAAGCTGGAGATGCACATGGTGACAGGAGAATGTCTCCGTAGGAACACAACAGAGAGAGCACCTTCTTCTCTATTGCTGTCACAAAGTCACATAGAAGCTCGTGCCAAGCTCTCAGGGACCCTTTCATAATACATAAGTCTGTTCTCAGCCCTCTTCCTCCAGGAGCTGGCATGTGTTAACAAACAGCACCTCTGCCTAAGATTTGGCCAGTGCCAACTTTTGCATGCATCGCTTTCCACTGGCTCGCCCTATACCTATGTCGCCTTGCTCAGTCCTAACTTGGGTATCTAGATCTGCAAGACAGACAGGGAAACCCATGGATGCCATGGAGATGTGACTAACTCACAGCCATCAACCAGACTGGGCTGGGATGTGGGCAGGAGCAAGGTCCTCTATCCCCTTTTGTGTTGGTGAGCCTCAGTAATGGCATTACTGCCACGGGGCAGTGTTTTTCTCACCACAGTGAGATGAGTGACAATGCTTTCAATTTTGTCAGCTTGAAACTAGCAGCCCAGGACATCTTGTGTATGACTGGAAAGGCTGAAGTGGCTCTAAGCATTAGCTGCAGAAGCTGCTGGAGGATTTCAGCAATGGCACGCCGGCAGAAGCTCCCTCCTCTGCGCTCAGCCTCCCCAAGTCAGGGTAGCTGGACCTGTCACAGGCAGCACAGGCAGGGACTGCTGCTTACGGCAGGCACTGTGCTGATGCCTGTCTGCAGATTAGCGTGCATGCTCTGGCAGCACTCACGCCTTGTCAGTCCTGCCATATTTCACAGGCTGCCTTGTGCAGTGAACAAGCTTGCATTGGGATAATTGAAAGCAGTGCCCGCTGATTTATTCCACTTCACATTACATGCCATCTCCTGGGTCCTGAGCCTGGTCTATGAAAGGGAGGAACTCAGAGCATGGACACGAGTGAAAAAGAAACAGTTTGCCCCATTTTGAGGGTTTGAAGGGAGATGAATCTCCAATTCGTGATATACCCTAACACAGAGGACCATAGCTGCATACTCGGCACTGGAACATCTGTCTGCCTCCAACACTTAGCACATGCCTCTGGCCCACAGAACTTACCAGACCCTTAAGATACTTGTAAAGTGCCTCCCTGTGGCTGGTGTCCCAACATCTTTCTTTGAGTTGCATCCGCCTTCCCTAATGGATAATGAAAAGCCACATATAGGAGATGTTCATAACATACATGCTCAGACTGTCTCAGTGCTAGGATGCAAAAGCAGAAACTATCTTGAAAGGAAAAGCAAAAGATGTTTGGCTCATTCAGCTACAGTGAAGGCTGAAAGGGAGCAGCATTGCACTCTAAGTAAATCCTGGTGTGCCAGCAACAGGACAGGAAGAAAAGCTACAAAGAGGAGGCAGTTAAGCTAAATAATCATGTTGTTCCAAGCACAAAGGGACCATAGACACCTGAGACTGAAAAGCCAAAGGCTTCTCATTATCAGAGCAACAAGGGTTCTCCCATACCATCAGCCAAACCTCAAAGCAGCTCTGAAATTGAGCTTGTTGGTGGAAGAGGACGGTATGGTATAGCTGCCCATCACAGAGAAGCAACATGTTCACCAGCAATGAGCTAGGACCTTGCCCCCCTGCTGCTATGCATCAAAGCTGCTCAAAATTGCCTTTTGCTACCCCACAGAGAGAAGCTCAGGTTGGGCTGCCTCTGTCATTGGAAGGGGCATGACAAGAGGGGATGTAGCTAAAATGCAGGATCAGGAACTATCAGGCCTATCAATGCAATGGAAAAGCACAATCACAGAGGGCAGGGGAACTCACAAATATTATACCACTTTGTTCCAAAACAGCAGTTATGGGCTTCCTGTCATACCAGGACTTTCCAGGCCTGAGGTAAGAAACCCAGGAAACTCTCCCAACACCACCAACGGGAGTCAAACCCAGCCTTGATCAAGCAAAATCTCTGCAATATGCCAGTGAATGAGGCTTGAGGATCATTTCCCTGACTGTGATAACTAGGACAAACTGGGAAACTTGGTGCCATCCAAAATGGTGGCTCTGGCTGTCTTTTTCATTATACGACTCACAAAGGGAAGATGCTGTCCAGAAGGGATCTGGGCACCAGGAACACTGCTGAATTCCCTGGGGAAGTTACTTCATGTCTCTGAGTCTCAGCTCCCCAAATGCAGAAGAAGGTTAATGAGATCAGCCGCCTTTGAGAAGCATCTTGTGCAAGACCTGTTCTACAGAGGGAGCTGGACTTGTAGAGCCCTCCCTGGAGCTGCACAATGAGGATAATTATTTAGCTCTTCTATTTCTAAAGAAGCTGGTACTCTGCAAGCAATGAAAAATGATAATGTGTTGTTTGCCATAAATGCGGTAATTATATCTAAAACTCTTCATTAACATGGAAATGACAAATAACAAATTAGAATCAAGCATCTACAATTAGGCTAAAAAGCCATGGCAATTTGTTATTCTTTGCAAGAAATCATTTTTCACATCATTTACTGTGAATGAGGTCTCATTATGTAATGATATTAAACTCTTCCACTACTTTTCAGCTTTGCAGCTTTATTAATTGCACTCACAACAGTTCTCTAATACAAGCAAGCAGCGTTATCTTCATCTATTGACTGGGAATCCAAACCTGAAAGCACCAACGGGATCTATTTACAGCCAAATGGAGGCACGAAGACCGAAAGCCAGTGAAGAAAGCAGGGGCAAAATCTGCAAATATCCTCAGCACAGATATAACTGTTACAGCTGAGAAGAGGAATTTGCATTTCATCACAAAGAGGTTCAGATCAGTCCTGAGCTCTTCTGCCAACCTCAACTGAAGTCCTATTTTACTGTCATAACAAAAATGATCTCAACGACACTTCCCATTCAGTTAATAGCAAAGCTTCTTAATGAAAGTTGGGCCATGTGGCAATGAGCCTTCAAAGCCAGTGGGTATTTCTCAGTAATAATGACTCAGACACCTGACTGCAATCAAACCAAAATGGTTTCACTGAGCCTGTCCTGGCTGAGGGGAAATCAAGTTTGACAGACATAAACTCTCCTACAAGGCAGAACACGACAGTCTGATGCAGGGCTATCCAAATGAAGGAGCCACAAATATGTTTGGTAGACAAACGGTGAAGAACGCAGCTCCCTTTTTAGCTTGCGTAGGAGGAAATGGCTGAACTCAAACACTTTAACACTGAAAAAACTCTGAAGGGAAATGCTTAGAAGGAGAGGAGCAACTTTGGTCAGGACCTGGCTTTTTTTGTCTTGCATTTCAAAACAGCACAAGGCCAAATTCAACCCCCGGACAAGCAAGCCTGGTTTCATGGAGCTGAGGGTGGAAAACCACACTGGTAGGATGCAGCACTGTGCAGCAACCTGGTACAGTGCCTGGCCATCACTTGGACCCTGCAACTCCTGGCTCCCCCTCAGATTTCACCCTGGAGAGGTGCCCTGGCTTGAGAGAGTAAGCTCCAAACAAAGCACCAGCCCTACCTTCACGTCCCTCTGCACTTGAACCTTCAACTTAGGTCCTCATATATTAAGTTTAATTGCTGTGGAGTGGCTGTTCCAGGAACTGCACTGAAGCAAAACCTCTCTTTTCTCTGCAGCACCTATTAATAGTTATGGGTCAGGCTTTGCAGACAAATCAATATCCCAAAATCTTGGTGAAGTGTGCTGCCACCCACTGAACCTTATAAAATCATTATCACCTCCCAGACAACGCTGCACGACCCTGCAAGTGAAAGGGTTAATTTATCCTCAGATTGTCTGGTATCTGCATTTTCCATTTATTTCACTTAATGGCGCAGAGCACTGTTCCTGCTAGATTAATGTCTGTGTGACTTCAGGCTCCGTGGGGTTTGCTGCTGTGCCCAAGCACCCGCACCCGGTGCTGTGGAATTCTTCACCCCAACCCTTCTGCTCAGAAATGAATAGTTCTGGTGTTTCTCCAAGCAGATTAGGATAATCTGCAACAATTTACTTACACTGACAGGTCATTACCCTGATTGGAACTGGTCAGAGACCACTCTCGGATTAGGACAGTGATATGATGCGGCTCTAAGAAGACATTTTGGAATATGAATATCCCTGAATGAAGTCCTGATTTTGCTGCCATCATCTGTTCAAATAATGAAGAAATGATTTGATGTGTTGAGAACCTTCATAAAATTATCTCGATAAAGCTTCAGAGCTTAAACTGCTTTCAAAGCAGCACCAAATCTTATTATTATCAAAACGCTGATGGCCACTCTATACAGCATAGCTTCCAAAGCCCACAAAATGGGCCAGGAAGTTTTCTCTTGACTTGACAAATGTTGTATCAGGTCCTCCCAGGAAGACAAACTGCAGAGACACACATGTAAAGAAGGCAGTGACAAGTTCCAAGAAAGGAATAAGCAGAGGACACTTTTAAAACTCAATTTTGTAGTGACTTAGTTGTACTGTGGTTTTAAGGGACAGCAGATACCCTGAAGAACTGAATTCACATGTACAGGCTTTCCAACCATATGCAACCCGATTTCTTCTTGACAACCACCTCCTCAGCATGACTCGATCTTTACATGTCAGCAGATCAATGCTGTGGGCTCTCTCCTCCTCCGTGGCTCCATGCCCCAGGCAGGAGTCATTCAACCCGTACTGACCAGCTGCTTCATGCCCACCAGGTGAGCCATGCAACAGGGTCAGAGCTCAAAGGGAGCTGGGTCCATGCCCAGCTGTAGGGCAGCCACTCCCCCTGAGACCTCCAGCTTCTTGTCAGATGATGGGATGTATCAGGCTACATACTCCATCACACAGAGACTCATTTGCACGCCAAGCAAATAGGGAGATGGGAGATCTTTGTTCAAGCTCACTGTGGATGGCTCTCACCGCCAGTCTGGAAGGTTTGTAGGACAACGCATCACCCACAAAGTAAGAAGATGCAACAAAGGTCAAAAAAGACAAGAAGCAGCAGTGGGAGAAGGCACTATGAAATATTCAGAGACCTCTGCCAGGATTTTATATCTCCCAGTGTGCAGATAAATCTCCACGTTACATGGTAAAAGTAATCAGCCTAGTGAAAGACACAGGCATCTCATCAGACTTCAAGCAAGGCGCTGGTTGCTTATCTTGCAACAGGTCTTGCAAAATCCTGCGAAAAAGTCAGTGAACAAGCTCTAATCTCAAAGGCAATGTTAATAGAAATACACAAAGCCAAGAAAAGGTTGGGAAGCGGAAGTTTCTTTTTGGTTGTTTCAAAAGGATCACAGTCCATTGGTCAGGACAGCGCTGTGCCTGAGTAAGATGCAATTTTTTGGTTTGTAACTGCAAACATCCTGCACAGGGAATTCCCAGGGAAAAGCCTGCCTTTTCCACAGCACAAACAAAACCTCGATGGGCCACCTAAAATCTTCAGTTCTTTGTAGGTACAGAGAACAACAAAACTGCAGAGCACTTCTGAAATTTAGTTCTAAACCTGAAAGATAAATTACTGGCCTTATCCTATAATGTTGTGAATCGGTTGACAGATTTAGGCAATTACTGCTCAAGCCTAGTTAGGAGTTCGATCAATGGACCAGAAGAACTGTTGACTTAAACCAGTTCATCACAACATCCTGATTTATAAATCTGTCCCTTGACTGAGAAATGCTATTTGTCCACATTTACTTGAAATCGAAGGGACACAGGAGCTTAAATTTCACTTTCAAAGCCCATTTCTAAGAAAATTTCCATTGTGGTATCTGTGAACAGTGAACAAGACCCTGTGAAAGAAAGCAAAGCAAACTATCTGGTGCCTTGCTGAAAATGCCGTTACTTTCTATGCTATTGCACCAGCTTTTCTGCATTGAAGATCTGAGATAAGATCCTGCCAGTGCTGCAGGCAGGAAATTAACTCAGCCCAACAGCGACAACAACTGCAAGGCAGACAGGCCACAAAAGAAAATGTGCAAAGTCCTCAGCAAGGGAAGGGGATGACATAAACTTACACTGATATCTGTACTCAGCTGCATGTCTTTGGACCCTGAGTTAAATTATTGACAAGGTCACACCTCTGATTTCGGTATAAAAATGTTTTATGTGGAGCCTAGTTAATCTGAAAGACACCGCACAGGTAAGCACCTTGGAAGGTACCTTTACTTACTGAGTCACGTCTCCCTGCTGGTATGTCAAACCAGACAGTTTCTGGGATTTCTGTCGCTGGCATATGGTTAGGGGCTGCAGGGGGAAGCTCGTGCCAAGGGAGGAGAATGTAAGAACGGCTCTACTGGATCAGCTTAGCCCCACATCCCATGACTGAAGGTGGATGCTCACAGGAAAGCCTAAATACCAGACAAACACAAGCTGATACTTCCCTGCCTCACTCTCTAGCCTGCAGCAACTTACTGCTGATCCAGGGGCCATGGCTTTCCTCTTCAGCAGGCTTCAATAAGTATTTTTGTCTCACCAACTGTCAACATATTGTTAATGAGCAAAATGTAATACAGGAAGGAAGGGACAGAACTCCTTCTTAATTATTTCTATTATTGTGACAGCTGAAAGGCCATCTGAGATGACACGCTCATGCAATAAACGCTCTACCAACAAGTAAGGAGAGACAGTATCTGCCTGAAAGAACCAAAGAACCTGAAAGAAGTACTGATACCATCCCAACTATGAACAACAGGACTCAGGCACAGGACAGGTATGTGATTTGCTCAAGGATGTATTAAAAAAAGCAGCGCTGCTGGTAATTAAACAGATGAGGAGACGAGGCTCCACATACAGCCAACCTAGGTCAGACCAAAGGTCTGGCTGGCTTAGCAAGGCTGGCAGCAGCCAACAGCATTTGTCTAGGAAAAGCTTATGAACGGGATAATCACACAGCCCTTACACACCCTCCTGGCACCCACTGCTTTGCGGCTCAGAGACCCACGGAGTCAGACACAGGGTTTCTGCATTTGAAAGATACAGATGGATTTTTCTTCTGTGAAATTGCCTACCCAAATGGGAAAGCAAAACCACAAACTGTGAGCATCCTCAGACACCCGTGGATAGGCATTCTCCCACAGTAAGCAACGCACTGAGCGAAGTCTCATGTAATTTATGAACCTGCCTTCTCCTGCCTGTTTCACGTGATGCTCCCCATGTCTTGTATCAGGCAACAGTCACTCACTGCTCCCCTGCTCAACACCCCTTGTGACTTTACCAGCCTTGCTCAAGGTCTGTGTAGTCATTCCTTGCACAGAATCCCATTTATCCTCTGGTTATTCTTGTTATTTCATACTTTTGATTATTCTTTGGTTATCCTTCCTTCTTCCACATACCTTTTCCAGCTCTGCTGTATCCTATTCCAGATGGGCGGAGGGGCAGAACAGCACTGATCAGAATGATGGTTGTTATTTTCCTCTCTGTTCCTTTGTTCCCCTGCATCCCACCAGGCCAGTGTTCCTACTGTATCATCCTCCCCTTCCTCTCATAACAATTTGGAGCACAGGATCTGCTTTAATCTCTACTCTTTGCCAAGAGTCCCCAGTTCACTATCCAAACTCACTCCCTTGTGGTGATAGGACTAACAATAAAAATAACTCGCAACCTAAATTTCTCCCTGGAACTTGACTGTCCCTAGGATTTTCTCCATGATCTCTTTCAGAAACATTATCTAAGCTTTCCTACTCACCTAGGCATAAATAAGTCCTATTTTCTTTCATGACTCAGCAGGGATATTTACTCTGAGCATTAATACCCACCTATCTTGAGATGACAGTGACTATGGAGAAAACCTCTGCATTGCTACCCTGGGCCTGGGACAGGGTAGGATGGGTCCAGCATTCATCACCTGGGAACCCTATTAGTAAAGTCTGGTTTTAATCAGTGCAGAGCGGAGGAGGGAAGCAACTGAGCAGGCAGGCCATGAGAAGGGACTCCAGCACCCTCAGGAGAACTCCGGGTAGCTGCAGACCTCTCCTAGCTCATCCCAGGGATATGAGGATGAGGGGACTCTTCTGCACACCCACACTATGTAATACATCCAGTGTCACTGTTGGCAGGAATTTGAAGCACATTCAGAACATATTAAGAATTAAGAGTCCCACTGTTTTTTAAACCCTCATATTCATCTTCAGAGCCCACACAGTAGTGACTAATCAAAGCTTAATAACTAATAATTGCTGCTGTCAATTAGTACCATTGAAGTGTACTTTCCCTACAGCAGATGACTGATTCAGGGATGCCCACTCTGGTTCAGAGGGATGGTGTCGCAGCACCTGTGCCAGTTTGTGTTCATGCATTGTCCCAGGAGCTCCCACCAGCTGCACTGATGGCTCCAGGAGACATCCCCGGCGAAAGGATCCCCTGCAGGACCCTGGGAAAGAGCCATGCAGCTGCATCCCAAGCCCTGTGCTGCCCCTGAAGGTATTTCTGTCTGCTTGATGCTGTCAGAGCCTGCCTGCAGCCAGGCCAATACCGCCTCTTGCACCAGAGGTGATCTAGCATGGTTTGAGACATTAAACCTGGGCCAGACTTAACTGCTGCGGCTTTTGCTCTGAGCTTGTCAGGATGCAAAGTCAAGTGAAGTCAAACACAAGGGGCCAGTGACACAGTCCTGCTTAAGAATGAAGCAAAATCGCACACAGTCCCAGAGAAGGGTCTTCACAGACCTCATAGCAGCTCCAAGGCTGTGGGACCAGAGCCTCCACCAGAGCAGTCACTGCAACGATGCTCAGTTTTGCTAGCTGAGATTCTGAGTTTATCTGCTTCATTAAGATATGCACCTTAGCAAAAAATGCTCCTGGCTTGCCTCTGTCTAGTAGAAATTAAATTAACTGCCTCTCCTGCAGCATGCAGTGTGTGGGTGAAGAGGGTTGCCTCACCATGGAGTCACTGCAAACTGTGACTTAAGAGGTCATTGCAAAATACCTGAGCCACACAGACCAGCCAAGCCACATTCCCAACTGATGGGAAACATCAGGTTCTCTGACTTAGCTCAGCTCGTCTTGCTGTGGCCAGGGAATGGCACATCACCTTGATGTTGCTCCAAACTAAGCCCACATGCACAAGCAGCTACTGCGCTTCAGCCGATGCTCCATAACTTAACATAAACCTGAAGGACAAGACTGCACACGTCTCCCAAGAAGGCTGCAATCAGGAATACATTTGCTGACTACAATAAAGACAGCAAAGGGTACAGATGTATACAGCTACATTTTGTCGGGCAAAGAAACCCACCTCCAGCTTAGATATTACACAGCTGTACACACTTAAAGGCAGTAGATGTCTATTGGAGGACTATATCCTTGCCCACTAAACCCCAAAACATCTTCTAAATCAACAGCGTATTATTTGCACTTAATAAAATCTAGCCTTCATAAACAGCCCTCACAGGAACATGTTCTGGCTACGGGAGAGCGCACATAACCAGAAAGCGTTGCTTTATTGAGGTTATTAATTTGGTCTAATATTATATTTGACCCTCTACAAAACCCTCCCTACAACCAAAAAATGGAATGAGACTGTATTTAACCAGTTCTTACAGAGAGAGATAACAACAAAACCCAAGAAGAAGATACTTTTCTGACAAGGTATTTATACTGAACCCTACTCTATCATTTTCCAGAACTTGCTTATGGACAGTTGCAAGGAAAGCCAGGATGGAGCAAAGCAAAACAACCCTCCTTAATCACTGCAAGAAACAGCTTCTGCCTGGACTGGAAGGGCAGACACCAAGATCTCTCCTCAATCCTAAACCAAAGTACACACTTAAGTCTGAGTTTTGGGACAGCTGTGTAGAAAGGGAACAAAATCAGGACAACTAAAGCGGGGGCAGTCACATGCCAAGTCAATGGGGTGGTACGGGGAAGCCTTGAGGGGCCTTTGAAATCTTGCACGGGTGTTAGACCTTGTGGTGGTGCATTGTGCCCCCACCCACAGAGCACTCTAAGATCTCAGGAATCCCCGTTAGGCCTTGGCCTTTGTGTAATGAGTTGGGTGGTAAAGTGCTCCTCGACTGTACCAGCAGCTCTTGCATGGCTGAGATGGGGAGTGGCACTGCCCATACCAGCAACGCCAGCAAAGCCTGGCCAAGGTGGGAAAGGAGAGCGGGGATAATCAGGCATCCCCTGACAGCCTTGGAACATGCCTGACCCGAATCATAGCCCAAGTGGAACAGTACCATTGTCACTGGAATCTTAAAAAATTACTGACTCAGATTACGGCCAGGATGGAAATTTACAGATGACTAAAGCCAATCATTTTGCAACCCTATAAACAGTGGTCTTAAGTGAGACCCTTTGAGGTCTCCTGGACTGCAGCAGGCTGCAACCAGCACCTCTCCCCGAGTGGGACGCTGCTCAGAGCTTGTAAACTCCCAAGTTTGCAAAGTTAGAAAGAACATTGCTGAAAGCTGACGACAGGGCCTGGGCTGAAACCCCCACTCCTCGAGGCTCACCCCTTCACCCACTGAGAAATACCAAGGCATTTGGCGCACTGAACTCAAGGGGAACAGGTATACCTTTGTACATATCTGCCTCTACACATCTATTCTTTGTGCCTGTGTGCATGTGTGTGTGAATTGATTTAGATACCTCACAGCACAGCAAGTATAGTATAAATGTTACCACCTCAGACCTCTAAGTCACTGTGGTAATTAAAGTAAATCTTATTGATCTCCCTTTGTAAGCATTAAATTAGTCAATAATTGAGTGCTGCTAAAATCTTGTGATCTACATTTAAACTGTGAATAAGTCTGAGATACAAACCCTTCTCCAAGTCTGAGACTAAGATTGAACCTAGCCACGCACAAACTCTCTCAGGAGTTCAGAAAGCAAGGGGGTCTATTCTGAACTTCATGACTCAAGGGGAGAATTTCCTTACTCTTTATATTTCTGTCACTAGACGTAAACCGTGGACCAAGTCTGAGACTAGAATTGGACCTAGCCGCACCAAAGCTCTATCAGGAGTTTAGAAAGCAAAGTGGGTCTACTCTGAACTTTGTGACTCAATGGGAGGGTCTCCCTCTTACCCTTTTGCATCTCCAGTCTCTGTATAAATCTTTCTAACTCAATCTTCCTTTGTGTGTTTCATCCACATATTAAGTAACAGAGTGAACCTCACCATCGAACTTTGTGAAGTCACACTCCAACAAATCCATATTAAAACTATTTTTACTAATACCTTTGATGGCGATTCTTTAAGTGACCTAAACCACTCATTCACGGCAGACCTGTTCTCAAGCATGCAAAGAGAAATGCCAGCGCAACTTGCATGCTCAGCAAAACCACAGAAGGGCTGTCACAATGCCAAGCATGCCAGGGCTGGGTTCCCAACGGGGACCTTGGAGCAGCATCCGGATTGCCTCAGCATGGGCACCCATAAGCTGGTACGATGGGTGCAAACAGCATGCCCAACTTGAGGGGACAGCAACAGGAGTGCAGCAGATGACACTGCTAAACAAAACGGGTTCCTCCAGGGACAGACACTGTGACTGCAGAAGGGGTGGCGGGGGTACAGAACTCAGCCCCTGTGACTGCATCAAGCCTCTTGCTGAAAACAAGCAGAAGGCTGAGCATCCACTCCTACAAAACTGGACCATGCAAATACCTGAGCAAGAAAGTCAGCCTGAGTGGTCAGAGAGGTACAGGTGAGATGTGGGCAAAGCAACCTAGAAAAGGAACCAAACTGGAGAAACACCTTGCCTTGCTTCATATTAATAAATCCTCAAGCACAGATGGCATTGCTGGTATATTAAAATAAATGATAGGCTATGGTGGAACAGCCTTGCTGAAACCCTTTATTACATCCCAGGCTTGGATGAGACTGTGATTAGAGTTATTAAAAAACAAGGCAAAAAAAAAAAAAAGAATGCAAAAGCCTCTAGTAATTCTCATCGTATCGACCCCTCTCTGTGATTAATGCTGATACCCAGCATTTTTGCAAAACAACAGTTGCTGGAGGTTTGAGGTAATTATTTTATTATCAGTCAAAATCTGAGCAATGTGCTTATTTCCAATATATGTTCCTAACTCACTGTCAGGCAGAGCAGGACTTGTATACATGCATCAAGAGAGCATCCTTCCAGGAAGGAACTTGGATCTCTTTTGATCCTCAAGTGGTCTTAATTTGAGCAAACACCAGAGGGGAGGCAGGTTTAGCATCAGTCATTTGCAGTTTGCATGGCTCAAGCAGAGAGAAAGTGTATCTACATTCTCATTAGACAGGAATATTTTAAAACCATTTTCTCAATAATTACCCTCTCTCTCCCTGATACTCCTCACAAAGAGCTCTTTTTCTTTATTTTTCTCTTACTAGCTCTGCAATGGAGCCAGTGTTTTAAACCAAAAGATCAGCCTCTGACACAAATCCCCAGGACAGAGGCAATTCAATGCCAATGAACCTTCACATTCCCTCTCTCCTTTTTTCTTTTCTTTTTTTTTTTTTTTTTTTGAGGGCTGAAATCCTCACTTGAAAAATCAAGTGAAAACACACAGATCTTTTGCACCATAGTATAGATCACTATCAGAAAATAAATGTGATTACTCCAGCGTAAGGACAAGTCTCTTTTTACACAGCAAAGGCCACCCAGACTAGCACATAAAGGAAAAATTAATAATTTGCAAGCAGGGAGTTACTGCCTTGTGTTCTTCAATCAAGCTAAGTGATTATGAAAATACAAAGGGAGAGAGGGCTGAAAACCACCCCCTCTGTCTAAATGGAGCCAAGTTTTCTGGCACATATAAACCGAAAAATAGAAGAAGAGGCAAAGCACACTGAGATGTGATACATGTATACGTTGAAATTACAGACATGAGGGGAAAAAAAAATTACTGCAGATTAAAAAGAGAGCAAAGGCATAAGATTTGTATTACAGAGTAGGGCTGACAGACCAGGGGACAGACAGACAGTGCCAAGACAGCTGACAGTCTAGAAGGACGCCTGCCTCACTGTGCACCGCGCAGAAACCCAGATGGTGCTTGGTTAGCAGATGCAGTCCAGCCTCCGCAGCACGGAGTTCTGCGCAGGCTAACGGACCCTATCCTTTAATCCTGGCAAAAAACCAAGATCAATTACTTGGAGCAGCAAATGCCAAGCCGTGCTCTAAGGCAGACACATCCTAACTCTAAAAGCTGCAGCAAACAGATGGGTAGAGCCAGACAGCTGGAGAAGGCCAAAAACACTCAGCCATGTGCTTGAGTTTTTCAGCTTTGCTTTCTTGGGCCGACAAGAGCAACTGGAGCTGCAGGCAGAAAGCCTGTTAGGAGTGAGTCTTCCTGTGCTGGGAAAGCCCAGGAGCTTGGTGCTGCTGCAGGCTGCCTTTCTATGCTCCCCAGCAAGCCAAGAAGGGTGAATTTGCTTGGCTATGGCCTGTCAGACAAACTGCAGGCGATCGGTGGCCCGGACTTCAGTTCCCTTCAGCAAAGCTTCCCTAATGCTCTCTGCACACAAACATCACCCAAGGCTCCCCTGCCCCAAGCTAGGGAGACAGCCGTTTCCACCACAGAAGCCACCTCTCCCTCCTTGTGAGTATTGCAGGAGATATTTGCACAACAGGGTAGCGAGGACTAGGGCATGCAGGAGTGACAGAGCCCTCAGGCTTGGGTTCATCCATGCCTCCCACCATCCGTTAGAAACACCCCCTGGTCAGCCAGACCTCGGCGGGGACCCCTTATACGTCAATCTGTCATTGTCAACCATGGTAGCCAATGTCCCCTCTCTCCTCCCACAAACCGGCAGATGATTTCTCCATGGCTTCACACCACCTCACTCCAAACCGAAGAAAAAAAGGCAGAAACACTGTGGATGGACAGGACTTCTTCACTCCCTTCCTAGCAATAACCAGTACCTCCAGTTTCACACCTTGTCTGATGGGTACCCATCTTCTTTGCGGGCAGGGAGAGCGAAGGCAGAGCCAAATCGAAGCAAATGCCTCTAAATCCACACCAGCTCCTGGAGGTGGCACTTAAGGGCTGGTAACAAATGGCCTTAGCCAGTCGTCCTCTGTCACAGGTTTAACTGGATGCATAAACCTTGTGGAAGGGCTGCTATTTCAAAGTAATGTTATAGTGCTGCTGTTTCTCAATATACTCCACCAAAAATGTCAGGCTAAAATACCAGCCCAAGTTTCCTGCTGGAGGTTTCCATGTAGAAAGACTCCTGCTTCTTCCCCTTCCTTATGATAAATTGCAAGCATACATTTTTTTATTGCAAGCGACAGCTCTATTTCACCTATTTCTGACAGCTGCTTGCTTTCAGAGCTGGGAACCACCAAAACACCCTCCAACCTTCTACTTTACTCATCTCTATTCCTTTCTCTTGGTCTTGATTTCTGTTTCGAGGACAAGAGTCGAGATTCTTCTGAGAGGAAGGATGTGGCTCCAACCCATTAGTGGTTCATGCTCCATGGTTGGAAACTCCTCATCCTGGTTCACAGCAGAACAGGCACACTGTCAGCTTCTCCCATTTAAAATGCACAGGCCTCATTCGCAAGGGCACAGCAGTCTTGTGCTGGGTGGAAAAAGGGAAGAGCTGAGTGGTAGGTCAGGACCACAGGACTCAGACTTGTCCAAGTTTTGCATCTCTTGGGAGGTCTCATTGTCCAAGGTCCCAGTGCAAGGTATAGGGCTGCTTCTCACCACACCACTGAGCACCACACTGCAGAGCATGTGCATGACTGGTCTGCAAGGCTCATTATCTCAGTCGGTTTCAGAAGAGAAGTAGGAGCAAGTCAGGTTGAATAAAGAAGCAGTATTAAAGAGGGAAAAGAGACACAGTCCCCAAAACACCTTTGGATAAAATCTGACAAAAAGAAAAAGCCATCTCTGATGTGAATTGTTCCCTCCTGGGAGCTGCTCTGTTGTTAAAACAGCGTATGTCACACCGAGCTGACACAGAGGATCATTATGGTTTACAGGCATGTGGATGCAAAATTTCCTTTGACAAGGCAAACCTGATAAATATGAGTTTGTTCCAGGATTAAGACACAATCATGAACAATCTCTTAGAACAGTTAAAAAAGAAGTCATTCTAAACACAGTACACATCCCTCACGAGAAAAAGAAACTTGATTTAGGCACAGATTGATGATGGGAGCTTTATTACTGCTTGGGAGAGGGAAGGGGAACTAGCAAGGAACATACGGAACTGTACAAATTATTTGGAGCGCCCAGAAAGACAGGAAAAATAATCACCTATATTTCTGAGGTTGCTCATTTCAAGTCTGCAGCCCTCTGGAACTCAGACGTCCCATGGCCAACACTTCACACAACAAAACTCTCATAAACACATAAGGGGCAAAGCTACAGAAAGCAGGACTGCTGCAGGCACCTGCACTTTGAACACATTGGGAAGAAAAATTTCCTGGCTCCACTCCTGATCCTGGCTCCTGCCATCGTCTCTCACCTGGGATTTCTATGGACTCAGTCCCTTCTGTTGGGATGGTGACTTTTTGTGTGATCCTTTCTCCCTTTCCAGGGAGAAATATAGGTATGCACCTCCCTCCTCCAGCAAGAGCAAGGAAATGCCCAAGCACTAATTTAATTCCCCTTGTTCACACCCCTGCTCTGCTAAAGGCTCCCTCGTGAAACCAGTGGGGGTCACCTGGCCTCTCTGTGGTTTTGCTTACCACCTGTAAAACATAGATACCTCTCCAGGGTAATTAGGAAGAAAAATGCATTAAAGATTAAAAAGCACTCTGATGTTCCAGTAACGCAAGCTGTAAGAGTACTTAAAATAGATCCATCTTGGGCAGCAATTAAAGAACATACTACCAGCTTCTAAGTCTCAGCTTCTGCCTTCCTAATGCTGGTTATTTTTGCCCATAAAAGCATTAATACTATCTTCCTGTAAAAACGACATTTCCCATATTCATCATTTTCCACTACTCTGCCTTACCATCATTAACCAGTGGCATCCATTATATAGTTTATGCAGTATAATTTGCAACCACAGATTTGCAATACAGCTAGAACTATTTTCTCTGTAAGTAACTACTCAGAGCTGTAAATACTTTCTAACCATTTAAAAAAAAATATCACATTCCAAAAGTACATTTATTATGCAAGTGCCTTGTCATTACCTAAGTGAGTTATATGACCTTACATTATTGTAAGGACTGAGATGCTACACAAAACCACACAAAATGCAGACACAGTATATATCTTGGAAACCACATGTTGAGAATTACATTGTCGTGCTTCATAACTTTTCTAAACTGCCATTTTATTTTTTCACATTTTTAATTTCCATCTGCAAGGATGGTCCAAACTCCACTGTGTACAATACCTCCACGGGTAGACGGAAACCTATAATGAATGGTGTGGAACCAGGCAACTCAGGTGATTTCTTACAAGCTACAGCATAATCACGTAGCCCTCTAATATGGTATTGCCATTGCTACAAACAAGTGGATATAAACAACACACCAGTGGTCAGTTAAAAAAATGTAAACATGGACAAATATGGGTTTAGGGTAAACTCAAGAACAAAAAATAGTATCTAACATACATAAAAGACACCATATTAGCTTAGAGACATGCTTTAGTGGTGGACTTGGCAGTCCTGGGCTAATGGTTAGACCTGATGATCTCAGAAGTCTTTTCGAACCTAAATGATTCTATGATATATAGTAAATTCAGATGTAATATGAAACTGCGTATCAATGAAGAAAGATGCAAAAACATGCTAGCAAACATACAAAAATTACTTCAAGTGGACCCTAAAGTGAGAAGGAAGAAACCATCAATATGAACACCATATTCCTCCTGGCAAAGGACTCCAGATGTTGATGACACACCACAAACCCCTGAATGAAACCACCAACCTTAGGACCCACAGAAGCATGGACAAGTATGACACCAGGATAAAGCACAGAAACCAAGGAGAGTGTGTGTAACAATCCTAACTGCATTATTATTTCTTTTCCTTTAATAATTAAATCTGGACTAATAATGATTAAACTCTTAATATTTCAATTATATTAGCAAGAAATTCTTGGGTGTGTGTATATATATATATATCTCAGGTATGCCTTCTCTTTGCCCATAAAACAAGATTTTGAGCCTCTGTTAAGGTTTATGGTTCAAATCAGTCTGTCCTCCGCTTATGCTGTTATATTAGCAGTGGGCTAGGATAAGCAATTGGTGGTTTCAGTCAGCATCTTAAAGAACCAAAGTCCACCATCACAACCTCTGCTTAGACAACTTGAGCCATACATTCAAAACATCACAACCCTATATGCCTCAAGATGAAAATGTCACTGACACTCCAAACTCCATACATTTTGAATGCACAAAGCAAACTACTGCATGCCCTAAAGCAGCAACACTAAAGGTCTAGGAAAAAATGCCCTAGACCTCCTGCTGCTACCTTACCATGGATAGCAGGAGTTCCTCATCTTGAGACGTGGACAACAGGCAAGCACTATGGCATTAACAAATAGCTTGGGAGCCTGGGAACATTTTTGTGCTCTGACACGAAGTTCTCACACCAGTTCAAGCTAAGTTGCTATGTCTTGGCTCATGGTCAGTAAATTAAGAATTCTCACTGACATGGGAGAACAAATAATCTTAAGTAGAAGAGCACAGTCACAGTAGCCACCAGCAACACAGAAGTAGAGGGCTTTGATCTCCATGGAGGTGTACAACAAAGACCATCTACTTTAACATTCATGTGGAATAAGTAAAGGACCCAGAAACTGTTCACTAGGTGTGAAGCCATCTAAACCAACTGCAGTTCTCCCTGTAATACATAAACACTTAATCACAGAAGAGGTAGCATGGAAAAATTATGTATTTTTATTCATTCCCAGAAAGCCTAGATTTCCTGCCCCTCTAATGCTCTCCAAACAGTTAGTGTTCACCTACCACATACCACCTACGTACAAATCAAGAAACAAGTAGAGAAAGGTCAAAGTCATCTCACACAATGCAGAGAGGTCCCAAAGTACTGCTGTGTCCTTCACTGGCAACCTCTTAAAGCATTTGAACAGGACACCAAAAGAGATCCCAAAGCATATTCAGACCTTCATTCTCCAGAGCTGTAGGCCATCAGAACAGCCTTTGGATGATCAAATTCTATTTTACAAAGGCACAGATGACATCATCTCCTGCTTTACTTTTTGTCTAAATATTGCTGTTTAGAGTCAGCTGATGGACTGTAAAACTGACAGCCTCATAATCAGCGCTCATAAATTGGTTTTGCTCAGCTGGAGTTAATGTAGGACCATCTGACTTCCCAGAACTGACATTTTTAATGATTCTGTTTCTCCAGCGCGTTCTCATTGACCACTACAAAAATTCGAACAGTCTCTTGCTCTGTCAGGCTGTTTGTGGATCAAGTTACTTGTTCTCTAGGGATTTGCAGTGTGTCAGTCATCAGACCAAGCAGTCAATAATAACTAACCTGAGAATAGCTACTACAATACTTCTGGGCTCTTCCGTACTATAGATTTTAGCATTAAATGTCAAAATTCTGAAGGCCAGAGGACAGATGCATCCCCAGGAAAAGGACATATGTGCAAAGTACTTTAAAAATTGAAAATGCCACCTGTAAACGTTTGGTGCTTAGATGGTGTACCTTCATCCTGTACTGTTGGGTACCGTTATCTTTCTTCAGGTCTTCCTTTCCTATGCCAAATTCCAGGTCAGGCAGAACAACTTCCCCTTCTAAACCATATTTCACTTGCACAAGATGAGAAATTCCTCACATCTCAGCATTACTTGGCAAAGGAAGGGAAGTGCAGAGTTCTTCTCCAGGATGCACAAAGGTGCATGCTGTGGCCTGAGGCATGTGGGTGCACAGTGCCCCTGACTTGGCTGCATTCAGAACTGCAGGTCCCCCCTCCAGGGGCTGCACCTGGGGACGTCCAGCAGTTATGAAGCCATCTCAAAATTAAAATCAAGTTAATTTTAGCTTTAGAAGAAAAGAACTTAAGGGAAATGGATTTCAAAGAAGTAGCTTTAGATGAAATTCACTTAGAGAAAAAGGGTTTCAAAGACAAATAGCCCATGCACACACCCAGCAGAGCTAAAGCTTTATGAGCCCTTCACATGAGTCTGGTCTCTCTAGGTGCTCCAACAGAGCAATGTAGGCAGCTCTTCTGGCCTCCTGACAGCTTTGGGAGATTTCTTCTTAACAATCCATTTCCTGCTGACACAAGCTATACACTTTTTCCACCCTTCTTGTTCTCCCTAATACACCCCATACAGAAACACATAACCAGGACCAGGTATGGACATAGGCACGGACATACACCCAGGGCTGGGGAACCAAGCCAGAAATTCCCACCTGGCACAAACTGGGAAGAGGGGAAGGGCTACACAACTGCAGCAGCATCTCAGGTAAAAGGAGCCCAGCAGCGCCACAGAGATGAGACAGCATCTCCCACTCCCACATGCACTCCCAGCAAATGAGCCCTTCGAATACTTGGGTTCAGCTCCTTGCTTGGCCTCAGATTTTCAGTGTGAGCTCCTGCAAGTCCTTGGTTTTCTTTGTGCCTCTAAAACATATACAATTTCCCTTCCTCTTAGAAGCACTGTGGGCATCTGCACATTGCAGGTGGGAAAGGAAGCAGTATCAAAGAGCCATTAAGGTCATCTAGACAGAGAAAGAATAAATGGCTCTTTACATAAGTGTTTACCTGGTGGAATAAGAGGGGTGAGTCACAAGCAGAGAGACTGATCCCACCACATCCTCTCTTTTCTTGCCTACACCACCATTGCACAGAAGTCCCATCCAACTCCTAAAGATGAACTTGGCTCAGCCAGCCTCATTCTCTCCCTCACAGCTGCTTGCAGAGACTGCAACAGCTTAAAAACAAACAGCAATCCAAACCATGTGGATCTGGTGACACGTAACCCAGCCACGCACTTCCAGAGAACACAGAAATTCACATCTGCCCAGTCCTTCAGGTGCCAGGACTTGGTGCTCTGCAGCTGACCCAACTTGACAGACTTCACAGGGGGCTCATCCAATTTGTGTGACGGTCAATAAAACAGAAGTGAGGGAGAAAAATCCTGCCTTTTGCCACACAGTCAATTTATTCCATGTCTGAAATTTTTGGAAAGACAGCCTTTTCAAGATCTAAGAAAGAGAGAAGGTGGTGGAGGATGAACGCTGCAGCATAATGTTGTATCAAACATCAGAAACTGAACCAGACCCATATGTTCAGAAGCAGATCTCCGGAAGAGATACTGCAAAGTGCATCCTCCAGCATGGCCCTGTGCTAGGGCAAGGACTCCTCATAACAGATGCTATTACACGAGGAGCGTTAAAGCTACATATTGTTTCATAGCCTGCTTATTTTTTGTGCACAATTATTACAACCTCTCCAGACAGAGAGGTTTACTGCACACCAGGGACAGCTTCAGCCTCTGGTCCCTGCTTTCTCACCTGCCTCATTTACCAATGTATCTGACAAGCACCTCCTATCCTGATCCTCTTCCACCAGCAGCAAAGGTGGTAGGGCTAGCAACGTAGCTGTGACTCCAGTTGAGACCTGAATCAGCTATGTGCAGAGCAGTGCCTGATGACTTACGCAGAACAACCTCCTCCACAGCCCCAAAGTTCATGGCAACAGCCTATGCCATATACAACATCATCTTCAGTAGTTTCTAGACACCAAACAAACTAACCATTGCCCTGCACCCTGCTCTGCGAACAGGACTCCCATCAGAGCCCTCCAGGGACCCAAGCTAGATGACACTGAATCAGCCACCCTAGCTGGGATGGTTAAAGGTACCAAGATCCCTAAAGAGGTATCAGTGCCATTTTCCTTCATGCTGCACAACGTGATGTCTGGCATATGGGGACACACCTCAGTTTGCAAAACTTTGCCCCTCAAACGCATTACAAAGTGCTAGCACCCTTAGCCAGGATTGACTGAATCAGAGGCAAAGCTCTGCCAATCCTAGCACTTATGATCCTGAACCTAGCAAATAGCTTTAGTTAGTTAACAGCTTAGTGCTACCTTCTCACTGTTGCTAGCAGTGGTACAGAGCTCACCAAGGCAGCCCACTGCACCCCTGAGTGCAGAAAATATGCTGCTCCTCTTGCATTTTCTCTCAAGACACCACAAAGATCCCACACAAAGGAAATGAGTGAAATAAGACAAAGCTGCTGATGCTCCCATCATAACCCTGTTTCTTACACACTTTTCCTCCGAGCACTGCCACCTACCTCTTTAATCCAGCTTGCCAAAACCAACCAGAAAGCCTTAAAGACTTAGAATTACCCTCCTCACACAGCTCCTGTCCAGCCTGATGGGATAACAGGACATGTGAATCAGATCCGACATGGTAACCATCCAATACAATGTTTTTCAAGCAAGTTACTGGGACAGGGAGATAACAGACTTGATGCAAACTCAATCCGCCCTCAAAAAGCAACCCTCCCACGGAGTTCTTCAAATACGCTCTTTGATTCAATTCAAAGGAAGCTAACACCACTAAAGCAGGCTAGAAACAGCATTACAGGGGGAAAACTGTTAAATCAGAATGAAACGCCCAGGCAAAGTGATAGTTCTTACAACACAACATATACAAGAGTTTTGGGGTTTCTTTATTTGATGAGCTTCTCAAAACAGCTAGTTCTCTAATAGTCAGACACAGAGACCTTCTGTACAGATGTGGTTCAGCTCCCACCAATTCACCTGAAAGGTTCCCACAGCTCTTGATGGGGCTTTGCTTGGAAATTGAGTATGCTGGCAAATGATCCCAGCACCCTTAGCCAAGCCAGGCGAGTTCCCTTCTAAACTCTACCTTGTCCCACACCAGCTTTGACTTGCATCAGATGGACATCACACATGTAAACACTGACAAGCTATTCATAGGTGGAATAAATTAGCCCAGTCATTAAACACAGGGCCTATATGTACAGTGGGAATAGAATGGATAAAGCTTTACAGAGGCTTTGCAGGTTTGTCTTGCTTAACGCTGCCAGCATAGGGTCCCATGGCTGGACCATATACCCCTTAAAATTGCCAGAAAAGTGGCACTTACAAAAATGCTGCTGAAGTAGCAAATGAGCGATGAGCAACTACTCAACTACCCTACCCACTCCGTCCTCACAGGACATACATCCCTGCACCAACCCACCTTGGGCAAACAAAACTGGAATCTCCCCAGGAATCTCTCCTGAAAAGTTATTTATTTGCCCACCATTGGAGCAAGACAACACTAAGCTCTCGGAATGAAGGAGCATATCTGGAATGTTCAGAGCAGCTCTCCCCAAAATGAAAACTCAGGTCACTCTGCCTGGGACCCATCCCAGTTTGACCAGTTGTTCACTGGTAGATGGGGTTTCCTTGGAAACGAACCTGCTCTGTGTTTAGCTTGAGAGTCAGCCTGTGAGAATTCCCGGCACTGGGGACTGTCTCATGCAAAGTGAAGAGCAGGAGACAAGTCCTCTGTAGGGGTAAAGGAAGAAGAGACTTTTTTTCTTACCCAGACCCTGGTTCTGCTGCTCCCACTCAATGGTGTCAGGAACCTGGTAGGACAACCCGGCCAGCTGGGCCACAGGGTTTTCCAGGCCAGCTATGGGCTCCTGGGAGGTCTCGCCTGGAAGTGTGAAACCTGGCAGCTCCGTGTCACCCTCCATGCTTTCATCCATCAAATCTATGTCTTTGTCCTCCTCATCTTCCTCTTCCTCCTCTTCTTCTTCCTCCTCCTCTTCATCCTCTTCCTCCTCCTCACCCTCTGGCCAGGGAGACACAAAAGCAACATCAGGAAAGATCCCACAAGACAGGAGGTTCATACATCTCTATAGGTGAGCAGCAAGACAGCCAGCTGATACCACTTCTCCAAAGGCAGACCAGCTGAACAAGCTTGTGCATTTCCTGACAGGAAAAACACCCAAAGGTGTTAATTTGGAAGAGCTCACCACCAGTTTAAGTTGCCAAGTAACAACGAGATGTTGTCTTAGACTGTCAAATGCATTAGTGGGAAATACTGCTATTTTGCTTCCTAATAGCGGAGTACAAACAAGCACGTGCATGTGTAAAAATATCTGAGTATATGTAACAATAGTACTCTCTGCTCAACTGATTTCAGCTCAAGTTAGAACTACTTCCCTGATTTCCAGTCTTGGAGGCTGCAGTAAGTTGTTTCTATTTTTAACTTTTATTAAGCCTTTCATAGCTCTGGAAAGGACGCTGCCTTCCAGCCCAATTAGACCGATACGGTCCCTTCTCCAGAAAAAGCATCTCGCTTTGATGTGTGCTGGCAGATCAGCTCTTGGGCACAGGAGAACAGCCGTGATGGTAGTGATCCTCAGCAGGTTTAAACTGGTGCTCCTGTCGCAATGGATTTACACTGGACAAAGGTATGACCAAGGAAGACTTAATTCAGTATTGGAAAGAAAGCAGCACAGCCAACACTTCATGTGAGAGCAGATGAATGTGATGCCGAGGAAATCCCTGGGGATTTCCCACTAGAGCAAATACCCACCTACCTTATTCCAAAGCTGACTGCACTGTTAACATACAGAGAGAAAAATATTGAAGCCACAGTGGGTAAACGGCAACACAAGAACGACCATACTGGGTCAAACCAAAGGCCCTTTCTGCCCACACCCTACTTCTGACCACAACTACCTGCAGATACTGAAGAAAGACCAGAGCAGGGCCATACAGAGCCCGTTGTCCCACCGCCTCTCTTCCCAGCTTTTAGTTATCAAAGACTCAAGGACTTCCCTAGCGAGAATTTGTATCCAAGCTATTTAATAGCTACTAATGGAGCCACCCACCATGAAAAGATATTATCTGGAATAATGACATGCTTTGAATTTCTCACGGTTAGTTTTTCAAAGCTGAGAACTAAACCATAATATTTATGGACTTTATCTAATTTACATGACCCACTGCTCAGCCCTGTAGAAAGACTCCCTCCTGATGTAGTCAGACTGGGAGAGCCCATCACCCGGCATCCGAGCAGCTGGTTTAGCCAGAGGCCTGAGACCATGTTAAAAACTACCAATCCAGCCAAATGAACACTTGTTGTCTAAATATCCCTTTATTTCTGTTGGAGTTGTACCTCGTATACGTTACAGACACTGCAATAAGATCGAGTGGCTGAGATAGGACACCTGTTGGGCTGCACATATCGTACATGCTGTAAGTAAAGCAGGTGATGCTTCACTCTTCTCCTTTCTGCTGCGGGATGCAATGGCACTCCAGCACAGCTGCTCCACAAAACACCTGAGAAAAACTGGGGAGCTTTAAGGAAGCTATTTACTTGGTGGCTATCCAACCTGAATTAAATGGGGGAAGCTGGCATCCTTCCTTTGGCCTCTACTTCATAGACTGGAATACCTAGAGAAATCAGCGCTCGTTATAAAACCAGAGCATTCACTGTGCTGTTACATGGCATCTCCTTTCCTTCTGATTCAAGGATTTGCTTTAAAACACTGCATGTTTTTCCAGCTCACCAGATAAGACAATCCCCCTTGCCACCTTTCAATTCTAGCCCTGCATTTCATACAAATGAGCTGCTGTTTGAATTCAGCTGCATCATCCTGCTATAGCATGGCTTTCAGTACCTGGAAAGGAATGATCACTCCTGCAAACAGTTATACCATGCAGAGCATGTAATGGAGCTTACAGGGATGTAGTTAGCCCCTTACATTCCCATTAACGTTTTATAGGTAGTTTCTGTCTTACAATGTACCCGTCATTTCAAATCAACATAAAAATTTTCTCTATCAAACTGCGTGTTTTCATACAAAATACACAGCTTCTGTAAACCTGAGAGTGGTACCTGGAGAGTGCTTGCAGGAAACCTGCAAAGACAAGTTCAAGTAGCTATTTTGCTCTGCTGAGAGCAACACAGCTATAAACATCTCCAAAGTTTAATAGCAAAGACACTAAACAGCTAGCACACCAGAGAAGAGGAACATGAATAGAGGTTTTTCCCTAGATGGATGGGGTGAAAAAGCAGCCAAGAGAAACAAGCATCAGATTTTTATCTCTGAAAAACTGGTTTGGGACAAGGTCCTTGCAATTTTAGCAAGCCAAATCAGAGACACCTGCCAGGATCTATTTTTGACGCAGCAGATAGCCATCTCTGTACCTCTGAAGTCTAGCAGGCAGCCAAGCTGAACACCCAAATTGAAAGTGCCAAGACTACTTATTGTATCTGACCATCACCAAGCTGCATCAATCATCACACAGCCACAGCACAAAGATGTGAATAACTTAGTCCTTGTAGCACAACCACTGCGAGGGGAAAAGAAGAGGCTCTTAACTTGTTTCCTCCTCCTCTCTAGCTCATTCCTACTTCTGAAAACAGCTTTTTAACCCCCCATCCCAAAATGCCAACAGCATGCCTTGCTGCAAGGTGCAGTGCAGAGCACCACTTGGTGGTCACAAGGAGAAAGCTACACTACTTAAAAAAAAAAAAAAGAAAACTTCACTAAGGTTGGATTTCAGAAGCATAGGCACAACAGAAGCCTGGCAGCCATCGGCAGGCTGCACATAAAGCTTGGTAGTCTCAGAAGATGGAAAATGGAAGTGAGCATCACACAGCTGAACCTCCAGCTGGAGGTTTGTGCTTCACGCGAGGCTTTTACAAAAATCATGTTTTCCCTCCTAAGTTGACACTTTTTGGCCTTTCAGAGGTCTCGGCAGCAGCTTGAAAGAGGAGAAACAGAAGAGATTGAAAGTAGCAAGGACAGAAAGTGCACAGCCCAGCAGATTCAGAAGGCATTCAGATTTTCAGGTGCATTTGCAGCCCACTGTGAACTATTTTGTGTATCAGAATTCATTTGGGTTGGTAAGGGCCTTTAAGATCATTGAGTCCACCACTAAACCATGCCCCTAAGTGCCACATCTGCATGTCTTGTAACTACCTCCAGGGACGGTGCCTCCACCACTTCCCTGGGCAGCCTCTTCCAGTGCTTGACAAGCCTTTTGGTGAAGAAATCTTTCCCAGTATCCAGTTTAAACATCCCCTGGTGCAGCTTGAGGCCTTTTCCTCTTGTCCTAGCGCTTGTTACGTGGGACAAGAGACCGACTTGCACCTCGCCACAACCTCCTGTCAGGCAGCTGTAGAGAGCGGTAAGGTCTCCCCTCAGCCTCCTTTTCTCCAGGCTCAACAACCCCAGTTCCCTCAAACTGTATTCACTCTTTAGTTTTGGCTAAGGTTCAGAGAGAGAGAGACACACAGAGAGAGAGAGAGAGAGAGAGAGAGAGAGAGAGATGATGATGATGATGATGCCATACTAGTGCCTTGCAGTCAGGACATTAGTCTCTAACCAAGTAAAATGCAAGTATAAAGCTCTCTTGGCTACAGACAAGAACCTATCTAAATCAGGCGTTCATTTAGAGCCCAGCTGTAGGAACACTTCTGGACATCTGACAGTATTCAAAAGTGCCCCTTGCTCACCAAAGCAGACAGGTACACAGCATGTATAGCGGTTTCTGTTGTGACCCATCCTTGCTCTATAGATCTTCATATGTTACATATAAGCTGATTCTGTTAACCTGTTTGCATGCACCAAATCCTAGTTCTTGCTTGTGATGTGCCATGTGGACCTATCAAGGAGGGACAGCATCCTGTCTCCTCTCCTCGTGACACCAGGAGATCTCAGCACTGAAACACTTCTAGTCCAAGCAGAGATTCATATTTTCTACTGCAGTTATGGTAACGCAAGAGTAGTCTAGGGCACTTGAAGTCTCAACTCCAAGAGTGAAGGAATCCACAATCTGCCACTCTGACAGACTAAATAAGCACTATATTCTGTAAAGTAGGCTCTGCTTTGCCTTCATTGAAACAGGAAAGCAAAAAAACCCAAGAAACTTAACACCTCCCTGCTGTGACAATGGTACAATCCAAGAAAGATGCAAGCAGCAGGAACCCCCAGGAAAATGAGATTCCCAGTTCACCTGTCAAAAGTTTTAGTTTTGAAGGACTTGACAACCTTGCAACAGGCATTCAAATTTTCAGGTTTGGACAAGCTATAGGACAGCACCAAGAAAACAAATCTGGTGCAAAATAACAGATTTTTAGCAGAGTTTTTGGGGGTTCCCACCTTTATTAATAGTCACCAGACACAGTCATGGTTGGGTTTTATCACAGGACTCTGTACTGATCCATTAGCATCATTGGTGATACCAATAGAATGGGATTTGCCACTTCAGGGTGGCAAAGGCTCTCTATGCTTGCTTCAAAAAACAGTACATAACTACACATAGCCACAATGACTTTTGTGGCTCAGTAGAGAGAAATAAGGCCACCTCACACCTCTGAGGCATTTCCCTGGCCCAGCAGGAACCCACAGTCACCAGTGTCTGAAGCAGCTGGACAACAGACAGCATCCCACAAGTAAAAGCCTCAGCTCACAATGGCAGCAGAGCCCTCGCAGATCAGCTTGGCCCCTCAAGATGATCCTGTGCTGCAGGGAAGGGGATCACAGGGCCAGCTCTTCCTCCTGGCAACTGAAAGCACCGATAGCCCATTCGTCATAGATGACTTCAGCTGGGCTTCGTGCTTTTCTACAGGCTTCACACACCTGCAGAAACCCACACTCCTCCCAGGCAGGAGGAAATCCGAATTACTTGCAGCACTGCTATTAGCACAGGGCAGCAGCTGTAACTCCACGCCATGGGCAAGCAGCATCAGCAAGGCACTCAGAACAGTGCTTGGTGCAAACACCACCATCAGGAACATGCTACAGATGGACTGCAACAGCAGTGAGGACAGGATTTTTTGATATAATATCTTGTCACGAACTAGGGCTGAAGCTACTGTTGTCATAACCTTGAAGGCAATGGAGTTACATTGGGGCCTCTATTTTCAGTTGAAGAAACCTTCACTGGAGGGGGATGCTTCTAACTTAAGATATTTTCCATTGAAGTTTGCAAATATTTTTACTCCTCAGAAAACATCATTTGTCAGGTTTAACACACAAGAGAAATATCTTGTTGTGCCCTGATTCATCAGAAGACGCTAGATTCACTCACAGTCAGAAACTGAATTCAAACTGGGGGAAAAAAACCCAATCAAAAAAGCAAACTAAAAAGGAGGTTGCAGGACAAAACCTGGAAGCCTAGAGTTCTCATTTTCTCTGTCCTTTCCCTTCCCAGTCTCCCTCACACCAAACTCAGAGGACAATGATGTCTAGACAGTAGCACAGAGCATCCTTGTGCTTCACAGCAGTCTAAGCTGTAATTTTATACAGTGCCCAGCACTGTAGGGTCTGAGTGTCTAGGAGTACGTGATGACTGCCAAGTAAGTTGTGATTAATCAGCAGCCGGCACTAATAGGTTTCCACTGGCAAGCCCACTCTTTGCATGACTCCAGGGAGATGCAGTATGCCAAGACCTCTTCCATACAAGCAACGAGCAAAGGCTCCTGCGAGCTGAGCGACAGCTGCAGAAACGCAGATCTAGCACCTACCTGCATAATGTGCTCATGAACAAAAGAAGAGAGCTATGGAGCACGATAACGCCCACCTGTGATGTGACACACACTGGGAACACACACCACTGAGCAAAAATCTACTTGTTGAGAAGTTTCTTTTCTTCCTGTGTGTACTGGAGCCACTCACAGGGGAACAGGGCAGTGGGGGAAGACAAGTGTCTTGTCCACCATGCACCCCATAGCTTATCTTCTACTCCCATCCACTTCACACCCACACGGCAGCACTGGGCCTCAGCCAGCCACGTGCACATACAGTATAGGAAGCAGAGAAGAGTAAATAACAAGATTAGGGATGGGAGTCTACGACTACCATCTCTTGCCAGAACATGAGGAATAGGCATTAAGAAGTCTGCCAAATGCTTTCTTCCAGTGAGGTTCATTTTCCACATTGCTTTTACGATCACAGCTGACTGTGAAGGCAGGAAGGCCTTTCTAGGACAACTCTTATTAATCTGTTGCTTTCACATGATCAGTAATAATGTCACCATCCGACATCTCCAAAATGCTGCCAAGAACAATCATTTGTGACAGCTTGGAAGGAGACAGCTGGTAGGAATGTAGATGGGCTCTCATCACATGCAGACAGCTTTCTGGGCAGAGTACTGCACCATGGTGGGTCAAGATACCCATGCAAGCAGTGGATGCAGAAGCTATGCAAAATCATCAAGGTAAAACCCCCATACCGATGAGTTCAGCTAAGCCCAGCCATGTTCACTACAAAGCTCTTTGGGGTATTTGCAGACCATGTAACATGAACATAGTCTTAAACGCTTTACTCTGGAATGAGAGTGAAATCAAGCATGGTCTCTCTTGGGAAGTATCAGCATCTGGCCTATTGCACAGAGCCAAGGAAACAGACTATTGGGAAGAACTCATCCATCAGGTGGGATCCCACAACACAAAAGAAGATAACCTAACCCTACTCATATAAGTTCCAAGAGAAGAGGAATTTACATATCCAAAGCTTTTCTGTAACAGAAGAAAATCCTTGCTGCATCTAGGAGAGGGAACATATCCCCAGCAACTGAGCTGATGCTTCTTTAGGAGCCTCTGCTCGCCAAAGCCCAAGTGCTGCAGAAGCCAGTCCCCAGCAGACAGCTCTTCAGCATTGCAAAGACAGCACAAGGAGAGATTCAGGTTCTGATCTCTAACCTACAACCCCCCTCCCTGGAGACCTGAGGGGGTTCACACTTGCTTTTTCACAGTCCTGGCTCACTACTCATCACAGGGGATCCAAGGCACTGAAGAGCTTTTTTTTTTTTTTTTTTTTTTTTTTGCGGGGGGTCGGGGGAGCAGAGAAAAAATGCAAAAGATATTCCAGCAGGAACCATGGGTCTGCTTGTGTATTAAGATCACAAACAATCATTTGCAAGAGCTGCACTTCCAGCAGCATTCACCACAAAATTGCTTTCACACTGAGCCAGGCTAGAGAGTCAGTTTAGCAACACAAGGCTATTTTAAAGAGAAAAAACCAAATGCTGCAGAATACACAGTATGGACTATAACAAGTTTTCTCCCTAGTTTCCTGCAGAACAGCTCTTCTAACCTGAGGTATGCAGTTGTTGAATTAACAAGTATAAAAATCAAGACAAGAATGAGGTGATTTATCAAGTGAGGGAATTCAAATCAGTCCACATTTGACCTGTAGGGGGACAGGGCAGAACAAGACAGATGAAGGCAGATGAAGATTTTACTCCTCTCAACAAAATGCTTTCACATGTGTCGTGGTTTAACCCCAGCTGGTAATTAAGTACCACACAGTCTCTCTCTCACTCCCTCCCTCACTCAAAGGAATGGAAAAGGTCTGTGGGAATGGTACTTTTTTCCAATCACAAAAAACAAGCCCCAGCAGAGATGTTTTTTCCATTTTCTCTTGCAAAAAGCTGTCTGATGGTATCTCTTCAGAAGTATCCACTTTAACCACACTGCCTGGGAAAGTAACAACCAACAGCCCAAGAGTTAGGAAAACATTTGATTTAAGCTTCATTTTCTAGACAAACCTAGCATGGATCCATCACAGATGATGTAGATTAGGGGGTGAATCTGTTATTATGGGCAACAGTCTCCAAGGTACTGAGGTTTTAGCTCAAGTCCTATCAGGTACCAAAAGGGAAGATGACTGCAAGCCCACTCAGCTCACTTCTAGTCAGAGATTATGCTTCTAGTCAGAGATTATGCTTCTAAGTCCTTGATTACCCTCCCACAGCCTTCACTGTCCTTTATCAAGGACAGTGCTTCTCCTCAGGGTATTTTCATGAAGAGGTTCAGAATGACACTGCTGGTCTGTCCTTGCACCCACGTGGCCAGGAGGAAACACACCATCAGATCTCCACCTCCTGTTTAAAGGCAGCTTGTTATTTAAAAAAAAACAAAACAAAACAAAACAAAAAACCACAAAAAAACCCAGCCTACGATACTTCCCAGAAGTCAAGCTAAGAAGCCAGTGCTCTGGTTATCGCATCCTGTGTCAGATCAACAAGAGGGACAGCATCCCACCTGCACAGGGCAGGAAGCAGAAATGAAAGAGCTAAACCAATTTGTAGGGTGGCTTGTCCTGGTCCCAATGGCCAAAGCTCCCAAAGGCAGCCCCAGGAGCAACACTATCCTCCACATGCTGAGGGACCCCAACCATCAGCAGCTCTGGAGGAAAACACTCCTTGCAGAGCCTTCAGAAGAACCTGCCACATAGCTGCTTATCTGAGTCCACCTCCCTAGAGCTGCAAAGATGAACTGCTTAATCCCCAGACTAAAACAAACAAAACCTCATTAAAAACTTTCACCTGCACAGTTCAATTACCTTTCAATAGCAACTGCAGGTGTTTTCTGTTGTTTTTTGTTTAATCTTGAAGATAAGCATAGGAGAGCTACAATGTTACAGTGATGTTTGAATGAACTCCATTTTGACAAATGAGAAGCCTGATAGTTAAAAATTCAAGCATAGCCTGGCCAGAACCAGAACCAAGGTGGGTCAGACTAAGAAATATCATCTAACCTGCTGGAGGCAGAACAGTGCCAGAATATCACAAAGGACAAGACTACTTCGAGAAGTTTTGTTCTTGGGTTCTGGGAGGGGAACAAAACAACTGTGCAGCTCACCTCTGCCTGGAGAGCAGCTGTGCAGGCACGTGCTACTTCCCAGACATCCAGGAAAGACAATGCAATGTTGTTTTAAACCATTCCTAGAAATTCTTGCAGGAGTTGCTGCTGGAGACCATAAAGCACAGCAGATACGGTATCTGAGAGATAAAGCCCTGGAGTGCATCACTTGGCACAGTCAGCCACTTGAGAGATCGTGTGGTTTGAGTTTGGTTAGAGCTGCCAGTGCATCCACAGCAGAGCAGGGTGGCCAGCCCATGTTCTGCCTCCCCGCACAGGGAAGCACCGACAAGCCTAAGCTCAGCACACTGGCTGCACACAGCAAGAGGTTCCTTGCTCCTCTTCTTAGGGAGCCTTTAATTAGCCTAACACCCTCTTGGCTGTCCACCCCCAAGCTCATTAAAGGCTTGAACACTCTCCATACCCCTCCCTCCTCAACTCTCAGATGGATTTCATGAAACAAAACAGGTCACCACCAGATATGTTGTCTTGGGTCAAACACTTTCAGGAAAGGAAAGAAAAAAAAAAAAAAGCTTGGTTTTGATACAACATTGTCACTTTTTTCCCCATGGTTTTCTGCTACAGGAGAGGATCAGGGATGAACTACCACCTACTGTGAAGAACATGTATGTTGACCTACACTAGAGACAGCAGGTCCCATTTCAAGGGCAGCAATAAACTAGAAGCAAGACAAAAGTGTGTACCAAGAACATTTAATAATGAACTCATTTTGCATGTGCTTTGTTTTAGATCTTCTGTTCCTTGCCAATTTAGCTGATATCTAAAGAGCTGGTGAGGAACTACAGTATCAGGCTAGTTAACCATGCTGGGTTAAGTGCCAGTCTTATTTACACCTCTGCAACCTCATTTAAATTCTTAATGGGGTTGCAGAGATTTAATGAGGCAGGTCTTAATCCATACAGTCAGGGTCCAAGTAGCAATCTCAGGCAGGGCCTTAATTTCCAGCAAAAATACTCTTCACATCCAAAGAAAAAAAAGAAGGCTCCTTGTACTATGACACAACTCAGAAGAAAAATGTAAGGAGAATTTGAAGGGTCTTTTATGAAGCTATGTAAATGGCTACAAGTTCTGAAGTATTTTCTGAAAAAAAGGCAACCTTACATTCACTTCTGAAGTATGACACACAACTTGGATGACTGTGTGCAAAAAGAACAAGATACAGGGGAAGCAGGCAGAGAACGGAGAAGAGGACTAGGAGAGCTCTTCTTATGAAATTAGTTAAGCTACGGTTTTCTTAGAAGGGTAAACTTGAGTATGCAGGTCAGCAGAGAGCAATAGGAACTATTTAAACCTGAAGAGAAGTGCACATTGGTAAGATGCTATGAATATGTTGAGGTCAGAAAGTCTGAAGTTTCATACCAGCACTGCTCTGGGACAGCCTTTAAACACAGCAGATGAAGCAAACACAGTGAAGCCCACCGCCAAGATTCAGAGTGGAGGTGCCCCCTGACTGCAGGACGCTGGATTTGCTGATCCCCAGGACAGTGCCAGCTGTATTTCAGCATCATTGAAGGGCTTCTCCACAGCCAAACACTGCATTAGGTAGGAACACACCAGCTAATCAGTCAGAGTACTGGAAGTGGCCCTATGCTGGCCTGGGGAGCAGGCACCCAGACACCACCTTCCCGATCACTTCCCCCTAAAGACCAGGATGCTGCCAGCTGCTTGTTGAAAGCCAGCCTGATTAATCAGGAACACTTCACATGAGAGCTACATGGTTAAGATCCCCTCTCCCTAGAGCAGCTGAGTTTAAGTTGCCCATTTTCAGAGCTATTGACTGTTCCTGACGCCATACAACAGGCACAGCATTTCCTGCTTTTATAAAAGCTTCAAGCACCCTCCACATCCAGCAGCCTATGTGACAGCTGAACTGTGCAAGCAGCTTACCCCCAGCATCAACATCTTGAAGTAAGCCTAGATGACTAAACAGGAACCAGCCTCAGGGCTTACACACTGTTGCAGAATGGGTTTGGACTTTGGGGGGGTAAGGGGTACACAAAAAATAGGATAGGCATATCCATAAAAACCAGTGCATAATACTTGTTTAGTTCTCTTTAAAACACCTATGGGAGAGCAGCAAGAGTCAGATTATTTCTTTCTCTCTCCATCTCAAAATCACCACAAGTAAACAGATTTATCCCAAGTTAATGCTGAAGTGGGCCAAGCTGGAGATAAGCTGCAGGGAGTGGGTAGCATTGAGCTCAAACTGTTTTCCTGATGATCTTGGATGCAGCAAGGGCAGTATGTGGGGGTCTAACAGCTGAAGGGCTTTTGGGGACTTGTGGGTTGAAACACAGGTACATCAAGAAGCATCTGTTACTGCTGCATCTGAGCAGCCTAAGAAGGTAACACAGTGACACCTGCTCTACATGTCAGAGAATGTTAATCTTAGCATGGTTTGATGAATACCAAGTCATCTTCCCATTCTCTATCCCATATGCCTCGCTCCACAATCACCATCTCCAGCCATTTCAGCTGAATTTTAGCTGTCCAGGCAGGGTGGTGGCACAAAAGAAAACCAAACCTTGAGTCTGTATTGACAGATACTGTCAGTACAGACTCACCCTCACCAACAGCCACAGGCAATGGTGCTGTAAGCTGTTCACACTGAACTGGCTGGTGACCCAGGCTGTGATGGGTGAGACATCACTGTTGGCAGCAGGCTAGTTCTGTACTAACTGCTGGTTTAGTATTTGCACACAAGGATAACATGACCTTCATGGTCCTCATAGAAAGTGCACTAACTGACCTGATTGGCCTCAGTGCATTCCCAGATCACACTTCAAATGGAAAAGTGACAGGAGCTACTTAAGGACCAGCTGAGGGGAACCGCTGCTGTTGTGCTTTGTCCACCACATTTTAACTAAAGACTGCAAGGATCTTGCAGAAGAGGAAACATGGCAAGCTACCTGCCACTTTGGCAAGTTACACCTGCCAAATGCTGCCATGCTTAAAGGTGTGCAGCCATTTCTGCCAATACCTACCATAGCAGACATTACAGCAAAGGAATCTAGTAAAAAAAGGAATGTGTTTTTTTCTTTCAAAAGAGCCACTTTTCGAAGTGTGTTGGGAGGCTTACACAATGGTCCTGAACAGGGAAGTTGAATTAGATTGTATCTCTTTGGACCCTAGAAGCCCTACAGAGAAAGCTGCAGTGTTTAGCTTGCTAGAGACACATACAAATTCTGGGCACAGGAAAAAAAAAATACAATTAAGTCTCCCAGGCAAGTAAGCCTCATCCTCTGCCGTGTCCTGTCCTCATAACCTATAATCCCTTTACAGGATTGCTCTGGCTAGGAAGGGCAAGTAGAACCAGTCTCACCACAGAATCAAAGTAGGAGGATATTCTTTACCCAGCTAATCTCTCCAGAGTCCACTAGAGAAGAGAATAAGCTCATCTAGAGACACATTCAAAGCATCTCATGTTTGTCTGTGCAATTTGATTTTTAAAGCAGTTTTGCATCCAAGCCAGGTAGGTGAATATACTGATGTGAGTAACCACAGGCAGCTTGGCACAGATGGTCCCCAAGAAACTGAGCTAGCTGAACAGCAGGGGTTTATATTTAATGATGAGCCAGGCCCTCAGTGAGGCAAGTCAGCAAGACCCCACTGAAGGCAGTGGAGACCAGCTGAGCTCACTCAGCTCCTTGCACTTCTTCCACTGGTGAGCAAGGCACAGCCTCCCCACAAAGGGCCAAGATCCTTATTAAGGATCCATGCATATGCCTGCAACAGCAGTGATGTCTGACCTTGCACCCCCCAAGAGCTTGAGCACCCTGGGCTGAAGCTCAATATAGCTTTGTAGGAAAGCACTCCCAAACACCTTATATCTGGCAGCATCTAGATATTCTGAGTAAGCGCTAGGAATTGTAGTTTTGGGGAAACAGAAACCAAGCTTCCAAATGCCCCTCCACCATGAGGATGTGGTACCCTCTAATTGCCATTACACAGAGAAAAAGATACTAGAAAGCAGAGTCACAGCTCAAAAACTGGGGCAGCAGCATCCCCAGGCAGAAAGCCTATCCTCAAGTGGAATTTGTCCCATTTTACAAAATATGGATTGGTGATCCGTAACACCATGGAAAGTTCTGCCTCACTGCACTAAGGTCTAGGTTGATCAGAAAAGATTTGGACCACAAAAGCTGTGCCAGTTGTCAAAATCACACAGCACACCAGAGAGCACTATGTCACTTGGATGACAGGCACCTGCAGAGCCATACCATAGAGCCAAGAAACTCACCGCCTTCTAGCTAAGCCATCATCATTTGGGAAAGCTGGTTCTAGCTACAGCTCATCTTTGCCCTTAGAAGATCTCAGACCATACTTGGGAGCAGAGAAAACAGGCCTGTGGTTACATAAGAGAGCTCAGAGTAAGAACCCAAGAAAGTTGCAGCAGTCCTATGTCAGAGCAGAAAGATATTTTTTAAATGCCTATGCAGAAAGTCTAATTAAATAGGGAGAGACCAATCCACAGTTGAAAGAGAAATCCCTCTTATCTTTCTGTGCAGAAAACCAGGCTTCTAAAGGAGATCCCAGAGGGCTCAGAAACAGTTTAGCCTCCTGAATCATACTGCTCTTGCTAGGCAGAGACCCTATTTCCCAGTCTGAAAGATCAGGTTTTCCCTTACACATGCCTTCTTCCCCTGCTGCCACTCTCCCATCATCACCAACACATCCTCGTATTGCCAGATACATGCAAGATTCATCCTGGCAAGGGGTGAGGGCTATAGCTGGAGGCCCAGAGAGCTCACAGCAGGCTTCAAAGCAAGCAGCAAGCCTGACAGAGCAGGAGCCACAGCACCTCACACATGCAGTGGGGAGGGCTCCCAGCTTCTGCTGCCCTCTAAACTTAACAGGAGTGAGAATTATTGCTTCATGCAGAGAAAATATGCTGATTAGCTGTTATCTATGGCACCCCACCTCTAATGAGAAGAAAAATACCATCTGGCATGCCACCCCTGGAGGGCTGCCAACCTTTGCAGTAAAATACGAAAGCAAGAGAAGGTCAAGATAAAGAAAGGTGAGCAAAACAGGCAGAAAGATTAATCCCTGTCAGATGGTGTCAGTCCAGACACTGGAGTACAAAACTGGATGGATGAGCAAGCTGAGAAGTTCAAGTAGGAGAGCGCAAGAAGCAGAAGTGAAACAATTCTCTGCAGGAAAACGATGGGTGAGCTGAAGAGAGAACAGACCTGAGCTGCAGACCAACTCCAGAGTAGGATCTATTTCACCTAAACCTCTCTTGATGGGTGTTTGCCCAGGTGGAATTTGCATCACTAGGTTTCAACTGTCTGAAGACAGTCAAGGAGCAGACTCCAAGACTGGCAGTGGGCAAAAGCAGCTTAGGAGAAGGGAGCTCAGGGGGTGAAGCAAGGCTGGAGAAGCCAGTAATGGGACAGCAGCTTAGCAGGTAGCTTTGAGTTGGAAGACCATCTCAAACGGTATGCATCGCATCCTTCATCTCTCCCAGCTGTGTCACATAGGGAGCGCAAATAGGGCATCACTTGTCTTGGCAGGGTTTCAGCCAGCTGGACACTGAGACCGCCATCTCATGCTGAACATCCCCCTGCATTGCACGTGGTGAGGATTTTAGCAGTAGAGTGGCAAGGGCTCTCCAGCGGTCTGAACATGTTCTCATGAATGTCACCTGGTACAGGGGCTCTGCAATGGATACACACCCCCCAGCAGTTATAGGTGCAGAGCCAGACTCTACTGCAACAGCAATATCACTGCTGCTCTCTCCCCAAGGGAAAGTTTCATCCCTTCCACCACTGCCACTTGAATTTCAGGCATCCTCCATGACACTGTTCATTGCTTGCCTCCTGAAAGGGGACAGGTTGTTCAACAACTTTATTAGGAACAATGACATATGCACATAGTTGTATGCCAAACAGACAAACCAGGGGCTCAGTGTCAAGGCAAATGTGCCACTCCACATGAAACTGCCTGCCTCTTAGCCTTGGGATCAGTGGTACCTTCTGACTCCAGGCGGTCCAGCCCATAGGTCACAGCTGTACTGATCCTCCTCACAGATGGAAGAGCTGTCCTCCTGACAGAAGCCATTGATGCTGGAGTTACCAGGACTGCAGTTCTGCTGGATGGCTCTTCTGTCTGTCCAGACTGGGTAGCAGACAATCCACCAGGAGCTGGAACAGCCTTCTCACTGGTGACCAGGACCACTTCTGTGAGATCTACAGAAGACAGGAGGCAGCAGCAGTTTGGCACAACTGTATTAAAACCCCCACTATTTAAATTTTCATTAAGAGTTGGTTCTTAGAGTGGAGTAAGTTAAACTCCTGCCTCTTTCAAGATGTGTAAGTGACTCTACTGTAATGAAAGCTCCTCCTCCAGGACAGACAGCACAGGAGGTTTCCCTTAATGAGAACTCAACTAGGTTTTACTTCCATTGCTTTGAGGACTGCTAGTCACCATGCCAAAGCAAGATCAGAGCACTGAGACACTGGCTGAGATCTGAACTGAGGGACAGATCTAATTGCTTATTGCAAAGATAAAAATTAGTTGAATTCATAATTCAATTCCAGAAGCAAATTAATTAGTGGAAACTGCTGGAAGAGCTTTCTCTCCCCTACAAAGGGACCTTAAATTAAGAACTACAATGCAAATAGGTTTTTTTCTTTTGATGCCCTGCAATGTAAGAATCACCAGAAAAGTTGCCCAGCAGCAGTTTCATTACAGTGGTACCTACTACTCCAAAAATACACTGAAGCTCAAAGTCAGCTTTATGCTAAGGGAACTCTTGCTACACTCCTGTCAAGACGACAGGCTGTCAAGACTACATGTACCTGCCAAGGTGACATCAAGCCAGTAGACAGCAGCTAGATGAACACAATTGCTTAAAGCATTTCTGTATGAGCTACGTCAACCTGATAAGAACTCACCATTCCTCAATGGAAGTGAACATGCATGCAGGCTGCCACACCCAAAAGAGTCTACCTCCCCACCACTGCTTCCATGTCACCCTGATGAAACATTTTCATCCTTTGGACAGAGCATCAGCAATCTGTGACTACCTTTGGCTCCAGAAGTAAGATCTCTTCCTCCATAAACAAAAACTGGCTTAAATGTCTAAGGCTAAAAGTCAGCTTTCTAGCAAGGATACACGTGGTGGTTTTGTTTTGGGGTGATTATTTTTAAAAAAATCTCTACTCCACTGTTATTTGGGGCAGAAACATATGCTGGCATATTTCAATGTGATTGATCTGGTAGCACGGGCAGAAAGCAGTGGCAGCCCAGGGCTAGAGGCAGCCTGCAGAAGGCTAGAAAAAAGTCACTATGGATGCTGTGCATTGAGACTTCAGTGTCCAAGCATTGATATTTGTTTCAGATTTACTATCTCATCTTGCATGGAAACTAATCCAGTCCTTGAAGCAGAACCCTACCTTCTATATCTGGAGTGTTTGCCATAGAGGAAGTACCAGTTGTCACCAGCATCTGGGCGGCACTAGGAACAGTCAGCATCTGGGTGTCCTCCCCACTGTTTTCCTGGGGAAAGCTTGCAGCTCCCACTCCCTGGGTAGCGTCAGGCACCAGTGCCACAACTGACAGAGCAGCATCAGCCTCCTGGGCAACTGTTGTCACCTCCTGAGTAACACCTACGGCAAGAACATATGTCAGTACCAACTCACAGGACAGCTGACAGCAACGGAACAGACATTTGAAGGAATATAACTCCATGCATTAGCATTTCCAGAGCCACAGTGCAAGTAGCAGGTCCAGCCAAGTATCAGGGCAGCATAGCATAAAGACAGATGTGAAAATGTGCATAACAGGAATGAGAGCAGCAGAATCAGTCCCGATTTTCTTAATTGCCCCTTAGGGACACATGGACCCCCTGGGGAACAATGCCAATGAGTACAGCACTGCACGTTTGTGGTAGGAAATACCATTTGAAGCATGTGAGGCTGCCAGAACAGTGCTTTTAGTGATCAGCTCTCATTGCTATAAGACTTCAGCTTTGTAGAAGGGTTTATTTTTGTTGCACAAGTCTTATTGATAGTGTTGTTTCCCCAACATCTGGGTAATGGCAGAGAGGGAACCTGCTGACAAGTCAAGTGCTTATAAATTAATCTAGAAGTTAATCAGTCAGGTTTCAGCACCAACATGCAATTAGCTTTCCTGCTTTTACAGCAAAAGCTAGATCTTTTTGATGCAGTGATGGGAAGTTATCCTTTTGCCTCTGTAGCGTAAGATGGAAGATTAAAGATAGCCAGCAATTAAAACAAAGTCCTAAACTTTAGCTCATGCTCCTCCAGCCCAGGAACACATCATTGCCTAACACCTAACCTTCTTTAGCATTCCCCCTATATTTTAAATACTAAGTAGAAACATCGTCATTAGGCTGAAGGTGCCATCTCTGCAGGTAAGTACAGTACAGGGTGACACCATCAGCCTGGGGCAGGCCGCCTAGGAGGAAGATTTCTGCCTGCTGGTAACAGAGTTGGCACAAACACTGAACAGTCAGAGTCTGGCCACAGCTTCACTCTAGCAGGGGAGACGACACCAGAGCCTTTTGTTAAAGGACAGCACAGAGCCCCAGACAGATCTTTTGATCGGAGCATACTTGTGAAATCATGGAAGATATCAGTTACAGCCTACCGGTACAGCTTGCCTACTCCTGGATTTAGGAAGCATTTACAGCCATCCATTGTCTCTGCATCTTCTGCACTGACTGCAAGCGTCTATAGCTAGCAGTTGAGAGCCAAGTGATCCCAGATGCTAATTAATTTAAACCCCCAGAAATTATTTCCCTGTTCTGTTTTCCAGGGCTTTAGAGTGAGCTAGTGCAAGGACAACCTTTGGATCCTTGCACTTGCCATATCAAAGTGCCACTTGGGAGAGTTTTATCCTCCTTGAAATAAAGTGTTTAACCAGTGGGTCAGAGGCTCGGCTCCCTTCCTAGTCACAGGGGTGGCATGCCAGAGGGTTATTCAAAGCAGATTTACACATATTTATCTGGTCAAGGCAAGACACCTACAACCAGACTACAGCTTTCCCCCTCAACCACTATGCAAGCACCAAAACTGAAGTCTCTGCTTTGGTAGTACGCCACACATGCAGAACGTTAACAAAGAAAAATTTTTAGCCAGCACCAAGTCTCTGCTGATGAGACTTATTTCTCTACAGAGACCTCCATATTTAAGTACACCCTTCAACCCCAGGCTCAGCTGCCACAGCCTTTTCAGTCTCAGCTTTCCTGTTTGTTACTATAGCCACCCTCTCCCAGCCTGAGGAACAGAAGAGGCAGCTCAATACAGATGCTTCACGTAACAGTCAGGACAGGGTACCACCCAACAGACTGGTCCTACCCATACTCGGGGACATTGTATATAGGAACAGCCAAGGTGAGGCAGTACTTTATGGATGTGAATTACCTGTTGAGGCTGGTACCCCTCCACAAAGGTCTCATAGCCTTTCTAGGGGGGTGGGGGGGCAGGAAGAGGTATCTAGACCTTTCTCCACTTCATCCCCCTGAAAGGAAGCAGAAATTCCCAGGAGCATCCCTCCTAAACTTACACTTAGAGGCAACAGGCAACAGATGTAACAGGCAAGTTTTACCTTTCCATGAGCTTTCCAGAGTAGGAGGGAGATCAGACTGTTTATCTGTCACCACAGCAGCCTCCACCTGTGACAACAGGATGCTTTTTCCCTCCTCTGCTGTGACTGCATTTATGTTTTCCAGTGAGTCCAGATCAGCCATGTCTACGCCTGTCAGGTTCACAGTGTGGAGAGCATCACTACTGCCTGTGGAAGCTGCTGGCAGCACCTCCCCTTGCACCAGCACTGTGCAGTTCGTCTCCTTGGCAAGCTCAGGAGTTGGTGGAGGGGCTGCTGGAGATGGCAGCACTCTTGTTGCATCCTCTTCCTCCCTCACACCTCCCTGTGGTGTCTGGGATGGTTCTGTCACCCCCAGGTCCTCTGTCACCTCCTCATGAGATGTGCTTCCCCCTTGACTTACATCCCCCAGTTTTGTGTCATCCCAGTCAGGCGGCACAGTGTCCACAGGGTGAATAGTGACAGTGCCAGCTGTGGTGAGCAGCTCTCCTTGCCTGACACCTGTCCCTGCTTCTAGGTGAAGAGGGGCCTCAGTCACCATGAGGGGCTGTTTTGCAGTCACAGATGCTTGCACAGTCAGGGACTTCAGAGGGCTCCCTGTGTGGGTTCTTGGCATTCCCACCTCAGAGGTCATGTCATGAGCCTGGGGAGTTGGGATGGCAGGGTGGATACTTGCTGTTTCCCAGCTAGGAGAGTTGGGGTACAGTGTGGGCTGGGGCACGGTTGAAAGGTGCAAGTTGCCCTCTGCCTCCTCCTCAGCTATCCCAGAAAGGGGGTTTGCTGAGAGGCCAGCAGAGCTGTGCTTTACTTCAACACCACCCTCTGTGGTGGTCTCACTAACAGGACCACCAACAGACTCCTCCTGGACAGCAGGGTTCAGCGTGGTCACAGCTGTGGTCAGCATGGCCCTGAATGCACCACCCTCCTCCAGCTCTGACTCTGTGTGACCAAGCTCCTCATCTACAGCAGCCACTGCCGCAGCAGAGCTGTGAGCAGCCAGGCTCTGGCTGCCCGGGATGACATGGCTCTGGCTTATAGGCAGCATTTCTCTTTCTCCAGTGAAAGCTTCATTTAAGGGCATCCCAGATGGCTTTGCTGACACTCCACATGGCTCTTCAGAGACAGTCTGCTCAGAAGGGCCCAGGTTATTTTTCAAGTTCAGTGTGCTTGTCCTTTCATCTTCCACACCATTCCTTGCCCAGGGGCCATGCTGGATCTTTGTCATGTCCCTTTCCTCCAGTGGCTGAGATGCAAGGCATGGTGGACTGGAGGACAAGAGCAGGATGCTGCAGGTGACCATGCAGATGTTAAATCCTATTGATCTACTCATAGCTGAGAAGAGCTGTGCCCAGAAGCCTGCAAGGCTGACAAGTCCAGAGTGCAAGACCTAGGAACGGAAAGAGGAACCAAGATTACACATACCCATAACCACCTGTTGACCCAGGGCCTTAAATAACTGGGTGACAAGTTCCAAGCATGCTAGTCTATGGCCAGTTCTGAGCAGACCCCTCCTACATGTCCCAAGCAATGGATCCCTCCATTTATTTTATTGTTCCTAGCTTACCAATCTGAAGTCTCCTGTCAGAAAAAAAGCAAATCTTGATCTAAAACCCAAGACAGAGCTTGCCAAGCTCTCACCCCAGTGGGCAAGTGCTATGCTCTACCCAGTAGAGATCAGACTTGCAAACCTATGATGAGGATCAACCTGTTTGTCCTTTACCAAGTCCACAAGTGATACTTGTCAGGGCCACACCAAAGTCTCGGGCCTGTTCTGGCAAGCCGTATTCTGTGTTTTGACACAGAAGGAAACCAAGGAACTTGCACAGAGAACAAGGTGGCTCTATAGGGTGCAATACAGGACCAGAGCCAAACAGGAGGCTTTAGGGCTGCATTAGTGTCATGTCCTGTATGAGCTCCTTGGCCCCACAGAGAAAGGCTAAGCCCAGACAGCAGCACTGCTGCATTAGCACAGTGTTTACGCTGCACTGCACCATAGGGGCACTATCAGAAAGTTTCATGTGTATAATTGTGTGCTTCAAGAGTTTCCAAGAGAACGCTGAACCAGTAGTCCAGTAGTGATCCAACCAGCTGACAGCCTGCTCTTGGCAGGCTCTGTTGCCTCCAGTAACAACTAAGGCTGCAGGACAGATGGAGGACCTCTCAGAAGCAGCAACCACCTGCTCCCAGCCACCTCCCTCCAGGCAGGTGCCTCAGTCCTGGGCTTGCTGCACCATCACTCAACAGAAGACCACCCCATCCAGCACTACTGGTTGCACAGATCTCACGCACAAGGCAAACAGCACTCCATCACACAGCAGATCTTGTAAGGTCCTCCTCCTCCCAGTTTCAGGAGGCAGCTTGTCAGTGGCACCATCAAGCCCTATGGCAAGAAGCTTCCAACCATCAACAGCTTCACTTGCTTTGGCTGGTATGTTCAGATTCACAGGTGAACTGCTCTCACCTTTGAGCAGCAGGACTAACCAATATTAGTCAGGAAAGAGGTTGGGGCCATCACAACTACTGCTCAGTCTTCTAGAGAAGACCCTCTGCTCATGGGCTCTAGGATGACCATCCCCCCCCTCCCCCAGCCTGCTAGACACCTCATTTTCCAACCCAAGCAGCATGTAGATCTAAATATTACTGGCACTTGTACACACACAGTGCAGCAGCAAGCTGTCTAGCACTGCTTTGTTTTACACAAGGGCGTATCACTCCTCCATGTCTTCTCATGCACCCATGTGATGCTGTCCAAGAGGTAACCACTGCTGTGGAGAAAGGGATCTCAGTAACACCACATTTGTGCTAGTCCATTAACTCAAATGCCCTCTGTGTCCTGCTGCTCATATGTATTTGTCTCCTTTTGGAAAATGTTATTGCATGTGTCCAGCCAGCTAAACACAAAATCAAGATGTCAGAAAGCTTGTATTACATCTGGTCTGGCCACACACAACTGTGTATTTTCATTGTAAAACATAACTCTTATTCCACACAGGAGAGGGACTTCCCTGCTGAAGACCCTTATGATCCACAGGGCTGTCTATAACGCAGAAGACAACCTCAGCATTACCAGCATAGGGACACACAGGTCAGAGTCAGCTCCTGCAGGCTCCATTATCTGCTTGAGCCTTCAGGGCACACTGAGTCACTTTTTCCACTCTCCCTGCAGCCCTGACCCTCAGCAGCTTGAGATGCTGGAATAATTCCCTGTCAGGGGCCACACACATGTACCAGGTGCTCAGGGACAAACAGAAGCCACCAAAGAGCTATTCACCAGCAACAGCTTAGATACCTTCCACTTTATTTTTAGCATTTCCTTTCTCTGGAGGATGGCTGGCCAGCCATCTATCTCCTCTACCCTTCCTGCCAAAAGAATAGTTGAAAACTGACAGTATTCAGCTACTCTTCCAGGCTAATCCTTCACGCACTTTTGTAATCAAAAAAAGCACTAAGTGTACATTACACAAGTTAAATTGATAGTGCCCGATGACATGCATCTGCCTTGCCATGTTGATGAATTTAAATTACGTTCACCTCGTGCCCCTTTAGCAAGTACCAGTTAAGATCAGACATATTGAAACATCAAGAGAGTTTAGGGTTTTCTAAATCCAAACTGTTCTTTATTTCAATACAGTTTCTCTAGACATCAGGAGTCTTTTTAGGCTATGCAAGTAGTCGTAGCAGTGGTTAAACCTAATCAGAACTCCAGCTGCACTTGAAAGACAGCCATAGTATTTCTCTTGCAGTCATATACATTATCCATATGTACATACATTTGTAGGTTTCTCGCTCTAGCTTCTCAAATAGCCTAAGACATTCAGGAGGTGGTTAGCAGCAGTAGTGAAACATTCATCTCTTTTTCCAATAAGCTTACTCCATCTTTACTAGGATCAGGAGCATCAGTGACTAAAGAGGGAAAGCTGCTCCCTAACAGGCTTTTAGAGACCCATTAATTAAAATGTATAAAAAAGTACGAAGAGCCTTTCTTCCTTCTGGCTAGTAGATAATGTGGGCAGTCAGTACTAGCCTGACAAGAGTTTCCAGGGTACTTTGGGCAGCCTCATACAGTTTCCCCCAGTCTGAAAAGCACTTTGGCCATAGTTCTACATTTGTAAAGGGCAAAAATAACATTGGAGAGTTATTTGCTCAGGAAATCCACAACAACTAGATCTAAGCTAACCTAGACCTCTACATTCAATGAAAGCTGGAGATAGCAGCATGGAGCTTGCTGCAGGATAATGGCACAAGTTCACGCTTCAAAAAAGATTAGTCAGAGCTTAAAAACTACTTAGCTTTAGGAAGAGGCTGGATTAGTCAGTGTATGAACAGCAGAGACCTGGCTATCTTCTTAAGCAGAGTTTGACACCTTGCTGTAGCACTTAATGCAAAAGTGACACAGGTTTTAGCAGGTAGCTGGCTGCAGAGCAGTTTGTTACTCAAGCTGTATTGGGCTACACATTTATCCTCCCATCTGGCTATTTTTATAGGCAGTCTGCTCTACAGCCTTAGCCAAGCAATAAAAGCAAGCTGGAGCATACTGCTCCAACCAAGCACCTCCTATGTAGTAAGCCTAAGCTTTTTCATTACTAGCTTGAAGCTGTAGAGTAACTCTATTCCATGCCACAGGAACTCCTTGTCCCCAGATTTCACCTGGCATTCTCCAAGCCAAAGCCCTGGAGGACAGCTGCCAAGCATTGGCCAGGCTCTTGGTGGAAAACTAATCCTTGCTTCAAATAGGAAGCACACACAGATCTGGGGTGAGAGACAACACCAGCAACTTCCCCTGCACTTAACAACAAATCCCAAAGGATGCAGTTCCCCTAGCTGCAAAGGCAGCACAACTGCAGACAGCCAAGGAGCTTTATCTTTCCAAGGAGCTTTATCTTTAGTGGGGAGCGGGGGGAGGGAGTTTTCTTTTAACACCTATTAGGCTGGAAAGAAGCACAAAGGATTGCTAGACTTAAAATAGATGCCAAAACCAGCCATCTCCAGGAGCCACCCAACAGAGTAAGAACCATCTACTACTGTGGGCAAGTCAGCAAGCTGAGGGACAATAAATATAAACTGGTCACCAGCTGATGCAGTCTTGCAGACCCAGCTGGATCTTTCTGAACCAGGCTGCTTCCTTGTGCCATACAGTTAGCACTAGTAATAGCTATGAAATCACTAACCCCCTCCGTGAATTTGGGAGACCTGTTATAAGAGTCAGCTCTTGGGAGGTCTGACAAAAGCCAGCTCAGAAAGAACCCCAGCCTGCTATGGTCACTCCAACAGGGTATGCTTGAACGGGACAAGCACAGAACAGACCACATTTCTCTCCAGTAGCTGTTCCTTACGTGGACCAGCAGTTTGTGGACACATGCTGCAAAGAATTAAGCTCTCCCTTCTGCCCCAGTTGTATGCAGCTACTCCGTAGGAAGGCTTTTTAGAGTTTTGCCCAGTTTACTTCAGAGAAAACTCTCAAGGAAACCATTTACTGTTATTTTCTGCCTTTGGCAAGTTCTGGCTGTGTTTTTCCTGAATTGTTGAAACAGCAAGAAAAAAGCACCAAGCTTTTAACTCTCTTGAATTAATAACCCTGTTCTAACAGTCCTTCTCCCACACAGAGAGGACACTTGTACTCCAAAGCTGAAGTGGCTGCATGCATCATATAGCAGAGAGCACAGGAGATGAACAGGTCAGCTTCAGACAAAATCACTGTCTAGACTTTGCAGAACAGAGCTTTTTGCACCTCCAAGTACAAGCTTGATTATGCCAGTTTTGACTGGCTGAACAGTCCTGGATGTGCTCAGCTCTGCAATTCATCCGCTGATTGATAAGGGAAATGGACAAAAATGCTACAAATCTTTTAATGTGAAGATTTAGCCAAAACATACAAGTCAAGCAACTTCCAGCTATCAAATGCTATGTTACCGGAGTGCTAATGTACGCTACCCAAGCCTTATTACTCATGGTGAATACAAAAGCCAGCTGATAATACGCTGCAAAGCTCCAACTCCTACTTTTGCACACAAGCTGAGAAAAATGCCTTCATTTTATCTTACATCACGTCCTTGCCCAGTCCATTCAAGTGAATTGTAGAGTTGATGCTCTTACAGCACATACTTCAGATAAAGACCTCAACCAGTTAAGCCATTTCTAACAGCTCACAGTGAAATCCCAACAGTTACACGACTCTGCACCAGCCACCAATACAGCCCAAGTCTGAGAAGCAAAACTATGTAGACACAACTACACTTTGGAGGGGCACATCCTACTCTACCTTTGAAGACAGACCCCTACAAGCTAACAAATAAGATTTAATATTCTGTAAGGACAGCTTCCTACCAGTCCTAGTGAGGAACCTTAATATACAATACATCACCTTCACTCCCAGCATTGGTGTTCCAGCAGCAGTTCTTTGAGAAGTGAGAGACATGACATGTTTTAGGCATTATTCCCCCAATCACTAAGCGATCACTTGCTTTGTTCAGAACAGCACAGACCACCTATGGAAATCCCTACTCAGATTTGCAAGTAAAAGCCACACAGCTCTTCGTGGCTTCTGACCCGTGCCAGGTCCCCAGCACCACAGAAGTCAGTATTCTACCAAATCCCTGAGGTATTAAAAAGATTGGGAGGAGCGGGGTTTAAGAATGAGACGAAAGTGTGCCGCAGTTTTCAAACACCAGAGGATGGAAATGCTGCTCTCCAGACTGACTGGGAGCAGAGACGGAGCCTTCAGATTCCAATCAGCAAGAAACAGAAATTTCAGTGCCTCACCTAACACAGACAGCAATACCACACAGTAGAGCGACTGGAGGATCATGAGTCTCCACAGATGAAGGTTTAAAATCAGATTAAATACACCTTGCCAGGCCCTTTTAGCTTGGGTAGAACCTGTTTGTTGGCCACAGAATGGGATTAGGGGTGGCTCAAGGTTTGATTACACCCAGCACACCTGCTTGCAGGGCACAGATCCATCCCCCTGTCCTTAGTCACATTTACAGGTGAGCTCAGAGACCCAGAAGTGCATCCTTTCCCTGCAGCCACCCACCACGACAACCCACCGAGTGCAAACAACCACCCAGGGATTTCTCCAGCCCAGGCCCGCAGCAGGACAGAGGGACAGCAGTGGTCACCCTCTCTCCATCACCACCGGGAAATAAACACACCCACACCGGGATTTTCCGAGAGGGCACACAAACCGGGATCCCCATCCCGAGGCTGCAGGGAGCAGCCCGCTCGCCGGGAACAAAGAGCTGCGCCGAGGATGCGCTGCCCCGCGGGCAGCCAAGCATCATGGCCAAAAAAAACCCAAACTGAAGAAAGACGGGGCAAATTCGGCTCGGGGGTGGGGTGTTGCTCGTGCCCTCCCCCCCCGGGTTGTAGCAAAGGGGCGCACCCCCGGCCTCACCTGCCTCCCGCCGCCTCCGCCCGGCACCTCGGCGGCGCGCCGTGCTCGCCCCCAGCGCCCCGCG
>JAVJGI010000063.1:33010718-33025490 GCA_035590275.1 Ibycter americanus | reverse complement strand
AAGGCCCCACCGCGCCGGGAAGGAGGAAGGCCCCGCCGCGCCGCCGGGTGAGGGGAAGAGAGACCGCGATGCCGCTCTACGAGGGCCTGGGCAGTGGCGGCGAGAAGACTGCTGTCGTGATAGACTTGGGCGAGGCCTTCACCAAGTGAGTGGCGCTGCGCTTCCCGCCCTGCCCCCTCCCTTTCTGTTACGACAGGCTTCGCCGTGCAGCCAGTGTCGCGGCTGCGGAGCGGGCCTGCCGGCGGGCTGGATAGTTGTGTGGGTTTTTTTTTCCCCTCGCCCCTTTTCTATGGTGATCTGCGTGGTACAAAGCCGACAATATGCCTTATTTTCTTAGTTTCGTGTTTTAGATAAAGAAAGGGTAAAACTTGAGGTGGAAGCAGAAGTGCTCCGTCTTTACTTATTTACGTTGTAGGCTAAAAACGTAGCCGTGCCTCTGCCTGCCCCATGTTAAAATACCCCGTTATGTTAGAAACCTCCAGCTACCCCCACACTCGTGTGCTAGGTCCGTGCAGCCCTAGTGAAAAAGGCGCTGTTCAAGCAATCGGCCCTGTGCCTGGGGTTAAAATACTCTGGAGATGCTCCCAGGGTTTCAGTGGCCTGTGTGGAGAGGTGACCTGCATACAGAAAAAAAGATTGTTTTGCAACAAAAGCATCCATTCAGGTGTATGCCACTTTTCCTAGCCTAGGCCCATGCCTGTGGCCGTGTGGATGTGTTTACCTGCTTGAAACCCTGAGGATTTCCCTGCTTGTCTAAGGAGGCAGGAGTTGCAGGAACAGGGTTTCTTGGTCAGACTTTGGTTTGTATTAAGTTGTATTTGCTTTCTTCCAAGTGATTGTGTAATTGCAGACCAGCAGGCAGGCTTCGTTACCTGGAAATCACTACGGTGTGGTTATAGAGAGGATTTAATAAAGCCTTCATGGATGGACATGAGCAGTTTCAGAAGTGGCTTTTTGTGGATTCATGTTGTGTTGTCGATCACAGCCTTTTGTCAAATCTGGGGCACTTGTGAAGTTTTATCCCATGGGCATTATTTGCCTATTAAAATGCTCTCATGGAAAAGCATTTCCCCTGAATACTGTGGTTTTAGGGTCTGTTTCCAGGCTTCATTCTTGTAGAAGAGATATCAACTTTATTATGATAGAGCTCTGTCCTTTTCCAAATAAGGCTTAAATTAACCAAAAGTTCTCAGGATGACAGGCAGGGACAACTGTGTGTACACACTGGGACCACACAAGTCTTTGTTTGGGAGACCAAGTTAAAAAAATTAAATTCTGAATTGTGTCTATTTTCAGATTATTTTTCTGAAATGACCTGAAGAAACACATTGACAGTTGCCAAATACGAAAATAAAGTATTAATTGACCTTTTGCATTAAACATACTCAAAGTCCGGCGGCTTTGTAGTTTTCTACTGGTGTTTTCTACTGCAGTTTTCTTCTGAGGTTTGTACTTAATAGGGGTGGCAGTGGTGAAACAAATGTCAAGCACTGAGTTTCTTAAAACCAAATCTTGAATTTCTTTTGGTTTCGCCTTCTCCAGTCCATGGTTCTTGGGCCATTTAAGGTGCAACTGCTTTATGAAAACCAGATGGGTTTCTGAAAAGTTTGTTTTGGGGTTGTGGCTATTTTTGTTATGTTGCATCTAAGGTGGATGCAGAGCCCTCATGTTTTGTCAGGAGGCCTGGAGTATTAACCAGTCATCTTGAGGCGGTAATACCTTATATTGCCCAGGATGCTTGAAAATAGGAAAAAAGTGTCAGTGAAATGTTGCTGGTCAGCAGCAAAATAGGCCATAGGACCTGTATGATTGTGAGCATCACGTCTTTGTCTTTTGTTTCTTCCAAATAAAAGTCATAGAAAATGAGGGTTTAAAGAGGGCATGATAACTTAAGCATGCCTGTGTTTACTGAGAGTTTCAGTGAAAACTGTGGGCCTGTATGGGGGATACAGGAAGATATTTCTTTGGAAATTTAGTAGGCAATGAAGAAGGTTGCAGATGGATGGTTATAAACAGAAAACTGTACTCAGTGGAAAGTTGGAGGTGCATCAGAACTGAGCATTGCAGTCCTTAAAGAAGTGAAGAAAACTTGTTTAGTGTAGCTGAGAGGGAGTCAGTAAAAAGATATAAAATCTTTCTCATTCAAAATGGCTAGATAGAAAAGCTGTACACAAGACACCTCTTTGCAGTCACAGAAATATCCCTAATTAATTGCCTTTTGATTGCTAGACCCAGTGTATTAAAGAGTGACTCCAAATGATAAGATTTTCAACATTTTCCTTTAGGTGTGGTTTTGCAGGAGAAACAGGACCAAGATGCATTATTCCTAGTGAAATAAAGAAACCTGATGTTGCAAAGGTAAACTATTTTACCTGAACAGTTTTACCTTTATAATGTTTGATATATGTTATGGTATAGAAGGAATTTGCAGATATGTTTTCTGTCTATCATAAGCTATTTTCATCATCTTGTAACTGCTGCTATTAAAAGATCATAACTAGATACAAGTAAGCATGATACCAATGCTGGTGTTAATACATACTCATCACCCATGCAGCTTACATTTGGGGCATTTCTTGAGAAATTTCTTTGTCTAGCTATGCTTTTTTTTTCCCTTTTAGTAGAGGATGGCAGCTTTGAAATACTAATGTTGAGATAAGATACCAGTATGAAAAATTAGCATGAATAAATTCTGGAGTTTAGTTATAGCATGAGTTTATGAGGTGCATTGTTAAGGACATAGAGCAAATCAGGCAAGGGTGAGTACTTCTTTATATTTCTTTATATGTCAGATTATATATGCTCATATATATTATCATAGATACGTATTTCTTTATATATCATGTATATATATAATCACTGCCTAGTATTTAAGCTAACTGTGGATATTTTTACTTTACAGCCTATCAAAGTTGTTCAGTATAATATTAATACAGAAGAGCTATATTCGTATCTAAAGGAATTTATCCATATGCTGTATTTCAGGTAAGAGATACTTGAACGTTAGTTATGCAAGCCCTCTGCAGCTCTTTTCTGAGTACATTGGGAGGTGTTAGAAGTGTGACTGAAGACTGCTGTCTAGTTGAATAAGAAAACAGAAACAAAATTTTACAGGTGGCTGCCTGTCTGTGTTCTTGCAGGAGAAGTTCAGTGGTGCTGAGATTCAGGTTATATTACAAAGAGTTAGTGTTCTGCAGCATCAGTTGCTCTCTAGAAATAAAAAGTATTTTATAAGTTGCCTTTTAACTATGGCATTTATAAACAACTTGATAGGGAAGAGTCATTACCAAAGAAGTTACACTGATTTTGGTAGGGCTGAAGCTCATCTTATATTGGTGCAGAGCTCTTTCCACGTGACAGTGGTTTGGAAGGAGGAATCTTAATCTGTGGAATGTTTTTACTCCAATAATACATCTTTTTCTTGTATTTTTAGTATGATTAATGAATAATGAAGTTGGACTTAGTCTTTTCTGTTTACTTCCAATCCTTATTTTCACACAGTAAAGAATCATTGCTTGACACAGGGAAACCAGTACTCAATTTCTGTGTCTCAGATCTTCTGGTGAGGGTTGGTTTTGGGTTTTTTCCCCCCGTCCTTGATCATTGCTTTGTATTTGAAATCAGGACAATTCCATCCTCTTCCACTGAAATGAGGACATCTGTATCATCATTCTTCCTCTTTTATGGGCATGCTATATGACACTGGACAAGCCATTAATGGCTATTATGCATGACTATTTTTGTGTTTCTTTATATTGATTTAGAAGGTTTTAACAGGCGTTCAAAACTAGAGCCTGCTGACAGATAGCTCTATAACTTGCTTTCTGTAACTCAGCTTCTTAACTTTATTTTAGGAAAGTGTTGGGTTTTTTAGATTAAAAAGACTTCAGGATCTCCTGTAGAAATGCTACCTAAATGCATATTGTTAGGATTTTTGAGGAGAATGGAATATGAAAACAAGGTAGGTGTCATAATACATGCTTAATCTTACCAGTTTTGTTTTATGCGTCTTGCCTGTTTTAGACATCTGCTGGTGAATCCCAGAGACCGTCGTGTTGTGATCATAGAATCTGTCTTGTGCCCTTCACACTTCAGAGACACGCTCACAAGAGTTCTTTTCAAGCATTTTGAGGTATGTGTTTTACATAACTACTGGTAGATATTTTATTTACAATCCCTTCCAGATGCAGACAAAGAAATGAAAATAATGCCAAAAGAATGAGAGAGGCATAAAAAAGATGGAAAAAAAGCAGATGGTCATCTGGGGAGATGGGGCTTGGAAATTGAACTAAAGGCCATTTTTGTTCCATTCTGACTTCATGAGGCCACAAAACAGGAGCTATTAAGAAGAATCTGAAAGGTTTCTCTGATTCATACAAAAATACAGCTCACATAACACTGTTGCAGGCGGATGGAGAAATCCCCATAGACACTGCCTGAAGCCAGAATGTACTTAAACACTTGTTGGTGCTCTGTCAGCTCATGACTTCTACCAGAGTCAGTGTCTTTGCCTAACGTGATCTAACCTCTGACCGTACCCTTTTAGATAAGAGCTTACCTGAAATTCATAATCTTTTCTGCTAATCAGTCTTTTTGAAGAAAAGTCTGAACCTAATTCTTGCTTAGTTCTAACAGAACACGTTTTGGAAGGTGATTCCATACTTATTCCAATTCAGGTAGAACAAAGGTTAAGGTTCTTCTGTAAAAAGTGGTGAAACTACTTTGCGTGCAGTACTTCTTCACTGTGCTTCCACAACACAGTTTACCAACTAATCTTAAACTTCTGCATAGTTCTTTCCTACTATAGATAAAGTTTTCTGATGACTTGAAATTGCTGAAAGATTTGAGTGATTTGGGTTGTTTTTTTCCGAATCCCCTTCGGAGAAAAAAAAACATCTCAGATAAAGCACTCCCATGCAGATTTGGTTGTTGAAAATTACTTGTGACTTGGAAAGTTGTATTTTGATGGAGTGACTTCGTAAGCTGTTAAGAAGCCAGCTAATACTGATGTGAGGTTGTCGTGGTTTAACGTCACCCGGTAATTAAGTGCTCGCTCACTGCCCACTCACCCAGGGAGGGTGAGGAGGAGAATTGGAAAGGAGTGTAAAACTTGAGGGTTGAGATAAGAACAGTTTAATAATTGAGATAAAATGAAAACAAAAGAACAATAATAATAGTAATAACAGTAACAGTTAGAATGAAGAGGAGGGAGAAGGGAAGAGGAATGAAATCCAAAGGGAAAGGAGAAAAGAAAACTAGTGACACACAGTACAGCTGCTTGCCACCTGCTGACTGATGCCCAGCCAGTCCCCAGGTAACGATTGGCAGGCCCTGGCCACCCCCCCTAGTTTATATACCAAGCATGATGTCCCATCATACTGAATGTCCTTTTGGCTAGTTCAGGTCAGCTGACCCGGCTGTGTCCCCTCCCAACTTCCCATGCTCCTTCAGCCCTCTCAGTAGCAAGGTCTGAGAAACTAAAAAGTCCTTGACCTAGTACAGACACCACCCAGCAACAACCAAAAACATCAGTGTGCTATCAGCATTGTTCTCACATCAAATCCAAAACACAACACCGCACTAGCGACTAAAAAGAAAATTAACTCTGTCCCAGCTGAAACCAGGACAGAGGTTAATTCTCTCTGGCTAGTATTTCCATTTGGTGCAAATAAGAGTGGCGTATTAATACAGCCTCAATATTACAACTTGTTTCTCTGGGCTAAGTATCATTGATGTTGCCCTTAAATCCAAGATTTACTGAACTTGCTCATTTAATTCACACTTCAAAGTGTTCCATTAAAGGAACTGTCTCTATCTGGTAAAACTGATTTATGGAATTCTGGGAGAAGGAAGTAAATCTTGTGTAATTTGGACTTGAGTTTCCACATTGCTTTGGGGAGAGTGTTTTAAATAGTCTCTTCTGTGAGTTTGTGTGCAACAGTGCATTGTCATAAGGCACACTTTTATGGGTTTTCTGGCACCTTTGTTCACATCTTCAAGTCCTCATTACAACATTTCAGGTACTGTGTTTTAGTTTCTTTTATTTCTTTTCAATGACAATGACAGTAAGAAACCTGGTCTATGACTTAAGATGAGTTCAGTAGTTAACACTTTTCTTACAAGCCCATTCCAAGATTTGTTGTTACTGAAGTAACTGGTACGTACCACAGATGAGTGTAGAATTCTGTTGTACTTTGTTCGTTATTATGCTACCTTAAAAACTAAATTAAAAATGCTTACCTCAAGATACAGTTGTCTGGGTTTTGCTTTTAATATGACGTTTGGAGAAAGCATCAGTGTACTTGGGTGATTTGTTTCTTCCCCTCTCCCTTCTGTCAATTGTCCTTTTTGTTTCCATGTAGGTACCTTCTGTTTTGTTTGCTCCAAGTCATCTAATGTCTCTTCTGACACTTGGGATCAATTCTGCCATGGTGCTAGACTGTGGATATGCAGAAAGCTTGGTGCTGCCTGTATCCTTCAATAATACACAAAATTTTCAGCAGTAAGGCTGTTGTGACAGGATATTTTTATAGACTACAAGTGTGCTAAAAAGTAATAGGAACAGATCAGGCAGTCTGGGTTTTGACTGTAAGATACCATGACACGGGGAATCTCTTCACAGCTGGCATGCTAAATCTGTGTTCCCTCAAAACTTGGAAAGGGTGGTTCCTAACTTCAGACTTTATATAATAGAAATTAATTGTAGAGAAAAGCAGTTAGAAAGTGTTTCCAATAGCTAATGCAAGAGATTGTTGAGAGGAAAAAGCGTTTAGTTCCAGCACACTGAAAACTCCTAACAAAAAAGGAGAATTTCCTGATCATCATGTAGATATATGAAGGAATTCCAATTCTGAGCTGCTGGGGTTCTCTTCCTCTGGGAGGAAAGGCTATCCACAAGTAAGTTCACAGTTAGACATTCCAGTTTACTGATGATTTATTTATGAAAGCTCATCTTTGACTAATGAGCAAAGATTCCTGCTGAACTTGACTTAAATCATAACTGTTACTGTGACAGCATCCGATTTTTAAAGTTACTGCTGTTTGGCTTTTGTTGATGTAGTAGAAGCTGTAGAACTCAATCTGTTTCAGTTTATATTCAGAAGAATGTAACTGAAGGGAATAAATAACATCCCTTAAGCATAATACAGAGAATCAGCCTGAATTAATAACTATCTACTAACCTACTGTGCCATGTTTTAGGGAGCTGGAATATCAGTTGTTGGAGCAGTGCGCAGTTGATACAGGATTAGCCAAAGGACAAAGCCTTCCATCTGTGATGGGTAAGGTCTGTTTGATGTGGCATACATGCTGTGAACTTGCACTGGGGAAAGTGGATTAATATTAACAGTAAATAAAATTATTTTAGTATTCACCACATCTTACGTGATCTACTTTCATGATTTGTTTCTCTGTATTTAACAAGTATATTATTTTTATGATAAGCCACTCATAACAGCAGGTTTGGATGAAGGGTGAGGTGAAATTTCTGTAGTAATTTTTCAGCCTGTTGTGAAGAGAAGACATACTTTTTGTTTCTGTTCTTAATATTCTTTCTTCCCTAGAAATCTTTAAAAACTGCTGTCAAAGTGAAACTTTAATGTATTAAACGTAATTCAAACTTAGTTTCATTCTGAAGTTCTCTTTCTACTTAAAAAGCTTTTGTTCTAAGTTGTTACTTTTTTTATTTCAGGCTCAGTTCCAGAAGACATAGTAGAGGATATAAAAGGTAAGATTTTCTGCTTCATGAAACTAGTTCTTAAGTCGTTCAGTAGAATATGATAACAACAAGTGTGCAATACTTCATATTTAGGAATTTATCTTATCTTCTCTGTTTACCATGTTTCTTACTGGAAGAACTTGCAGTGTTCTTCCTCTTTGAAAGCAAAACCAAACCCATGTTGAATTCCTCTTTCACATTTAGCCTGTGTGTTGTTCAGATGTAGCTCAGATACATTCGGTAGACTAGTGCAGAAAGAGTATTACACTATTGTATGTATCCTATGATCAGGAGGTCAGGTTAACGTTGTGTTGCATTTTTTAACTACCTACATTTTGTTTGCTGCATATGAATGTGTACAGTGTGTACTCTACATGGAACTTACAGTTAGCAGATGTTCAAAACCTGTTATCATAAATCTGTTTTGTTTGCAAATGCAGCATTTAAGTAGTCTTAACATCATGACACAAGAATATTTTAAGTTGTTTGTTTATAAATTAACTAGGAAGGCTCAATTTTCCTTAAAGTCAATTTTGCAAAAAAAAAAAAAAAAAGAAGTATGTATAAAAGACATTTTGGCATGTTAATCAGGTAGGCAAGATGAGTCAAGGACTACATTTACACCAGAAAAAATAGTCTATCTTTGGAGAGAACTTGGATGAATTCCTATGTAATGTTTCATGTGCAACAGATATAAAAATACATATAATCATAGAAAATAGCAACTAGTATGTATCTCTTGGGCCAAATTAGGAAGAAATCCATCAGTCAAATGCAAAATCAGTAATATGCAGCTGGTGCTATGTCAAGTGGAAGTTGCTTTTCTAGTTCCTGGACTCGAACACAATTTGCTGATCAGTTGTCCTTTTATGCAGTCTTTTGGAACCAGATATAATATGCTAGGGTTGAAATTGTGAGTGCCTGTGTATTGAGGGGTGGTTTCTTTGTGACAGCCATTTATGAAGAAGACGCTCATCTGACCAGATACAAATAAATGAGTATATAATAACACTAACAGCTGGGATACAAATGAAATTGTGCTCTGTCAGTGTTGCCTGAAGGGAAAAAAAAAACCAACCAACCTCTGGAATTCTTAGGGTGCTGAAGAATTGCCTTAGGAAAAATATTGTATGATTACAGCTTCTTTAGAAAATGAGCAGTGTCTCATTTGAACCCATGGTGCAAGACCTGCAGTGGTGTGTTTGACAGCAGAATACAAACCCTGGCACCTTGTGGGAACCAAAGGCACAATTAGTAACATCGCTCTGTCTTTAAATCTTACGTACCTTTTCTGAGAAAGAAATCTTGCCTGTCCTAGCATAGTTTCAGTGTCAGCTTCATTTAAACTCATGGTCTAGATAGCATCTGAACCCTGTTGAAGTGTAGCGGCCATTTTTCTTTGTATTTATTTGACAGTGTCTTGGACCAGCAAGGGCCTAAAGTGTGTGTTCTCTAAATTAAGCAAAATTATTGTCTTTATTGGTAATGAAAGGATCCAGCAAAGTCTCTCTTCTGCCCCTTTCTTTCTTTTATGAAGTCCGCACTTGTTTTGTGAGTGATCTCCAACGTGGACTGAAAATCCAAGCAGCCAAGTTCAACATTGATGGCAGTGCTGAGGTGGGTGGAAAATGAAGCTTATCCTAGTCTTTTGAAGTGGATGTAGCCTTTTGGGCCTCTAAAATAATGCACGTTTGTTTTTATTTCTAGCGTCCTTCACCACCTCCAGATGTGGACTATCCTTTAGATGGAGAAAACATTCTCCATGTAGTTGGCCCCATCAGGTGAGAAATACTTTAGCAGAGTATTTATTTTTAGGAGGGTATGTTTTCCACTCCAAAAGCACATAAATTTTCATAAAATTGAATTTTAATGAAACACTTGCATATGCTTTTAATGTCTCATATATTAAGGGTTTGTGCTGGGCACAGTGCAGGCCCATGACAGGAGGTGTCAGCTTCTCTAGAGAGCTCACAGTTGAAGAGGAGAGCAAACAGATTGCTGGGATGGGGGAAACAGAAACAGAGTATTAATGCATGATGATGAGACAGGTTTAATGAAGTGAACGGGGCGTTATGTCCTCCCTGTTGGCACTGCCTGGTGCATGGACTGTATGACAGAAGTAGTGACGATGTGTTGTCAGCAGGAAGTCTGTGGTTATTTCCAGCTCTGCTGTTCATGAGTGTTAGCTCATAGTGTAGTGTTGCTTCTCATTAACACTCATTTCCTGTCTTCAACAGAGACTCTGTTGTTGAAATACTGTTTGAACAGGATAATGAAGAGACATCTGTTGCCACTTTGATCTTAGATTCACTTGTTCAGGTATCTGTATATTATAAACAATTTATTGAATGTCTCCAGCCTTAGAGAATCTGCTGTTATAAATTACTTTTTCTAGAGTCACACCGTTCTGACTGCAGGTTGCGATTGGTTGAAAACATTTAGCACAGCATGACTCCTAGTGTTCTGCCACTTGAATTTCTGTGGGGTAGTAAGTCACCATGTGTCATCCACTCTGTGATTGTTTTCTTACTCTTTGGTGTACTGCAGCATGTGTAGGACAGTTTCCTGAGAAAGTAGTGCTCACTTCTCAGCAAAAGTAAAAACCTAGCTTCTGCTTGTTTGGGGGTGGGGCTCTACATCTGTAATGATGATGGAGTGACTAATACTTAGTGTTGTAGGAATTACACTGCTTAAACGGAAATGACACAGGAATTCTGTTTCTTCTTTTTTCAAGGTGATTTCCTCAGTTAGACTTCTGAGTCCTGCAGACTGCTGGTTTACCTAAGACAGAATAAAATTAGTTTGGACATCTCTATTACAGGCAGCATCTTAGATTCGTTCTTGGCATATACAAATGCTTCATTTCTTATTAGGAAAATAACGCATTAGGAAAACACTATAAATGAAAATTTTCGTTATGTGGTGGTGTATGTATGTTAATTAAAGTTGACTTCCTATAGTTATCGCTGCCATTTAAATCAGTTTGCTGAGACATATTTTGTTGGAGAGTCATAGGCTTGGATGACATAACTAACATTTCAATTAGAAATCCTTATGAAAACAAATTGTTTAATAAGATCTGTGCCTTGACCCCTCACCTCTGTACCTCTAGGCATTTACCTTGCATCGCTCTTTGGCCAGAGGAAAGACAAACGTCAAATTTACAAGTGTTAAATAGCATCCAGTTACTTCCTGTGGACAAGAGGACCACAGCAGCCTGTAATATTTTTCAGAGCGATAGTGCAGGTCTGTTTGTGAGGAGCAGAACTGACAAAGCTTGGTCTTCTCATGCCTTTGTGTCTTCTGGTTGGATTATGTGATGCCTAAAGCAAGCTCCAGCAGAAACCTTTTCTGCCACTGAGACTTCTGTAGCACCTTTTTCCCACATGGAGCTAAAAAGAGTCAGTCTGGAATGTAAGTGTTTTCCCTCTCCAAGAGCACCGGTTGAGGCTTCAACTCTCTCTGACATATCTTCTCCCAGAACTCTGGGAATTATTGGCACTCATACCTCTGTCCTCTGTTGTCTTGGCCTGTCTCAGCTGAAGGGCTTTACAGGCACTCACAGTGTGCCCATAAAAGCCTCAGCTGGGCAGTTCCTTGAGCCTGGTTTTCTTGGGAAGGCTGGGGAAAAGTTATGTTCATTATGTTTCAGCCAGGTATGAGAAAACAGTAGTTGAAGTGCACAGAGAGACTGACTGAATTTCTGACAGACCTTTGAATGCTGGTTCGTGCAACTTCAGTTAAAATGTGTGGTTTTTTATTATTATTCCTGTTTGCATTAGTGTCCAATAGACACCAGGAAGCAGCTGGCAGAGAACTTGGTAGTTATTGGTGGCACTGCTATGTTGCCAGGATTCCTTCACAGGCTTATGGCTGAAATTAGATACCTGGTAGAGAAACCAAAATACAAAGAAGCACTTGCCACTAAAACCTTCAGAATTCACACTCCACCTGCCAAACCCAACTGTGTGGCCTGGCTGGGAGGTAAGAATGAAAACAACTATTAAGCAAAGGTACAAAGTGAAAACCAGATCTTCCAAGTGAGATTTGTAATGAATAAATAGCTGTAAAAATTAGGTGAACTGAAATCAAGCTGCACTGGAGCTCTTTGGAATAGTTATGCCCTTCTGAAAGAAATTGTGTGGAGTAAAGCTCTCTCAGGGACATTTGGAGCACAGAATGTTGCTGCAGGTTATGGGAGCTTTAAACAGGTGATGAGCGATTTGAAAGAGGTGTGGAAGATAAGGTGTTGACTCAAGTGCAGTACAGAGGTACCGCCATGTTGTGGCACCAGTAAAGTAGTTAGACCAGAGACCTTCTGCGTGTAGGAAGATCTGCCTATTGAAAAAGCAAGTTTAATTACTGAGGAGCTGTAAGCTATGGAGACACCTGAGGCTGCTAACTCCCTGTGCTGTTTGCAAGTGCCAATAACAAATACAGCAAATCTGTGATGGATTTTGGATGCTGTACTGGCAGGTTAGAGAAATGGTAGGGTTTTCCATTGCTAGCAACTCCTCAGAAAGGCTCTCAGGTTGATAAGAATTCATGCTTTTCCAAAGCTTTTGGTTAGTAAGTTGAGCCCAACTGGTATGTATGAGAAACTAACTTTAACTGTAAAGGTAGATATTTTATTTCTATATGCTTTGAAATGTAGATGTTTATAAACTTTTGGTTTTAAAACCTTTTGAGTCCGCTTTTAAGATTAGCAAACAAGAATGACTTATGCACCAAGTTCTCTCATACTTTTCTTTACTGGCAGTGCTAGTCACCTGCTGCAGTCTGAATCTTCTCCCAGCTTGTGTAAACTTCTTATGCATATTGTGTGATGCACTTTCTGGGGAGAGGAAATTTCCTTAAACACAAGGTAGTTTGTTTGAAATGCTTAAAATAAAAACTTCTAGGAAGCTTTTTCATAAGAAGCAGGTCAACTAGGCCAGTTTAACTGTCAGCAGAGACTACATGATTCTTTGTTTTCAGTTACTTTCAGGGGACATAAATGGAAGCAATTTGGGACTAGCTGGGCTACTGAAAAGGAAAGTGGTTATATCCTTTCATTCCTCTAATTTTTTGGGACAGAGCTGAAAAAAACCTGTTGGGATTCTTGATGGGAAGAAGTAGAAAAAGAAATTCAGTACATCAAGTTAATGCAACTTCTTCCCTCCCTTCCCCCCCCCACCCCCCCCAATAATGCAGGAGCCATTTTTGGAGCACTTCAGGACATACTTGGGAGCCGATCTGTGTCCAAAGAATATTACAGCCAGACAGGCCGCATACCTGACTGGTGCTCCCTTAATAATCCTCCGCTGGAAATGATGTTTGATGTTGGAAAAGCACCCCCACCATTGATGAAGAGGGCTTTTTCTACTGAGAAATAAGCACCTAAATGCTACACAAGGATTCTCCTCTATTTCAAGTACATATATGTGCATTGGTTTGGGTATTTTTTAATCAAGTAATTTGTGTGTAACACTATTAAATATGAACAATGTGGATGTTTTCAGGCAGTGTGGTGGTGGGTACTAACACAATTTAAAACCATGTCCAGTTACAGTTTAAAAACTTAACTCTGGCAACTGTGATGCTGTTTTGTCCTGTTCTGAAGAAATTCTTTACCATCATGAGTTGTAGCCTACTGAGTTGTTTATTTATCTGTACAATAAATGACACTGCTGAGGGAATTTAAGATACCTTGATTTTAAATATGCTTAGAAGAATGAAGGACAGTCTGCTACAGGAAACATCTATGGATCTTCTTTCTGCCAATTCTATATTGAAATATTCCAAGCTTGAATCACATGTGAGGAAACTTTGGGGGCTTTTTAGCAGAGGTGGTGGAACAATATTTTCCCTGGACACAGTCCTGTTGTGAGAGTTTTAGCAGAGAACTCTTCTGCCTGTAATTCTCACATAGTTCTGAGCTAGAAACTTGCCCAGTATCTCTTCTCCAAGAAAGACTTCAACCATGTAAAATTTATAAACAGGAGTGTGAGGAAATCTTTAACCTCTTACTAAAATGTCCATTTCAGAAGTCGCTTCTTTGCCCTCCTTCCCCCCATCAGAAATATTAAACTTCATTGTCACACATTTGGATATTAACACTGTATTTAGGAATTGTTGGCTAGTGTCATGGTTTAACCCTGGCCGGCAGCCATGTACCACGCAGCCACCCACTCACTCACTCCCCCTTCACTCAGAGGGATGGACAGGAGAATCGGAAAGGAATGTGAAACTTGAGGGTTGAGATAAGACCAATTTAATAGGTAAAGCAAAAGCCACACATGCAAGCAAAGCAAAACAATTCATTCACTACTTTCCATGGGCAGGCAGGTGTTCAGCCATCCCCAGGAAAGCAGGGCTCCATCACATGTTACAGTTACTTGGGGAGACAAACACCATAATGCCAGATGTCCCCACCTTCCTCCTTCTTCCCCCAGTTTATATACTCAGTATGACGTCATATGGCATGGAATACCTCTTTGGCTGGTTTGGGTCACCTGTCCCAGCTGTGTCACCTCCCAGTTTCCCGTGCCTGTCCAGCCCTCTTGCTGGCAGGGCCCAAGAAACCAAAAAGTCCTGGATTTAGTATAAGCATTACCTAGCAACAGCTAAAGGACACTGACATTTATCAGCCATGTTCTCACACCAAATCCAAAACACAGCACTGCACTAGCTACTAAGAAGAAAACCAGCTTATTCCAGCTGAAGCTAGGTCAGTATCCACCCCTTATTCCATACCATTTACATCATGCTACATTTTCCAATACAACCTCGTTAACCACCATCACACTTCCCATCCTTTGATATAATACACAGATACCGTTCCCCTAGTCTATGCACCACCCCTGTAAAAATGTCTATAAAATGTCCACAAAATGTCCATTAAGTTCACTTAGTCTATGAACACGATCTGTTGTGGTGGTCACTCAGGAGAGGAGAGGGTTTGTATTCTATGGGGTTATCGGGCACTAAAGCCAGCTCAGGTCAGGTCACTGCTGCACTTGCACTGCTTCTTGTAAGGTTTGTCCTCCATTGGTTCAGGCGGTTCCTGCTGTAGT
>JAVJGI010000063.1:32986790-33010618 GCA_035590275.1 Ibycter americanus | reverse complement strand
GGTCCCCTAGGGCCTGGCGCCTGCGAGGGCGGCTGCTGAGCCGCGGCCTCCTGCCGCCTTCCACCGCGACGGTGGGCTGCTTTAGCAGGAACAAAGCAGGGCTGCGTCTTTGGGCCCGGCCGCGGGTCCTTTGGCAGGAGTTCATGGAGCTCCTGCGCTTTCTTGTCTTTGGTCCCGACCCACAGCTCTGCGCTCATAGGGTGCTCGGCCAGCAGGGAGCGAGCCGACCACCGTGCGAGTGTATGTGTAACCGTTTCAAGTTTTTTCCTGTTAATAAATATAAAATAAATTTAAAAGGCACGCAGAAGGTTCCCATAGGTTTTGAGTGTTGCATAACGTACAGTGATTTCAGACCTATGCAGCGCCTGGATTGACAAGATTTGAAGTGTGGGTATATCCAGCAGTGATGCAAGGACTTCTGGTAGCTGTTAGTGTTTGCTTGCTGTTTTTCCTGCGTCTCATATTAGGGGGCGGCCTGCTTCTGGTACTTCATTGCCATCGATGTCATGTGGGTGACAGGCTTGCCTTTGTAAACAAATAGACTTCTGAAAATAACTGGCATGTAATGTCTTTTTCCTGACTGGTGTGTTTTCTTCTTCAGTATGACCTGTCAGCTTCCACGTTTTCTCCAGATGGCAGAGTGTTTCAAGTTGAATATGCTATGAAAGCTGTGGAGAACAGTAGGTAAGATACAAATATCTGGATCTCTGTCTGTTTGCTGACCTCTTTTAAAGCGGTATAATTGAACTAGACAAGCATGATCGGCATTGCAGATAAAATTATGTTGTTAAAATTAGTTCTGAGCAACAGTGTCCCTAGGTTCATCTTAGTAGGCTTCAAATTAGGCATAAAAGCAGTATAATCACTTCTGCTGCTTAGAAATCACTTTTGCTTGCTAGAAGCAGATGAGTTGTGGGGAATGCACAGGAAAGCAAATGTCCTCATGTGTGTTAAGGGCAATAAAATCTTTGTGCTTTGGGACAAAATCTGATTGCAGGTCTCATTACTATCTGTAAGCTGCTTAGCTGTTATGATAGTAGAGCTGCTGGAGCAGTATCTAAAAGCCCGTTCTGTGGATGTGAATTGAGGCACTGAAAGACTGACACACTCAGGGCTTCGTAAATTTATAACAGCTTCATATGTATTTCTTGAGAAACTGAGAACATCCAAGTTCTGCTAAAGCTGCATCAGCTTCTCTGCAAGTATCTGTCCTCCCTCAAGTATATGCAAAGGAATGCTGGGAAGTGACAATCCCAACGGTGCTCAAGCAGCAGCAAGACATGGATCAATTAGCAAGGCATGGAATGGGTCACCCAAGTGTCTGATCATAGCCACAGGCTGCCAAATAAGGATTAGTGAAAAATTTTGTTTAAGCCATGGTTGGTAGTTTATGCCCAATGATGCACTTTTTGAGGGTTAGAGAAAGAGTTGTTACTTCTCCTAGACAACGGTGAATTTACCAAAAGAAGAGGTTAAACAGTTCATGGTTTTCATACTAGTGGTGTTCAGCTCAGTGATGGGGCAGCAGCTGTGCCGTTGTGCCACCGCTAATTGTAGTCTCTTCGGAACTATTTGGGTAGGGACTTCTGGCAGCTCCCTCCTCCTTTGTTTAAGAAAATGTTTGTAGGCTCAGTGAGCTTTGGCAGTTCCCTTCCCCCGCCCCCCCACATCCTTGTCTTCAATGCTAAAGTGGAGTTGTAACAGATCTACTTCTGGGGAAATGATGTCATTGCTTATTTTGTTAAATCTCTGTTATGTATTTTACACTACACTTCTGTGTGAGAAACTTAAATTTATCTTGTCTTTTAGTACAGCAATTGGGATAAGATGCAAAGATGGTGTGGTCTTTGGAGTAGAAAAACTAGTTCTGTCCAAGCTTTATGAAGAGGGTTCCAATAAACGTCTCTTTAATGTCGATCGACATGTTGGAATGGTAAGTGCTGTTTAGTTTTTCATAAATTGAAAGGGAGTCCCCTCAAAAGTAGAAGTCTATGAATCAGAGAATCAGTACTAGGTAGATTAAGAAAGTAATGTTAATGTTTGTGTGTACAGAATCAGAAATGCCTGTGTACTGTTTTCTGTAAGTTATTCTTGATTGCACACACATATATAAATAAAATTCAAATTTAAAATGGAAGATATGCATATTTTGAGGCAGTTTCTAACTTTTTTAAATGCTTTTCAGCGTTCCAGTTGTTCAAACTTGAATGTAAATACAAATGCAAGTGTAAAGTAGTACTTTACTATGCAGTTAACAAATAAGGTGTGTTAAGGGGAAAACATGCTGCATACAAGATTCTCTTCTCAGCAGTGTGTGAGTCAGCTGAATTCTTTAAAGGCTGATTACTGGCTAATCCATAATGGTGATGTTAGGATGATACCAGGTAGTGGTTACTGTGTGACAGAAATGCCTGAAACCATCTGTTGAATATATATTATGTGAAGTATTGTTTGGGTTAGTTGTGGCAAATTGTAAGGCACTATTTAACATGAAGGTAACTTTGGTTATTGATTTTCCTAGAGAAAAAAAATTGTTCAGTACTAGTATAATCATATTGACATGTTTTGAGCTTGCTAGCAGATGGATGGTTTGATTGAATTCACTTGTAGTAGTACGTAGAATTCAGTAAAGATCTTGGTTAAGTCACATAATTAGACTTTTGTCTGTTAATTTTATTAAGTTATTGTAAGGTATGTTTGGCCTAGCTGATGACAATTATCATTTCAGGCAGTAGCAGGTCTGTTGGCAGATGCTCGTTCTTTGGCAGACATTGCTAGAGAAGAGGCTTCTAACTTTAGATCTAACTATGGCTACGATATTCCACTGAAGGTAAGAAATTGGTGCAGTTCATTCAGGTTTTTTGGCTTTCTTAGTGCTGATGTGGAGAATTAAATTGTATTACTTGAAGTTTACTTATTTCTGTAAATAAGGGTTTCCACTGTTTGGTGTGTTTTTTCCACTTAGCATCTTGCAGACAGAGTGGCTATGTATGTGCATGCGTACACACTGTACAGTGCTGTCAGACCTTTTGGTTGCAGGTAAGTCTTTCAAACATACACTATTAGTAAGTATCTTTTGTTTTACAATTGCTGGAACTACCTAGGTTGTCTGAGGTCTTTTTTTTAAACTTGAAATTAGTAACCTACAATTAATCTCATAAACAGATTCTCTTCCCCTTTATTTTTGTGTGTGTAAAACCTTAGGTGAAGAATTCAGATTTGCTAACAGTATGCCCAGCTTCTACATAGATGGCCACTTTGTCCCTGAATTTTAAAGTTGAAGAGTTGATGCTGTTAAGTCTGTGACAGTGACGAAAGCGAACTTTTCTCTGTAATCATCCTGCTTGCTCTTGATACTTGAAGAGTATGTTACAACTACTATGCAGTTCTAGTACAAAGGGACTAATAAACTGAGATCTGCTGTCTGGTTACAGATAAGTAAAATGTTTCTGGCAACATGCAGGTGCTTGGCTGTCATGATAACTCTAAACTGTTCAGATGGATTGCTTAACAGAATGTAGTAGGACAGGAGTTTTGGTGCAGGAAGAATGTAGGAAACCCGAGTTGTAGTCTCTAATTCTGTGCGCATTGGTAGAAGAAATGTTTCTAATTTCACTTTTTTTCTCCAGTTTCATGTTGGGGTCCTATGATAATGATGACGGTGCACAACTGTACATGATTGATCCATCAGGAGTTTCATACGTGAGTGTGTCAAAAATACTTTCATCTTGGCTGAAGTTCCCCTTTTAAAAGTTCCTAGTTAGGAAAATAGTGTGTGTTGTTCCAAAAGAGCTGTTAGTTTTTTCTTTTTGCCTGGGAAGATCTCTGGTGAATCACTGCGTAAAATGAACAGAGGTGTTTTTTGTTCATTTGCATGTTCTTGTGAAGTGTATTTCTTAGGAGTACAGTCTCTGCGAAGCTGGTTTTAAAGCTTGTCTCAGAAATTTGGGAGTTGATTCCAGCTGGTTATATCCAATGAAAAGGCTAATGCACCACCCCAAAAGGGCGGCAAGTATTGTATGATACCCAGGTCACTTCCAGACAAGAGAGGGCTGTTACTTTGACACTGGTCGCTAACAGCAAGTCAAATCAAAATAGATACTTTTGTTAATTGTTGTTAGTTCTGCCTCTTCAGCTGTGTATTACACGCGGAGTAATGTACACTCATCCTGTTTAGATTTTTTTTTTCATTTTTCTTTCAATATATCAAATACCATAGCTGTTAAGAGAAACAGAAGTGCTTAAGTTTTATGTGTTTACGCTTCAATATATTTTCATGGTAGGTAGGTTTTGTGGTTTTGTTTTGGGATTGTTTTTTCTATCCTGTAGAACTTCTCTAATTCTAGTTTGCTCTTCCATTTACTGCAGTAACAATAAAAAAATTGTCTATTGCAACAAATTGAGCAGATAAATTTCTGTACAGGAACTATTGAGCACTTCTCTATCAACAGTGGTAGCACTTAATCTAGTAATTGGGTTCTATTCAACAATTTGGGAGTGTGCCCCAATAGAAAATAATACCAAGGTTTACTATGTATTAGCCTGTCGCTATATGAGTAGAGTTGGGGTTTCATATGCTAAGTTGACAGTAAGAACCGTAGAGGGTTTAGTATTTAATTACATTTGCATAATTCTTGGGTTTGTGTTTTTTTTCTTCTAGGGCTATTGGGGGTGTGCCATTGGTAAAGCCAGGCAGGCTGCAAAAACAGAGATAGAAAAACTTCAGGTATGATGTTAGTTTTGTGGTGCTGTTTCAAGACAAGTATTCCTAGCTTATGACGTTACCTTTTTGAATGCCTAAAATATATAAAATACAGAAGAAGGAGACGGAGTATTTCTTTGTACATTCTAGGAGATGTTTTAGCCTCTGTAATAGCAGTATTTCTCAAGTCTTGCCCCTGAGCAATGGGTAGGCTGTAGGGAGCACATGTGTTTAAAACAGGAACTATAAACATAACACTCCCATGCATGCCAGTGAGCAAAATAATTGAGTGAATATGAAAGTGTAACTAAGTTTTTAATTCTGAATGAAAACCTTAGGGTAGCATTGTACACAGTGGTGTATGTTTTTTTTCCAAAACATTTTTACACGTCTGATCAAAAGGACTTCAGTGGTGTGAACACTAGGAAGAGTACAGCTATACAGCACACCAAAAAGGGCTGTTTCTGTTCAGCATTACCTGCTTGCACAGTACTGTAACAAGTCAAGTGTTACAAGGAGGTTTTGAGAGAGCACACCAGGGAATTGTTTTGTAGCCTTCTGAAGGAGCATGCAAGCAGTTGGCTGTGTAAAACTAGTCTGTGGAGAGAGAACTACTGAAAGGTATTGAAATGTGCCTTAAGCTGATTTAGAATTACGTTAGAATCCTAAAAAACTTGTGTCTTCCTCTTGTGTTTTAATATCTGACATTCTTGGAACTGGAGACAACATAGGACAGAATCCTGCTCCTGGTCTGTCTCATGTCATTCATATCATGTCATGATATCCTGCTAGTATCTTATTTATGGTTTTCATTTGCAGAAGTACACCACAGCTGTTTATGGAAAGGTTCAGAGTTCATATGGTTGTTAAATTTTTAAGAATAATCTGTTAGTGGTGCTGTAGCATCATAACTGAAAAACTACAATGTTCCTAGACTTGATTCATTCAGTCTTGAATCTGGTCAGATGCGTGAATACCAAATTAAAAGAAAGAAGCTTACAAGATCATCTGATCTTGATGCTGTAATTGTGGCATCTAGGAAATCACAATTTCAATTTCCATGTGTGTCAGATAACATATAACCTACCTCCAAAAACTAATTTTCTTGCAGTGCTGGGATTTTCAAAAACTTCTGTCTTATTGACTGATTTTTGTAGAGCTAGTAAGCGTGTGTACTGCTTGAACTTTACAGTAGAGCCTGTAAAATTTAGTATATGGAAACAGTGGTGTGCCATATGGCCTAAGTGCATTTATTTATTTAATGGTTTGTTTGCAGGATCTCTTCAGTAATGCATATGATCTTGTCACAGCAATGTAGAGCAAGTCCAGTCTTGCATGCCAGTGCTTTTTGTTAGCCATAGACTGGGCAGGTTTCCAGGTCAGAGTTAATTTTGACAAGATTAATTTGTCAAAACTGAAATGGGAAAAAGAAGTACAAAAGCTTTTGTGGGGTGGTACTGCCTACAGTAGCCTGTCAATTAACATTTCTTCCTGTGGAAGAGATGACTACAGGTTGAAAGTAAGAGGCAAGCAGGTAGTCAGAACTTTAAACCTGCCTTACAGGTACTGCAGAGCACATAGTGTATCTGGGAGGGGACAGAGTATGCGAAACCCTCATGTAGCTGAGGGTGCAAGCAGAAAACACTGCATTGATCACACTGGTTGCATCTTATGTGAATGTCTGGTATCTTCAGCTGTGGGAAAACCTGTAGTCATGTGGAGAGTCCTTGAATCTCTCGGTCTCTTCTGCAGTGCTTCTCATGCAGCTCCAATGCTACATACAACTTTTTGATATATGGACATGATTGTAATTAACTCTTGTGATAAACTGTTACAGTGTTTACTCTTAATTTCTGCAGAATTAACATACCTGGGGTGGGAAAAGGATAATGGCAAAAAATTAATTTACTTCAATTTTCTTTTGTAAATACACGTGAATAGTAGCAGATTTTTGGGTTTTCCTATTAGATTGCTAACTTTATATGCATCAATGCGCATAGTAATTTGTTTGTGTGACACAGGTTATATCTGTAGACAGCAGCTAGCGCTGTGTGTGTTATAGATCGAGTGTCACAAATGTAAGGGCTGGGGCAATGGGTCTCTGTTCAGGAAACTTCTTGGGATGGGTCTGTGATGGCATGTCTGTCTAAGCAGGCATGGGCATCCCTTCTCTGGCCCGTTGCTTCTGTGGGTGTCTGTTTCACCCCAGAAAGTGCTATGGCACTCAGCGTGAACAAAAGGCTGTTGTAACCGTAATTCCTTCACCAGTGTCTGAAAACTAACTTCCATACTACAGTTTTGAAAACACTTGGAGAATCAAAGAGATGGTAAACTGCATTAATGAAATATAGTAGAATATATTACTACTTCATAGTCCAGAAGGGTTGACTGGCAAGAGATCTGACTTCCAAACATAAACTTATTATGTCATGGAAACTGGCACAAGACTTAGTTTTAACTGTGAAACTGTCCAAAGACTGTGATGTAACAGTGAGAAAATATAAAATGGCATGTATATAGCTGCATCTGGTTGTTAACACCGGAACAGTATTCTCTTAGGGCATTACTTAAAAGTCAAAATTGCTTGCATAAAATGCTGGTAAGACCAAAAGTATTACTATATTATGTAGAAAGAATAAGAATATTATATGTGAAAATATGATGCCTCCCCTATATTGTACCTCTGGTTATTTTATGTCAGTTGATGATAAAGCATTTAAGAACACGTCAAGCTTTTACGATGCTAAGGTTGTCTGTTCAGTTTCTAAGTTTCCAGCTGATGAGCACTTTAAACTGGGGAGGTTTCCAAGTAACATTTTTTTCATAGAATCTTTCAATGGTAAAGTTCTTCACTGGAAGAGTGACTTCCATGTAGCAGGTTGAAAGATGCATTGTAGAGAATAAATCTGGTTCTAGTCTTAACTTTTTGTCACTTTCATTACCACTGAACAGTAAGCTCATTAGGCATGGGAGCAGCCACTTGTATTCTGGCCTTGTGAAAGACAGTACAGTCTCTTAAGCTGTGTATTTTTTGTCTACAGATGAAGGAAATGACCTGCCGTGATGTTGTTAAAGAGGTTGCGAAAATGTAGGTCTCCAACCTGTTTTCCAACTTGACTGTGGTAAACTTGCTATGGTTTCAGACTGAAGCTATTCCTTTTAAATAGCGTATCAGGTTTTATTTCTGCTAGATGAGTGCTCATGCTGACTCTAGTATCTTCTACTATTAATATTTTTTCTCTTTTTGTGACATGGGATATGCTACTTGGTACAGAAAAATGCCAAAGGATGCAAAGAAAAAATAAGCCTTTTGGTCTCTTCTGCTACTTTTTATAGGTGCAGCTTGTAGCACCAATGGATTAAAGGTTAAACTGTCTGAATATAGTCACTGGTTTTAAAAATACATAAACCAGGTGACAGATGGGGGGGGAAACTCCTTGGTGTCCTGATTCTGAAGTAAGAGTTCTATGCTTTTTAGAGCTGTACACTGTGTACAGATTGAACAATGAACTGATGCTTCAGACCTTAAGTAGCAGTCCAGAAATGAAGATGAGGTCTTTGACCCGGCCTTCCTATTTGCCTACAAAAAGACTCAAGTGCTTAGGAAAGAAGCAAAGTGTAACTCCTTGTTTAAAGATGTATATATGGTATAGCTAGTCGCATTTAAACAATAAAGCTTGATACCACATGAAAAGATAGGAAATAGTTAATTTGCTATTCACTGATGCAATCAATGCATCAGTGATACAATCACCTGTAGTCACTAATACTATCCCATAAACGTTTATGTGAGGATAGTGTACTTACAGGGTAAAAAAGGTACCATTCAGTAAGCCATGTACTAGTCAGAGGAAAAAAGATACCAGGAAGAGAGATGACTTTCTGCTAGGTGGAACATGAATGAGCCAGTAGTAAACTATCTTGAAAATACTTTGTGAATTAGTATGTCTTCAAACAAATACAAGTATCCTTTCAGGTCTCTAAACGCTGCATTTTAATGCATATGTTCTGTGCTTGTCACAAATTTAATAATCTGCATCTGCAAAACCGTAACCTCCAGCATTTTATGGTTATTACTTAGAAGGTTATAAAGAAGTGATAAATATGCTTCTGTCATTGGTGTTGCAGCATGTGAGGTTTTTTTCAGAGTTTGTGTCTGAGGTTGCCATGGCAGCAGCTAGAGGAAAGAATTCATGGGATCTCTGTTCTTAAAACCTAGCAAGGACCTCAAAGCAATTCTAAAATAAGGCGTGGATTTTCAAATAACGAAAAGACTCATGTTCTTTAATACTGCCTCAGCTCAAAACTTAACAGCACCTCTAGATACCGTTCTGTTTTTAAACTCCTTAGTAGCATTTAGCAAGGTAGCAGATACTTCAATAATTTTGTTAACCCTGAAATACTAGCCAGAGTCCAGAGTAATGATTTCTTCAAGAGCTTGTAATAGTACACTTTGTTGGAAAGGGCTTATACCCAGCTGAACACATAAGAAAGGCCTTATATGACTCATCTTAGGCAATGATCAGTAAGTCCAGTCTTAACAGTGACAGAAGGGTGTCAGAAGAACATAAGCATATAGAGATGTTTCCCTGGACAACAATGTTAACTTTCTTCTTTATATTTTCACAATACTTTTATCAAAATTTAATTGGAAGTACTTAAGTGTGGTGCTGAAGGTGTTCTTTCTTCCTCCCTCATCTCCAAGCTTTCTATGTTGGCTAGAAATAGCTGGTGTTTTTCAGCTTTTGACTTATTAATGCTTTCTGAAACAAACTAAGGAATACAACCTTCTCAATAAGTGAAGCCACAAGTTATTGTAAGTTCTACTGTTGTTCTGAGTGTATGTCTCAATACAGTTGTTTAGATGTTCTGCCACTGAGGACTGAATACTATGATACAGTCAAATCAGTATTGCTATTATAGTGTCACATTTTTATCCCACAGACTAAGGAGTGATTTTCCTAGTCTGGATGGTGCTGCGCATGCTGTAATACTACTTGTAGTTTAAATTCTGGTTACCATCATGCTTGCCATGAGCATGGCAGTCTATATGGAGATCTGTGTACAGGCTTCTAATTAGACTTGGTGTTGGGATTTACGCTTAAGACTACACTGAAGTAAGGTTTACAGTGGAAATATAGGACACTCCTAGCTGCATTATAACTAATCTAGCAGAAGCAGGCAATAATGACATAGCCTTGGCTGTGCAGTACTTGAATCTTAATGTTTGTTCTGATTAGGATAAATCAAACATCTCAACCTGCATCTGAGCTGTAATCATTTAACATTGTTATGTTAGTGATTAAACCTGGAAAAGTCTCTGGTGGCTTTTGTGTGCATGGGCAGGGAAGGGGAGGAAGCATGGCGAGAGCTTCTGTTAACCATAAGAATACTTCAACAGAAGAAAGCATATTTAGCTTAACAATCAATCTATTCTAATCTGTACTTTATCTGTTCCTTCCAGAATCTACATAGTTCACGATGAAGTAAAGGATAAAGCTTTTGAGCTGGAACTCAGCTGGGTTGGAGAAAGTAATGCATTTCTGTAATTCTTATAAACATATAAGAAAATCTTTTAACTCTGTAACTAAAGTAAAACATTGCTTCTTAAATTCACTCAATGTCACGGTCTTTGTGTGAATTCTACTTAAGATGTGCTCTTTTTATTGGCAGTAACTAATGGAAAACATGAAATTGTTCCCAAAGACATCAGGGAAGAAGCAGAAAAATATGCCAAGGTAAGATCTGACTTTGGTGTCATCTCAGTGCTTCACTTGACAAATCTGGAGTAGAGGAACTAACTGAAGGTTAGGCTTCTACTGTTGTGATGACTGGAAAATGTGTAATTACAACACATTACTTCAGTGTTAGCTGAGGTTATTCTGAAGGGAGAATAGTAAAGTTTACAGTGCAATCCAAGGATAGTTCTTACTTTGAAAAACAGTGTAATTCAGCAGGCTTGCACAGGTGGCATGTTTCCCCTTCAAAAGTAAACTTATTAACTCTTCAGCAGTGGTGTAGTGAATAGGAGACAGTAAGTCATTTGCCTAGTAAAGATAACCAGCTGGAGAAAGTTAGACTTTTGGCATTTAACAGCTTTGCTTTTGTTCTAAAAGTAATGATGGTGCTCAGTATTACCTCCTAAAGATATGAACTAGCCTGCTGCATACAAGGCTTTAGACAGAGAGAGGATTGTGAAGCCACAGCAAAACTCACTTTGCTTATTATAGGCTGAATTATAGAACAACTGTTAACTTTTTAAATTAAACTTTTCTTTAAAACAGGAATCTTTGAAAGAGGAAGATGAATCAGATGATGACAATATGTAGCACATTGTTACTTCCAGACATGTTCAACTTTTCTTAACTTACAACAGGTTTGTTTGTAATGTATTAATAAGCATGGGATGCTATTATGTACTTGTTGGAAAAAACCGTGTGACCAACTTGCACTAATAAATTTCCCATTTTACTGTCTTGTTAGCTTTTATTTCAAAAGAGTATAGGCCAGCATCATCAAGAAGCAACTGCACTCTGTATCAAAACATTAAGAAGAAAAGGTGTTACCAGGCTGGTATTGCTTCCTCTGCCTATAGCACTCTATTTGAGCCATGCTAGGTACAGAAGAACAATTGGCTTAGAAATTTGACAAGTCTCTTGTTTATATTGCATAGTTTAATATTAAAAACTAGTACTTGGTTAGTCCTTGATTAACAAATATCATGATATGCAGTTCACTCAGTCACAGTCTGATTGCTTTTGGCAGAAAAGATGAGAACATACCTAACTGTAAAACAGCTGGTTACACGGTAAAAAGATGTGCGCAGCCAACAACTCTGAACAGCCAATGTAACAAGTAGAAGCTCAGGAAAAGGACTTCTAATCTGAAGTATCAAGTCTAGGCTTATTTGAAGAGTAGGCGAAATTAAAACTAATTCAATTTAAAATAATGCTGGTGTTAAGTTCTAAAGCTGTGAGATCTACTAAGCAGTGTAACTGGAATTAATGCTCGAAGAGCTAAACTACTTGTAAACAGTTTCATTCAGCTGTAGTTTAAATCACTTCTTACCAATTGTTGCCCTTCCCAGAAGTTGAAAACAAGCTTTCTTGCTTGCTTTCCCTACTTCCTAGGAAAAAAGACTGTTTGAGTCATTTCAATGTGTTGAAAGACAAGGTAACACTGTTCTGTTCACCACCTTGAACCTCAGTTAAAACTGAAATCTTGTTTGTACATGCAGTTAAAATTCTAATGGTCATCTTAATCTAAAATGTGTACTTTTCTAATGAATCAAACTCCTCAGCTTTAGCACTACACCATAATGATCACCAGCCCTTAAAACAAAAGTTTTCCCTTATAGGTTTATTTTTATACAGGGTTTTTTTCTGTTTGAAAAAAATACCTGGCCTTCTACAGTCTCCTTTTGAATGGATTACAAGGTTATACTTCATTTTTGTGACAAGAGGAAGTCAGAGAGAGATGGATCTGCAGTGGTATTTGGTGACTGTCTCAGGCTTAAGCCTTAGCTGGAGTCAGGCTACCTGAACTTTTGCCTCTCCAGCTGGGCAGAGCTTTCAAAGGCTGCTGGAACTCTTGATCAGGCCTGCCTGAGCCAACATTAATCATGACCATGACAGACAGTCCTTCACTGTTTCCTTCTGAAGCAATAGTGTAGCTGTTTATAGTCAGCCTTTAGTTCTGCATTGCATTTCTCCAAACTCAATTTACTACTGCAGTTCACTGCTGATTCAGCTGTTTAATTCATTAGCAAGTGCCAGTCAGGAAACTAATGACCACTCTAAAGCATTAGCTGAGGGCTGATCTTCCACTCACTGTATATGACAGTGGACAGTCTACTTTATTCTCTTCACTTTAGCTTTTAATTTCCATTTAGCAGTTTGTCAGCAACATTTTAGGTATAAAAACATTCTCATGTGTGGATACCACACATCCATCCAATCCTTTCAGTGACAGCCATTCAGGAAGTGTAACAGTTATACAAGTCAGGTTTCAGGGTTAAGTGAGAAAAGCAAGATCAGTTGTGTATATTTACAAGATAAGGAAGATGTTCTACAGTATGTGCAGAGATAGAGGTAGGAACAGAGCCACATACTAGTCGATTCAATATTTCTAAATAGCTATTCATTAGAGAACATGGCCATCTAAAAAGCTCCTTTGAGGAAGCATGCTCTTAATTATTTTTGCTTGTTGTGGAAAGGTATATAGTAAGTCCCATGCAAAACAATTTAACAAGTCTGGGTAATACATACAAAGTGCTGCACAGCAGTCTTGCCTGTCATGGCAACATTTAGTTAAAACACTAACAAGGTGATTATTACTGTCAGGTTCTTTTCCAAATTAAATCACTAAATTATCAGACTATAGGTTCAACCTGTTTATGAGAATGGATCTTTATATATGGTTAAGAAAAAACCCTATTACTTCCAGTTCCAGTGACTGTAGATGGGGAAAGAGAAAAAAGTGAGCATTAAAAGGTAGGGAAAAAATATTTGCATTTATTTAGGAGAGGGGGGTTAAGGAGGAAAAAAGCAGCAAAATTTCAATACTAAAATAGCTTAACTTTAGAAACAGAAAGCTAGCAGACTTCTACTTGATCTGGAATTAAGTGTTGCTACCTTTTAACAATAAGGCCCAGGGAACATTAGAATAGATTTCTAGTCCAGGACAGCAAAAAAACTACTGCAAACTTCATTACAGCTGTTTTTGTAGCCTTAACCTAGCTGCAGTTCCAACTGGGGTAACTAATGAAACAGCCACATTGCATTTAAGAACTTACTAATTTGAAGCTGGTTACTTAAGAATGCTTAATTATGCAGTTGTGCAGTAGCCATCATAATGTTTCACTAATTTAGGTCACAGTTGATAGGCTAAATGCCAACTTTAATGAATCTTGCTACTGAGAATTAGTATTTTATTTGTTGCTGTGTCAAACAGTGGAAGTTGAGCAGGGAAAGAAGTCTTCCAAAAAGAAGGAAGTGGCTATTTATGGCAACATAGACCACACAGACTTAATGCAGTGGGACAGCACAGTATCATTAAACCCTGATTAAATGTTGAAGACCATGAGTGGGGTTTTTTTCCTAAATACATACAGCTGTCTGGGGCAAATCACTTGGTGAAAGCTAAGCTCCAGAAGGGATCAAGCTAGATCTGAGATTATTTAAGTGGGAACTACATGTTACAGAACAAAAGAAAAGAATATTAAATCTCAACAACAAAAAAACCCAACCAAACTTCCTTTTAGCAGAGGCTGTTTTAAATAAAGGACTAGGGAAAAAGAAAAGCATCTAGCTGTACTGTAGATACTCCCTTACCCTCCAGGCTTCAACAATATCCAGGGGGAAGAGTTTGATTTAAGCCCAGAGAACAACAACTCATCAGGTAACTAGAACAAAGATTTGAAAGCTTCTACCAGTCAGACATTTCCTGTAGCTTTAGCTGTGGAACATGTCTGGAGAAAGTATGTCTGCTCAGTCTGTGGAGCGGAAGCTCTGGAAGAACTGTTCCTTGAGACAAAGGATATCATAGGCACCTACTTATATCTTACTACTTTTGAGTAAGCTCACTCTGAGAGCTTCGAGACTCATAATATACCAAGGGACTACAGCAGCCCAGTTGGCTGACTTGATTCAGAGCTGCTTGCAACACATGCAAGCCCAATGTGATAGACCTCACAGCAGCAGTCTGTGACAGTGACCTCTGAAGGTTCCCAGAACCAGCCTTCAGCAACAGAGGCAGCATGCTTTCCTACAGAAGCAGGGCTTGGATTCCCTTCCCTAAAATTAAAATTAGCTTTTATAATTGGCTTGAAAATGGTCAATTATAACTTCATTGTAACAACAAAATATGAAAGTGTATTGCAGAGCTAACAAGTGGGCAGGGTAAAATTTTCTGGAGATCTGAGCAAGAGGTGATTCTCGACAGTCTCATTTTGATAATTTCTACCCAAAGCACTGGGAAGTTTCAGTTCTAAGGATATTAGAAAAGCATAATTAGCCAGTACCAAGCAGCACGTCTTGCTTTGGGCTCCATAAGTAACCTACTTAGTCCAGACTCTGCCCATTTATGGGAATACATAATAGAGCAGAAAGTCAAATACCCACTTGGAATGCATAACTGTAGTTCTTGCCATTCTGAAACACTTTGAGCTTAGTTTTAATGGTATATTCTGTTGCTTAAGACCCAAAGCACAGGCTTTAACAGAACCAGAAAGTAAAGACTGTGTAGACCAACTCATCTCTTAGCTTGAAGTCATCCCTCCACCAAGGAATATTTAGAAGGATGGATCCAACAATGACACAAGAGTAGGCTTTACAGTAAGATGCTTCTTCTCCCTTTTAAGTCCCATACATCCACTGACTGTTATTCAGCACCTGATCACCACTGTGATATTAAATAAGACTGGGTATGTCACATTCCCCGTTAAAATTAGTCAGCAAGTCCACATACAGAAACTTTGTTCAAGAGAATTAAGAAGTGGACTATGGTGAACTGCAGATGACAAATAAAAAGAAAGAAAAAAAAAAGGCTCAGTATCTAGTTTACTTACATACACCTCCATGGCTGCACCAGGACAGATTTTAGAATATGTAACTGGACTTGCAGAGTTCAAAAAATCAAGTTTAGGCTATTGCATCAGGATAATCAATTTTCATTGTTTGTACTACCTTTACATGGCCATAAAAATTACTGGTTTGGATAATACCTTCATTACAACTGACTAGTACTGCTAATGAAATTATGGTAAGATTGAGCTGTTAGAAGCTAAAGAACAGCAGCTCATAGAAGTAACCCATATGTAAAATTTCCTGTGTGACAGATATCCATAAGGGTATCTCCAAAAGAAATACTCTAGTCTGCATTTGGTGCCTTCTCTCAGAAAGGAAATGCTTCAAACAATTTGTCTTATGCAGATCTGAAGTATGCTAAGCATCAGGTCATTTGTTACTTCCTTCTCATCACCAAAAATGGCTTGGTGGCCTGAGGTTAAAAGCCCCACATGCTGAATGTGTGACTGTCCATACAGATGCAGTACTGCTTGGGATGCTACCTGGCTATATAGTCCAAGTCACCCTTAAGAAAGGAGGTTTGGAATAACTACATACGCTGTTTTGCAAGTCTCTTCCTTAAAATAAAACCGTAACCATAGAAGGGAATGCAGAATAGTGAATTCAACAGTGCATCTTAAGCATTTACCAGCTGGAAGATAATCATGACCTTAAAATAAAGTGCACAGTTTCAAAATTGAGGAGAAAAATGGTATTAGTTGTCATGACGATTTTCAGACTGTAATAGCACCAAAAATACAGTACAGAGACTGTTCTCTCCCCCTCATTTTCTTCCTTCAGTTGTGTATGCCTGTAAGACAAGGACTAGCTTTTCCTCCACCCACCAGTTTTTCAAGTTACATGCAGCAAGGAAGTTATTTAAGAATTTAGAGCTATTTTGAGACACCAACTGCTTGTAACCTTCCATCATAGAAGATCTCGCTACCTATTACATCTAATTAAACAGATTTGCAGAAAACAGGTGGTAGATGAGGTAAAAGTGTAGCTTTACTAGAATGTATTTACTGGACAAACAGTATTTGAGAACATGGGATTTAGAACCAAGCTCAAACCAAGTCCCCTATTTCCAGATGGACTCAGCAACTGCCATGCAGTGCTTTTTCATCTTCAGTACACTGCTATTAAAGGACTCGAAAATAGTTGTTAAAAAAACTGTTCTTGCAAATTGCTGTGCCAATCAAAAATGGACAACTAGAATAAAACAGGCAGAATCATCACATAGTTTAGAGTCCAAACGCGCATATAATCAGATACACAAAACCTGAAATCCCCTGAAGTCTGCCCTAAAGTTAGGTGTCATTTAGTATACATATTGCCTGTATATCCAAAACACATTCGTTAAGATTCCAGTTTCAGGAGATTAACAGTAGGTTCAATTACAATAAATTCACCCAGAAGACACATTCCAAATACAGACACAAAACCCAAAAACCCACCCAAATGATGCCTAAGTTCTTGGAAGTGAAGCTTAGCTTGATTGCAGAACTTTTAGAAAAGCAGGAAATCTGCTAATTTCATTTTTTTGGGGGGAAGGCCAGAGACCTATTACATTAGACTACATTAACAGGTGTCAAGAGCAGCAAAGGAAGTGCCAAATGACTTTTAACACAGTGCTTTTACATAAAGCTCAATTTCAAGTTCTTAATTCTAGGTATTTCCAGTCTACAAAGCACACCATTTGAGAGGCTCTTTTTTCCCCAACACTCCTGTATACCTCAGGAATGGAAATAAATATGAAATCCTGTTTTAGGAGGCAGAATCAAAATGTAGCTTAAGATATTTCCTGTCAGTTGATTTAACAAACAGCTACTTCCCCCAGCCAAATACTTGTTTCTGTGCTCATACCAGTTTGTCACACTGTGCTGCTTACAAGGAGGAGATCACTCCAACATTAATGAAAGATCTTTCATTGATCCAGAAAAATTAAACTCTCCTAAAGGACATGTATTTTGTTCTTTCAGAGTTCTGGATATCATGTAACACAGCTCATTTCAGTGGTTCTGTTGACAGCTGTACGGTGTAACTAATGGGGTGACAGACTACATAGAAGCACTGCAGGGGAAAGCATATCCCTGAAGGTACAAACGTGCAAACAGTAAAGTCTTGCAATTAATTCACAGGTTAAGCGTGCGTTACACAGCATTGATTGGTCAGCTAACTCTCTTGCCACCTGTAATAATACCCTCCAAACAATATAAAAAAATTAAAAGCATCTTTTTCAAAAGGCAGCTAAGTAGGAAAAAATTCAGAATTTAATCACTGGCCAAACTGTAGAATCTCACTAACAGCAGCTACTTGTAGCTAAAAAAATTTAAAAGGCTGATGGCATAAATATTTTTTTAAAAGAATCAATATTGACCAGCTGTAGTCTCATTAGCTGAGGCTGAAAAGTAAGTTAACCCTAAGTGATGAAAGTAATTTGGACAAGCAAAAGCCCTAGAAGGCCACATAATCACTGCCTTAACCAGCTCGCTTTTGCTAAGCAACCATACCTTGCAGATGTAGCGCTTGCTGCTTTGTGCGAGGCTGCGTACTATTGGTGGCATGCACGTTGCTTTCTGGAGACTAGTTACAAGGGAAGACTACATCTATAGTCCTGATTCAGTTGGGCCATGTTACTCTACAACCTGCACCTGTAACAACCTGTTACTTTAATCAACAGCTTATCAGTACTGACAGGCATGAGTGACACCTGTGCTGGCAGGTGGACAATGTTCAAGGACTCACCATCACTATTAGAACTCTATTTTTTATCTTTACAAGTATGGAAAGATGTATTTTAGTAAAAATCCAAACTGAGCAAGCCACTACCAGCATCTGAAAAAGACTGTATGTGAGAACATTGCTCTTAATGGCTTTATTTTCTTCTTCTACTTTCTAACATGGCTATGTCTGCAGCAAGAAGTCTTACTGGGCAGAGGGTGCCTTCCGAGATACAAACTAGCAACAGGTAGCATAAATGAGGAAGATACTTCAGGTTCACCATCACAGATCACTCAAAAATACTTGTGAAAAACAAGAAAACCCTGAATCTACTAACACAGGTATTGAGAAATTAATCCAACTACAGCTAGTTCTCCTTGCCACAGTAGAAACAGCCTATTTCAGCTCTCCAATGTCAGCAGCAATCAATGTCTTAGATAAGGATAGCATTAGAGACCTATTCAGTATACATTTACTCCCAGTCTGTTACCACAACAGGCTGAAGAAGTGACTATGCTGTTACTCTGAAGTAGATAGCAGAAGTTAAATATTTAAGGAGGCATATCTTCTGTTTCAAAAGCTTAACTTATTCAGAAGACTGCAGTAAGATTCTTCAAATACAACATGCAACCCCATTTAAATGTTAAAACTTTAAAGACTTTTTCTCCTGTTAGTTTTCATGGCAATGAAATATGTAATTGCCACTCCCAAACCCACAGTTTCTGCTTTCAGGTTTTACCCTGTATGTTTGATTTAGATGGGAGGTTACTCAAGCAGTATTGATAAACAAGATTTGACTCTGTTAGGAAGAATACAGACTATTTAGAGATACAGATGGAAGTTTAAATTTTTTCAGCTTAAGTTTATTTCAGGAACACTAAAGCCGTATTTGCTCTGTAGATGGGTGACTGACTATATTTACACAGAAGACACTCCCCCAATCCTGTAGAAAAATCGTATCTTCTCACCTTGAAAGATCAAAACTTCCACAGATAAAATGTTTACATCAGTAATAATGTCTCAGCTCAGAAGTCAGGAAAAAAGCTGCATGCTGTAGGGATAAATTTGGAAGCCAGTTAAAAAGTACAGATAGTTTTAAAAATTAAAAGTTTACAATACTGGAATGGCTGATGGACTAACATAGCCGGTATGCGTATGTGCATAGGAGACATGTTTAATACTAGTCTTGTGCCTGTCACAGAAAAAGTTATACGTAAAGCTTGAAACAGAAGGTTTGATTATTCATGACACAGATCTAATCCTTCACCTTTACTGCTGGCATTCATAGACAAGCTGTTACTTTGAAAAACATGTAAGGATGCTCTCCTTCAGCAGTTGCATGAAGTAACATTACTAACCCCCAGAACAGTAACTAAATTCTCATTTTACTTCAAGCACCTACTTCCAAGTTTTGAAAGACAGACCGATCACTTGATTGCAGATGAGAACAACCGGAGTCCTTTGCCACATCCAAATTAAAGCTGCTGTACAAATCTTCAGCTTGCACTATTGTTTTGTGACACTGCACAGCTTCCCCAATGTAGTTGTAATAGCCTTATTATCATCACCAATGTGAACTGGTAGTCCATAGAAATAATACAAGAAAGTAAGTGGATTTGTAATCAAATTCCATATCTTGCACCCCTTTACTAGGCAAAAGAAGTTAAACACCTATATTCAAACAATTTAACAGCACATGACAAAACATGCAAAAACTGGCTTTAGAATCCAATCTCAAGTAAACCCTGGCAACAGGCACCCTTCTTCCACAGTTGCTAAATTAGGTAACATTACCATTTGATACAAATACATTAGCTATCATAATAGAAAATTGCATATCAGAAAGAATAAAAATAGTCTCTTGCAACACAATTCTTACACTGCCCAAACACAAGATTACCAAATTGGTCTCAAAAAAAAAAAAAGAACACTTTATGTCTGGAATTAGAAGACTGCATGATACATGCCAAAACACCCACAACACAGCTATCAGGCTAGGGTGAAAAGAGCAGTTACATCAGTGGAGAACTAAAACCTCTTCTCTTAGTGCTAAGCTGCTAATAACACCTATCAGCTAATGCATCACTGATTCCTGCACACACTTTGTAACACATGGGATTGTAGTTGAGATCTGCAGCCACAAAGCACAACAAAGTCTGGACATAGTTTATTCAGTAAAACAAGGACTGCTTCTCCCTGGAAATCTCTGAAGCTGCTAACAAGAGCTGCTCTGACAAGCTGAACATGTAACATCATTTTACTAGCGTTATTGGAAAAAGCAACTACAAAGCGAATGTTATTGTCAGCTGCGGAACTGACAGGAAACCCAATTCTGAGATTTTTCTCACACAAGTATTTATGACAGAGTACTCCATGTCATAAATATTTTCATGATTATTCATATCCAGAAGAGATACTGCACTGCTGGAAAACATACCCCTACCAAAGTCAAGAAACCACTACTGAACTTCAGTGGATATAATGCACCAATTCAGGCTTCCTAAGGGTTGCTAAACTTTGTGTCTTCTCCAGCAGCAATGCTCACAAGTAAATGATGAAAAACAGCAAGCAAAGTTATGTTTGAATAACTATCCACTTTTCTGACCATGGGGACAGGAACATGCCAGAGCTAGGGAAACTAGGGAACCATTTAGCATTACAGGGTTTTTGTTCAGTTTTTTTTTTTCTCTCTCACACATGATAATAAATATGAAGGAACTTACTGCTGATTGTTAGCAGTGAAGCACAATTTTCTCCATGAAAGAAGGTTTGACCTTTCATTTTTATAATCCAGCTGTTACTGACTGAACTTTTGTCAACTTCATATGCATTGGGATTTTTTTCCCTTTATACTTGCACACAAAGTACTTTACAACTTCTTACCATACTCTTGTCCACGCAGTTTGCAATCACTGATAAAGCTTTGTAGGAAGCATACATCTGACCTTCATTTGTACAGAAATACAGGAATTCCATGCAGTCAAAGCTTCTGAACCACAAGGCAGACGCTTGCTAAACCACCACTGGAAAAATGCTGCCTGTTCACTTACAGAGAAGAAACACCAAGGGGAAGTGCATTTTAAAAAAAAAGGAGAACTAAACACTCGAGACAAAAATAAAAAGCAGCTACAAGTCTCCTGAATGTCTGCAAAGTCTAGCAGAGTGGCATAGTATTCCATTACAAACTAAGAAGCTCAAGTGTTAGAACAAGAATCAGTATTAATATTTCTAGAGTATTTTAGCTGTGATTGTATGTGTATTCCAAGTTCTTTTATCTACATGTAAATGCAGTATGTCAAGAGCAGTATGTCACTACTGAACAGAATTAAAATGTCTTATCCCAGAAATCTTGTTATTTTGTCTCTCTTCTCAAGGAAGCCACGATACATTCAACAGTTTTATTTGGCTGCTGCTTATTCTTAGGAAGAATAATATAAGATACAGACGTTCCTATACTTGCTTTTCCCTATTGAGTGCCACACATATGGAAGACTTTGGGCAAAAATTCTGTATGTTCTGCAACTAATACACCAAAGACATTTTAAAGTGCATTATTTTTTCTAATTTACTTACAACCATCACCTAAGCTCCAGAATTAAATATAACCAAACACCAATGTTACACTTAAGAGTGCCTTGATGCTGTTGTGTTAACTGTTTTTAAATTAAGAAACCTTGCGCTAATTTGCATGAGCTAAGACCAAAACGCATATCCCCAGGTGAACCTGCTGTACTGCATCTACAAGACCTTTGGTATTAACAAAGTACACATAAATACTGCTGCTTTGAAAAATAAAGTTAAAAACATTTCTACCTTACAGCATGTCTATTTACAGGGAGATTAGATACTGAAAGGACTTACAATGATTGTGTCATTCCAGAGCTTCTAAAGCGTTAAATTTGAGCTCGCAACAGGAAAGTCCGCTGCTCATTTCTTCCACTCATTTCAACTGTTTCCCTATATGGGATGGGGCACAGCTGCAGGGATCTAGTACAACCAAGCTGTCCTGAAGTCTCAGGGCTAGTTAACACTGACATACATTTAGGACATAATATTTCAGTATCATGGCATAACTGAATCCTGAAGTTCATATCCCAATGAAAATTAGATCCTTTCTCTGGCTTGCCAAAAGCACAGCTTTTTCATTCCATTATACTAGACATCATCCCTAAGTTTTGTGAGAATGTTTATGCTCTTCGTTGAGTTGCCCAGCTAGGCATTCTTAGGTGCTTTAAATACCATAAAAGAACAAGTCACCTCTCCTGCTGACTGGCTATATAGAAATAGAGTCCTTTTGCTCACAATAGCTAGATAGGTGATGCACTGTGAACTTTCTAGCATGCCAGCTGTAACAGATGCATCCAGGTGGACAGGGTTTTTCTGCTAGAAATCAGAAACAAGACCAATTAGTTTTGTCACAAACTGTTATTTATTGAATAGTACTATACTTAGTATAAAGATACAAATCGTGCCTCAAAAAAGCTCACAATCTAAGTTGTGGTTTGGCCAATACATTCCACAGAGAGATCAGAAGTTCATATCCAAAGTGAATTCTTGAAGTTTTGTTAACATTTGGGTTAGATTTAATATATTCTAAATAGTAATTTTATCTTCAGTTTATCCACTGCACAAAGTGGAACTACAGCAGAGAATCAAAGTTTCCTCAGCACTAATGCCTCAAACATTTATACATCCTCAGGTATCTTTATATTTACAACCCAGACCAAAACACGAGAGCTCTAGAGGTACCCTTCCCCCATGTTTGACTTCTCCTGCAGTGAATCCAAACATGCCTTGTGTGCATTATGCCTTACTAAGCTTTCAGAGCTTACCTATACACTATTGCTCATTAAACTCCCTAGAGAACCATCCCTTTGCTCGCTGCTTTTCAAAGCACCAGATTTCATAAAAAAATACAAACCCAAAAATCACCTTCAAACCAGAACTTATATAGAAACTACACCTCAACTAACAGTGCATTTCTGTCAAATTAGCACAACGGATCTCCTAACTAGATAGGTCTCTCCACTGTTGAGTTTATATAAGCCTGAAGTATGTCTTGTAGCTAAGGGTGAGCAATGTCAAACAGATGCTCATTACTTTGTGGAAAAAATAAGGTTCTGCGTTACAGTCAACCATGAAGCAAATTTTATATGTCAGAATGTGGAACTAACGTTAAAAATACGTATTTTTTTTTTTTTTACAGGATCCAGTTAGTAACTCCTATTTAGCAGTGCCAAAACTAGCCCCTAAGAGCAAATGGTCTTAGAAGACCTCTGACAGGTGCGGGTACCCTGCCGTGTAAGGCTGCACCTTCAGAGAGCATCCATCGCAGGTATGGAAGGGCCAGACAAGACTACAATTCCTTCCCCCCCCCCCCGGCCCAAGCACTCAGCCCCGGCAACACTAGTCTTCCCCCGTCCTTGCTGCGCCTTCCTGCGAAGAGATGACCTCAGCCGCCTGGCAGGAGGCCAGGCAGCCATCACAACCGCCAGCACCACGTGCAGAAGCAACCGGGCAACAAGAGACGGGCACGTCCCCCTCCCCGGGCTTTACCCCAAATGCGTCACGGGCAGCAGGGGATGATTAATGGCAGCGGAGCAACGCCTTCCTCCGAGGGAAGCGCAGCTACCCGAGTCCCGCCCGCACCGGCTGAGGGACCGGCGTGAGGGGAAAGCGGCTCGGGCGGCGCCTGCAGCCCCTACCTGCAGCCCCGGCGGTGTCTCTGCTGGGGCGTTCGGCAGCGACCGCGGCGGGCGGGCCGCCTCAGCACCACCCCTCGGCTCCAGCGGGCTCCGCGGGGAGAGCAGCGGGAGAACGGCCGCTGGCGGGTCCGC
>JAVJGI010000063.1:32959996-32984937 GCA_035590275.1 Ibycter americanus | reverse complement strand
GCGGGTGAGCCTTCAGCCGCTCCCCCCCCTCTTGTTTTGCAGCGTTTTCCCGTGTACTGGCGGGGAGGAGAAGCCTTGGAGCTGGAATCCCTCAAATAACCTTTAAAGATGAAGGTAGGCTAACTCCGGAGCGGGGAACGGCTGCTCCCTTTCCCCGCCCTCGCTAGCTGCTCTGGCGATTTCATTTTTAATCGCCCGTCTCGGCGGAGCAACAGTAGGATAACGCTGGCCGGGGTTTCGGTGCAGGCTGTAAATCCTGTTTCTGCTCTCCAGCTGAGGTGTGGGTGAGCGCAGCTCTTACCGTCTTGCAGTAGTAGTCTGAAAATTAACAACGTCTTTGAGTTGTTGTCCTTTGGGCTACGGTCTTTAAATGCTTCCTGTATCAGCAGCAGCTATTGCAAGTTGCAAAACCACAGCTTTTGTCCCGCCTTAGCTGTTGCCGGTTTTTTCAGTACAAAGGCTTAACAACAATTGCAGTATAATTTACAAAAGAAAGAAAAATCTTTTTTTTTCTGCTTCATAGTTGAAGAAATAGTAACACTTAAAAAAAAAAAACCAGCAACAGAAAAACAGTTATTTTGTATTATGTGCCAGTTTTCTTCTTGATGGACGTTTTCAATGTGGTAATTTTGTCCTTGTTTATCAGTTGCTACAAGCACAATAAAGTGACATGTTGAGTCGTAAAGTCCAGATTAAGGAAAACTGGTGAGAAATATTTCTCTTTCTTAAAATGCATGAGTAATTAAGTTTTGATAAAGGCATTTCAGGAAAGAAAAATACTATTTAACAGCAGTTTGAAAGATTACAACAAATTTATCCTACATAGAGAATGTTACAGACTTAATGGTAAGTATCAGGATGGTGGCAATCTCAGATGTTTTAAATAATCAGTGTCTTTGGATTGCTTATAGCTGAAAAAAGTACAACTATCTTTTATACTGCTTTTTTGCAGTTGAAATATTTTCCTTTTTTATGCTGTATAGGAATGACTTGAATTAATAGTCACTGCTATACGTTATTACCATTTTTATAAGATGTTCCAAATATCAGTTCAATAGCCTCAAAGGCATTTCTGGGAGGGTAATTAGGGTGACAGAATGGGGGTGGGCATGGGGTGTGTCAATATCAGTGGTAAAACGAAACTTCTTGTAACTTGTTTGTTGGGGTTTTGGGGGGGTTTTTCCTTTTAAAGAGCAGTGTGATTGCAATTCCAGGTACAGACATTGCTTGTCACTTAAAAGTCAGTAGGTCTAAAAGTTAAGATGTAAAATAAAATATATAACGATGCAGCTGTAAAAATAAGTGTGAAGAACTAAACTTTGCTTTTATTTTTTGTTTCCTAATAGGCAGCAGATGAGCCTGCCTACCTGACAGTGGGAACTGATGTCAGTGCCAAGTACCGTGGTGCCTTCTGTGAGGCAAAGATTAAGACAGTGAAAAGGCTTGTGAAAGTCAAGGTAGTACGCTGTGGTTGTTGCTCGTTTTATTAAAGTATTGTGTTGAAAGGGCTGTCAGAGGAGATCCAAGTCCTGAAGATTAGGAAATGTTCATCACCTCAGTATGTATTTTAAAGATCAGTTGAATGTTGTTTTTCATATTTTGGTGTTGGGTTTGGAGTGTTTTTTGTTTGGGTTTTTGTTCATTTGGGGGTGGGGTGGGGTGTTGTTTTTTTTATTTTTTAGGAACAAGAATGAACTTTCAGATTACCTGTTCTTGCTGCTTCTTTCCTGATCATGGTTGTCCTCTGTTTGCAAATGCATCGGTTTCACAGTAGTCAAGTTTTGATGTCACAAATAAAGGATTATAGCTTTACATGAATAATAAGGAATAAGAGCAGCCTCTTCGGAAGCAGAAGTTCCATTTTATACCAACTGACATTCTCGGGTTTATAGTTTGGAATTTAAGAGGCAATGCCAAAATAAATCAACATAACAGCAAAAAAGATGGCAATAATTAGTTTCTCAGACCAGGTTTCAGAACTGTCCAGGGTAACATTTTTTTGTTAAGTTTTGTGCATTTTGCTGTTGGTTCTAAAATGGCATGCTCTGGCTGTGGCTAAGTTTCTACACAGACAGAGCACTGGCACATAATATTCCTTTGCGTTTATAGGTCTTATGCCAAAACAACCAAAAAGAAAGTAATTATTTTGGTGTTGCAGTAGTGTTGTAAATGCTACTATGGGAAAACCAAAAATAAAACTTAGTTAAATATAAGTTAAAAAATCCAAGTAAATACAGGAGTTGTTCTGCTTTGTTTTGTCAAAATCTTTCCACTTCCTACTTTCTTGTCTGCTGTCCAGGATATGTAAATAAGGTATTAGTGACTCCCAAACCCCTGACAAATAGAGATGAAAGCTTCTTTTTAGAACTACACATCTAAGTTTTCATGTGCTTTAATGCTTAGATCAAGTAGAACAGGCTATCAGTCTCTTCAGTTACATATATAGATCATACAAATTTATCAGAGTGCTTTTCATGAATAGGAAGAAAACCGCTAAACCACAGTTCAGACATTGGAGTCTTTTCCCCTGTTCTTGATAGAATAGAAATAGAAATTTGTGATGTTCTTTGAAATCTGTGTTAATGAGAAGCTCTGTAGGAAGCAGTGTGCTGCCCTTCCTGGTCTGACATCCTTGATTTTGTATCTGTATCTTTGGTCTGATAGAGTATTTAGGCTGTTAGTAGGTGTGAGTTTCCTTTTCTCATTAGAATCATATGGTTTATTGCTCCGTGGTAAGATCTGGAGTATATAAGGCTGCTGTGTCTTGGTGGAAATTCCTGTCACTGTATGTCAATTATATTGTAACAGTTGAAGTTTTCAGAAGCTAAGCCTGATACGCTAATTAAGAGCCTGTAGGCATATCCCAGCATGCCTGCCAAGAGTGCAAAAGGTCCAAAAAGTCCAGTAGTCTTTTTCTGAATAGCAGGACAACCTATATTCATCTCAACGCTGATAGGAAATTTTAAATAAAAATTGCATAAAGTGCATTGTTAACCTGAATGTGTGTTTATAGCAATGCTATTTTATCATGCTGCTAGTGTTCTATATATAAATACAGCTATAGTGTAGACTGTGGTTTGGGGGATAACTGGGGAACCCAGGAAACTGGACATCTTTATTAGGTGACAAGGAGGCTCCTGGAGCTTTTGATTACTGAAAAGAAATAGGAATTGTGGAATTTTTTAATGAAAACACCATGGGTGTGTTCGCTACAGCAAATGATAGTGAAACAGTTACCAGTGTTGACATCTAAATAGTCACCTTTTATGTTTCTAAACTGTCTGCAAACTCAGGGATTCAAATTGTGTGGGCTTACATTCACTCTGTCTCATCAGTGTTACCTTCTCAAAAGTAGGATTTTGAAGGGAGAAGTGTAGTTTACTTACACTGTAACTGATGCTTATTGTCATTATACTTGCAGTATTTCACATCTTCACCATAAAAAAAAAAATTCTCTTGCTCAGGGTAGGAGAAATGGTGGTATTGTGGTCAGTTTGTGATCTTTTGACACATATTTAATAAGGAGAGCTTATTGCAGTTGTAGTTTAGTACTCAATGTGTTGTCAATAAAGTGCTACAGCTAAAAGAGAGAGAGAAAAAACTTCCTGATCTGGAAGCCCAATTCCAGGTACACTCTGGATTATATCAATATCCAGGCTCACATCAAAATGTATTTTCTTTACCTTGAAATGGCTGATGTTCAATTTGCCCTGCTCTTTATGATGCTTCAGATTAAATAGTGTTAGACTTGGGGCTTCTTGTCAGTAAAATTGACCGTGTCAAGTGTTTTGCATTCAATAATGTTTGAATCCATCTGATGGTTAAAGATCTGATTTTTCAAATTAGGATTATTATTATTATAAATACAGTTTCATATGCTTTTTCTATGCTATTAAAAGTAAGATACATATTAAAAAGTTAATTAATATCTTTCAGGTGGTCCTGAAGGGCGATAACTCAACTCAGTTAGTGCAAGATGACCAAGTGAAAGGACCTCTAAGAGTATGTATATTGCATGCCTTTTTCTTTTTTTTTTTTTTTGTAAACATGTAATTGATTTGTAGAATTCTAAATTCTGATACTGTTTAAGGGAATAGCTGTTCTACAGATTTTAATTCAAAGAAGGCTCATCACTTTAGATCATGTTGATTCTGAGTAGTCTTCTGTAGCTTTTAGAGGCTGTTTATGCTTCTCCATGTAGCATACTTCATATGCAAACAGTTTTGCATGCACAATGATTTTTGTATCTTCTTACAAGTTATAAAACTTCTTATAGGTGATGAAACTTAAAAAGTTCTTATAGGTATTTAAGAGCTTGATTACGAAGCTAAGTTTAAGCCTGTTAGACAATAGTAAATACAGTTTCTCTAACTGCGTTTGAAAACAGTTGATGTATTCTATATAAAAACGTGCTCTGATTTGTATTTTTATATTTAACAGTTGTCTGCTAAAATACATAGCCACATTATAAAACCCTGAACACAAACAGAGCTCTGTAGAGATCATCCTTTTTGTATGTCTTTTCTCTGTAGCTACCTGCAAGAACATCAATGCGTTGTAGGCTGCTACTACAATTCTGGTCTAGTTGACAGTATAATAATGTTTAAAGTATAAGAAACAGTCATAATTGCATGCATATCAGTAATAAAGTAATAATTACTTTGACTGAATATTTCAATATTTATTTCCAGTTAGCCTTCTATTATTTCTTGTGATGATATAAGTTGTGTTGAAGTGAGATGTTCTGAGTTTCTTACTGCTTTACTGTCTACTTACAGTTCAGCCTTCATACTTCAGGACCTTTGTTCTTACCAGCTAAGTAACTAGATTTTACAAAGTAACATTTAGCTAAAATGAGTTTTTAAGAAAAATAAATCTAGCTTGCTGGAAGAATTAATGCCTACGTGTGTTTTTCTCTATTATATGAGTTAACATGTAACCTTGAGATACTCCTTTTTGCAGGTTGGTGCAATGGTTGAAACCAAAATGCCTGATGGATCCTTTCAAGAAGCTGTTATCAGCAAGTTGACAGATGCTAGTTGGTATACTGTAGGTGAGTAGCCACATGCTTTCATTTATGGTCTGTAATATTTGAACAATATATTTCTAATTATCAGTAATAATGTAAGTAATTATATCTTGTATTGTAAGATCTGAGATAGATTTTGGAGGGGAGTTTTTTAAGTCTTCCAGGTCTTGTTTCCTTTTCCATTTAAAATGGGATAATAATTATTTGATGTTCAGTGAGGCTGTTGCACAGGTAATTGCAAGCCTGAACAATCAAGTTTTATTTGGCACAGTGTATGTATTCTGATGTCAGTTTCACTTGCTGGAATTCAGAATAACTTTTGTGGATTTTAAGACCTAAACCTTGTAGTTGCACTTCTAGCTGAAAACCTGTGGCGTGTAATGAATGACTGAAATGCAAGCCTTCTTCCGCTATATGCAATCCTGTACACACAAAACCCCATTGGTAGTACCACTGTGCATTCTGAAGTCATTCCCGTGTTTTATGTAGGGTTGAGGGTCAGGTTTTATATGAAACAACAGCAGACAGTATCTATTTTTTGAGGAAAAAAATTGACACTTTACACCTTAAAAAGAGGGAACATTAATTTCTAATGTGAATAACTGTTTGCTTTAAAATAATTTACAAATAATGATTATACCTAAAGTGAAATAGAAAACTACTTCTCGTGTTTGAAGCTCATGTGCTTTTCAGTTATTGAAATAGATACCTCAGAATGCCAAGTCAGCAAAATTTCAATGTTGAACAAGAATTCATTACAACATAAGTTTTCTTTATTTTGAATAATTAAATGGTCATTCTGATCTCTAGGTTTTTCTGAAGCAGCTTTAACAGTGGAATGACAAAACCCAGCAATATTCAAGTAATACAAGATAAGCAAACAAAAACCCACAGTATTTGAATCAGAGAGCTTTGCAAGCACCTGTCCTTTTTTTCCCAACTTTCTTACAGCAGTGGAGCATTACTTTCACTAATAGTAGCATGGAGGGAACATGCTCCAGTTAATTGTCCTGTACATGCTACTCTTCAGCATTGCTTTTGAGATTAGTACCTGTAAATTTAAACTGTCTCTTGCTAGCTGCCTTGACGCCAGACATATTCAGCTTTACTTCATATTCTTCATACTCTCTTGAGGAGTCCTCTGTCCCATGAACGGTCAATTATTTTGATTCAATAACCCCTTTTTTAAGGTATAAAGAAGACATTTTCAGTAATCCAACATTTCCATTGCAGTAGGTAAGGTTATGTTGTCTTTGGTGGAATGAGGATAAGGCTCTTATTGCAGATAAATTGGAAGATTTTATCATTTTATGATTATTACTGTTACTGCATGCTGTAAATACAAGCAGGTTGACTTACCACTTGACAAAGCTCACTGTTCTTTGCATTTTTCTTGGAAGATTGTAGCATTGCTGTAAAATTGTGGATTTTGCTGTAAAATTGTAGTGTATATCAGGTCAGGGAGGAAAGGCAGGATTATATTGGAGTGCAGATTTAAAATCTACTTGGTTTAGTATTATGATGTGGCATACTCAATGAAGAACACGGGACCTCCAACTTGGCTTTATATTGACTTAGAGGTTCACCATCCTGATACAGAAGAGATAAGAAATAGCCTTGCACTGATAATTTCATGGTTTATGAATTAGCGTTTCCATTTTAAAACTCTTGTTTTAGTTTTAAAATAGCATTTTTAGCTAATTCTGTTTGAATTTGGACTAGAAGATTTACGTCAGTAAACCAACCCTACATACTCCTGCTTCAGTGGTTAAAAAGGCTTTAAACTGTTACTTGATAGAACAAACGTATTTTGTCTTCTTATATTTGATAAATGAACTTTAAATCCCCTGTTTTGGGGATGAGTTTTGTCTGTTTTTTCTTCTCTCCCCCCAAGCAGGTACACTTCTGCCAAAAATCTTTACTTGATGAGCTGGTAATTTGAACAGTGAATGCATGCTCTGCCCTGTATTAGTGGATTTTTGTTTAGATTTAACAAGTTGTTGAACTCTCCCCAGTAATGTAAGAGATGAATCATGCATGCCATGATTTTTACTTTATAAATTTATTAAAGCGCAGTTCCTCAGAAACTTGAACCAATGGATTAATTTATTATTGTAATTTTTCCCAAAAAAATATTTTTTGACAGGCAGAATAGGGAAAATAAACTCATCTGGTTTCCATATGCGAATGTATTAAGACTGCTAGGATTTTGTAAAAATTTGGAGCTGGGGGTGTGGGTGGGTTTTAAGTAATTTTATGTTAAGTTAACGTGCAGTGCTTTAATATGGTATGTAGAGTATATATACCTATGACTATGAAAAATGCAATTGTAACACCTTGGAATTGTATATACTTCTTAGGAACAATTTTGTGAGTTGTCTGTGTTGGTGTGCTTATTGATGTTGAAATCACAGGTAACATTGACCAAAGTAAGTAGATCATGAAGTTCATGTCATTAAAAAAATGGTAATTTTACTTTTAAAATTGGGGAAGTCTTCTAGGCTGAGTTCAGAAACACCGAGGTATGAAAAGTAAGCCTTATCTTTTGCTTGCTGCTTCCATTGTATCTTTGAGAAAGTTTTGGGTAGATACTAGGTGAATGTTTATGTTGCTGTGAAGCAGGGTTGAATTGGTTCCTTTTTAATAGATGGTGGGCTGTGCTAGTTGGCAGTCGTACCGACTGATTCAGTCAAAGCTAGAGTTGAGAGGGAAGTGGATTAAACAGACTTCAGGTTTCTAGAATGTCTGGCTCAGTGTGGTCAGGCTTGAGATGGAAAGTATAAGGGAAAGCCTGCGTATCAGTAGTACATGCTTTTCCTGTACTATTTATTTTCTGTATTATGTAGCATCTTTTTCTCAGTGATCTAAAAGTAGACTGATACGGATAGGGAAGCCAGTAATACATACAGACAAAAAATTTCAAAGTATTAAGTACAAATATCTGAAAAAATCCACCAAAACAAACTGCATGCGTGTCTAGTGAGAAGTAATGATGTTTGCTTTTGCAAATCAGGCTCTCTGTTTCACATAAGTATCTAAAGAAGTAGTAAAGTCAGCTGAAACAACTTTCCTTTGTGTTCAGTAAGGTGAACCAGTAGAAATGCTATGTTGAGTTTGCTGTTGTAGGCTGCTTTGCCACCAGCATAATGAAAAAGCCACAATGATAATCAGTTAGTCTTATTTTAACAGTAACTCCTGCCTATTAGTGGTGTTCATGTACCCAAAATAAATAAGGATTTATTTTTATTGCCGCTGCCGTGGAATCACTTTTTCCACTTATTTTTATGTAACAACGAGGTTACTGTAGCCATTTAGTCATGTTGAAGTTTTCAGCTGTGATTTGGAAATAATTTTGAAATTACCTTTGAAATTCGGATTTTCAGTATCAGTAGGTAAAGAAACAAAAGCTGTTCGGAGTGAAAGTTTTAACAATATCTGGAAATGGCATTGTACAAGTCAGCCCTCTCATCTGCTCAATTGAATCTGAAGTTAGATGATGCTAACAGCAGTTTTAAGTTCTTTGGATAACAAATGGCTCAGTTGGACTCTTATGATCTTAAAGGTCTTTTTCAACCTAAATGATTCCATGATTTTGTGATGTTTTAATCTTTTAAATGCAATTATTTAAAATGAACTTACTTAATTTACAAATTTTAAAATGCTGCATTGATGCTTTTGAAGTGCTGAGTATATTGCTAGGTGATAACTGCATAACATTAGAATGGTCTATCAGATCTACTTTCAGCTGAGCCAGGTTTCAGTTATGGCTTACTTAGCGTACCATCCACCTGGTTCTCTCTTAACTTGTAAAATGCTTCAGGTAAATACTGATATAATGTCTCAAATGATTAAAAAAAAAAAAAAACAACAAAACCACAACTCAGACCACACCTTACAAAGTGCGTAGTTGTATTTTCCTTCTTTCACGTTCTCTCTGAAATCTTACAAGCATTACCAGAATTTCAGAAAACAGAAATACTTATGTATATGTTCTTTAAGGAAACACTTTTGTATCACTTCTGTACAGAACTAAAACGATGTAATATCTATATAAAAGTGAGAAACAGTATTTCAGTTTAGCAAGCATCCAAAGAGTTGCTCTTAGAATGGCCTTTTTTAGTGCCCCATCAAAATGAAGGTGTCATCTCTCTCTTGACAAAACTCAGGTCAATAATCTGTATGTGCTTAAATCTTGTTAAGTGCATGTAATTTAACCATACCTACGAGGTATGGTTGAGCTAAATAAAAAAACAGATCAAAGACACTGAGCCTTGTGCCTTGTATTTTGCTAGATAAAATCATGGGAAAATTTTCCTGAAGGGAGAAAGAGAAAGCATGTATTAACTTTCTGTAATTTTTCCTCTGAAGTGAGTAGAAATTGGGGACAAAAAACCCCAAAACAGTGAGAGGCACTTGCAGTTTCTAGCAGGCCTTGCTGTCAGCAGTAGAGCTTTATATACTGTTCAGAGTAAAAGGGAGCATGAATCCGCATTTTTTGAGAATTATGGCTTTCAGGCTTCATCTATTACTTTTATATAAGAGAAGACATATCTTTTCTCCTTTCAAAAGAAGTTATCATGAAATGGCAGAATATTTTAACATAAATAGTAAAGAATTTATTTTTCTCATTCTTTTCAACACTGCGTGAGTCTGCAAAGCCAACAACAGTTTTTTCTTTTTGGCTCTATTATGGTGATGTACATCAACATGGCCCAACTTTGGCTGTGCTGTAAGCCAGACACCCGCTTCTGAGACACCTCTGAGAGCCCCATACCTCTGCTTGTGCTGCTCTCCAGCCTCACGTGGTGGTAACTTCCTCCTCTCATGTAGTCACTGTGGCAGTTTGCAGGGAATGCTGTGTGAGTGTGTGCTGAGAGGAGTTAGATACCTGAGCGCTCATTCCTGTGCGAGTGAAGGTTTGGGTAGTTGGCTTGAATTGTTCTGGAAATGAGCAGCCACCAGTTGCATCACTCTGGGGTACTGCGTTTAGGAGGGCAGGTGACAGAAATGAAAGATATTAAGTATTTGGTTCTAATCTTCTTTCATGTTGCGTGGGTTTTGAAAATTCCAGTTCATAATTCTAAGAATATCAGAAAATGAACCAACAGTGATGTCCTAGGACTTTCAGGAGTGGGGTTGCTCACAGTAGCTATTTATAGTCACATTTTCCTGTTTTTAAAAGTTTTCCTCTTCTGATGCTTTGTGGAGATGTCTGTTCTAACGGGAAAAATTGACTTGGTTCCACTACAACTTTAAGTGCCTAACATGTCTTACTCCTGCATGAAGGTTGATAAAAAGCTGTCAGTGTCACTTCAGTCAGTTGTTTTCATCCATGCCAGAGGCTTATTGGTTTGTCTTTTTATAACTTGAACAGCACACATTTTGTAGTATGTGCAAGGCACTAGTCATGTCTGTGTAGCTGGTTTGACCAGTTCTTCCCAGCGTCCTGTTGAGTTCTACATCCCAGAAGCATCACTTCATCTTCCGGCTGCGCATGTGTCATCCAGGAATCCAAAACCACAGGTGCAGCAGGGGAACTGTCCACTTGCCCCCACTTCGCTGGTGCTCTAAACCACCCTGATCCACCATAAATGTGTTCTTTTGGTCTCCAAAATGTTGCTTGGGTGAATTTTGAGGAAACCCTGTATTTGCCTTGAGTCAGACATATTGTTAAGTGCACCTGTGGCACATAGAAGCTGTGCAGTAGTTGTGTTGGTTGCTTTCTGGAGAATCTGGAAAAAAAAGAATAGTGCCACATTTTGTAGTCGTGTGTTTAGGCAATGTGCAGGTAAAGGAGCAGATGGGATGGTGAAAAAGTGTGTTAACTGAACCTTGTTACAGATCAGCTGGAGAAAGCCTTTGGTTATAAACTCACCTTTGTTGCAACGTAGACTTAAAAAAAAAATTAAACGTGTACAAACTATATTGTAGGGAAAGCAGGGAGGTGAAATTTTTTCTGTAATCTCTTTATATGTAACAATAGTAAGCTTACTGTAATATCTCAGAAAAAAGCAGTTTCAGACAGTAGGTTTTTCTTTGTAAGGTGGCAGTCTTCTATGAGTAGACTCGGAGGTCACACTTCTGAGTTTTCAGTGATATTTCATACGCATTTCTGTGGAAGAACTGAAGCTCATTTAGAATTTTTGGTTTGTTTTCTTTTTCAAATTGAGTTCTGTAGTCTCTCCAGTAACACAATACACTGCAGTATCATGCTCTTAAACCCTCTGACAGTGATGAATCCGTAGTTAGTACAGTCCTTGTCTACAAGGTCATTCAACAAGTAGTGCATGACTCTTGGAACTTTCTATATTGTTTCCTCAGGTGAAAAACAAAAATCTGCAAAACTTCAAAACTTGCATGCGTTCATCTAGACATTCGTAGAGGGCATCTCTGGTAGTTCATGAGTTACTGCTTTGTCAGGCAGACAGTGAAAATAATTAAGTGTACATAGTGACACTGGAGCAGTTTTTACTTCTTGGTACGTACTTTGTCTTGGTAGATTTAAAAGTTTCTGAATGGGTTGGGAAATGAGAAAGAATTGTGTACTTGCTGTGCAGTATAGAATCTCTCATCCTTTGGGCAGCAACAGTAACAGAACTTGTTGGATTTGAAGTTAGCCAGCAGATGCAGCCTTGAAGATTGGTTTCCTTATTCACTTCTCTGTTACAGGACTGCCTTGTTCTGGTAACACTGATTGTTGCACTGTCTATAAGTAATATCGTTAACTATTATGAGGATGTTATTGCTAGCATCTTGCTATGTTCTCTTTTCTTTCTTCTTTTTTTTTAAATCTTAGGGATATTTATAAACAAGATGTAGTTAAACTGATCTGCAGTACTTTGTGGCAAGTTTCTTCACAGTTCCTAAAAAAGATTTTGATTAGTCAACTTGTTAGTATTTCTTATATAAATAAATTGGTGTTGAGACAGCATTTTTGTGAGGACAGGGTTAGTATTGTTTTTGTTAATGGCATACACAGGCCTGCTACAGGTCGGGAACAGAAGATACCTTGGAAGATACCTGTTCATCAACAGTGAGTTGAAAGTTGCTCTGTTTAATGTGTTTGTGAGGTACTCAACTTTTAATCAAGAGAACTTTTTTCCTATATTTTGAACTATTGCAGTGATTCCCACCAGGAGGCTTCGTTTTCTTTTTCTGTCATAGCTTGAGCTTGCCTAGGCTTCCACAAACAGAATAAAAATCAATTCTGTTTCTTCCCTGTTATTATCAACTGGGGTGCAGTAAAATTCGGAAAATCTCCATTTTACTTTCACTGTTTAAATATGCTTTGTATGGAGCATATTGAACTCCATTCTTGGGACTAGAATAAACATTGTAACAGAGACTGTTTGTCCAGGTTGTACTGCTTAGTCATGTTTTTTCCCCCTTCTGTCAGTGTTCTTCCAAATATACTGCTTAATGACGAAAGGTCCTGGCCAGCAGAAACATTGCTTTTCTTTCTGTCATTCCTACTTTGTTATATTGACTCTTAAATACTAGTATGTAGGTTCCTGGCTCATATGTATCATTCTCTTTCCAGAAGTATTTACTGAAGTAGTCAGCTGGTACACCCTGTTTCCCCAACAAGTACATACCCACCCCAAGATTAGGCAATGGTTGAACTAAAAGGGCTTCTGCTTTTTCATAACTTGTTTCTTTGGAAGGGGCAGGATTGTAAATTCCTCTTCTAAGGTGAATATTGTGGCACTTCAGACACATCTCTTGATGACTGCCTTCCATGTGTATGGGGAGATATCTCCCTGTCTTCTGTTTCTGTTTCCTTCTCTCTTCAATGCAACTGATACTGTTTCACTAAATTCTTTCTTATGGAATACAACCTCTAGAATTTCTGCTGTTGGAGAATTCGGGATTGTAACAAAAACCTATGTAAGGAATGATTAATTCATACAAGTTATTCAACAGTAATTTTAAAGTTTTGCATTTGTTATTGCAAGGCATTTTAACTAAACAGTCTTACTTCTGGATGAGCTTAAAAAGAGGAATGAATTTGCAGCTTAGAGTGTATTAAGTTATTCTGACATGACTGCTATCATAGTATCAAAGTATTGCATAGCCATAAAATGTTCTGTCTGCCTTATTGCTTATATTTATGAAAACCGTAATATATGATGCTGTACATTGAAAAGACAGTCTCTTAAAGCCTCTAGGACTGGCATTAAAAAGTCATGCATAGGGTGGCAGTAAATAGTACTTTGGTGGTAGATTTTTCTTAAAAGTGAGATGGAAACCACAAGGCTTACTTTGTTTAGGAAAGGTATATATTTTTAAAGGTGCCGAGGCTATCAATGTGTGTTTCTGATTACCCTTTCGGTAAGGCACGAACAAGTATTTTCCCTAGAAGAGAAAAAAGTTTAAGGTAGCTACAATTACAAAATATTTCATGCATTGTGATTAATTGGAGAGACTTCCTACTTGGCCCCACTTTAGTAACTCAAATAATTCATATTTTTATATGAAAAATGGTGCTGTCCTTTCTCCATTGACACTTTACATCAATCACTGAAATCTTTCTTATTATGCTGTTCTATTACATACACACTTTGTTCTGCAAAAATGTTGTTTTGCTCAAAGTTGTGCAGCTATGCTGTCAGTTGCAGGTGCTCTTGCACATGTCCACAACATAAATTGTTGTAGAATGAGCAGGCAATTTCTTGTATATCTAAAAATGCTAATGTCAAAGAAAGTTTGAGTTTGTCCTTGAAGCAGTTAAATTACTTTGAAATGCCAAAAATATTAGTGCCTTCTGTTTCTGCCCTGCATGGTCCTTCTACCTCTTCCCCTACTGGTCCCCATCAAGACAGAAAATTAAAGGTAACTGCCACTTTTCTATTAATCATTTTAAAAAGGCAAAGTCTTTTTAAGTAATGATAATGCTGTAGTATTTCCTTCTATATAACACCACCTAGTTTTCATTATTGAGGATTGTTTTAATTGTCTAAAAGCATTTTCTATACTGAGCAGGTGATGTCGGTAGGGATAACCACACACAGAATTGATAAAAACTTTCTGTTTTTTTCATTTCTGTGTGTGTATATATGTATTTACATATATTTATGTGAGACTCTTGAGGGCTGGATATGTTGACTCTTATCTATTCTTTTAACCTGAATGAGAGATGAGAGGGAGAGAAACTTCAGTCCTGAAAGAAAATTACCAAGGTAAAATGGAATATATTGGACTTGATTACTTTGAAGGAATCATGCACACTTGCACTCTGCCATGCATTTCCTTTTCCCCAGGCGGGACACTCACATGGCTGCTGAACAGAGATATTTTTCTACACTTTTATTTAATGGTTATGCTAAGTCCTTGGCCTGCTGCAGGTCAGGAAGGAGGTCTGAAAATTTGTGATTCTCTGCCTTCCTCTCCTGAAGTTGTGTGATAATTGCCTCTCATAGGAAGGAAAGTACTCAATCCTTCTGGAAAGAGTGACTTTCCTTTTAAGGGTGGGAGAGGGGCTTCAGAAGAGGCTTTGGGGTTTTTTTTGTTTTCTTTTTAGTAGTCCATTTGGAAAATGCAGGGTGGCCTAGCATTTTTTCCCTGTATGGCAAAGGACAAGCAGCTTTTATAGATCAGGCCAGTTCTGTACCTTCAACTGGAAAAAACAAAGAGCAATGGCAGGAAAAGGCTTGTAGGAAGAGGGCTGTTTTTGAGGCATGGGGTAGACTTGTCTCCATTCAGGTATGAAACTGGGAACAGGGCTGAAAGCATGACTGCCAAGCTCTGAAAGTATACTCATGCTTTCATTGTTTCCAGGTCCGAGGGGCGATTAGGAAAACTTGATTATTCAGCATTAATTATTTTTTCTTCCATGTTGTTTTGCCCATAGAAGTGAAATATAAATTTATGAAATTGACACTTCTGCAATTGCGTTTTGCAATCTATAATTACCTCATATTGGTTGGGAATATCTAATTGTGTGGCTTTCAAAGTTGGAAGTTAACTTCAGTGATTGTTGTAATTGAGGAAAGCAAAATATCTGACACAGTTCTTAATTGTCAGAATTTCCTTGTGTGTCCTAATTTAAGCAGACTTCAGTGTGTTTTACTAGCGTATTTTACTTAATGGTCAGTATTTATAAGACGTCTATCTTCTAGGGATGAAAAAACGGTGTGTCATTTGGTTTATGAATGATTTGCTTGATTTCTTCCTGTACTATACTAGTTTTAATTATATAGGTAGAGCTTCCAAAATCAGAGATAAACTAGACTGATGGTTTTTTTATTATTTATTCACTGTCAAGTATCAGGTTCTGTTTGCTTTTTTCAGTAGTTACCTGTTGCTAATCACCAGCCATTTGTCCCCTGAAATGATTATTTGTGGAAAATTAGTACTTTGACTTTAGTTATGAATGTGTTTGACAAAGGCTAATGATTGTAAGCTGCTTTTAAGTCTCTTCAGAGCGATGAGAAATGGCACACATTGTAGAGTGCACAGAACACTTGAAAACCAAACAAAACAAAAAAAAAAAAAACCCAACCAGCCAAACCACCCTAAAACTTAAAAATGCGCCAATGAAATATTGTTATCAAAGTGTACAGAGAGCTGAGGAGTGCCACATTTGGAGTGGGTAATGAAACCTAAACTTCAAAGGGGTGGCACGGATTATTTTTTTTGTTGTTGTTAATGTAAATCTGTGACAATGCTGAACTTCAGAATTACTTTGAGTGCTCTGGTGTTTGCACTTAACTGATCAATGGGTACCAGTGCTGAGTTAGCAAAGTGGTGGCTTTCTTGAGCTGTAAGCTAAACTAGAAGATTTTCAGAGTAACATACTGATGTTGGAGTTGACGGGTCTTACTGGTATTTATATTTTAAAAGTTTTGAAATTATTGTTAACTAGTATAGCTAATTAGGCATATAAGTATCTGCCATTCTTAAAATACTAGGGTTTTGGAGGGGGAGAATTTAGTTGCTTTGTGTGTACAAGTATTACAAGCTGTTACAATAATTCAGTAGTGGAGCGTACCACAGCAGTGTCTCTGCTCTGAAGATGGAGGAACCTTAACACTTATTTTATCAATCTTAATGATATTTGTATTCATACCTTTTTATATAGTTATTGCATTATTTATTGCGGTCTATGATTTTAATCTAAGATTATGAGAATGTGACTGTTCTATTTAGTTATTTGACAAATAAGTGCTTTTCATGCTGTAACCAATCTGCGTTTTTGCTAATAATACACATAAATTTGATATTCTTGCTAGCTCAAGAGATTTTATTTTTTTTAATAGAAGTATGCCAAAGTTGTTATACTGATATACACAACACTTGAAACTCCACACCCACCCCTGAGTCCACTACTGGCCACAGCATGTTTCAAGCAGTTTAAATATAGAGTAGTATTCTGCACTTTGACCCCGTATAAATAAACTTTTACCTTACTGGAATGCCAGACTGCAGCCACCTGGTCTCTGCTCTTTTAAAACGGCCTGTTCACGTGGCTCAGACAGTGGGATCTGAACCAGTGCAGGGGGAAACAAGTAACTTTTCTTTCCTTCTCTTCAAGGAAATTTTCATGAAAAGGTTTTATTTAAACTGGCTAAAGAGTATCTGCTACTTAGGCAAAACTTGCAGTAGGTTCATAGCATTCAAGTGTTCTTCAGCTGTGTATTGATGGAAAGTGTTGAGACTTCCCTTTCACTTACACAAGTTTTAAGAGAACAGGTTGTCTACTAAGTATTCCTTTATAAGTTGGTCACTTACAGTTACAAGTTTCCGGTACTCCCAGTCTGTTGGTAGCACAGTATTGATAGTGTAAGAAAAGTATCACACACTTGTTTTCCCTTCCATTCATTTGTATTTTTGTGGGGTCGTTTGTAGCAAGAGGGAAGATTAAAAGGTAGCATAAGTAAGGAATAAATGGGTAGGGTAAAAAAACCCAAACCAACCAAAGAAAAAACCCCAAAAAACAACCCAAAACCAAACCAAACCCTAAGATTGTTAGATAACAGTAACTGTTATGCAGCCAGTAGCAATGGTTTGAAATGTGCAGTGTATTGATGAGAAGGATGTCTAAATTAGACAGACTATTGCATCCAAAGGCCTCACTTTATGCTGTGTTGAATCTCTGTGTGAAACTTACTTGTTCTTAGACTGAATCTTGAATACCACATTTCATTTTGCTAATGAACTAAATAAGCATTAAAATGGAGGTCTTGAAAGTCATGTTTTAGAGAATATTCTAGATTGTGACATAAATAGTAACTTGTTTTGTCAACTTGGTAAAGAGATCTAATCATTTTGTTGCAATGTATTTTCTTGGCTTCATACTAGTTTTTGATGATGGTGATGAAAGGACCTTGAGGCGAACTTCATTATGCTTGAAAGGAGAAAGGCACTTCGCAGAAAGTGAGGTAAGACAATGATGGACATGCAGTGAAAACTAAGTAGTTAATTTGTATTTATTTTTTTATATAATAAGAAGAAATTGCAAACTAATTTTGTTTACTCTTTTTTTTTATGTAGACACTTGATCAACTGCCACTAACCAATCCAGAGCACTTTGGAACTCCAGTTATTGGGAAGAAGTCTAATAGAGGAAGAAGATCTTCTCTTCCTGTGTGAGTTTTAATAGTGCTCTGTTGCTTTCCTTTCCTTTAGTGTCCTTTACTAAAACTGTAGTACCATTGAAGCTGTAACGGTCTGAGTGCTCTATCATGTAAGTTGCGTGCACAGCGAGTAGTTCAGTTCATGCAGACGTGTTCATATGTTTGCAGTATTATGAAATTAATGGGTTTTTTGCTTGTAGTAGCCTTAAGAATGTTTGTGCTTCTTTTGTGTAATAGGAACTCGTGTGTCAGGAAATGCAGGATTTTTAATCTTCTTTATACTGCACATAGTAGGAAAAAAAGGTGCTTTTAAATTTCTGGGGTAGCGACCATTTCTCTTTGTTTCATGTCTGTGCACAATCAAATCCTGATTCATGCCTCCAATTCCAACATGATGCTGTTGTAAAATACTACTACTTGGAAAGAATTTCTACAAAATTCCTCTTACTAAGTAAGTGCGCTTAATATTTAAGTGTGTTTCAAGCAATTTCAGCTCTTAAAATGCTAATATTTTTTTTTGAAGCTTTGCAGAACAGGAAGAAAGATCTGGTTGTAAGCTGTATCTGCTTTCAAATACTAACTTCAGACAAAAGCTTTAAAATACTGTGTGTTTTAATAATTTAGTACTGAAGATGAAAAGGAAGAAGAAAGTAGTGAAGAAGAGGATGAAGATAAAAGGCGTCTCAATGATGAATTGCTTGGCAAAGTTGTGAGCGTGACTTGCAATTCTGAGAAGGCAGACTGGTATCCAGCTTTGGTAGGTTGCTTAAGATGTTGACATCTCTACTGTCATGCTACTACTGTCTTTTCAGACAAGAGTTTAATCTGACTTACTAAGTTGTTCATATAGCAGTTTTTCTGCATAGGATGGTTTGTGAACTTAACAATTTTTACAGCAAAGTTGTGGATGTAGTCAGGCTAAGCTCTGCTGCCCATATTTGCTAAAAATACAAATATTCTACAGTACCTGTGAAGAGTAGGAGAGCAGAGATTGATGTTTATGTATAACTTAGTTTTATGGCTCTTAAGTCTTTCAAGACTGCACAGAAAATAATCAGTATGTAATTATTCTAAAAATAAGATATGTTAGGACTTGCACTACCAGGCAATTTAAGAGCAACTAGGTTTATGAATCTTAATTCCAGTGGAATTTTTATCTTTTTGTATTTAATTATTACCTTTTTCCTTAGACTTTCAATTTTATGAAATACCAGTTCCTTCCATGATTGCATTTACATAAATGTCTGGTTACTCTAGCAGTAGGTGCTGGTTATTATTTTTATTTGACTATCAATATAGGATACAGCTGTTCATTGCCATTGCTGATGATAAATAAATATTAAATAAATTCAAGTATAAGTAGACTTGTACTGTAAAGGTAGACACTATGCAGGCGCTTCACACAGAGAAAAGTTTATGGATATATATTAGAAGTTGCTTTCTTTAGTAAACTTTTTGATGTTGTCAGACAAGCTCAGTACACACCTTCTGTCATCCATCAGAGGTGCGTTTGTTTAAAAAAAACTTGGAGCATTACAGGCAGGTTTAGTTCACCAGTTTTTGCAGATTTTATTTCCTTAACTGTATATTCTGTAGTTCTTTTATTTTGAGTCTTCAGGGTTAGCTGGAAGGAGCGCAGCTGTTCCAATCTTCTAACTTAGTTTCAGATTTTATTTCCCTGAATGAATCCAGGATCAAAACTAACTACACAAGCCAGTTGTCTTCCCTTCCTTGAAAGAACATTATGGTGTAATGTAGGGTGAATAGTTAATACTGACTCATCCAGCTGTATGTATCTCAGTTTAAAATGTGAAATGTGGTATTGTTGTACATGTTCTGATTGTTGTATATCTGTTTACTAATGACAGAATTTAACATAACATGGTTCTAACCACGTGATTAAGTTACTGGAGGCATGTACCTGTTCTGTTCTCTGCTACCTGAGAAACAGAAATGTCTTATCTTGATTTTGGGGGTAAAACTTCTGACTTATTTGAGTGAGGTGGCACAGCTTCCACTGAGACCTGGTAGATCCAGAAGTTCATCTGCATTTGACATTTTCTATCTGTATATGGTCTAGAACAAAATGTAAAGTTGTTCTGTTTGTGGTAATACAAATACTGCAAATGTATTTTTATCACCTTTTTAGACTTAGAGATGATACCACTGTGGAAGGATGCGCTGGATTCCACATTGGCTTATATTATCCACACCTCAAAAAAAACAAAAAAACCCCTCCAGAACTACTACCTACCTCTCAGTTTGAATGCCAATGATCAGAAGCTGGTATAAAATAAGTGGGTTGGTGACTTTTTAAATAAATGATTTAGACAGGTTTTGTATGAACAAGAGAAAAAAATGGGAGTGAATAAACAGGATCCCATGATACCACCCCAGTAGATGAGTTTTGAGTTTACAAATGAAATTGCAAACTTTTCTGGCTTGTACATAACAAGTAAGGTTAATAGTTGGAGATAAACTGCTTCTTGAAATTTGTCCTTGGCCTTAGTAATATAAATTGGAGTAGGTTTCTTTTCTCAGAACTGAAAATTGTAATAGAAGAAACAGGAAGACAGCAGTTTTCCTGCTGTCAGTCTTTCTTTCCTTTCAAGATCAGTTTTTTGGTTGGTTTGGGTTTTTTTCTTTAAAAAAGTGTTTTATTTGAAACTTCAGGTTGTGTCTCCCAGCTGTAATGATGATGTCACAGTGAAAAAGGACCAGTGTTTAGTTCGATCCTTCGCAGATTCCAAATTGTAAGTAACAGCTTGCTTTCATTAGAGGTATATGCGAGAAAAATGCAAAACTAATTACTTATTGTTTCTGAAGACATTATTTCTTCCAAAAGGAAAGGGTACATTTTGTGTAACGTTGATTGTACACGTTTGTCATAGTCCATCTCCAGCTAACTGTGCTTACTTGCTTGTCTTTACATTCTCTGTACTGATAAGAGTTCACTGGAAAAGTTTCTGGTGTTTCTTCATTTGAAAAAAATCAACACCTTTGAAAAAAACAGGTGTTAACACTTTAGATGATTCCTGTTCTTTGAAGTATGTGTTTTGGTCCTAATTATTTCCCTTAATGTCTTAATTGTTATGTCTTTACGGGTGTCTGCTGTAGTAGTGTGGATATCTGATTAGCCCATTACCTTCAGTGCCCAGGTGTCCATGGCTGTTTAAATAGCGCAGTTTAGGAGTGTTTAATTTACTTGTTTTAATAAAAAAGTGAATGTAAAGTAACTGTTTAATTAAAATTTTTACATAATCTAAACCAAGATTCCTGTGAAAAGAAAGAAAGGTCCTATTAGTCCACACACTCCTCAGAAGGGGGGAAGGGGAGAGAGACACATATGTGTGTCTTACTTAAGGAATAATATATTCAAAAGTGTATGAAGACTGTTTCTAAAGCTGCTTCCCTTTTTTTCTCTTCATCTTTACTTCTAATGCATCTATCTCAGCATATTGTAACTAAATCCTTCCTTGCTGAAGGCCAGCTGTCAACACTCTTTCCCTCTTTTTTTCAAAATGAACAATTTCTGATTTTTAATAGCCATGATTTTGAGTAGGATGCGAGTACTTGATTACTGAAATGTATTTCAAGTAATTGAAGACTTAATTCATTTTGGCCTCTTAATATAGGCATGTATCGTCAGCCTTCTAGATTAGATAAGTCTGGTTCTTTATGTACTGAAGGTACAATGTTATTGGAAAAACATGCAGATTTGCTCTGTTTTACTCCCCCCCCCAGTATTATGGCTTTAATTTCAGAAAAGGGCAGCCTCCAATTCCTGAGGTTTTACTCCAGTTTTTCTGAAATAATGAAAGAAGAAAAAAAAAATCTTATTATATTAACTCGCTTGTAAGGCTTTCCTTGTACGTTGGTTAGCATTTCTGTTGTAGTAATACAGTATAACTTTTGAACAGAGCAATTCTGTATATTTTGCTGTGAGAACACTTTTGTAATTTAAAAATAAAAATCAACCATTTATCAATGCAGATATGTGAATTTGGCTTTACTGTTTTTCTGTGCTAGTGGAAATGCGTTTTGGAAACAGAGGATTTGTTTCTTTCATCTTAGCTAGGTTGCTATTTTGGGTAGCAGGTGTTGATTGATGTGAATATTTTGAGTTTAGAAAACGTTTTTTGCCTACGTAGAGCATTTTACGTTTGCAAATCTGTGCAGGTTAAATATTTGAAATATAAAAGCTTTACAAACTTTTCTTAATTATTTAATTGCAAGAGTTCTTTTAGTGTCTGAATTTCAAAGAAAGATTGGAAACTTGCTGTGGATTTGAATCTTGCATTAGGGCCTACAATAACAAATGCCTTATGCATATAGTTGTTAGTAAGGACCTTGAAAGTGAATGATAAATCCTGAAAATTTTAGAAATCACTGTTTTTCTAAGTCAAGTGCTTGCTTTACTGTAATTTAAAAATAATAACCTTACTCTTTTTCAGTTACTCAGTAGCAAGAAAAGACATTAAAGAACTGGATGTTCAAAACTTACCAAAATCTGAGTCCTCTCCTAAAAAAGGTAATTTAGAATAAATGCTCAGTGTTTAAAAAAAAAGTAATCTTGTGCAATAGTACTGGTAACTATTGCAGAGAAATTATGCCTGTTGATCTCTAATAATTGCTCTTGGATATTTTGTAATTTTAAATGTGATAAATTAGAGAAACTTTGGATATAGCTGCTTTGTTATTAAAATAGCTCCTAGTAGAAGCCTTCTTTATTTGATTTTTATTTCCTTCTTTCCAAATTAATGGAAAATGAATAGAGTATTTTCAAGGTACTGTATTTGAATTGTCATTGAACAATGGGATATATAGTTACCTCTGCTAACACCAAAGTTTTGTGGTGTTGCTCAAATGACTTTGTCTTAACATAAAATTAACCAGACAGCAAGGTGTAAACTTTATTAGAACAGTCTGTTAGTGTTTAATGTTTGATTTAAAAGTTTAATTACAGAACTTGATTTCTGGATGGATGGGTGATGTAACTACAATAATCCATGTTTTTAGTGAGCTTGTAAAAGGCTAGATTCTCCCTTTAATGTAAACGATTATTAAACTTTTAGTGTTGTTTCTCCCAGTCAGAGCTCAAAACACAAAAATTGTATAATGAGAAATATTTGAAATGTATTTATTTAAAATAATTTAGAAAGAAAACCACTTAGCAACAGAAAAACCCTGCTCAACAACAGTTCTTCCAGTTTGTGTAAACATGTGAAACAGCTCCTTAACAAGTAAAGATTTAACATGATAGTCAGAAATGAGAGCTTGAGGTGGTTGTGATTGATTTGTGTAATTCTTAATGGTTTCTGTTACACTTTCTTCTTAATAACTATTTCACAGTACAAGAACTTTAGAACATCCAAAAAAGTGATCAGATGCCAGGTTTAAGATACATTGAAGAAAGGTGGTGGTTTGGTCTTTTTTCATGCAGAACCTAACTGGGTTGTGACATTCATTGCCACGAATGAATATTGTGGAACCAAAGTACTAATTGTTTCAAAAAAAGAGTTTGGACAAATTTCTGGATGTTACTGTATCAAGCAGCAATTAAAAACTGGTGCCGTTTTTTTCTCCAACAACACTGAATGGTTCATTGCCATATGTCCCTCTTTTGGGTGTTCTTCTGATTCATCTTTAATAAAGTCTTTTATTGTGACTAGGGGACATATTTTAGGGTTATCTGGGTTTGTTTTGTTTGTTGTTTTCCCCCTTGGAGCACCTCTTCAAGGAAAAGCATTTGAGGTATCACCATTGTATGAGTGTGACTTCTCCCTATCCCATCACTCTCTTGTTCACTTGTGTATTTTTCCTCTGTTCCAAACATTAACGTAACATCACTTTAGGCAGTGGACTTCAACAAAATATTTGCAATTTTTTTGTATCCTAAACTTTAAGACATGAAGATATTTCGGAAAGAACAAATGTAACTGTGATGGATTTAGGTTTTTTTAATAGCTTCATTACAGTATTCATCTCTTTCATACAGAAACAGAACAGTTCACAGTTGCTCAGAATATATATGGATAAGTGTAGTTGCTTATCTTTTGTACTGTTAGTATACATAGGTATAAATCTTAGTAGTGTTTATGGGGACCACCTATGCCTAGAAAACAACTGGATGCTGTGTGAGATGGATGTTCTCAACTCTAAACCTCTTGAGTTGCCAGTACTCCATTTTTAAAATTTGACAGTATTAAAATGTTAAGTGTGTAAACCAGGTGTTTAAAGCTGAAGTATTTATCTTATTACTTAATTCCATTTTTAGTTTAAGTTGGTATTGTGAGTTACAAGAGTGTGAAAAGGAAATTAAAAGTGCTTTGTGACTGTGAATACTGTGGATGAGGTAAAACCAGGGCCCTTTCTTCTGTAGGGCTACAGGAGGCAAGCACATTTCTCAACAAAAAGGGTGTTCCTCGGAACTGGAAAATGGACATAAGTGAAATTCTGGAGTCCTCTAGTAGTGATGAGGAAGATGGAGCTGCTGCAGAAACTGATGAAGAAGAGGAAAAAAGAGAAGAGAAAACCGAAGAAGTAGCGGTAAGTCTGGGCAATTTCAGTCATTCTTTGAAGATGATTAATAACTTGCACGCCTGAAGATCTGCGCTTTCCAACTTTTTACTCTTGGTTGTAGCTTACGCACTTGAACGTCTTTTCAGACCTGTTCATCTTCCCTTTGCTATAGTTGTCTTAACTGAGATTTGCGAGCAGTGGCAGATTGCCTCCTGTTATCCAGTGCAGAAATTGGAGACAAATCTCCAAAATCAAGAATTCAAGGCAGAGAGGAGCGATGGAAAGAATTTGGGTCAAAAGGAGAGATGTAAACAAAAAATTGATGCTGAACCTAATAGTAGTAATCTTAAATAAATGTAACTTTGTATTTTTCTTTTGCCCTTTATATATAGGTTATATAAAAAGTAACTTATTTCTGAAAATAGCAGTTTGATTTGAAAAAAAAAAATATTAAAGCAAAAGCAGTAGTCTGGCTGAAAGTGTGATCTAACACACAGTGCCTGTTAAAGCTGTTTGGTGCCTAAGACACTATTTAAGAGCAGCACAGGACTTAGCTCTGTAAGTGTTAGGTTTTTCTTAACACGCTGCTTACAGGTTGGGAATCATAGGATCATATGCTGTGATGCAGATGGACTTTCTGTCTAATATTTATGGTAAAATGTTTTTCTGCATTGGAATATTTTGAGCGGCTGCTTTTCCACAGAGTCAGCCAGTTTCTTCATGTCACCTAAACTGCATTTACAGAATTTCCTTTTATTTCTGCTAGCTGTTTTCAACCTGGATGCTGTATTTGGAAGTAAGGGGGGGGGGGGGGG